>CM076571.1:141669612-142306290 GCA_034641835.2 Pinus albicaulis
AGGTTAAAACAGTCACCAAGGATGTGGTCAGAAATTTGATACCTATATACAGGGACTTGGCTTCACCAGAAGCAAGGAGGATCACTGTGTTTATTTTAAATTAATTGGTGACCGTGTTATTTATTTGGTCTTGTATGTGTATGATATGTTGTTGATTGGAAATGATAAAGAAATTATCCAAGATTTGAAGACCCAGCTGTTCTCCAAATTCGACATGAAGGATCTTGGTGATGCAAACTATATTTTGGGCATGGAAATTAAGAGAGATCGGGCAAAGAGGAAGCTCTGGTTAAACCAGAGGGAGTATGTCGAGACTATATTGCAGAGATTCAATATGCAGGATAGTAAACCGATGAATGTTCCTATTCCTGTAGGTGTAAATCTATCTGTTGAACAGTGTCCCAAGACACAAGAAGAAGAGGAGGATATGTCCCGTGTTCCATATGCAAGTGCAGTGGGTAGCCTGATGTATGCAATGGTCTGTACTAGACCAGACAATGCACATGTAGTGGGAGTATTGAGCAGGTTTATGTCAAACCCTGGGAAGGAGCATTGTACAACAATGAAGCGGGTTTTTAGATATTTACGTGGCACTAGTGATTATGGCTTGTGCTACCAGGGAAGACCAGGATTGGAAAGAATGTTGGACATTCGTGGTTTTGTTGATGCAGACTGGGCTGGAGATCTGGACCAAAGAAGATCTACAAGTGGGTATGTGTTTAGCCTATTTTGAGGCGCAGTCAGTTGGATGAGTAAAATACAGTCTGTAGTGGCTCTTTCAACTACAGAGGCAGAATACATAGCAGCCACTCATGCAAGCAAGGAAGCAATTTGGTTGCAGAGATTGTGTTCAAGTATGGGGTTGGTACAACAAGCTATAAGGATAGACTGTGATAGCCAAAGTGCAATTTTCTTGGCTAAGAACCATGCTTACCATTCAAAGACAAAGCACATTGATGTTCAATATCACTTTGTTAGAGATATGGTTGAGGCTAAAAGGGTGTTGCTGGTAAAGGTGGACACTTTGAAGAATGTTGCGGATGCATTGACGAAGTCTGTGAGCACTCAGAAGTTCTCTTGGTGTAGAGAAACAATGGGTGTTGAAGAATTGGCCCAATGACTAAGCTCTCCTGTGGCCCCCTATGGAAAGAAAACAACAAGTGGGAGAATGTTGGGCATGTGTTATATTCTTTCCACGACCAGCCCCACGCCGTGTCTGGCCCACATGAGGCACGAGAGAGAGGTCACAAAGAGAGCAGCCCCTTTGTTGGGGTCCGAAGCAGCGCCCTAGAGAAAATTTGTTTGGTGTACGGACCCACTCATGGGCGGACCCACTCATGGCGGACCCACCCATGTTTTTTGCATGAGTTTGCACATGGTTTTGGGGTACGATGGTTTTCGACCCCTGGTATTTTGTAGATCCGGTCAAGGGAACTACGGTTATGTTCTAATCCAGGGTTAATGGATTGGGGTTTATGTATGCTTCGGCATGTATATATATGTGTTGTAACACTAAAAGGAATATAATGAAAAATCAAGCTGGTCGTCCCAATTCTGGATCCAGGGGAAAGTCCCTGTGTTTATCTGTTTTATGTTTTATGCTCTCGCTATTGTTTATTTTCTGTTATAAGATTCATGTGTAGATAATTTCTGTTTAGGGTTAAAACCTACAGAACTTTGATGGGTCTTGCACTAAAAGGAATGTAGGAGCTGGGGTATGGTTGCACAATACTGAAAAAAATTATGCTGAAAGTCATGCCTTCAAGCTAAACTTCAAATGCACTAACAACATAGCAGAATATGAAGCTCTCCTCTTAGGACTGCAGCTATTGAAAAAACTAGGAGCTAAGAGGATAGTTGTTCATGGAGACTCAGAACTAGTCATCAAACAAATAAAGGGAGAATACACTGCCAAGTATCCTAGATTAAGGGCATATAGAAATGATGCCATGGATCTTTTGAAAACATTTGTAGAATATGAGCTTGTGTTTGTCCCTAGTGTTGGGGTTCCCATGTTTTAGCCAGGTTGACAAGACCAAAATATGATACAACATAGAACCACTTTCAGACCTTAGGATCTAGCCCTCCTAGGTCCAGAGAGGGATCTCTCTATATAAGTCAAAGGGTGTTTGTCTTTGAAGCTCAAATGTTAAAGTTTTAGGCTAGTTATAGGCACAGGGTTTGTTTGTTTGATTGTTTGTGTTTGGTTGTTGGGAATCAGGAAAGGAAGGTCCAATACAAGACAAGGATGAGTCATAGAGGGAATTAGGCTAAGACAGAAAACTCAGGGAATATCAAGGCCATTGGGAAATGGAGTCAAGAAAGGATTTATTTGTAATCAATGTGCAAGCTTTCAGTTGGGCTAGTCATCTAGAGCAATTGGATCTTAAAGATGATATTGGGAATGGGACATTAAGGACTGAAATTGGATAAAGGAGAAATAACCAACTCTGTCTATCGATCAGGCCAGAGGTCATTTAACTCCAGGCCTGCTTAGACAAAATCAGATGTATAACAAGGGAACTTGGAAATACTTAATGAGATGGCAAGATCCTAGAGGGGCAAAGCAAAGTTCTAGACCTCCCGGGGTTCTCAACTCATCCCACTAACTCCTAGCAAGAACATCTAAACACAGATTTCATTAATTCATACATCAGAGAGCAGGCAATAACATCCACTACACTGGTTAAATCAATTGAAATCGATATCCAGATACACGTCTAAGCAGAAAACATAAAAGGCTTGGAGAGCAGCAACATAAGGTACCTATCAAGGGTAAATCTTATGCCAAACTTCTGATGCGAGCCTGAAGAAACATAATGAAATGAAAGAAAGTCAATCACAAATACAGGGAAAGGAAAACATCACCAACTGCTTTAGATCAGGATCCAAAGAAATATGCTCGTCATATTAACAACAACACCAATCAGGCACATCATAGCCCATAGCTTGAACATTCAGTCCGAATACATCAAATCTCAACCTATCTTACAATATTACACAGGGAACTTGTCTCAAGAGGAAAAATACTTGCATTTTTCTGATATCTCGTCAACAACCATTACAATAATTTCCTTCTTTGTTTTATAGCAGAAGAGACACAGAAGATCGACTGAGGAGGTAGGTGAACACTAAATGCAACATTAATCACAGAAAAGAAACGAGGGCCGAAACCCATTCTGTTTCAAATCTCTGAATTTATCTCTGGTATGGCTTAGGTGTTCTGACTGTGGTACTGTGTGGTACATTTGGAATAACAAAAATAAAACAAAGAACAGTGAAATCTGCCCTACTTGTGCAGCAACGCTTCTGATCATGTAGGACTGCTGTCAGGGCAGAAAAACTTTTCCAAAACACGACATGGAATGAAAACGGCATGGGAACTTTGTCCTTTGATGAAGAAAAGCATTTTTGATGATATGAAAACCCTGATACTCAAATCTCTCGTGCTGTACCTTCTGTGTGATGTATGGGTCTTTGAACTGGTTCCTTTGCTTCCTGAAATCCTTGAGAGGGCGCGAAAGTCTTCCATTTACTGCCTCGAGCCCTATGTTGTTCCCGTACTGTCTTTGTTCATGCATTCTGAGCTTTAATGGCGCCGGAGAGGGTTTGCAGATTTTAAATCTGTCCTTTGATGGAGAAAACCACTCTGCTAATGTATAAAACCTGCTATTCATTAACTCCTATGCCCCTGTCAGTGGAACACTTGTGGTTGCCTCCATACTGTGCAATTATGGTGGCGTTTCAACTCTTGTACTCTGCGGAAAACTCACAACTATGTGAGGAAAATCGATGCAATGGAAGACTGGTGGAGCGGAGGGTGAAACATATGGTGGTGCAGCGGCGGCGGGAACAATGATATTATGTGAAATAACGGCGAAAATGCAGTGAAGTGGTGAAATGCGCGAATAATAGGGTTTGGTGGTGATATGTAGCGCAGACCATTAGATCATGGTCTGGGAGCGAAGATAAACGGCGGAGACCAACGTGGAGGGACGGCCTTATGAAAACAGACGAAACAAACACGAAATGTTGACTTCAATGCAAATGTGAAATTTTGGTTAAAATCCAAATTGCACTGGAAATGGGCGAAAATGTTACGAAAAGGCGTGGACCTGAGTGTACAAGGTGGGACCCAGCGGAGGCGAAGATGCGATTAAACTTGGACCGTCCGATCCAGCGGGAAGATCGACGGTGGAGAAACGGATCGGGGGATCGGAAGACAGGGTGCGATCAATCGCATCGCAAGTGTTTGCTATGGGCCATTCGGAGGGACACACATAAAATTTGCGATTGCGATCGGGCGGGGGCCTGCGATTAGCGCTCCGCCGTCGGATCTCCGTGATAGATCGACAATGTTAAACGCATCGCGAGACTTAACGTTATAACTTAATCGCATCGGAACTTTCGAGGTTTACAAAGGAAATTGGACCTCCGCCGATCTTCCGATTGCGATTAGCGCTTGGGACTTAAGCGTTTGGTCCCAGCGCCAGGTTACATGGGGAAAAAGATCAGCGGGGCTAGCGGGAAAGGGGTTAGGCCTATTATATGGTTGGAAAGTGGGTTTTAGCCCTTTAAAATGGAATTCGAAGGCCAAGGAAGGGGAATGATAGAGGAGTAAGGGGGAAACATGGTCAACAAAGGCTAGGGGGGGGGGAATTTAAAGAGGGTTTTGGGGGAATTTGAAAGGTAAGAAGGGAAATTTAGGGGGAACCAAAGGGGACTTTGACCACGGGGAAAGGGGTAAGGAGGATGGGTTTTCAGGGGAAAGGAATTCCTTGAAGGCTCCAAAAAAATCTAGCCCCCAGCCTGCTTGTCTAGAATTTCATAGGGGGGCTAACAGTGGCTCCACATGGGGATGGCTTATTCTTGAAGGAGTCAAGAAACCAGAGATGATCTTTGGAGTAGGCCAGATGCCTGCTGCTTGTCACATCCCTTATTTCTTTAATTTTCAGTTGCCACAATATGTTAAAGACACAAATTAGCAGAAATATTTACCAACCAATCTACCTACCCAGACTACAGTTCTAACATTTTCCTTTGGGTGCATTTGAGCTAGCAGACCCTTTACATTTTATTTTCAAAACAAAAACAAACCTATTCTAAATCTACCCTTATTTCTCCATGAGACCAGATTAGACTGTTGGCCTCATATGCTTCTCTACCTAATCTAACATCTGCTGGGATTAGACTGTCCAACAAATTTCTTCTCCTACATTCTAAAACAAGAAATTGAAAAATAGCCAAGCCAGGATTAGACTATCTGACTTGCTGGAGTGAAGACTTGTGGAAAACTGAAGACAAAACTATGAAGGCATGAAATCTGCAGTTTTGAAACATCCTTCTTTTCTTGTGACTCAGGTTTTGAGCAAATTAGAGTCACTTCCTTTGTTCATTTCAGCTCTGGTTTTGGACATGTTAGAGTTGATTCTTCTTTCACTGCTGGTCCAAGTTTTGAGCATATCAGGACCATCTGTTCTGCTTCTTTTGGCTCAGATTTGGATCATGTTTGAACCACTCCTTTTGCCTTTCAGAGGTTCAAGTTTTGAGCATGTCTAAACCTCTCCTTTTCTTTTTTTCCTTTTCTTTTTTCTTTTTTTTAAAATAAAACTGCAATGATATATACAATGGAGAATGAAACTGGAAACTGAAATTTAGCAGAAGTAGTGCTTGAGCATCCTGCCATTGACAGGACCCCCGACCAGCTCTATACCATCAAGTTCTTGTAAGAAAAATGCATTAGGACCCACAGTGGCTTGGATGATATATGGACCCTGCCACAAGCTGTCAAACTTGCCATGTTTACCTTTGTCCTCTCTCCTTGAATCCCATTTCAGAACTTTATCCCCAACCTTGAAATCTGAAGCTTTGGCTCTTTTGTCAAACAACCTTTTAATGTTCTCCTAAAATCTGACAGCTCTGTTATAAACCTGCTCCCTTGTTTGCTGCAGATGGATAGTTTCATTGATTCTTCTCACCATACTGTTTTCCTCTGTCTGAATCTCCTGAACAAGCTTAATCACTGGAACTACAAGGCTGGTAGGAAAAACTGCTTCTGTTCCGTAAACCAGCTAGAATGGTGACATGCCAATATATTTCTTCGTGGTGAGCCTGTCAGCCCACAGAGAATGTACCAACTTTTTATGCCATGACTTTTTGTTCTCTTCCAGCAGCTTTTTGATGATTGTGACCAAGATTTTGTTGGATGATTCAGCCAATCCATTACCCTGGGGGTAACAGGCAGTTGAATGGCCAAGTGCTATTCCGTACCTGTGACAGAAATCAATCATTCTCTTGGATCCGAAAGCAGCAGCATTGTCAGTGAATATTTTCCTTAGACAACCAAACCGAGATAAGATGAAGTCCTCTAGGAACCTAATGATGACAGAATCAGTGGCATTCCTAGTGGGTATGGATTTTATCCATTTGGTGAAGTAATCTGTAGCAGTTAGGATCCATTTGTGTTGCCCAGAAGAAGAAGGGTGAATTTACCCAATAAAGTCTAGGCCCCATTGCATGAAGGGACCTTCTACGGTGATAGGTTGTAAAGAGAGGGGAAGGAGCTTTTTTCTGCCCTCAAAGATTTGGCATTTATGACAGGCAGTTATCATTTTATGGACATCATTGAAGAGTGTAGGCCAATAGTAACCAGCCCTGAGTATCTTACTTGCAGTGGCTTTCCAGCTCAGGTGGCCTCCACACTCCCCAGCATGGAATTCTTGTTTTATTCTTTCAGCTTCAGTTTCAGACAAACATTTCAGCAATAGGCCATTTGGATTTTTCCAGTATAGATTCTCATTCAAAATGCAGTAATTTCAAGCTTTGAGTTTTATGAATCTGGCCTTTGTTTTGGACAGTTCTGGAGGGGCATTGAGATTGCTGAGCACATAAAGGATATCAAAGTACCAAGGAGAGTTCTGAAACTGCTCCTCAACAGTTGGATGGGGTAGTCCTTCCTGCTCATCTAAGGCATTTATCATGTTAATGCCAAGGGGCTGCAAGTTTGATTCAGCCATTAACTGGGCCAGGCCTTGACCTTTGATCAGTTTGGTGGGTTTTATTTTGAGGTCGTATTCCAAGATTGTAGCAATCCATTTGCCCCTTTTCCCATCAGAGTCTTGGGACAAGATATCTTTGACCACTATACTTGGCACATAAGCAATGGTGTGAGAATGCATAATGTACACCCTAAATTCTTTTAAGGCCTTTACCAGGGCATAGGCCTGCTTTTCCATAATGTTGTACTTTAAGGGTGCATCTCTCAAGGCTTTGCTGAAGAAGGCAATTGGCTGTTCATGCCCTTCTGAATTCCTTTGCAGCAAGATTGCAGCTACTGTGTGTTCAGAGGCAAAGGAAAAGATCAGAAAATATTTTGAGAAGTTTGGGCTGGTAAGGATAGGGGCCCGAGTGAGTGCAAGTTTTACTAACTCAAAAGATCTCTTGGCTTCAACAGTCCACTTAATTCCTGCATCTTTCTTTAGCATGTTGGTCATTTTTCTAAGATGCTCAACAAGATTAGGGATAAATCTCCTAAGGAAATTGATCTTCCCTATGAAGGACTGTAACTCCTTGATGTTTCTCGGATGTGTAATTTGAAGTATTCCCTCAACCCTCTATGGGTCTATCCTAATCCCTTTCTCAGATATAATGTGACCAAGAATTTTACCTTCTTACAGCCCGAAAACAGTTTTCTTAGGATTTAAGGACAGACCGTACCTTCTACATTTTTCAAAAACCTTTCTCAGATGTTTCAGGTGTTCTTCTTCAGTTGTAGAAAAGACAGTCAAGTCATCCAAATAGATAACTATGAAGTGTCCTATCTCCTCTGAGAAAGCTATATCCATCGCTCTCTGGAAGGTAGCTCCAGCATTCATCAGTCCAAAAGGCATCTTCACATACATGAAGGTACCCCATGGGGTGGTAAACGCCATTTTGAGTTGATCTTCTGGGAATACCAGAACTTGATTATACCCTGAAAAACCATCAAGCAGGGAGATTCTCTTAGAGCCCACTACCTTCTGTAGAATATGCTCCATTCTAGGCAAAGGGTAGTTGTCTTTCAGGGAGTCTCTGTTGAGGTTTCTAAAGTCTATGCATAATCTGATCTCCCCTATTTTATTTCTCACAGCCACTAAGTTTGACACCCAATCAAAAAACCTTACAGGGACTATAATGCCTACATCATACATCTTTTTTATTTCTTTCTCTACTACAAGCAATTGTTTTGGATTGATTCTGCGAAGTTTTTGTTTGAAAGGCTTCTGATTTTCCTTCAAGGGTATCTTGTGTTGTATGATGTTGGTGTCATAGGCCTTTAAGTCTTCATAGCACCATGAAAACACATCAATGAATTCCCTAAACAGGTCAATGTATTTTTTCTTCATGTTTGCAGGTACAGACTTAGCCAGTTTGATCATTTTGGGCTTATATTCAGTGCCAATGTTGCATTCTTCGACATCTGAGTCTGCATGTTCTATAGTGGGCTTTTTTGCTACATCATCAAAGTCAAAAAGGTCCTCTAGGGGTGCCAGGCCTCTGGGTATGTTCTTATCTTTGGCCTGCAACACCTCCACTTCCTCATTACCTGCATTTTCACATTTTTCGGTTGAATTTCCAGTTTCCTCAGAAAAGGTGTTTATTTCTATGTTACAGGGTGTTTCTCGTTCATCTGGGGAATCCTCACATGGGCAGCTGTCATCCGGTTTTGAGGTTGAAATTAGAAAATTCAAACTCATTTCTGCCCTCCAGGAAATCTTTGATTTGTTTATCTCCTTCAAAGACCTACCAATATTTTTCGTTGTCTGGCACTGCAGGTCTGAACTTGGTTTGAATGATGATTTGTTGATCAGGGGGAGTCTTAGGATATGAACTAGCTAGGCAAGCTAATCCATTAGCAATAACGTTCTGACTCCTAGGCACAAATACCAATTCATATTCAACAAAGGTTTTCAATAAGTCTACTGCGTCATTCTTGTATGCTCTCAACCTGGGGTGTTTTGCCGTATATTCACCATTCACTTGCTTGATAACTAACTTAGAGTCTCCTCTCACAGCTATCCTATGGGCTCCTAATTTCTTCAATAGGTTCAGACCCAGGATGACAGCCTCATATTCTGCAATATTATTTGTGCATTTGAAATGCAGATTCACAGCGTGGCTCTCTGCATGATCATTTCTTGTGTTACGTAGCCACACCCCTGCTCCAACATTTTTTCTAGTATAGGACCCATCGAAGTTCATTTCCCACAGGGGCTCGCCATTATGTTGCGTTGAGGAGTCTGTACTAGGTTGTGGGTTATGTTGTTCTTCGCATGGTATATCAGTTTGAAGGGTATGACTAATAGGCTGACTGCATTGTGTTCCTGGTTCATTCTGAGTTTCGTTTTTTGTACCTTGCCCACGGTTTTCATCATCGTATTCTTCTAGGGTAGCCATTATGCTAAAGTCCATGGGCTCTGTGTTTTTGCTCGAATTTTTACATTCATATTCTGGCTCTCTTAAGGATTGGTCATTATAAAGGATGAAAGAATCCAGGTCTGTGTGTACAGAGTATAATGGTGAATTTTTAGGCTTCTTGGGGCTATTGACTAAGAATTTCATCTGAGATTCTCTATACAGTCTTCTAAGTTGGCCAAATATAGGGATAGTGGCATATGAGCCATCCATCTGCATTGTTCCTTGCAGTTTGGCTCCCCATGATCTAGATAGCAGCATGCCGTACTTGGGTGGCACATCTGCTACCACCACATCCATGACCATACACTTAGCAGGAATCTGGGTCAAGCTCACACACAAGTCCTTGATCAGGCCTAGGCATTTTACTCTGCTAGAGTCAAATGAATATAGATCTTTGTAAGGTTGTGTTACTTCTAGGCCTATATTTTCCATCACTACCTTAGGCATTAAATTGTGTGATGCTCCAGAATCATGCATGGCATTGTGGAGTATTTTGTCATGAATGTTGAGACTGATATAGAAAGGTGGAACTACCCCTTCCTGAAATTTTCCCTCAATATTTGGACCAAATAGGAGGGCAGGTTGATCATCATTCAAATTTACAGAGTCATTGTTTTCCCCTAAATTTAGTGCTTTCAAAATTTGGCCTTTATATACATTCTGAGTGGCCAACTCAGCTAATGGTACAGAAATTTTGATTTTTGCAATCTCACTCTCTAAATTGAAAGTGGACTGACTCTTGGAAGCGCTTAACTTTGTTTTATTTGCTACTGCTTTAGTAGCTAAATCAGTTAGTGATTTCTCACTATGTACAAGGTCAGGAACCGTTTTATCAGGAGCACTAACTGCAGTGCTAGTGCTGCTGGTTGGTTGGCTTTGTCTTTCAGTGTCTTGGTTGTCTTTTTCCTTGTGTTTACCAGAACTTTCAGCTGCTGATTTGTCATTTGCAGCAGATGCTTTAGAAGATCTGTCAGGCCTTTTCTTGATGGTTACCTCAGGAGTCTTTGTTTTGGGATTTTCTTGGTTCTTTTTTCTCCTAAGTTCATACTGTTCTTTGACTTGCATCATGGCATTTTCGAATCCTAATCTGTAATCCTCAGTTTCTAACCATTCCTCATCCCAGTACGAAGGTGAGGGCTGATCTTCCTCTGGATCACAGTTAAGGACTGAGTCTTCTGTTTTGAACATGTTTATCCCATTCCCTTCATACTCTTCTATCATCCCCTCATCTTCATCTAAAATTTTTTCTTGAAATGGGGGAACAATTTGTTGATCCGACTCTCTTTGTCTGTTGGGAACGGCATTGTTTCTTCTAACTTTCTAGTTTTGGTTTTGGTTTCTGTTTTGGACAACCATCCTTTTGATCATTTGTTGTAGCTCTTCCACGTTTTTAGATAGTCTATCATATTTGGGATCAGATGTGGAAGCTACATTGTCATCCCTATAGGTTACCCTTTTCTCAGCTTTTAATCTTGCCCTTTTTTCCATCAAGTTTGCTTCTATGGTTATGTCTCCTTTCTGCATGCCTTCCAATGTGTTATACTCTTTATCTCTGAGCTCATAGGCCATGTTAGCATCAAATCCATCTGGATATTTAGCCCTGGCCATACCTTGAGGAGGTTTCATGTGTGGAGGGAGAGCATTGTAAATGCTGTTGAATATAGTCGGTGTAATCATGGACGCTCTCTCCTACGTTCCTCTTAAGGGACATGTATTCTGCTAGGAGATGGCGAGGGTTTGCTCTAACCTCCCATTTTTCTATGAAGTTCCGATATAATGCAGGGAGATATTGGATACTTCCAGGGGGTAAACCTTTAAACCATTTCCTTACATCACCCCCCAGGCTTTGGGCAAAGATTCTCATTTTGATTGTTTCATCATCAATTTCCATATAATCAAAAGAATCCTCCATCTTATCTACGTGTTGCTGAGCTGTAATGGATTCTTTGGCAGTGAAGTGTGGGATTTTTGACTGATAATCATTTGGCAAGGGTAACAAGGGCTGTGGTAAAACTAAAGGTGCGTACCAAGCTGTCATGATAATTTTCTGATGAGGTATAGGGTTGGCTTGAGCTGCTGGTATTTGGATGATAGGGATATTAGGACCAGCAGAAGTTTGTTGAGCAGATCTAGGGTGGGAGAGCCCCAAGTTTTGAATGAAGTGGATATCAGGTGGTGTAGATGGAGGGGTTCCTCTGTCCCTAGTGTGTTGACCACTATGAGATGGTGTATTGTGAGGCTCAAGGTCTTGCTGTTCTAGGTGATTGACTGACCTGGTTCTTGATAAACTGTTAGGTAGGTCTAGGTCAGGGAGAAAAGGTGC
Source organism: Pinus albicaulis (assembly GCA_034641835.2). Classification (NCBI taxonomy): domain Eukaryota; kingdom Viridiplantae; phylum Streptophyta; class Pinopsida; order Pinales; family Pinaceae; genus Pinus; species Pinus albicaulis. The sequence continues at coordinate 141,681,392 of CM076571.1, forward strand.
TAGAGCTGTTAGGTTTTCTGGTGCAGAATTAGCTCTATGAATGTGACTTGAAATAGTTGGTCTGTTAGGTGTAGGAGCTCCTTTGAGGATACTCTCCGGATTGTCAACTATTTCAGGTAGGTCAGGGTTGGGATAAGCTCTTGTGTGGATGGTTCTGAAAGACAGAATTCTATTTCCCAGCTAAGCATCTTAACCCTACTCGTTACTTCTTCTGTGGTTGATTGTCTCAGGGGTTGGTCTCCCAGTGGAGTCTATTGTGAAACCAAGATAATCAGTAGGCCTACTGATCACTAGTGGAGTCTTTTCGTTTAGGAATGATGGAGTCGCCAGGTGGAGGGTTTTAGGGTGTATCTAAAGGGTCACACTGTCCACCACAGTGCTCAGGCACTATCACCTTTCAAGAATCTCCTCATGACAGTAAATTCCAACCAGAGATTGACTGGGAGGGAATTTACCAGATATGTCACCTCCGAAGAGTGTGAGATCCGAAGGCTACCTGGCCCTTTCTAGACTCTGTCTAAGAGTATGGTGGATATTCAATAATGGAGGTCGATTCAAGAAAGGAGTGACTTACTATCAACCTAACTAGAGTTCTAAGTTTCTTAAGGTGAAATGTACTCAGAACTCCCCAGCGGAGTCGCCATTAGAGTCGCCATTATGTTGGGGTTCCCATGTTTTAACAAGGTTTACAAGACCAAAAGATGAGACAACATAGAACCACTTTCAGACCTTAGGATCTAGCCCTCCTAGGTCCATAGAGGGATCTCTCTATATAAGTCAAAGGGTGTTTGTCTTTGAAGCTCAAATGTTAAAGTTTTAGGCTAGTTATAGGCACAGGGTTTGTTTGTTTGATTGTTTGTGTTTGGTTGTTGGGAATCAGGAAAGGAAGGTCCAATACAAGACAAGGATGAGTCATAGAGGGAATTAGGATAGAACAGACAACTCGGGGAATATCAAGGCCATTAGGCAATGGAGTCAAAGAAATATTTGTTGTAATCCAATGTGCAAGCTTTCAGTTGGGCTAGTCATCTAGAGCAATTGGATCTTAAAGATGATATTGGGAATGGGACATTAAGGACTGAAATTGGATAAAGGAGAACCAACCAACTCTGTCTATAGATCAGGCCAGAGGTCATTTAACTCCAGGCCTGCTTGGACAAAATCAGATGTATAACAAGGGAACTTGGAAAGACTTAATGAGATGGAAAGATCCTAGAGGGGAAAAGCAAAGTTCTAGAGCTCCCGGGGTTCTCAACTCATCCCACTAACTCCTAGCAAGAACATCTAAACACAGATTTCATTAATTCATACATCAGAGAGCAGGTAATAACATCCACTACACTGGTTAAATCAATTGAAATCGATATTCAGATACACGTCTAAGCAGAAAACATAAAAGGCTGGGAGAGCAGCAACATAAGGTACCTATCAAGGGTAAATCTTATGCCAAACTTCTGATGTGAGCCTGAAGAAACATAATGAAATGAAAGCAAGTCAATCACAAATACAGGGAAAGGAAAACATCACCAACTGCTTTAGATCAGGATCCAAAGAAATATGCTCGTCATATTAACAACAACACCAATCAGGCACATCATAGCCCATAGCTTGAACATTCAGTCTGAATACATCAAATCTCAGCCTATCTTACAATATTACACAGGGAACTTGTCTCAAGAGGAAAAATACTTGCATTTTTCTGATATCTCGTCAACAACCATTACAATAATTTCCTTCTGTGTTTTATAGCAGAAGAGACACAGAAGATCGAATGAGGAGGTAGGTGAACACTAAATGCAACATTAATCACAGAAAAGAAACGAGGGCCGAAACCCATTCTGTTTCAAATCTCTGCATTTATCTCTGGTATGGCTTAGGTGTTCTGACTGTGGTACTGTGTGGTACATTTGGAATAACAAAAATAAAACAAAGAACAGTGAAATCTGCCCTACTTGTGCAACAACGCTTCTGATCATGTAGGACTGCTGTTAGGGCAGAAATTTTTTTCCAAAACACGACATGGAATGAAAACTGCATGGGCACTTTGTCCTTTTATGAAGAAAAGCATTTCTGATGATATGAAAACCCTGATACTCAGATCTCTCGTGCTGTACCTTCTGTGTGAGGTATGGGTCTTTGAACTGGTTCCTTTGCTTCCCGAAATCCTTGAGAGGGCACAAAAGTCTTCCATTTACTGCCTCGAGCCCTATGCTGTTCCTGTACTGTCTTTGTTCATGCATTCTGAGCTTTAATGGCGCCAGAGAGGGTTTGCAGATTTTAAATCTGTCCTTTGATGGAGAAAACCACTATGCTGATGTATAAAACCTGTTATTCATTAACTCCTTTGCCCCTGTCAGTGGAAAACTTGTGGTTGCCTCCATACTGTACAATTATGGTGGCGTTTCAACTCTTGTACTCTGTGGAAAACTCACAACTGTGTGAGGAAAATCGATGCAATGGAAGACTGGTGGAGCGGAGGGTGAAACATATGGTGGTGCAGCGGCGGCGGGAACAATGATATTATGTGAAATAACGGTGAAAATGCAATGAAGTGGTGAAATGCACGAACAATAGGGTTTGGTGATGATATGCAGCGCAGACCGTTAGATCATGGTCTAGGAGCGAAGATCAACGGCGGAGACCAACGTGGAGGGACGGCCTTATGAAAACAGAAGAAACAAACACGAAATGTTGACTTCAATGCAAATGTGAAATTTTGGTTAAAATCCAAATTGCACTGGAAATGGGCGAAAATGTTACGAAAAGGCGTGGACCTGAGTGTACAAGGTGGGACCCAGTGGAGGCGGAGATGCGATTAAACTTGGACCGTCCGATCCGGCAGGAAGATCGACGGTAGAGAAACGGATCGGGGGATCGGAAGACAGGGTGCAATCAATCGCATCGCAAGTGTTTGCGATGGGCCGATCGGAGGGACGCACATAAACTTTGCGATTGCGATCGGGCGGGGGCCTGTGATTAGCGCTCCGCCATTGGATCTCCGTGATAGATCGACGGTGTTAAACGCATCGCGAGACTTAACGTTATAACTTAATCGCATCGTAACTTTCGAGGTTTACAAAGGAAATTGGACCTCCGCCGATCTTCCGATTGCGATTAGCACTTGGGACTTAAGCGTTTGGTCCCAGCGCCAGGTTACATGGGGAAAAAGATCAGCGGGGCTAGCGGGAAAGGGGTTAGGCCTATTATATGGTTGGAAAGTGGGTTTTAGCCCTTTAAAATGGAATTCGAAGGCCAAGGAAGGGGAACGATAGAGGAGTAAGGGGGAAACATGGTCAACAAAGGCTAGGGGGGGGGGAAATTTAAAGAGGGTTTTGGGGGAATTTGAAAGGTAAGAAGGGAAATTTAGGGGGAACCAAAGGGGACTTTGACCACAGGGAAAGGGGTAAAATAATGGTGTCTTGCAGGAGTATGAGGGGCAATGCAGTATTTTTAGAAAGGGGTCAACAAATAGGATTCAAATCAGACATAGCACTCAGACTCTTCAAGGAGGATGGGTTTTCAGGGGAAAGGCATTCCTTGAAGGCTCCACCATACTCTAGCCCCTAGCTTGCTTGTCAAGAATTTCGTAGGGGGGCTAACACCTAGAAGTCAAAACATACTTGCAAATGGATTGGCCTGCACTGCTAGTTCATATCAGAGACTACTTAGTGACAAACAAATCATTTTTCAAACAAAATACAGACCAGCAGTGCCAGATAATTTAAAATATTGGCAGGTCTTTGAGGGTGACAAACAAATAGAGGATTTCTTGCTTTATAGGAATGAGTTTGAATTACCAGATTCGAACTCTAAGCTCAATGAAGACAGTTTAGATAAAGAGCCTCCTGATGAAGAAAAGAAACTCCTTACTGCAAAAATAAACATGATGACCAGAGAGTTTGAAAACCAAACAGAAGAATACATGAACACAGATAAAGAAGACATAGAGGTACTACAGTCCAAAGAAAAAAGCATACCTAGAGGAATAGCACCCCTTGAGGACCTCTTTGATTTCAATGATGTGGAAAAGAAGCCCACTATAGAACGCACTGAATCTGATGTTGAAGAATGCAATATAGGTAGCAAAGACAAGCCTAAAATGATCAAATTATCTAAAACTTTACCAGCACATATCAAACAGAAATACATTGATTTATTTAAAGAGTTTGTTGATGTTTTTTCTTGGAGTTATGAAGATTTGAAAGCCTATGACACAGAGATCATCCAGCATAAGATTCCATTGAAAGAAAACCAGAGACCTTTTAGGCAAAAGCTGCTCAGAATAAACCCTGTACAGTTACCCCTGGTAGAAAAAGAAATTAAGAAAATGTATGAGGTTGGAATCATAGTCCCTGTGAGGTTTTCAGATTGGGTATCTAACCTTGTGGTTGTAAGGAAAAAGACAGGAGAAATAAAGTTGTGCATTGATTTTAGAAACTTAAACAGCGCCTCACTAAAAGACAATTACCCTTTACCCAAAATGGAGCACATCCTACAAAGGGTAGTAGGCTCTAGGAGGATTTCTCTATTAGATGGATTTTCAGGATACAACTAGGTCTTAGTACTCCTAGAGGATCAACCTAAAACAACCTTCACCACACCTTGGGGCACTTTCATGTATGTGAAAATACCTTTTGGATTAATGAATGTTGGTGCCACCTTTCAAAGAGCCATGGACATTGCATTCTCAGAGGAAATAGGCCACTTCATTGTAATTTACCTTGATGAAATTACGGTTTATTCCAAAACTGATGAAGAGCACCTTAAACATTTGAGAAAATTCTCTGAGAAATGCAGAAGGTATGGGCTATCTTTAAATCCCAAAAAGACAGTGTTTGGTCTCCAAGAAGGTAAAATTCTTGGTCATATTATGTATGAAAAAAGGATTAAAATAGACCCAAAAAGAGTTGAGGGAATATTGCGGATTAGCCACCCAAGAAACATCAAGGAATTACAGTCCTTTATTGGGAAGATTAATTTCTTGAGGAGGTTTATACCCAACCTAGCATAACTCCTTAGAAACATGACTAACATGCTGAGAAAGAAGTAGGAGTTAAATGGACTCTAGAAGCCAAGAAGTCTTTTGAATTGGTGAAACATGCACTCACCCAGGCACCAGTTCTAATTAGCCCTGATTTTACTAAAGAATTCCTCATATTCTCTTTTGCATCAGAACATACTGTGGTTGTTGTCCTATTGCAGAAAAATCCAGAAGGACAAGAGCAGCCAATTGCATTCTTTAGCAAGGCATTGAAAGATGCACCTATGAAATATAATATCATGGAAAAACAGGCCTATGCTTTGGTAAAGGCCTTGAAAGACTTCAGAGTGTATATCTTACATTCCCATATTATTTCCTTTGTGCCTAATATAGTGGTTAAAGATATTTTGTCACAAGATCCAGATGGAAAGAGAGGCAAGTGGATTGTTGTGATACTAGAGTATGATTTGGAGATCAACCCCAATAAAATCATCAAGAGTCAAGGCTTAGCACAATTAATGGCTAAATCTAACTTACAAGCCCTTGACATTAACATGGTAGATGCTTTAGATGAACAGGAAGGATTACCAGCTCCCATTGTTGAAGAACAGTTCCAAAACTCACCTTGGTATGTTGATATCTTGTATGTGCTTGTAAATCGTAATGCCCCTCCTGATTTATCTAAGACAAAGGCAAGGTTTTTAAAGTTGAAAGCTAGAAATTATTTCATTTTAAATGAATTTTTATATTGGAAAAATGCCAATGGTTTATTGCTTAAATTTTTTCCTGAAGTTGATGCAGATAGAATCAAGCATGAGTTTCATGAAGGAGAGTGTGGAGGCCACCTCTACTGGAAAACCACTGCCAATAAAATCCTTAGAGCTGGTTATTATTGGCCCACCCTCTTCCAAGATGTCCACAAAATGATAGTTGCCTGCCACAAAATCCAAATATTTGAGGGCAAAATAAAACTCCTTCCTTTACCTTTACAACCAATCACTGTTGAAGCTCCTTTTCAACACTGGGGCCTAGACTTCATAGGGGAAATCCATCCTGCTTCATATGCCCAACATAGATGGATACTCACAACCACTGACTATTTCACCAAATGGATAGAGGCCATCCCTTCTAGGAATGCCATAGACTCAGTTATCATAAAATTCCTTGAAGACCATATCCTATCTAGATTTGGCTGCCCTAGGAAAATTATCATTGACAATGCTGCTGCATTTGGTTCCAAAAAGATGATTGATTTTTGTCACAGGTATCAGATTGCACTTGGTCATTCTACTGCTTATTATCCTCATGGTAATGGGTTAGCAGAATCATCAAATAAGAGTTTGGTGACCATCATCAAGAAGCTACTGGAAGAAAATAAAAAATCATGGCATAACAAGTTAGTGCATGCTTTATGGGCAGACAGATTGACAACAAAGAAATCCATTGGAATGTCTCCCTATCAGCTAGTTTATGGAGCAAGTGCAGTATTCCCTACCAGTTTGGGAGTACCAGTGATAAAATTGGTCCAATAAATACAGTCAGAAGAAGACATCATGGTAAGGAGGATCAATCAAACCATATATCTCCAGAAGACAAGGGAAGAAGTCTAAAACAGATCTCAGAAAGTGCAAGAGAACATCAAAAATTTGTTTGATAAAAGGACAAAGGCCTGTGATTTTAAAATTGGGGACAAGGTGCTCAAATGGGACTCTAGGAGAGAGGATAAGGGTAAGCATGGCAAGTTTGATAGTTTATGGCAAGGCCCTTACATCATTCAATCTGCTATTGGTCCTAATGCATTCTTTCTGCAAGAATTGGATGGTACAGATCTATTTGGGGGTCTTGTCAATGGCAGGAAGCTTAAGCATTATTACTGCTAAAGTTCAGATTAAATTTTTCACTTCCATTGTAAGTACCATTGTTTTTTTTTGTTTGGAAGAAAAATAAAAAAATACAAGAAGAAACGTTCAGACAAGCTCAAATCTTGAACCCAGGAAGTTTCAAAAGAATTGCTCAAATCAGATCAAAACCTGAGCCAAAGAAGTGAAAGGCTGGTTCTAACATGCTCAAAACTTGAACCAGCAAAGAAAAGAAGAAGAAACATCTATAACAAGATCAAAACCAGAGCTGGAATGAAGAAAGAAAGGTGACTCTAAAGAGCTCAAAATCCGAGTCACAAAAAGAAAGAAGGACACTCCTAAGTTTCAGTATTTCAAGCCTTCACAATTTTGCTTCAATTTTCTGCAAAGTTTTAGTTCATGCGCAGCTTGTCTTTATGCCATGGACCCACAAAAAATCAAATAGTCTAATCCTGGTTTGTCTGTATTTAAATTTCTTTTTTAGAATGTAGAGAATTAAATCTGTCAAACAGTTTAATCTTGGTAGATATTAGTTTAGGTAGAGAAGCTATGAGTCCAACTGTTTAATCTGGTCTCATGGATGAATAATTGTAGAATTAGATTAGTTTTTTCTTTCAATAAAAAATAATGATGAAGAAGGTCTGCAAATATAAATGCACCTTGAAGAAAAAATGTTAGGACAATAAGATGGATAGGTAGATTGTTTGGGGAATTATTGCTGCTAATATAATGTCCATCATGTTTATAACAGTTGATCAAAGAAGAAAAGGATGATCAAAGTACCAGGCATCTGGCCTACTTCCAAAGACTATTTCTGAGATTCTTGACACCTTCAAGAAGATGCCATCCCCATGTGGAGCCACTGTTAGCCACCTATAATATTTTGTCAAAGCAAGCAGGTGGCTAAATCTGTGTTCAAGCCTTCAAGTGAAAATTTCCTTTAAAAATTTATCATCCTTGAAGCCTTGTCATGTCATTATCCTTCAAAATTATCTTCACTGTTGTTTCCATTAAAGAATCCTGCTATTTTTTGAAATAAACTGTCTTCAAAAGGCCTCCATTTTCTCCTTTTTCACCCCCACAAAATCCCCATTTTTCATTCATATTCCCTTCACCAAACCCCATTGTAATCCTTCATTTTGACCTCTAAACCATCCTAAATCACTTTTAAACCATGTATTTCCCTCTATTTGGTTTAAAAAATCATCCCTTTCATTACCGGAACCTTCATTTGGCTTAAAAATCCCTGTTTTTTAGCCTAAAACACCCCTTTCTACATTATAAAGTTTCTCAGCCCCCGAGGGCTTATAGATTTAGCCCCTTTCTTCATATATCCATGGCCCCGCAATCAGGTGCTAAAAAGCCAAAAAAAACCCCCAAAATCCCTTCAAAAGGCTAAAAAAAACAGTTTTTCACTACATTAAAGTTTTAAGCCCCGTTCAGCTTAGCCCTTAGCCCCTGTTCTCCATATAACCCGCGCTACGACCAAGCGCTAAGGCCTAATCACAATCGTAAAAAACTCATTCCTTTTTTTCTTTTTCCCCGAATTCCTGATGTGATGAGCCCCTCTCCTCCAATCTTTCGATCTAATCTCAGCCATCGAATCCACAAGAATCGACGACTAAGATTTAATCGTGCTCTGCTCATAAGCCCTTCACCATCGCGCCCACCGATTAATCCCAACCGTTGATCTCCCTTCCGATCCAACGACCAACATCTAATCGCATCGCCCATCTTCTTTTTGTCCACCGGGTCCCGAATCATTTCTCCGATGCAATCTCAGCCGTCCATTCATACAGATCCAGCGACTCATCCATGACTTGGCCACACCCCTCCATCGCATCGCAAAATATAAGTCTTCCCACCGTAATGAATCTGGACCATTGAATCCACAAGAACCAACGACCCAAATTTCGTCGCACTCCACCCATCCATCTAAACCTTCTCTCCCTTTTGAAACACTTTTGCTCGATCTCTTGATCTCGACCGTTCATCCAAAGAATCCGACGATCGAGATGTAACCCGATAGCATGATGCCCCTCCTTTGCATGCCAAGCCGTCACACGTCACCAAGGGTCCCACCACCTTCCACCCATGCATCTTACCTCCCATCACATGCAATCTGCATCGTCTGAGTAACGCATCATGATCTGACCGCTGACGCTCCGTTTCACATAATTTTTGCACCCGGGGTTTAACGTTTCAAAAAAACGCGAAATGGGCGGTTTTATATTTCCACGTGTCAGGCGCTGAGTGGAATCGCGTTTTTTTGGGCATTTCCTCTTTCCCCCTTTTTGTTGCTCGAAAACCACTCTGGTTTTCCACCTTACCGCCCTCTGCAATGTGATTTTGGGTTTAATCATAGCTGTTGATTTGTTCTAATCTAACGGCCCACATTACATCGCGGCCTCCACGTTTACTTTTCATCTATTCTCCCAAATGGTTCCATTGGGCGATCATAGCCGTTGATTATTATGATCTAACGGCCCTGATCTAATCTTGCCTCCATCCATTTTTCATTCATCCATCCTCCAAATGACCTAATCGATGAATATCCACCATATATCACTGTTAATTGTTCTAATCTAACGGTCCACAACCCACGACGCCCAAGCTCCCATCAGACCTGTTTGTCGCCATTCTGCCTTGATTCTCAGCCCATTTTCTATTGCGCTCTCATTTTCTCTCAATACCCTTCCATCCTCCTGGAGCCTCAGAAGTAGCCTACCCTGCTCCCTCTAGTTTTTATAACAGTTTTCTTTTTTTTTGTAGGTTTCAGTGGTGACAAATTCGCAATGTTTTCACAGTCACAGTCATGGTGAAAGACCATCACAGATGCTGAAATACACAGGGAAAGGCACCACTAAGAAGGTCTAAAACATGTTTTTATTTAAGATCAGTGTTAATAACCCTGGCATAAACCCTCCTGTGCCTCTGTGGCCTGTGTATTCATGAAACAGGCCAGCAGAAGTTCAAAGTGTATCAGAAAGAGATTAAAGGTTTAAAAAGCATGATTTCAAAGACTAAGAGGCCTAGTCCACAGTTATAGACACAAAGGACAAAGATGCATACCCAAAGATGATCAAGGAGGCCTAATGAGGCCTAAAGCACATAAACAAGTCATATAAGTGTTTCAAATAAGCTATATCTGTGATTTAATACCAGCAGAACATTCCCTCAACTGAAGAAAGGACCAAATCACTACTACCCATTCTCTATTCTTCATTGAGCTCCAGAGTAGTTATTATTCTGACAGAAAGCTCCTAAAACTGTCAATGCATTAGTTACAAATCATGGAAGATCTGAAAGGCAAATCTTCATCCTTTCTTGTCTCAGAGTATAATCAGAGTACTACAACCAGAAAGTACTTCATGGAACATACCCTTGGAGTTATTATCAAACTGACGAAGACGCCTAATTCACCCAAAGAGTATTGAAAGTTAATGTAAAGATATTAAAATAGAATGGGCTTCAAAACACTTCTCCCTCTGTTTTAATGAATCATTTAAGTTCTATCTGCCACTACTATCACTCTTTCACCTATAAGAACTCATGAGAAATACATTGTAAATGTTGGTTGGATATCGAAAAAACTCTGATTGTAAGCTGTTTTACTGAGTTAGAGTTATGTGAGTAGTAGTTGTAAATAGGCTGGGAGATGATTTCTGGATGATATCAAGCTGTTGGACAAGAATGTATGTGACTGGTTTTTCTCTTCTAATATGACAAGCATGTTCATCGGATCCTGATCTAAATCAGTGGTGATGTGTTCTATCTTTGTTATTGTTTTCCCTCTGTTATACATCATGTATCATTTTCTCTGATAATAAACAGTAATTTTAGCTTAGGATATACTGCTGCAAGTACCCTAATGCTTCTTGCACTTTCTTATTTTTAATGTTTTCTGCTATTTGTTTATCTAAGATCTAATTCAATATAATTTAACCAGTATAGAAGTTGGTTTGTCCATGCTTATTGATGTATGAATTTAGAGTTAGTTTCTTGGATGTTCTTGTTTGGTTTCAGCTGAAAGAATTAGGAAACAGGGAGATTTAGAGTTAGCCCTATCCCCTAGGATCCTTTTCGAACAGTTAGCCTTTCTAAGATCCCTCTGAATTGAGTGCCAAAATTAGGGAAGGTTAAAGGTCTTTCTCTGATCTTAGGTCTCACTCTGTGTTAAAATTAAATGTTTTCTATTGTCTGAAAGTAGTCAGGAGGATTGCAGGATTGTTGTCTTCAGAGTTAGCCTCATTATGAGTTTTATCATAGAGGTTAAGGCATGTCCTGTCCCTAGAATTACTCCGAAGTGGTCACCTTGGAAGGTTTTCCTTGTCATTCTCATTCATTTCCTTATTGTTTCATCCCATACTATCATCTTAAGAGATCCTCTGATATAGATGACTAGCCCATTGAAAACCTTGGATATTTGAATTGCAAGTAAACCCTTTTATGACCCCATTGCCCAATGGAGTTGTGTTCTCTTTGAATTATCTCGCCATTGTCAAAAAATACTTCTCTACCCATTCCTTTACCTTACATTGAACCCTTCTTTCATGTTTCCCAACCAAACAAACAAAATCAAAACCCTTGCGCCCTATAACTAGCCTAACACTTTAAAATTGAACTTCAAAGATAGCCATTTATTTACCTTTATAGAGAGATCCCTCTCTGGATCCAGGAGGGCTAGATCCTGAGATCCCTAAATGGTTTGATGTTCTCTTGTCATTTGGTATTGCCAAATCTGCCAAATCACAGGAACCACAATAGCATCAACTTTAAAAAATGTAAGAAGAACTCATAGCCATCTTATTAATGTTACAGTAGCAGAATGTGTACAATATCTTGAGGAAATGATCACTCAAGCTTAGGAAAACCATCCTCAAAGGAACATGTACAAGAAATATGAAATACACTGCTACATAGGGAAAAGCCAAGGCTATGGCTGTGCAGTTTATAAGAGGAACTGCTACATAATGAATGTCAATACATAGATTTAGAAATGTATGGCTCAAATAAGGTGGGGAGAAAAGCTCTAAACCCCTAAAAATGCTCAAGACAATCCTAGAATGATTTCCTAAAATATACAAAATGGCCAAAATGCCGGAGTTGCAGTCTCAAATTGAGTAGCAGCTGCAACTAAAGAAATGGATGAATATGGCTGAAGATGCTGCATATGATGATTTAATCTCATCCAATGTATATTTCAAGTGAAATGCTGATCCAATCACTGAATATCTCACCGTCCAAAATAGTGGTGCAAACCCCCACTGCAAATATACTCAGAAATAACGCAGTCAAGGAGATGGAATGTGCTGTAGGAGATGGGAAGTGCTTGGCCTGATGCCAAAGATGTGCAATCAACTCCTGAATCTTCCTCACTAACCTCCCAGAGGAATAAAAGCTCCCTCCTCTAAAATATAAGCTCTAGAAGTGGTGTTGTGGAACCCTCCACTGCAACACCCTGCAACACAACGTTTCCTGCTATAGGAATAATGCTGTAGCTAAAGGAGGTGGCTTTGCCTTGAGCCTGAATGTGGAGAAATGAAGTACAATCCCTCAAGAGGCCTCTCAAGAAGGGAGAAGGATTCCTAAACAGGAATTCCTTGTGCCAAGCAGCACAACAATCTCAGTTAAAAAACTGGAGAAAGAAAATAGTCATGCAAACCAAAATCTATACTCAATAACATGTCCTCGCATGGCTACCTTGTCTTCCCTTTATACAAATGAAAGCTTTCTTGCCTTGGCCCCCAAAAATTAGGGTTTCCTCCACCAAATTATCTCTCCCCCATGCACACTGCGTTGTCTTTCAAAGTGATGGACTCCCTCTATGGCAGCGTTGTTGACTTGGTCAAACTTGACTTTGTCCTTATGCATTTGCCCCTTTTAACACCTGAGGGTTAAAAATATAGCTACTCTAAAAAGACCCCACCAAGTCTCCAAAACCCAACCTCAAGTGTGGTATGCAATCCAAGAATGGCTCATGAGGATGATGGTTTATCTCTCCCTTGAATGTTTCAAGGTTGCACAACGCAGTTAACTTCTTTTTCTCTAAATCAACAACACGCAATGATGTAGACCCATCTATAATGTTTGCTAAAATGACAAGATATGGAAATTCTGGCATACCTTTGGGAAACTTGGAAGCATCTTGTATGGTTGTAAGGGCTTCCTCCTCCAATGTGTTGGCTTCCCCAACTGTTGAAGATGAAGGCTGCTCCTCCATGACTATGACAACGCTGGAATATACGTATTCAACTGGTGGTGAGGGTTTCTCCCTCATTTTTCCAAATCTCCTGAACATCCTTTGAGAAAACTCAACAAGAGTAGATACCCTTGCATGGCTCAAATGGCTGAACCAACAAGTATTAGCTTCACATTCAAGGTGCAGCGCTGCAATTTCAACAGCCTCTTTCTCTACTACTAGATGTAGTAGGAAGAAAGCCTCTAGCTTCATTACCTAAGCCTTTTCTACACATTTGAGTGATCCATCAAAAGTGGACAATAGAAATATATTGCCTCGCATCATCCCATAATTTTAGGGTCTTATTTCTTCTCTTAGCTGAATGAACTGTGGTAAAGCTAGAGTCTCTTTGGAGGCTCTAGATTTAGCTTTGTATTCAGCAAGGTATTCACTTAGAATTTCAGATTCCAAGTGTTCTTCATGCTTCATGTCTTCTTCTTTATGAGAGTAGGAAGTGCATGTTCCTTCCTCTTCTCCTTCTTCTATCTTCTTAGCCTCCTTGGAGAGGTCGTTTCTAGATCTGAAAATTGATGAGAGCAAGCTCATTCTCTTCATCATCTTGATCTCTTCTATCTTCTTATGGCTGAAACTCACAGGCTAAGCCAAGACTATGCTCTGATACCACTGTAATATCCCAAAATAGGGAAAATTTACACCAATGGGAATATCTTAAGATATTCCAATAGTGGAGCTACAACAATCCATGCACATAATAATGAAATAGCAATGTTGCATCAACTTTAGAAAATGTAAGAAGAACTCATAGCCATCTTATTAATGTTACAGCAGCATAATGTGTACAAGATCTTGAGGAAATGATCACTCAAGCTTAGGCAAACCATCCTCAAAGGAACATGTACAAGAAATATGAAATACACTGCTACATATGGATCGAAAATCCAAGGCTATGACTGCACAATTTATAGGAGGCACTGATACATAATGAATGTCAATACATTTATTTAGAAATGTATGGCTCAAATAAGGTGGGGAGTAAAGCTCTAAACCCCTAAAAACATTCTCAAGACAATCCTAGAAGGATTTCCTGAAATATACAAAATGGCCAAAATGTCGGAGTTGCAGTCTCAAAATAAGTAGCAGCTGCAACTCAAGAAATGGATGAAGATGGATGAAGATGCTGCATATGATGACTAAATATAATCCAATGGATATTTCAAGTGAAATGCTGATCCAATCACTGAAGATCTCACCCTCCAAAATAGCAGTGCAAACCCCCACTGCAAAAATACTCAAAAATAACACAGTTAAGGAGATGGACTGCGCTGTAGAAGATGGAAAGTGCTTGGCCTGATGCCAAATATGTGCAATCAACTCCTGAATCTTCCTCACTGACCTCCCAGAGGAATAGACGCTCCCTCCTCTAAAATATAAGTTCTAGAAGTGGTGTTGTGGAACCCTCCACTACAACACCCTGCAACACAATGTTTCCTGCTAAAGGAATAACGTTGTAGTTGAAGGAGGTGGCTTGGCCTTGAGCCTGAATGTGGAGAAATGAAGTACAATCCCTCAAGAGGCCTCTTAAGAAGGGAGAAGGATCCCTAAACAGGAATTCCTTGTGCCAAGCAGCACAACAATCTCAGTTAAACAATTGGAGAAAGAAAATAGTCATGCAGACCAAAATATATACTCAATAACATGTCCTCCCATGGCTGCCTTGTCTTCCCTTTATACAAATGAAAGCCTTCTTTCCTTGGCCCCCACACATTAGGGTTTCCTCCACCAAATTATCTCTCCCCCATTCACACTGCACTATCTTTCAAAGTAAAGTGATCCACTCCCTCCATGGCAGTGTTGTTGACTTGGTAAAACTTGACCTTATCCTCATGCATTTGCCCCTTTTCAAACTTGAGGGTGAAAAATATATCCACTCTGATGATCCCCTTTCACACTATGAGGGATTTTATTCCTAATCATGGGCCTCCTTACCCATTTATTCACTTCCTAGATGATATAATAAAAAATAATGTTCCAATTAGCTTCATGCTAATTTTGGGAACATTACAGATGATGACAGTTAGAGGATAGTGGCCAAAGGTTCTGTCATCTCGACATCAAGGGTAGGTATCAGAATGGGTGTAGAAATGTCCTCCAGTTCTGTTGAAGCAAAACTCATGAGTAAAGGAGTATAGGATCCACTACGTTCAACCTAGATTCAACAAACAGCTTCAAGGGTGTCGCGAAAATCATCGAGATGGGGACGAAGGTGAGAATAGTGGCCATAAAGATCACACAAAGCACAATGGTGATTTGTGCATAACAATTTTAGTTTATTAGCTGAATTGGGTAAGGTAACATGGACCTCCGGGATATCATATTCAGCAAACGTTTCATTGACTACGAGTTTGAGATGAGGAAGCTCAAGACAATTATGGGTGTCATGCCCAAAAACATCACACAAAGGGCACGGAGGTGATTGATTCAGATGCTTAGGAGGAGAAGGAGTTATTTGGGGGCCTTATCCTTAGGTTCCTTCTTTTTGGCTTTTCCCCCTTCGTTATATTCTTTCCTAATAGGAGTAGATACCTATTGAGGTGGTTGAGGCACTGAGCCAAAGGGAGGGGTCATAGCGATCGATTGGACCAGGGTCAAAGCAGTATAAGGTTTGAGATGACCAGGCAGAGTGTTGGCTGAAGGATCGATGTACCGGACTAGGATACCCAGGGTCAAATTGGAAAGGCTCAACGTAGCCATAACACGCACCGAAAATACTCCAGAGGGGGGAGCTAGAAACAATATTTGACTAGAAGGGTAATGGCCTTGCGGAATGGATCCCAAATGGTTAAGGCTAGGGGGGATTGTTCCTGGTTGAAAAGGGGTGGAAGAGACACGAGAAGAGGGAAATGGTCATTGAAGAGAAGGTCCCAAAGGCTTTGTCGAGTGACCACTAGCAGGTTGTGAAGGAGTAGGCTGCTGGCTGATCGAACCAGACCGCTTGTGGCTAGCCCAAGATGATTGCATCATGTACACATTCGAAGATCTGGGGTCAGCGATAAGAGAGGGGAGACCAAGTAATACACCAAGTAAGGTGGAATATTCAAAGACTCCACGCGAAACACTGGTGAGAGGCGCAACTGATTATTTATCGGCCACCGAATATATGATAGAATCAGTTAGAGGTTTGAGATTTTGGTTTGTAATATGTCAGCTGATAGATGGTAACGATATTTCCATTATCAGGAAAGCACATCTTACGGTGAACCACAGATGTGACAACGTACATCTAATAGGTATAGCTATGACCCAAGATGATATTGTAACCGAAAGGGGCATCAATGAATTCAATTTCAACACAAACAATCTTATTCGCAAGAGTGATAGGAAAATTGCGGTACATGCCAAGGGGCTGAGAAGGGTGACCGTCCCAAGCATGCAAAGTGATGGTGGATGGGGCTAAGTTGGGTGATCCGAGTTTATTCCAAACAAAGGCAGACATCGCACAGGTGGATGTGCCCTCGTCAATGATACATCGCGAGAAATGGGAATTACGAATCTTGACTAGTATTTGGAAGGCAACAGATGAAGGTAAGGGGGAATGTTCTGACTTGTCAACATCAAAGAAGATCAAATGGTTATATGGAGGATCCAAAATTCCCAGAGAAGATAATAGAGCTTTACATTGTGAAGGGCATGGCTGGAGGACTTCTAGCATTGACATGGCAGCAGGAGATTATGCCAAGTCATCTACTATGCTGTAAGTGTGGGTGGCTCTGGAAGAAGTAGCATTTCAGTGTAATGGCCCTTTGGGGATCTTGGGAATAACCTCTTTCTGTGGCTGAGGGATTTGTAAGGGAGAATTAGATGTCGAAATGGAATTTGCGGAAACTTTGGTTTGGGACTCAGTTTCAGAGGAAGAAGGTGGCTTGCCATATTAGCATGACCGGGTCTGAAGGTTGACATCTGTGGTATTAACCCCTTAAGAATTAATCATGAGAATCTGGTATTCATGGGTACCATACTGTGAAGGTTGAGGGGTGGCCTGAACTTGAGGGGGTTGGGTAGCCACATATCCTTGCTGAGGGAAAGGATTAGTGAACACAGTCAATTTAGGAGGCGCAATATTTAGAGGAGCTGAAGCAGTGGCTTGTTGTCCTCTAGATGTTGCATGTGCTTCCCAAAACTATCACATCTGGGGTAAAATGGGACAATCATGAGTGTTAGTATGAATATTAATTCCAAGCGTACGAAAAAAGACCACTTTAGCTGTGCATAACAAACAACCCTAACAAAAAATATGGATGCCAATATCCTCGTATCTGCAGTTAGGTGATCAAGATAAATGCTACAAAAATCTAGATCTATGCATTAGAAGACATTAAGTAGTAGAAAAAATAAGATTTACTCCATGCATCCAATAGACAAGACAAGAATACGTTGAATGAATTTTGTATTAATGGCACTTGGGAGGAAAACACAGAAGGGTGTTACCAATTCTTCTCAATGGGATGGGTTCTTGTAAGTCCTCAGCACTTCAGATCTAAAATTCCTCTCTCTTGATGGTGTAGAAAACCCAGACAAAAATGGTAGAAAAATATGACTATGATGGTGGATCAAAGTCAGACCAAAAGTATAGATCTAGAGTGATCTTTAGGAAACAAAATGTGGTAAATGAATGGGAAAACCCTTCTATTTATAAAAAAATATTGAGTTAGTCTAGATATTGGTGCATAGTTAAAATATTATTAAGCAAATCAAGATCCAACTTTTATGGAATATTTTATTATATTTTTTGGAGGGAAAAGGAATTTGACTTGGGTCAAATCCCTTTATTTGTAAATAATAAATAAATAAATGATTTATTTATCATTTTAAGGATTTGGTTAAGTAATAATCAAATAAATAATGATTTTTTTAATTATTTAAGGGTGATTTAGTCATATTTAACAAAGAATATTATTTAAATAAGGTTTAAATAATTATTCTTTGAAAATAATAAGATAAATAATGATTTATCTAATTAATTTCCTTGTTTTGCGTTAAATATAACTAGGAATATTAATTAAACTGTTGTTCAACTAATTATTCCTTTAGGAAAATCAAACAAATATAGATTTATTTAATATTTCCTCATGGGGTTTCCTGTTTAGACCATAAACAACTTAATGAAGGTGGTTTACTAAGTTATTTTCATAGTGAAAGCAATTTTATTTAGGGTAAAATTGGTATTACATGGTGTACTTAGATTCATCTAATGATAATAGGTTAGATGACAAAAAAATGGTGTAACAGATTGCCCCCCAGCGTGTGAGCATTAGGAGATAATCATATGACCGAAGTACGTTGTAAGAACTCAATCACTAGACACCGAAGGGGAAGTCAGTGAGAGAGAAATATAAGGTAGACCAAAGTGCTGAGAGGACTAGACCCTGAGGAGGCGAGAATTACAGGTGTGATAAGTCTCTTTTATGAGTGAATACCTGTGATATAGGTGGTGGGGGAGGCATACCTATGCCCACCGAGACAGAGTAGAAAGAATAATGTGTCCAGTAAACAAGGGACTAAACAATATAGTACATGCTAGCATAAACATGAGCCAAATAAACAACATGATAATGGATCCCACATACATACTGTGCCTAGGATAACCGCCAGGACTTGTACAATAATATCTGAGTACATGAGATAAAAATATAACACAGATGCCCCTGTAAACAGGAAAGGGCTCTAAAAATCTGACTGATACATGCAATCAAAAAAGGCGCTACAAGCGGCTGAGGCCGACATCATAAAATCTATGGAGCTGCATCAAAGGCTGAGATGAGAAGTTCATCCGGGCATGTGGGGGGCTACCTATAGGGCCACCCCCTCATGAGGGCTGAGACATCTCACACACACTTGAGAATCACCGGTCCAATTTGTTGCATCACTGAACCATCGAGTATACGGATCTCGATCATGATGAAAGGAGCTGGAGCTGAGAAAAAATCAAGTCAAAGGGCTATAAAGAGTCCCTTTGCCTGATCCGAGGCACCGAACAAGAGTGGAAGCTGGAACCAGGGTACACCACCCTTTAGATCTGTCTTCTGGAATAAATGATCTGATGTCGACAGAAGGAGGTCCGTCATAGGTGAGGCAATAAGAGGTCCTCAACTAAAGCACGAGAGAAAATAGTAGTTCGACTGACAGACAAACACCAGGGGTGATGATGAAATGGGGGGTATTGAGTAGCGGATGGACGACTCCCCTTGTTAAAGCATAAAGGGCATGGATGACCTGGCAGCGACTGGTATAATATCATGAGGGATAGGGGACAGTGGGACTGAAGGCCATAATGTGCAACACGAGAGAGGAACCAAGCAATGAAGGATGGAGGACTATAGCGGGATACAAGGGGACTCGGGATAGACTCCATGAATGCAATGATGACTCAACTCGGATGCTCTAAACAAGGGCGACTCAATGGTGTTGCCACACAGTAAAGGTCCAATGGGGGACCATAGAAACATGAGTACAAGATGGTAACTCACGACGAAAATCGGCACAAGCGTGGACAAGTATGAAGGCAAAGTGGTGCCCCCAATATGAGTGTTGCAAGTGAAGAAATTCGATTTTGAGGAGGGGTGAAGTGACGCTTCCTGGATAAAAAGTGTCCTGTTGAAGTATCAAAACACTAAAAACTAACAAATACCCATTTGAGGGCTCGGTGAGAGCTTTCCAAAAGTACAGACGGTTCGTCAAACTGAGCTACGATTTGGCCATTGTAGGCGAAAGAAAAATAAGGGGTTTTATTTTAATAAGGCGTTTTCCCTCCAAATTCACTCATTTGCATGTGGAGCTGTGGTGAATGTAGAGAGGAGAGAAGGCCCTAAATCTTGCGGTTAGCATAGCGGACAAACCGACCGTTGGAATCGAGATCCGTCAGTTGCAGATAAGAGGCCTAATCCTACTCTTTCATTTCCGTGGATTGAAAGTTCAGTTTAGGCACCCAGAGCTCATGAATAGGCTAGGTCGCACTTTTTGGGGTCTATTCTGCGACCTGGGTAGTAGGTACTAGGTAGAAAACTGCGACCTGTCCCATGAAATGACCTGAAAAGTGTGACCTGTTAGAGAAAGGGGGTTTCAGTGTTGTTTTTGGTTGAGATCTGGGATTTTTATGGTTGAGGGGAATGGGTGCCCCCAGGCATGTTATGGTTATGCCAAAATGTATTTAGAAAGGGGGAATCTAAACACATTTTATCATATGGTGTGCCATTTTTTTTTGTTATGGTTATGCAGTTTGAGAACGGGAATGGAGGATTACCAATCTCTTTTGGTACTGCATATATGAAGCAAATGGACTTAAGTTTCCAGGTTGGCATACATGGTGTCACTATCCCAAAGAGAGGATTTGGAGATAATGAACTGGTGCTCTCCTATAAAACCCATAGGTTGGTCAACAACAATGTCTAGGGGACTGGGTTGTTGATGTAAGATGAAGGAATGATGAGGGGTATCATCCCTAGAGTGATCTGAAGTGATATGAGACTCTAGATTTTCTTCTAAATGTGGAAGAATAATGGTACTATAGTCGACACGACCAAATACATTAGGAGAGTTGTGGATAATTTCTTCTCCTGGTCTCTCAAATATGGGTGCCACCTTAACCAAACATTGAGTGTCAATGTAATGGCCAGAAGTTGTATGTGGTTCGAATGCATGGGTTAGATGTAAGGGGGGAAAGATAAAGTCAGGGGTGGTAAATACTTCCATAATGTCGTCATCGTAATAAAAGATGGGGTGACTGGTGAAAGAAAGACCACCTGACATGGCGAAGATACCTGACTCATCATCATGAGAAGAGAGGTTCACATATGCATCATCACAAGGGGTGACAAAATAGTAAGCAGATAAAGGATCTACCGATTTTGAGCCCAGGGTGATCGCTGAAGGGAGGTCAGGCGAAACATCAGGGGAAGTATCCAAGGGGACTTCCAACGAGGGTCTCATGGATGATGATAGGTAGAAAATGGTGGATGAAGGTTTCGTCATCTCGACATCAGGAGGGGGAATGTCAATGGGATTATTTGTGTCCTCTGGTTTTTCTGAAGCAAAATGTGCAAATAAGGGAGCGGTGGACTCGTTACGCTTGGCCTCGAATTGGCGAACTGTCACTAGAGAGGTGTGGAAGTCCTCGAGGTGGGGATAGAGGTGGGTATAATGGCCATGGAAATCACACAAAGCACATGGGTGGTTTTTCTGAATAGTCTTGGGGTTCCTAATTTCATTCGAGGAAGGAACAGAGGTTTCTGGGACCACAGACTCAAGGAACCGACATTAACCATGGGCTTGAGATGAGGCAACTCCAGACAAGTATGGGTGGCATGACTGACAACATCACACAAAGTACACTAGATTCTGCGCTTTGGAGGTCGAGGAGGGGCAGGTTTTTTCAAGGCAACCTTGTCTTTGGTTGCCTCCTTGCGAGCTTTGCCCTTCTTACCCGAAGAGGTCGCAACAGGAGGTGGTTCCTGTTGAGGTGGCTGAGGCACTGGAGCCACGGGAGAAGTCATGGGGACCGGTTGAACCAGGGTCAAATAAAGATAAGGTTTGGGTTGACCAGGTGGGGTAGCAGCTGGAGGATCAAGGTACAAAACAGGAATCCGAAGGTTTAGGTTAGGAAGAGAAAGGGTGGCCATGACAGGTGCCGTATAAACTCCCAGTGGGGGAGATAGGAATGGTATCATACCGGAGGGGTAATGGCCAGGCGGGATGAATCCTAAGAGGTTAAGGCCTGGAGGAACTGTTCCAGGAGGGTAGAGAGGCTCGTGGATACTAGCTTAAGGGCCAGAAGGAGAAGGTCCAAGAGGCTGAATCGAAGGACTAGGAGTAGGCTGCGGAGGGCGAGGAGGCTGCTGACTAGCTGAGGCGATCCACTTGAAAGCAGCTAGGGATGATCACATCATGCAAAAATTCAATGAGCTAGGATTAGAGACAGGAGGAGGAACACCAGGGAATGTACCAAGCAATGAGGAATCTTTGTAGACTCTAGGTGAGACACTGGTCAAAAGATCGACGGTTTGCTTGTTGGCCACCAAAGAGATAGTGGACTCAGGGGAGGTCTAAGACTTTGGTTCGTAATATGTCAACTAGTCAATGGTGATTATCTTTCTGTTATGAGGGAAGGACATCTTGCGGTGGATCGCGGAAGGGACAGTAGACATCGCATAAGTGTAGCTATGACCCAATAGAATGTTGTAATATAAGGGGGAATCTATGACTTCTACGTCAATGCAAACCAGCTTAAGGGCTAGGAGGAGAAGGTTCAGGAGGCTGAATCGAAGGGATAGGAGTAGGCTGCGGAGGGCGAGGAGGCTGCTGACTAGCCGAGGTGGGCCGCTTGAAAGCAGCTAGAGATGATTGCATCATGCAAACATTCGATGAGTTAAGATCAGAGACAGGAGGAGGAACACTAGGGAATGTAACAATCAATGAGGAATATTTATAGACTCTGGGTGAGACACTGGTCAAAGGATCGAAGGTTTGCTTGTTGGCCGCCGAAGAGATAGTGGACTCAAGGGAGGTCTGAGACTTCGGTTTGTAATATGTCAACTGGTCAATGGTGACTATCTTTCCGTTATGAGGGAAGGACATCTTGCGGTGGACCACAGAAGGGACAGTAGACATCGCATAAGTGTAGCTATTACCCAATATAATGTTGTAATATAAGGGGGCATCTATGACTTCTGCATCAACACAAACAGTCTTTCCCGCAAGAGTAATAGAACAATTGCGGAATAAGCCAATGGGATGGGAGGCGTGGCCATCCCACGCTTGGAGAGTGATCGTGGAAGGAGCCAACTCAGGTGAACCGAGTTGCTTCCAAACCAAAGCAGACATCACATAGGTGGATGCCCCCTCATCAATAATGCACCAGAAAACATTGGCATTTCAGATCTTGACTAGGATTTGGAAGGCGACGGAAGCAGGGAGGGTGTAATATTCCTACTTAGCTTGAGCTAAGAGGAATATTCATTTTTGTTTTACTTTCTCTAGCATGAATAAATGAATAAAGGAGGACATGTAAAACTCCTAAAAAAACTGAATAAATCAATGCCCATGTGAACACAGATAAATCAGGGCCATGTAAATAAATCACTTTCAGGTGTGAATGGGGTTTGAGCTGTGGGACTGGGTCAACCTTGACCAAATTTACAACGCTATCTAGGTTCAATGTATCTCATGAAGGGAAAATGCAGTTCTAGAAGGAGGCCCCTCATGTGAAAAGAGCTAACTCATCAAGGTGGTTTAGGGTTTGCAAAGGCTCTCATCTTATAAAAGGAAAGGGAAGGTAGCAAGAGAAGGTTATTGATTGATTATATTTCTGAGTATCTTGTCTATTTAGACAAATACTATTCTCTGTTGTTTAGTGGAGGATTGTGCTTCTTAGTGTTGGTGTCCCGTGTTTTGACAGTTTGGCAAATCAAAAGACAAGGCAACATCAGAACCAATCTTTAGAGTTCCAGGATCTAGTCCTCCTGTTCTCAGAGAGGGATCTCTCAAATATTTGTTTGCAAAGGTTTATCTTGTTTGCTTTGGTTATGGATTTTAGACTAGTTATTACGTGCAGATGTTTGTTTGGTTGGGTTGAGTTGATACAACAGAATATAAAAGTCTAGGAAAGATAGACAGAAAGAGGAAATATCCGGTTCATTGGGCAATGGAGTCAAAATAAGGTTATGATAAACTCTTCAAGGGATATGGGATATCAAAGGGAAAATCTAACTTGGCCACAAGATCCTTTGTTTTGGAATGAGATGGACATTAATGATTTGGAAAAAGAAATTTAATTCTCAACAAAGGGAAACTTGAAAAACATGACTTATCAATAAAGAGATATTTGATAGACAGGGCTAACCATAAATTCTACAAACATTCTTTTAAGCAAATAATGATTTCAAGACAACTTCTTAAAATGAAATCTAAGATTCGGGGAACACCCTATTTCCTCAAAGATCTTATTTTAAAGGATTTAGAAAACATAAAAGATTCACTGATAGTTGCATTCATAGAAGAGGGAACACCTAAATAACATCTGTGTTTGCAACTATAAAGACCTTCAAAACAATTGTTTAAGCAGGGGCAAAGGGTAAGATCAAAACCGACCTCTTTGGTTAACTTAAGACAATGGTACTTCGAAGGGAGACTTCAATAACGGCTTTCAAGTGATGGCAGACAAGCAGGGAGAACCATAACATGCTGAAACCAATTATTTGAGCTATCAAGGAAATAAACGAGCATGAAGACTAAAGAGAAGTTTTAAAGCCTCTAAAATACTTCAGCAGAAGAAAACATAAAACAGTGAAGGGTGAACAGGTCTAAGGTGCTTCCAGGAGTCATTTCTTAGCCTAAAACTTTCAGCCTACTGTAGTAAGAAATTATGGAACATAATGAAAACAAAGGAAAAAACATTTAATAGTTCAGAGCACTTCACCAACAACCAAGCTCATGGATCCAATGATAGAGCCTTCTCAGGAACAGACATGCAATGGCATCATCAAGACATCCAAGACTCCAAATTATTTTCAACTTCAACAGACTTGTATATTTATTTCAGAGAGTTTCAATATTACAACTTGTGATCAAACAACAACCCAACTTCTCATCTTATGCAGAAGTACTTATAGGAAGATGAGGAGGTGAGAACTAACAAAAATATCTCATGAACCATTAATACAGATTAAATGACTTCTCGGTCCCTTGAGGGGTTCGATGGAGAAGTGTACAGGTGGATCACTGTGTTAATGTTTTACAATTAATATCAAATCTCGGCGGGAGCTTTATTTTACTTTGAGGCTCATATGCTGTGTGAAATAACTCTGCAGATATTTGTTGCATCAGCTTCCTGTGGCGAAATTAACTCCCTGGTTGCGCTGAAGGTAGATATTTCTTTAAGCAATAACTTCGGCCTCTGTTTGAAGGGTTCGAGGCCACAGGTGGCTTTTCTGGTAGCTGAGGAATCAATTTGCCTCAGTTGAAGCGGTGGAAACCTTTCTGTCATCAAAAAATTTATGATTTTATTTTAAACTGTGTTTTAGATTGGGGATTAGGCTTTTGATAACGGTCTTAGCCGTAATCCCCAAAAAACCATCTTCAATCTTTATCTGCTGTGCTCTGTCTTCAAACTGATACTCTTTAACTGTTTTGAATTAAAACAGTGTCTTGTTGATGTGTAGAGGCCGCGCAAGCCTTCGTGTGCTATCAATGCTCATGAAACACTGATTAAACTTCAAATCAAAACCTGCAAATGGTTCCCTTTGGTAGATCGTGGGCGCAGGAATCATCATTCCCGCCTCCGACGTTTCTTTATAATACACGGAGAACCATTGAAATCACCTGCAACAAAACACAAAACAATTAAGAAATCCTGCGTTTTTTTGGGTTTAAACTGCTTCAGATGGCGGTGGAGGAGCGTAGCCATTGGATGAAGACAACCAACGGTGGAGATCTGCGCAAAGGGGCAAAAGAGGAGCGGGGGGGGGAAATGAGGTGTGGTAAATCTGGGCCGTCCGATCTGGACATGTGGACGGTCCAGATTCAATCGAAAGATCTCGATCGGAGGTTTGAATAAAACACAATCGGAGGGAACTGCAGAGGATTACCGATGTGATTTGTGCGATTGGGGGTTGGCCGATCGACGGATTGCAATCGAAATTGCGGGCTTGATCGGAATCGAGACTTTGGGCCTGATCGCGATCGAAATTTTGGGCCCGATCGCAATCGATAATTTGAACTGGTTAACAAACATGCCCCCTTAAATCTTTTCGATTCCGATTAGCGCTTTATGGGTTTTGGCGCTTGGCTCTTATGATGAGGGTGTATTGGGGAAGTGGTTTAGGGCTTAGCCCAAGGGGCTTAGGTCCATAAAAAGACTTGTATTTTTATGATTTTTCACGGTTTTTTAATGGAAACAAAGGGTGCCGAAAGGGTTAAAAAGTGAGTTTTTAACCATGGGAAGGGTGATTTATGAAGGGAAGAAAGGAAAAGATGAATAATAGAGGAAAAATATGGAAAAAGGGAAAGGAAAAGAAGGTTAATTTTCGAGTGGGAGAAAGGGAAAAGGGATGGCTTTGCAGCAGTTTCTTCTTTGCATTTCAGCAGAAATTTCTGAGTATAAAAAGGGACAGCAAATGAGGATTTTGGACAGAGGCCTACAAGGAGTCTTCAAGAGCCAACAATTTTTAGTGATAAAATTGTTCCTTGGAGGCTCAAAAAAGATCTTAGCCACCTTTTGGTATAGCAATATATTATAGGTGGCTAACAGTGGCTCCACTTGGGGATGGTGCCTTCTTGAAGGCATCAAGAATTCAGACTTGATTTCTGGGAGGCTGATCAGTTGCCTCATCCATTGGACTGTCTTTCTGAGATTGAATGATCTTTTTCTAAAAAATATATTTGGCAGCCATGAAATCAATGGAGCTTTATCAACCAACTTGCTACC
Organism: Pinus albicaulis; assembly: GCA_034641835.2. Lineage (NCBI taxonomy): Eukaryota > Viridiplantae > Streptophyta > Pinopsida > Pinales > Pinaceae > Pinus > Pinus albicaulis. Next base: position 141,707,908 of record CM076571.1, read on the forward strand.
TACCCAATCCTACTGATCTAACATTTTTTCTTCTTAGAGTGCACTTGGATTGGCAAACTCTCTTACAACATTTTATTCTTTTGAAAGCATAAAAACTAATCTAATTCTACTCCTTATTTCTCCCTGAACTCAGATTAAATAGTTGAGCTCAGATATTTATCTACCTAATCTACTGTCTGTTGGGATTAAACTGTCCAACAGACTTCCATTCTCTAATTTCTAAAGCAGAAATTTAAAAACAGCCAAGTCAAGATTAAGCAGTTTGACTTGTTGTGATCTATGGCATAAAAACAAGCTGCACATAGATCATTATTTGCAGAAAATTGAAAATAAAAAATGGAAGGCTTAAGATCTAAAGGTTTAAGTGCTGCCTTCCCTTTCTTCACAGCTCTGTTTTTTACTTTGTTTGAGCTGTCTCTTTCTTGATCTCTGATTCAGATTTTGGGCAAATAAGAACCAGTTTTTCTCTTTTATGACTCAGAAAAAATAAAACAGTTTTGAGTCATCTCTCTTAGGAAATTTTGGTTCAGATTTTGAACATGTTTGAACCTTAATTTCTATCCTAATCTATCTACTGATAAGCCAAGATTAAACAGTTTGGCGAATCGAATTCACTACCCTATCAGCAGAAAATTGAAAGCTAATTAGTCAAGATTAAACAGTTTGACTAACTAGAAGTGTGTTTTGTAGGAGTGGCATTTAAGCTTGCACACTTTCAGATTTATTTCTCTTTTTTGGCATGGGGCTATGCCTTTCTTGTTTTTCATTCCTGCCCTCTTTTCTTTCTTTCTTTGTTTTTTGTATTTTTTGATTTTTCATAACTTTGAATACAATAGTTAGACTATGATATTTACAATGGAGACAAAAATGCTTTGAAATTTTTAAGACTCTTGGCAGAAGTAATGCTTGAGCATCCTGCCATTGACAGGACCTCCATATAAGTCTTCTCCATTCAATTCTTTTAAGAAAAAGGTATTATGACCCCTCCCAGCATGAATGATATATGGCCCTTTCCACAAGTTCTCAAACTTGCCATGTTTCCCCTTCTCTTCCCTCCGTGAATCCCACTTAAGAACAACACTTCCAACCTGGAAATAATTTGCCTTAGTCCTTTTATCAAATTGCTTCTTTATATTTTCTTGGACTAGCTGTGTTCTCTCGTAAACTTCTTCTCTAGTCTGCTACAAATGGATTGTTTGGTTGATCCTCCTCTGCATATCATTTTCCTCAACCTGTACTTCTTGAAGGAGTTTTATGACTGGAACGCCTAATGAGGTAGGAAAAATTGCATCCATGCCATAAACTAACTAATAGGGGTACATATTTATTGATTTCTTTGTAGTTAGTCTATCAGCCCATAAGGCATGAACCAACTTACTGTGCCATGATTTTTTATTTTCTTCCAACAGTTTTTTAATGATATTGATGAGACTCTTGTTGGAGGATTCAACTAATCCATTTCCTTGGGGGTAGTAAGCAGTGGAATGGCCCAAGGTTATATGGTATTTATGACAGAAATCAACCATATTTTTGGATTTTAAAGCAGCAGCATTGTCTGTTATGATTTTTCTGGGACAACCAAATCTGGATAGGATGTGGGTTTCAAGAAACTTGATAATGACAGAGTCATTAGCATTCCTGGTAGGTATAGCTTCTATCCATTTGGTGAAGAAGTCAGTGGCTGTGAGGATCCACTTATGTTGAGCCGAGGAAGATGGATGAATTTCTCCAATGAAGTCCAGCCCCCATTGTTGAAAGGGTGCCTCAACTCTGATAGGATGTAGGGGTAAGGGAAGGAGTTTTTTCTTGCCATCAAAGATTTGACACTTATGGCAAGACATGACGAGCTTCTGAGTATCTGGGAAAAGTGTAGGCCAATAGTAACCTGATCTGAGAATTTTGTTTGCTGTGGCCTTCCAGTAGAGGTGTCCTCCACATTCACCATTATGTAGTTCGTGCATGATCTTCCCTGCATCATCTTCAAGTAAACATTTAAGCAAAAGTCCAACAGCTTTTTTCCAATATAACACTCCGTCTAAAATGCAAAAACTCAAAGCTTTCTGTTTCAAAAATATAGCTTTAGTTTTAGACAGAGAAGGAGGAGTATTCAAATATAAAAGCACATAAACAATGTCAGCATACCAAGGGGAATTTAGGAAAGTTTCCTCAATAAAAGGGGCATCAGATTCTTCCATTTCTTCCAACACATCCACCATATTTATGTCTAGTGCCTGGAAGTTGGACTCGGCCATAAGTTTTGCTAATCCTTGCCCCTTAACAAGTTTGGTGGGCCTAATTTCTAAGTCATATTCAAGAATAGTTGCAATCCATTTTCCCCTTTTACCATCAGGGTCTTGACTTAGAATATCTTTTACAACAGTATGAGGAACAAAAGCAATTATGTGAGAGTGTAAAATATAAACTCTAAAGTCCTTTAATGCTTTTACTAATGCTAAGGCTTGTTTTTCCATAATGTTATAATTTATAGGAGCGTCTCTTAGGGCCCTACTAAAAAATGATATCGGTTGTTCTTGTCCGAGATCATTCTTTTGAAGCAAGACTGCAGCTAATGTATGTTCAGATGCAAAAGAAAAAATGTAAAAGTCTTTGGTAAAATCAGGACTAATCAGTACTGGCGCTTGAGTAAGAGCTTGTTTGACTAGTTCGAATGATTGTTTGGCTGGCAAAGTCCATTTTACACCCACATTCTTCTTAAGCATGTTTGTGATGTTTTTCAATAGCTCAGCAAGGTTGGGAATAAACCTTCTCAAAAAATTGATCTTCCCGATGAAAGATTGCAATTCTTTGAGGCTTCTAGGATGGCTGATTTGCAATATGCCATCTATCCTTGTAGGGTGTATTTTGATTCCCTCTTCTGAAATTATGTGACCAAGAAGTTTCCCTTCTTGGAGTCCAAAGAGGGTCTTCTTGGGATTTAGTGACAAGCCAAATTTCCTACATTTCTCAAAAACCTTCCTTAGGTGAATCAAATGTTCTTCATCAGTTTTTGAGAAAACAGTTATGTCATCAAGGTAGATAATTATAAAATATCCAATATCTTCAGAGAAGGCTATGTCCATGGCCCTTTGGAAGGTGGACCCTGCGTTCATTAACCCGAAAGGCATTTTGACATACATAAAAGTTCCCCAAGGTGTGGTAAAAGCTGTTTTGATTTGATCGCTTGGAAAAACTAACACCTGATTGTAACCCGAGAACCCATCTAATAGGGATATTCTTCTTGATCCAACTACCCTTTGAAGTATATGGTCCATCTTAGGTAAAGGGTAGTTGTCTTTTAAAGAGGCTCTGTTTAAATTTCTAAAGTCAATACAGAGCCTGATCTCCCCAGTTTTCTTTCTAACAGAAACTAAGTTTGATACCCATTCCGAAAATCTAATGGGTACTATGATCCCAGCGCTGTACATTTTCTCAATTTCTGCCTTAACCGAAGTTAATAAAAGGGGATTTATCCTCCTTAGTTTTTGTTTGAAAGGCTTTTGATTTTCCTTCAAGGGGATTTTATGCTGGATGATGCTGGTATCATATGATTTCAAGTCTTTGTATTCCCAAGCAAACACATCCTTAAATTCTTTAAAAAGCTTTATGTACTGTGATTTTATGTGGGCTGGGAGATTGCTGGATAGCTTGATCATCTTGGGTTCTGCGAGACTGCCTATGTTGTGTTCTTCTACATTTGTCTCCACAGGCTCCATTCTGGGTTCTTTAGCTACATCGTTGAGATCAAACAGGTGTTCTAAAGGTGTGAGACCTCTTGGAATTTTATCATTTTTGCATTGTAAGACTTCTAAGTCTTCTCGGTCTTCATTGTTCACTACCTCTGCTTCAAAAGAATTTTCGCAATGATTTATATCAGCAGGATATGTCATTTCAGCCTCTGGGATTTGTTCAATATACAAGCAGTTTTCTTCATGGCCAGCTTCTGGTGTTGGTATGCTGAAATCATTTTCTGATTTTAAGAAATCACCTATGTGTTTGTCAGATTCGAATACTTGCCAGTGATCTTCATTATCAGGCACAGCAGGTCTGTGTTTCACCTTTATACTGAGTTGTTCATTTATCTCAGGTACTTGGCAATTACTGGCAGTGAAAGCAAGTTTATTTGCCAGATGATTTTGTGCTCTAGGGATAAAAATGAGTTCATATTTTTCGAAGGTTTTTAACAGGTCAAGGGCAGCATTTCGATATTCCCTAAGCTTTGGATTCTTGGCTGAGTATTCTCCTTTGATTTGTTTGATGATAAGCTCAGAATCCCCTAAAATGGATATCCTTTGGGCTTCTAAATCTTTAAGCAGTTGTAAGCCTAGGAGAAGTGCTTCATACTCAGCAATATTGTTAGTGCATGGGAAGTCTAATTTGTATGAAAAACTCTGATTCGTATTTTGAATCCAGACACCTGCCCCCGCACTAGTTTTATTACAGGATCCATCGAAATTTATTGTCCAAAGTGTATTTGACTCATTCTCATTTTCTTGCCGCTGTGGATCGTCAACGTTTTGAAGTTTATTCGAGGTGAAATTTGGTGGGTCTATATTTCCTTCACATGGTTGAGCAATTTCATCTTCGTTATACAAAATAAATGAATCTAAACTTGATTGAATAGAATAGATCGGAGTGTTGTTTGGTTTGTCCATGTTACTCACCATATACTTCATGTGGGTTTCCCTGTATAGTCTTCTATTTTGGTTGAAAACAGGGATGGTGGCATAAGACATGTCCATTTGGAGGCTTCCCTGAAGTTTGGCTCCCCATGATCTTGATAAAAGCATGCCATACTTAGGGGGAATGTCAGCTACCACGATGTCCATCACTAGATTCTTGGCAGGGATCTGAGCTAAGTTAACACATAAATCTTTGACTAAACCCAAACATTTGACTCTACTTGAGTCAAAGGAATACAAATCTTTGTACGGTTTAGTAATTTCTAAGCCTAAGCTTTCCATTACTACTTTGGGCATTAGATTGTGTGAAGCTCCGGAATCTAACATGGCATTGTGTAGAATTTTATCGTGTATGCTCAAACTGACATAGAAGGGAGGGACTGGTCCTTCTTGATATTTTCCTTCAACTTCTGGTCCAAACAACAGCTCAGGTTTGTCGTCTATCAAGTTTAAGGTGTCAGTATCACTTCCTAAGTTTAAAGCTTTTAAAACTTGGTTTTTGTACACATCTTGGGTTACTAGTTCAGCTAGGGGGATGGTAATTTTAATCTTGGCAATCTCCCCCTCAAGGCTGAAAGGAATAATTGATTTGTTGATATTTACCTCTGTTTTTTCAATTAAATTCCTTTCAGCAATTTTACTTTGCTGAACCTGGTTTGGGATAGTAATTGGGATGGTTTTGTTAGGACTACTAGCTGAAGTGCTAGGGGTAATTTTTCCAACATTTGGCTGGATTCCCTTGTCTTTATTAGAGTCTGTTTTCTTAGCCGAAATGTTAGTTTTTTCTGCTGTCTTTTTGGACTGATTTTCCATGTTCTTCTTGACAGCAATGCCAGTATCCTTATCTTTTGAATTCTCTACACTTCCCTTGCTCCTAAGATCATACTGTTTGTGCACCTCCATGATTTCATTTTCAAAACCCAATCTATAGTCATCAGAATCTTCATAAGTGTTTGTATTCTGATCATTTGAGAAGAAACCTTGTTCTTCCTCGGTGAGGAAAACCTCATCCCCGCTGTCTGATCCAATCAAGTTTACATGTGATTCTTCCAACCTTTCCAACTCCCTGTCTTCCTCATATTGATCTACATAGTTCTGTTGAAAGGGAGGTCTGATTTGTTGGTCACTTTCTTTTTGCTTATCCTGATTGTTATCTTTTCTATAATTCTGATTTCTATTTCTGTTTTGATTGTTTTGAAGTGCAATCTGGCTTTGATTTTCTTGTGCTTTCTTAATTATGCTCATCTCTTTCATCATTTCTTCCAACATTCTCTCCATTTTTGAGCCTGAAGTGGAGGGAGGGGTTTCCTCTTTGAAAGATACTCTTTTCTCAGTTTTCATTCTTGCTCTCTTTTCTATTAAGTTTACTTCCACGGAAAGGGCACCTCTTTGCATATCTTCCAAAGTTGCAAAAACTCTTTCTCTGAGTGAATATGTCATGTCTGGGTCAAACCCTTCAGGAAATTTGTTTAAAGCTGAGCCCTGAGGAGGTTTTAGTTCATGGGAAAGTGTGTTATACACGCTGTTAAATCTGGTACAATAAGCTTGTACACTTTCCCCAGGGTTCCTATGGAGATTGTTATAATCAGCAAGGACTTGGAGAGGATTTTTTCTTACTTCCCACTTGTTTAAGAATGTTTGATGGAAGCCTTGGAGGTCATTTATACTACGGGGGGCTAAACCTTTAAACCATTTTCTTACTTCTCCCCCTAAGCTCTGAGCAAACAGTCTGAGTTTGATAGAATCATCATCAATTTCATTTCGATCAAAATAGTCGTTCATCTTATCCACATGTTGTGATGCAGTTGTAGCATTATTAGCATCGTATAATGGAATTTTGGACTGATAGTCCTGTGGAAGATTGACTAGTGGTATATTAAGGGCTAAGGGAGCATACCATGCTGCCATGATATGTGGTGGGGGTGGATTAACAAGGGGGAAATTTGGCTGGAGTGGAGTGGTTTGAACAGTGGATGAATGGTGTACAGAAGTGAAAGGAACATCAGCAAATTGATGAGCTGATTTTGGATGAGAGGCACCTAGGTTAAAAAGAAAATGTGGATCGGGAGGTGTTGATTCTCTATCAGGATATTCACTTGTTTCTGGGGATGAAAGTGAAGACTTATGATTTATCTGAATTATATCATCAAATGACCTAGTTCTAAATGGGTTTACTAAGTCAACTTGTGATTGTTGTAGAGCTAAAAGATTTTAAGGAACTGAATTAGCTCTCAAGGGTGATCTGAAAACAGTTGAAAATTTAACCTTAGGAGACTTCCAAAGGATACTTTCTAGGTCATCAACTATCTCAGGTGGATCGGGGTCAGGATGGGCTCTAGTATAAGTCTTCCTAGAAGCCACTATGCCGTAATTTGAGATCCAAATGACAGGAAAAGTTCAACCAAGTATGACAATCTTTGAGAGGTTAACTGATCTGTTTACACAAATTTTGATCTTACAATCCTCTAACTGGATTAGGAAACTGTATAATGGTAAGGGTTCTTTCCAGTGGAGTCTTTAAGGTCTGCTCAGGATTATGGAGTCGCCAGGTGGAAGCTTTTTAGCTCCTAAGGAGGTAAAAGGTTTTATGGTCCACCACCATGTTTATTATGAAGCCAAATTTGAAATATTTTGGGTTTTTCTGAGTTTATTTTGTTTTTGTAGGTTAAGAGAGTGTTCTAAGTCTGATTTTGCACTTAGCTAAGGTGTTCAAACAAACAGAGTTGCTCTTATGGCTTGGTAACTGGTTCCTTCAAGGTTTGATAAGGATTTAAAGGAATCCTAAGGGTTACTTAGTTTGCCACTGATTCAAAAGAGTCCTATCATGATTGCCATTATGTTAGGCAGTGCTTGAAGAAAGTTACTTATGTTATACTGGACCTAAAGTTGAAGGAAAGGTTTCGCAAACCTCTAATTCTCAGCAGGTCCCACCGTGATCGCCATTATGTTGGTATCCTGTGTTTTGACAGTTTGGCAAATCAAAAGGCAAGGCAACATCAGAACCAATCTTTAGAGTTCCAGGATCTAGTCCTCCTGTTCTCAGAGAGGGATCTCTCAAATATTTGTTTGCAAAGGTTTATCTTGTTTGCTTTGGTTATGGATTTTAGACTAGTTATTACGTGCAGATGTTTGTTTGGTTGGGTTGAGTTGATACAGCAGAATATAAAAGTCTAGGAAAGATAGACAGAAAGAGGAAATATCCGGTTCATTGGGCAATGGAGTCAAAATAATGTTATGATAAACTCTTCAAGGGATATGGGATATCAAAGGGAAAATCTAACTTGGCCACAAGATCCTTTGTTTTGGAATGAGATGGACATTAATGATTTGGAAAAAGAAATTTAATTCTCAACAAAGGGAAACTTGAAAAACATGACTTATCAATAAAGAGATATTTGATAGACAGGGCTAACCATAAATTCTACAAACATTCTTCTAAGCAAATAATGATTTCAAGACAACTTCTTAAAATGAAATCTAAGATTCGGGGAACACCCTATTTCCTCAAAGATCTTATTTTAAAGGATTTAGAAAACATAAAAGATTCACTGATAGTTGCATTCATAGAAGAGGGAACACCTAAATAACATCTGTGTTTGCAACTATAAAGACCTTCAAAACAACTGTTTAAGAGGAGCAAAGGGTAAGATCAAAACCGACCTCTTTGGTTAACTTAAGACAATGGTACTTCAAAGGGAGACTTCAATAACAGCTTTCAAGTGATAGTATACAAGCAGGGAAAACCATAAATCATGCTAAAACCAACTGTTTGAGCTATCAAGGAAATAAACGAGCATGAAGACTAAAGAGAAGTTTTAAAGCCTCTAAAATACTTTAGCAGAAGAAAACATAAAACAGTGAAGGGTGAACAGGTCTAAGGTGCTTCCAAGAGTCATTTCTTAGCCTAAAACTTTCAGCCTACTGTAGTAAGAAAATATGGAACATAATGAAAACAAGGAAAAAACATTTAACAGTTCAGAGCACTTCACCAACAGCCAAGCTCATGGATCCAATGATAGAGCCTTCTCAGGAACAGACATGCAACGGCATCATCAAGACATCCAAAGACTCCAAATTATTTTCAACTTCAACAGACTTGTATATTTATTTCAGAGAGTTTCAATATTACAACTTGTGATCAAACATCAACCAACAGTTTCTCCTCTTCTGTAGAAGTACTTATAGGAAGATGAGGAGGTGATATTTTAACAAAATATCTCAAGGACAGTTAATGCAGAGTGAAGACTTCTCGGCCCTTTGAGAGGCATCGATTGGAGAAATTACAGGTGGAAGTGCTGCATTAACTTTTATATTTATGATTTAAAACTCGAAGTGAGTTTTATTTGACTTTGAGGCTCATATGCTGTGTGAAATAACTCCGCAGACAGTTGTTGCATCAGTTTCCTGTGGCAGAATTAACTCCCTGGCTACGTTGAAGGTAGATATTTCTTTAAGCAATAACTTCTGCCTCTGTTTGAAGGGTTCGAGGCCACAGGTGGCTTTTCTGGTAGCTGAGGAATCAATTCGCCTTATTTGAAGCGGTGGAAGCCTTTTTGTCAGCGAAATAATTCTGATTTGCTATTGACTGTGCTTAATCCGGGAATTAGGCTCTAGATAAGCATTCTTAGCCGTAATTCCCATATCTGTCTTCAATCCTCCATTCTTCTGTGCTATGTCTTCAAAACTGATACTCTTTAACTGTCTTGAATTAAAACGGTGTCTTGTCGATGTGCAGGGCCGTAGGGCCTACGGATGGTTTCCTTTGGTAGATCGTGGGCACAGGAATCGTCATTCCTGCCTTCGACGTTTCTTTATAATACACGGAGAACCATTGAAATCACCTGCAACAAAACAGAAAACAATTAAGAAATCCTGCGTTTTTTGGGTTTAAACTGCTTCAGATGGCAGTGGAGGAGCGTAGCCGTTGGATGAAGACAACCAACGGTGGAGATCTGCGCAAAGGGGCAAAAGAGGAGCGAGGGGGGGAAAATGAGGTGTGGTAAATCTGGGTCGTCCGATATGGACATGTGGACGGTCCAGATTCAATCGAAAAATCTCGATCGGAGGTTTGAATAAAACACAATCGGAGGGAAATGCAGAGGATTACCGATGCGATTTGTGCGATTGGGGGTTGGCCGATCGACGGATCGCAATCGAAATTGCGGGCTTGATCGGAATCGAGACTTTGGGCCTGATCGCGATCGAAATTTTTGGGCCCGATCGCAATCGATAATTTGAACTGGTTAACAAACATGCCCCCTTAAATCTTTTTCGATTCCGATTAGCGCTTTATGGGTTTTGGCGCTTGGCTCTTATGATGAGGGCGTATTGGGGAAGTGGTTTAGGGCTTAGCCCAAGGGGCTTAGGTCCATAAAAAGACTTGTATTTTTATGATTTTTCACGGTTTTTAATGGAAACAAAGGGTGCCGAAAGGGTTAAAAAGTGAGTTTTTAACCATGGGAAGGGTGATTTATGAAGGGAAAAAAAAAAAAAAAGATGAACAATAGAGGAAAAATATGGAAAAAGGGAAAGGAAAAGAAGGTTAATTTTCGAGTGGGAGGAAAGGAAAAGGGATGGCTTTGCAGCAGTTTCTTCTTTGCATTTCAGCAGAAATTTCTGAGTATAAAAAGGGACAGCAAATGAGGATTTTGGACAGAGGCCTACAAGGAGTCTTCAAGAGCCAACAATTTTTAGTGATAAAATTGTTCCTTGGAGGCTCAAAAAAGATCTTAGCCACCTTTTGGTATAGCAAGATATTATAGGTGGCTAACACTTAGCACTTGGAGTTCCTATGCAGGGATTCCACCTCTTCCTTTGAGGATTTTTAGAGGAGTATTTGCTAATTTGACCCACTATCAGGCTTGAGGCCAAGCTCTACTTCCAATTTCAGCGCAGATCCAGTGAGGGTTTGTCTACTTTTGCAAGCTGCAGCAAGTGGGATTCTAGATTTGTAGAGATCTAGCTTGTTTTGGGAGCCTCTTCTCATGGAGTGTGTCTTTTAACCTCCTGGAAGAGTGCCTATCCTATTTTCAATTCAGATCTGTAACTTGGCAGTTGGCCATCTATGTCATTTGAGCTACATTTATGTTTCCATTGAGGAACTATGTTATTTTAATATGAGGTTCTTTATGGTGTTTTGATCACAGTTTTGATGAGAGATCTCTGGTGCTAGGCTTTGCCTTCCACTTTGGTGATCCATGGATTAGCTACCTGATCCATGTTCTATTTAGTTATGATCTATTGTAATGTAATGTCATATTCAGAATTATTGCAGCATTTTACAGATCTGCAACTTGAAACTCAGATCTACTCTTGTTTATACATGATTTGGTCAAAACCCCAAGGGGATCTTGTAAATAAGACTATCTAGTTTCTAGATCTAAAATAGATCTGATGTTTTGTCCACAGATCTATCCTAGATCTAAGTTGTAATATTCAGTTGCTGCAGCTCCTTAAAATAACGTTGTTGAGCCATGTCTGCATTCATATGTGTGTTGCAGCCTTCTTTTCTGAGGATTTCTTACTATATTTCCTCATGTATTCTATTGTATATTGAAAGAGCTTCATTATAATTCTTATTTTCTACTGTACATTCATAAGTCAACCATATTTTATTCCCTCCTACTCATATTGTCCAAGACTACGTTATTTCTGAAGCAGTTCGTTGTGCATAGCTGCAGCCCCTCTTGTAGGGTATTTTTCAGCTAGACTAGGTTGTGGGAGATATGTTTACCACACCTAGTTTGATTTGTTTTTTCTCCCCTTGTGGATATAGACTCCAGATATACTGATATAAGGGATCCAAGGGTTTTAAACTCATTTCTATACATCAATCTCCTAGGAGTGTGTTATTCCAGCAGGCTTGCTATGCTATTCCAGATTTGGAATATTACAGTGGTATCATAGCTCCTTTCTTGGCACAGCCTGTGATTGCCTTGGAGCACCAGCCATGTTGCATTCAGAAGAATATTATCCTATTACTGAGATGGAGAAGAGGTATCAGAATAGAAGTCACAAGAAGTTTGATTACACTACTGATGATCCTGACAAGGGTCAAGATAAGGGTAAAGCCCTTGAAGCTGTAAATGATAAAGAAGCAGAAGAGTTTGCAAGAACTCTTTTGGTGGCCATGGAGGCTATTGCCAGAGAGATCAAAGAGATGAGGGTGGAAAGAATGATGGAATCTCCTGGGAGATTTCATCCGGGGGAAATCTTTGACATGTCTCATCATGGGACTAGTCAACCAGTGGATCTGCCACAAGCTACACAATGCTCCACTATGCCTAATTTCTTGGGTGTGGAGAATGAAGGACCACAAGAACAAGATTCCCTTGAAGATTAATTTGTGGAGTATGACTCCCAGAGTTAGAGATTCAAGGATAACTTGAGTTTCCAAGACTTTTGTCACCTCAAGGACAGAAGAAGACCAAGGCAGCAGTATAGAGATGGTGGGTTCTTTCATCATCATGATAGACACCAATCTATGGGCAGCTTATTTTTGCCCAATTTTTATGGATCATCCTCCAGTTCGACCAAGGAATGGGTAGAAAATTTAGATATTTACTTCCAGTTGAACAAAGTCCCTGAGACTGAAGCCATCAAGATTGCAGTGCTGCACTTTGAAGGTGAAGCACACAATTGGTGGTTCCATGGGTTGTCTACATTGGGACATATCAATGTGACTACCTATTTAGAGTTTACTATAAGACTGATGGAGAGATTTGACAGGAAGGATCCTGAAGCACCCTTCATAAGCCTTTTAAAGCTGAAGCAATCTGGGGATGTAAAGACTTATATCTCTGAGTTTCTGAGATTGTCAGTCATGGTCCCTGATCTATCTATAGCAAGGAGAGTCTACATGTTCATCGATGTCCTGGAGGAACCTTTGCATGGGTTAGTTAAATCTACCAAGCCCATCACTTTGCATGATGCTATTGAGAGGGCTAGAGACCTCCAAGATGCCTTGCCAAAAGCAAAGGTAACTTTCCAAAGCAAGGCCCCTCACTTTTCTAAGGGGAAGGATGGAAAAGTTGCTCCTTCCAAGGAGAGATCTTTGAAGAAGCCTCTTGATAATGAGCTCAGTAGGGAATTGAGGAAAAAGAAACTATGTTTCACTTGCCAAGAGTCATGGGCACCAGGACATAGATGTCTTGCAGGAAAAGCACACTACATAGAAGTCTTCTCAGATTTTGAGGAGGAAGATGAATATGATGAACCCAGGAGGGGTCACAGCGCTGATGATGATGAGGAAGATCAAACACCATCCAGAGATGGGAAGGGAGCCTTTGCTCCAATAAGTGAGACTCTTGAATATTTGAGAGGAGTGCCTAAGTACTTGACCCTAAGAGTACAAGGTTCAATCATGAATCAAAGAGTATCTGTCCTGATTGACAGTGGGGAAACCCACAACTTTATTGATGCTCATCTTGTGAAAATGAGAACAATCCCTACTGAGGCTTTTGAGGTATTTTCTATTTTGGTCCCAGGATATATGACCATGCAATGCATGCAATATGTTCCCTCACTCTCTATCACTATGGGATCCTACACCTTGGTGGATCACTTCTTTGTAGTTGACATACCAGACACCAACATCATCTTGGGTGTCCAATGGTTGATTACCTTCGGGAAGGTTACCACTGATTGGAAAGCTTTGAAAATGGAGTGGGTGGACTTGAAGAGTGGGAAACCACAAATGATTTAAGGCATGCATACTTATCCTTCGCCTAGTACTTCCACATAAACAATAGAGATGGATTTGTGCAGTGGAAGAAGGGATCTCATAGTTCCCTCTCTCATGTTCATGAGGATGCTGCAAGGGACATTCTTATCTCATGGCAAGCCACCTGGAATGCCATCAGATTCAGATCTTGTGGGGAAGGTTCCAAAAAGTGCTACTCCAAATCTAGATCCAGGAAGGGTTGGAGCAATGAGAGACCAAGTTACAGTGCTGGGAGGCTTGGGACAACCCAAGAATGAGGAGGATATTCTTCCTGCATCACTATCACCCTCTCACTTTTCTGAATCTGTGCTGTGGGAGGAGGAGAATGGGAGGATCAGCCTTCCAAGAAACAATTTTGGCATGTGTAATGTCAAAAAGGCAATCGGCAACATGACAAGAAATTCCATGGATGTATCAGCAGCGCTGTCATTGTTGAGCAGTGTGGAACTTTATTGGAAATCTCAACTGCTTGTAGAGTATTCCAAATATCTCCACACAGGTATGATACTAGATGGCATGCAGCAAGAAGAGGGCTACTTAGTCCAAGGAGGAGTCATCTATTATCATGGTAAGGTCTACTTAGCTAGAGCTTCCAAGCTCAAGAAGAAGATCCTACAAGGAGCATATGAACAATTCTTCCTCAGCCATATGTATTCAATGAAGATCTATACCCTGATCATGAAGAGTTTTGATTGGGAAGGCATGAGAGAGGACTTAGATTAGCACTTTCAAGAGTGCAATATCTATGGAGGATTGGGGCAGACAATGGACTCTTTGCAAGAGTCATCTCAGCTAGCTCTTCCCTTGCTTGAGAGGAGGGGAATGCTCATTCACAACTCCATGTGTGTGAAGGACTATGATGGTAGAGGATTTGATCATGCCAAGCAAGTTGTATTTTCTAATATATTACATTCCTTTGCCATGTTTTGGCAGGATAAGACTCCTAAAGGGAGTGAGAGATCATGTGGATATCATAGCTTGTTGGGCGCCAATAGAAATTATGAAATTGGTGTTGGGCAATTTATTTGAACAAATTGCTGCATTAAATTATCGACCAGGGAAACTCGTGAGCTTGTGATGGTGCCAGCAATATATATGCAAGAGTAGGCAACTAACTCTATGTCTAACTAAATTATTTATGATTCAATATAATATGCAAGGGAAAAGGCTCCTAACTAAGGAGGTCCTGGTTGTCCTTCCCTACAGTATCATAGAGAAATCATTCATAAAACCAGAAACTTGAAATAAAGACAAGAGAATGAACTTTAATTGTTGTTCAGATTCAAAGAGCGAGAAAGACTAACTTAGTCTTTTGATTGTACTCTCATGTACTAATCCAAACTAAACTAAGATCCATTCATAAGCATAAGAAATGAAATGACTTGAAACATAAAAGAAAAAGAATGAATTTCAATTATTATGCAAATCAAATAGAGAGAGAGCCTAACTTAGACCCTTGGATGTCCTCTCACATGTTGATAAGATTCTAATTTAAAACTCATTCATCAATCACAAGCAAATCCTTAAACATCTAAGCAATGAAATGAAACAAAATCTAATATGAAATAAAATGTTTCTCTCATCCTTTTAGAGTGAGCTCAATTCTCTTAAGAACAAGACAAATTATTCCATATACTACATTAAGGAAACTTATATCTAAAACTACATAAATTCTATAAATTCTGAATTCTACATTAACAATTTACATCTAAAACTATAATGGAAATATATAGAAAAATAAGCTTTATTATTTCATCTAATTAGATGCAATGTAAAGTCCTCCTTGGAATGGAGGTACTCCTATTATACGATGAGATGAGAATAAAAAACTCATAATGATGATCATAATCCTCTTTTGGTTCTTACATTTCTCTAACCATCTTAGACATAACCCTCTCCTCCATGATCTCTCATGATCTTTTCCATGAGGCTATCTTCCTCAAATTCGAACTGATCATTAGAGAACATTTTATCAAAGATACCACAAGAGCTTCCTTTGAGCCTACACATGTCAACAAACTCATGCTAATTGTTAGGTATAAGTATAAGCATACTATTTTCTAAGTTTTAGCCATAAATTCCTTTAAAATGTTAAGAATTAATAAACTTTGGAAAAACATAGTTATGACCCAATAATGAGGTGAATGTAATGATATGGAGGTGGAATGGAGGTGACATGAAGGTAAAATGTGAAGATATTGATGAATAATGGAGTGAAAATAGGGACTATTTTGAGGCCCAACATACCCCCAAACTGAAGGTATTGCATGTCCTCATACAATCTATTACATTACTTTTTGGTACTTGAGCTTTGGCTTAAACTCTGCATGAGATCATTTACTTAACTTTTGCAAAGCGTTATTTTGATGAACTACAACTTGGTTGGTTCTTGTGTTTCAACCATATTTTGTTTGTTGCGTTCATTGTATGATCTTTGCATAATGATAATGTGCTTTTTATCGCAGAGTATTTTGTTGGAATGCATCATGGTTGGTTCTTGTGTAACAACCATGATTCTATTGGCATCCAATTAACTTTTAAATACTTTAGACAAAGCCATTTGTATGCTCATGTAATAGTAAATATATTTTGAAGGTAAGTGGGTTTAAAATGTGATATATAACTGTGGATATGAATGTGACAAAGCATATATGTAAATGTATCCTTCCCATTAAACGGATGGCTTTGGCAATGAAAGGAAAGGAAGTGAAGTTTTTTTTTTTCTTTCCAAAAATTATTATTCTAACATTTCAAGGAATTTAATGGTTAAAAGTTAGAAAATAGCATACCTTAACTTACCCTTCCAAAAATAGGTGAGAGTCGTGCATGTGTGACTGCAAACTGTTGTGAAAATGGTGGATGAAAGATGGATCTGTATTGTCGTATCAGCTGCTGGATCCGCTGCTACTAGATGAAAAATTTGAGGAGTCTGCTGAACATGGCTGAAAGTTCTATCTGCTGTTGGATGATGAATCCGATGAGTTTGCTGAATATGGCTGAAAATCTATAAGGCTTGGAAGGTATACAAAATATAGAAGTTACATTTTCCTCCCAGCCTTATTTATTGACTTGTCCTCAAGTGAAATACAATGAATACCATGAATGGAAATACAATGAATGGAAATTGGCTTTATCTGCCGCAAAATATGGGTCTTCAAGTCTTCAACGCTCGATGGCACAAATCTTGCTATGTGATTAAATGTGTCGATGTCGAACATAGCAAGAATTTGTTGACTTAGTGGCCGTTAATGAATGCCCCTAGCCAACACAAGAGCTCCCACCATTGATTCCAATGGGAGTCAGGATGCCTAACACATCTTTGTAGGTACGAATAAATTTGTTGTGGTCGAGTCACCTACAAGATCCAAAGAAAAAGGGATATTAATGTACTCCCATTGTTCATTGGCAAGAGTACTTGCCATTAAGGCATGCAAGCCTCTTGGTGTTTTTCAATGATACTTAGACTCTAGGACTTTGACTCAAGCAGGATTTTATTGGCGGAAATGAAGGGAAATCGTGATGACAAGGAAAATGGCAATATGCTTGTAAAGATGTAAGGAAATGCATGATGTATGAACAAGAACTCTTGCTGTGAAAAATGGATATGGAAATGTCATGCGTTATAGATGTACAATTGATGGGTTTCAAAATCTTTTCAGAAAGGGAGGTGGAAGGTAATGGTTGTGGAGATGGATTTGTCTTGAGAATTTTTCATGAATTTAGTCTTTGGAAGACTAATTGTCGTCACAATGTAGTCTCCGTAATGATCGCTTTGTCGTCCTGTAACCTGTAAAAAAATTGGTAGAAAGAAACATAAGTGTGTTCAAGAAGGAATGCGCATTTCCTTCATGATTCTTACGCAAAAATTTTATACCAAATAAAACAAAGTAAGGACAATCAAAGTGTTGAAATTAACTTAATCATGATATTAAAATCAATCCATTCTTAAAAATAACCATGAAAAATAATACTCCCTGTCAGATAACTCATGAAATGTGCTTCGCAATTCTGTTCTGTAAAGCATACAAGAACCATGTAATGAGTTTATGCCATCTTGATGCTATCGAAAGAGAATTGAATCCTCCAATTGATTTTTAAAATTTGTTTCCAAGTATGCCATTTTTTTCAAAGTTGTGTGAATTTTGTGAAAATTTTTTAGATTTTTTTTTAAATGAAAACATAATTTTTTTTAGATGTTTCATTAAACAATAAATTAAAAACATAAATTTTTAATTTATTATTTAAGTTGAATTTTTTTATTATTATTATTACTTTTTTTTAATAATAAAATTAAAATAGAAATTTTATTTTGTTATTTATTTTTTAACAATACAATGAAAAATCTATATTTTTATTTTTTAAAACTAGAAAAAAAAACAACTTTTTTTTTTTAGTTAAATGAAAAACTATATTAATTGAACAAAATAGAAAAATGACATGAAAGTCAAAACATTCGGCTTCGCCTCTCGCCCCCTCACAAACCAATTCATTGTTGCAGAGCACCATATTCTGATACTCTCCTTAAACTAGTTTAGAGGGCTTTATGCCAGCAGATTTTGAACATTGTGGCTGGTGATTATGCAATTGCAAATACTCCATCTTGAGTTCCTCCAGCCTTTTTGTAACCTTGATCGAACAAGCCATTGGCAATCATCTGTCAGGATCGAGAGCCTCATTTGGAAAGTTGCGCAGAGCAGGCAAAAGTTTCTCGAATGGCAATTTTACCAAATCATCTTTACAGTACTTGAGCAATGCCAGTCCTACCTTGAAAACAATTTTAATACCCTCATACAGAAAAACATCCCAAATGCGAAGGGCTAAAGGAAAAGGGAGCGAATTGGAGAAAAGTGCTACAAACCACTGGCTTGCATACATGCCTGGATTGATCATTTCCTGATCAAAATGTGTGCCTAGCTCTGGAAAATGCTCCTTTACCAGTTTTTCAAATTGGAAAAGGTATTGCTGCACAAGGGGCAATCCAGGCAAATATAGTCTTTGCATTGGTTCATTAACTGCACCTTTCAACATGGCAACCAGTAGCCAAAATGCATCCTCCTCACTCATGTAAAGAAGAAATAAACCTGCAACAAACCCCATGCCCTGCACATAGCCCACCTTTCTGTCATAGACAGAATAGGCCTTCAGAACATTGTACAGAGACCTCTGTCCAGGGCCATGCATCTGTTTATAGAAGACATGGGTTGGAAAAGTGCGAGAAATATCCCTAATGATATCCAGTTCAGAAGCTGATGTCTCATACAATACCAGTTGGTCGTATACTCCCCTGTTTTGCAGCAGCAGGTCTCTACTGCCTGATATGAGTTGCCAAACCAGACTCCTTAGGCAATCTGGAATACCCTTTCTGATACGCCTTTTTACAACATCTGGCTTCTATTTTGACTTTCATAGGCAAGTTCTATTGCAGCTTTCTTGGCGTGCCATGTATATCGTCTTGTTGGCAGCGTGCGGCCAACATTCGAATTTCTTTTAATGGTGCTGCATAAATCATTGATTGATGAATCCTTATTTTTCTTTTTTACAACAGCAATAGGATTAGCATCAGAATTATTTGCGTTGGACAATTTAAACCATCTGAGATTCTAGCTATTTTTGGATGAGAATGAAATAAGATTGGTAAACGCAATCTTTTTACGAAATCTGATCCTTAAAATGTGCCCCCAAGTGGATTACCGATAGCATCATTAAAAAAATTGCAATAGGATTAGCATCTGAATTAAACCCAAATCATGGTAATTGATTTCAGATAGAGGAGGCTAACGTGTTTCCACAGAATTCGTAGAGGCATGAGGGATATGGGTATTGAAGGCGAAATGGAGGTTTTCTTCGTTGAGGCAGGATATGAACGTATTGCATTTTCAGTTGATTTCCAGGCTGAAGCCGGTGATCCATCCCTAGGCGCTCCATGCTGAAAACACTAGAACATTACCCTCTGACGGTCTATGATATGGGTATCTTTGTCGTTAAATCCGGCGCTGCGATGAAATAGCTCCCATCTCAACATGAATTTTACCAGTAATATGACGTGATCATGAAGTATTTCGTTAAATAAACCATATTAGTGACTCGACAAATTGAAGGTCAGGAACAGTTTCAGGACTTTGCCAATTTCAGAAATTATTAGTCCAAAGCATTAAGTGAGTTCCCCAAACAATGTAATGACAATATGATTTGATCTGACGCAGACGATGGACTGTTTATATAACAAGGCATATTTATCTTCT
Organism: Pinus albicaulis; assembly: GCA_034641835.2. NCBI lineage: Eukaryota > Viridiplantae > Streptophyta > Pinopsida > Pinales > Pinaceae > Pinus > Pinus albicaulis. The sequence continues at coordinate 141,727,551 of CM076571.1, forward strand.
CCCTTGTTCCTCGATCCGCTACAGAGGAAGGACCAGGTTTGAATTGTAGCCACCAAAAACAGAAAGATCGCTTCAGTAAATCGACAAAAGGTGAAATATGATACGCATTCGTACTGCCAAAATCGCAAAGTTTTAACTGATCTGTGTGTGGATTCACCAGGAGATTTTGTTGTTTTATATTACGATGACAAACGCAAATAGCCCCGTGAATGTTTTTTCTTTTTTTTTTTTTTATATAATAATAATATATATATGATATACATATTATTATTATTTTGTGGGAAATTTTTTAATTTTTATTTTTTAAACTAAAATTAAAAGAAAAATAATTTTTTTTATCACAAAATTCTTTATTGTCATATCGCAGATTAATTTTCTAGCAAGAGTATTTTTATTTGAACAAAATCAACAGATTTTCTGATCTTCCTGATCGCACGAAGCGCAGGAAGAGAGCATACTCATCGCTTGATTTGTTTTTATTTATGTAGGGGGGGTGTTTTTGAAATGACGAAATTTAAAACTAGCTAAACATTAAAACATCAGAAAATTCAAACTTAAACTCCTTTGTGAAGATCCTGCTGTCACCAGGGTTCACAAATTATTTTATCTAAAGAAAAATGCTAATACTAAATTAAATTTCTAATGCCTAATCCCTTAGCACCATCCCCGGCAACGGCGCCAAAATGTTGGGCAATTTATTTGAACAAATTGCTGCATTAAATTATCGACCAGGGAAACTCGTGAGCTTGTGATGATGCCAGCAATATATATGCAAGAGTAGGCAACTAACTCTATGTCTAACTAAATTATTTATGATTCAATATAATATGCAAGGGAAGAGGCTCCTAACTAAGGAGGTCCTGGTTGTCCTTCCCTACAGTATCATAGAGAAATCATTCATAAAACCAGAAACTTGAAATACAGACAAGAGAATGAACTTTAATTGTTGTTCAGATTCAAAGAGAGAGAAAGACTAACTTAGTCTTTTGATTGTCATCTCATGTACTAATCCAAACTAAACTAAGATCCATTCATAAGCATAAGAAATGAAATGACTTGAAACATAAAAGCAAAAGAATGAATTTCAATTATCATGCAAATCAAATAGAGAGAGAGCCTAACTTAAACCCTTGGATATCCTCTCACATGTTGATAAGATTCTAATTTAAAACTCATTCATCAATCACAAACAAATCCTTAAACATCTAAGCAATGAAATGAAACAAAATCTAATATGAAATAAAATGTTTCTCTCATCCTTTTAGAGTGAGCTCAATTCCCTTAAGAAAAAGACAAATTATTCCATATACTACATTAAGGAAACTTATATCTAAAACTACATAAATTCCATAAATTCATATTCTACATTAACACAATTTACATCTAAAACTACATAATGGAAATATATGAAAAATGAAGCTTTATTCTATTCCATCATTAATTGGATACAATGCTCTAAGAGTCCTCTCCTTGGAATGGAGGAGGTACTCCTATTTATACAATGAGATGAGATAACAAACTCATAATGATGATCCACTAATCTCTCTTTTAGTTCCATACATTTCTCAACCATCTTAGACACATAACCCTATCCTCCATGATCTCTTCCATGATCTTTTCCATGAGGTTTATCTTCTTAAATTCGAATTTGATCATCCAAGGCCACATAAAGGTGTCTTGGAAGCTTCCTTTGAGCCTACACATGTCAAAAAACTCATGCTAATTGTTAGGTATAAGTATAAGCATATTATTTTCTAAGTTTTAGCCATAAATTCACTTTAAAATGTTAAGAATTAATAAACTTTGGAAAAACATAGTTATGACCCAATAATGAGGTGAATGTAATGATATGGAGGTGGAATGGAGGTGACATGAAGGTAAAATGTGAAGATATTGATGAATAATGGAGTGAAAATAGGGACTATTTTGAGGCCCAACAATTGGCCACTCCATTGTTGTGCAAAGGGAGATTCCTTTCCATGATGGGTGCTTCCCAAAGGCACCAAACTTATGTAACACCTTCAGCCATGCTAAGATGACTCATGCAGCAAAATTGTGGTGGGAATGCCACTTGTCACACCTGGATCTAATGAAGACAAGAGATGCACTGCGCTGGCATCACATGTGGGATTTTGACCCACCTCCTCAAGTGCAAATTTCAGTTTGCATATATGTAGTCTTGCTTCCATACTTGGATGATATAGTTTTATTGTTTATGGGGTTGTATGGACAGAGGATGGGCAGTGTATATGTACCACAAGATTTAGAACTTCTACCTGTACTTCATGATACATGTTTTAGATGTAGCATTGCTTCAACCATGTTTATTTCTATTGAGTTTTTCACTCCTGAAGGGATGGAATATGGACATATTATGTTGGCCTTGGAGGAACAATTCATGATGTATTGGCTTGTTGAGCACGTGGCTTATGATGAGGATTTGATCCTTGTGTTGGGTGTGGAGCCTGATTATCTTGTTTACCTTGTATCACAGCATTGGACCCATGTACCTTAAATGGGGCAAAAACGCCTCCCGTAAATTAATCGCTGCTGTGGGGGGTCCAGGGGGGGCGGCAATGACTTTATGGAGCCCCCCGTGGCGGGCGGTTTCGGGGGCAGCACCCCCAAAGCTTAAAACATATATAAAATTTCCTTGTAAAAGTATAGTAATTTCTAGTCAATCTGGGCCGTTCATTAGGCAGATGATCTGACGGTAGAAGTTATGTTTAGTTTAGGGTTTTTTGCCCTAGAAGGAAACCCCTCATTTTTATGAGGGTATTGTATTGCGGCTGTGTATTTTATGTGTATTCTCGGAGCGAGAAACAGAAAGGGAGACTGTGAGAGAGAACATAGGATATTATAGTGGATCTGTTGTCGGTTTTGTCTCTTCATTTTGATGGATAATAAAAAGGAAGGACTAGCTGTTCGGGGTGGACGTAGCCCAAACTAGGTGAACCACGTATATCTGTGTCTCTCTAGTTTTATGTGTTTTGTGTGCTTGTATTTTCCGTATATTTTATGTGTTTCATTGCTCCATAATATATAATTTTCTAACAATTGGTATCAAAGTCGAAGGTATATTTGGCTGATAAACTCGCAAGAAAGAAATGTTCCTAGTTTGAGTGGGAGCAATGGCGGAAGATGGTAAGTTTAGGGTCGAGAAATTTAATGGCCAAAACTTCCCGCTGTGGAAGATGCAGATGGAAGATTATCTGTATCAGAAATATCTGTACCTAACATTGAGCGGAAAAAAGAAGAAGCCGACGGCCATGATAGACGCAGAATGGAACATTCTCGATAGAAAGGCGCTCAGAACAGTACGGTTGTGCCTTGCAACATCAGTGATATTCAATATTTCGAAGGAAACAACAACAGAGGGTTTGAAGTAGGCGTTGGCGAAACTATATGGAAAACCCTTGGCCTCAAACAAGGTATTTCTTATGAAACGATTATTTAATATGAAGATGTCGGAAGGTGGATCTGTTGCAGACCATTTAAATGATTTTAATACAGTTACCAGTCAGTTAATTTCTATAGGGGTAAACTTTGATGATGAAGTTAGAGCTCTGTTATTCTTGTGCTCATTGCCAGAGAGTTGGAATGGTTTAGTAATGGCCATTAGTAACTCTGTCTCTGGATCTAGTACTTTAAATTTTGATGATGTTGTCGGTGCTATCCTTAGCGAGGAAATGGAATGGAAAAGCTCCGGGAGACATCAGGTAATTCTTTGAGTGCAGAGTCTAGGGGAAGGAGAATGGAAAGAGGAAAGAGCTCAGGATATCACAGTAAATCAAGGAAAGGCAGATCCAAGTCCAAATCTGGGATAGTGTGCTGGAAATGCGGAAAGAAAGCACACCTAAAGAAATATAGTAGATCTCGGAAGGGAAAAGAAGGAGACGCGCAACAAGAAAACAATCATGAAGCAAATGTGACAGGTGATGTGTTACAAGATGCTTTGATTCTTTCTTTCGAAAATGTTACTGATTCTTGGGTTGTAGATTCAGGGGCTTCATTCCATGCCACACCTGATAAGAAATATTTTCATGACTATGTTCAAGGAGATTTTGGACAAGTTCGTTTGGGTGATGATAAACCCTGTAAAATTGTTTGAATGGGTAAAGTTCTTGTAAAAAAATAGAATGGAAACCAATGGCTACTAAAGGAGTTAAGGCATGTTCCAAATCTAAAGAGAAATCTGATTTTAACAGGGAAGTTAGGCGGTGAAGGTTGTGTGACGACTTTCATAGATAAAGCTTGGAAGGTCACCAAAGGAGCCTTGGTAATAGCAAAAGGCAAAAAGGTTGGTACATTGTATTTATGCAATGGTATTTCTAACTTTGTTAATGCTTTACCTTCCAAAGGAGCAGATGTAGCATTATGGAATCATAGGCTCGGACACATGAGTGAGAAGGGGATGAATATTATTCACTCAAGAAATCTGTTGCCAGATTTGAAAAATGTTGATTGTGATTTCTGTGAAAATTGCATTTATGGAAAACAAAAGAGAGTCAGATTTCTCAGAGTTGGGAAAGAAAAGAAGAGCAAAAAATTGGAGCTTGTGCATACAGATGTATGGGGACCTGCTCAGGTATCATCTCTCGGTGGCTCTCGCTATTATGTTGCGTTTATTGATGATGCAACTAGAAAAACTTGGATTTATTGTATTCAAAATAAATCTGATGTATTTGATACTTTCAAGAAATGGAAAGCTTTGGTTGAGATTGAGACAGGAAAGAAGTTGAAGTGTCTCAGATCAGACAATAGAGGTGAATATTGCAGTAAAGAGTTTGACAGGTATTGTTCAGAGCATGGAATTCGTAGAGAGAAGACAGTTCCAAGAACACCACAAGAAAATGGTGTGTCAGAAAGAATGAACAGAACAATCATGGAGCTTGCAAGGTGCATGAGATTGCATGCAGGATTTCCCTTACAATTTTGGGCAGATGCTGTAGATACTACTGTTTATCTAATAAAAAGAGGGCCTTCAAGTTCCTTGGATGGTGGTATTCCAGAGGAAGCATGGACAGGTAAAAAGGTAAACTACTCTTTTTTAAAGCCTTTTGGTTGTGAGGCCTTTGTCCATATTAATAAAGAAAATAGAACCAAGCTTGAGGCAAAATCAAAGAAATGTACCTTTATTGGATATGGTGTTAATGATTTTGGTTATCGCTTATATGATTATGAAAATCACAAAGTCATTAGGAGCAGAGATGTAATATTCAATGAAAAGGTCTTGTATAAGAATCAGTTGCAGGAAAAGAAACAGGAAAAAGGAAGCAAGGAATACATTGTTCTTGATGAGATAACTGAAAAAGCAAAAGTGCATGAAAATAATAATAATAAAAAACCACAACAATGGCAACCACCACAACAGTGTTGGGAAAAATACTGAGAGGGGGGGGGGGGGGGGGGGGGGTTGAATCAGTATTTAGAGCTAACTAATAAACTTTTTACTTTTCTTTTCTCAAAACCCATACGCTACTTTACATAACAAAACTAGCGTATATACGCGGATATCCTTAAGGAAACTCACGTATGCTTAGAGCTCTTATTATGTATTTGATTCTTAAATCATTGCATCATTTATTCATCAGATGTTAAGCAGTAAGCATGTGCAATAAAAACAGAATAAACCATCACACATAAGCAACACACAAGAACACCAGGATTTAAGGTGGAAACCCAAGTCGGGAGAAAACCACCGCTGCCGTCGTCTCAGTCTTCAATATTTATTATAAAGAAAACATCTTAAAACCATGTACTGGTGCAGACTCATACCAGCACGCAGGCACCGACCTGTAGAAGGCTACAACCTTCTCTCGTTTACCAGCCTCTCCTGGAAGGGAGCTACAACCCCCTGCTCTCGTTTACCAGCCTCTCCTGGAAGGGAGCTACTACCCCCTGATATTAGCACCAGCCTCTACTGGAAGAAATATTCTACTTTCATACTGAAGGCTTCAACCCTTAGATCCACTGCAGATCACATTTCATCAATTTTCATACTGGATCAAACAGCTTCAACACAACCCTTCACTTATCAACAAACATACTTTTCCCAATACTTCAAACAGAACAGTGAGACCACTGTAACCAGAATATCAGAGATAACCCAGACTTCAGAATAGATATGTAGATGTAAACTCAACCCTGAACATTCATTGAATCAAATATCATACACTACTTTTCTTTACAAAAGCCGCGTACAGACGCGCTTTCCTACACGCCAACCCGCGTATACTTCTATGTATTTTATTCTTCAGAAAACCCTATACGTGCCTTTCATTAATAGAGACCGCGTATACACGCACTTTTGTAGAGACCAACTAGCGTATAGATCTGTAAATGGAAAAATTTACAAAACAGATCAGATCTATAAACTTACCAAGATTTCTTCATTATCTTCAGCAGACTTTGCGCCAGATCTTCACCATTTCTTCTGCTGCAGATCATCCTAGAGATTTATCATCATCATAAGATCTATAGATCTTGAAACATCCTTAGATCCATGGGTGCATCAAAGATTCAGATCTATCAATTAAGAACAGAGTTCATTCATGCAGATAATCCTTAGAGATATTTATTCATCAACAACCCTTACTCATGCACACCCTTGCACAATGATCTTCTTATCCTTATATAGATTTAGCCTTTATCAATACCATGAGTCAAAACCACACAACTTCTGATGGTATTCCTGGACAGGATCAAATAGATAATCTAGCGCTCAATACAGTGGGCCAATACCATGGTAATGCCCCTAGGTATCATAGTTTTTAGAGCACAAAATGCATACGTGAATTTGAGCGTGCGTATCTGCGTGTATACGCAACTTCGCCTCACAAAAACTGCATATATGCTAACCCTGAATGTATACGCGGGTTCCCTTCACAAAAGTAGAGTATATACGCAGGTTGCCTTCACAAAAGTAGCATATACGTATTATATTTATCATTTTTCTGGCACTTACTGGAATTGTTTTCTCTGTCACATCTGAACTGATCTGTAGATACATCATTCTTACATCTTTAACACATAGGTTGCTTATCATAGGCGACTCATCAAGCAGGTTTCCATCAAGGCCAACTTCATCAAGTAGGTTTCCATCAAGGACAACACATTGCATCATATTGCCAACAATCTCCCCCTTTGGACTTGATGGAAACCATGATGGTGTTTGATCACCACAACAGATAGATACATTGAATATAACCATTATGCAACCACCATGATACTCTCCCCCTATTAAAACACCATAAACACCATGATACTCTCCCCCTTTGACATCAAAGGCAAAGGGCAGATCAAAACCAAAACAAGGTTTTTCTTCTTATGAAGAAAGAAGAGCTCTGTAGATCTTATGTGCACTGAAGCTACCTGCTCCCCCTGAGTTCATGCTGAATCTTCAAACATATTTTTCAATGAAGTACATGACTCTATGAGCTTTCCTATCACCAAGGACTCATACTTACATCAATGATCCAACCAAGTGGATTTACATATGTGACTCAAGTACCCAACCAAGTGGGTTTACACATTTTGACTCAACTACCCTACCAAGTGGGTTTACAAATTTGACCAAGTCCTTACATGATTGAATATTACAATTTTACATCATAGGTCTCAACATGACCTTTTCATCACATTAAAAATATGACCTTTTGTTACAAATACCAAAAAGACCTCAAGAGAGAGATCATATTTCAGAACCATCATAATGCCAACAATGCATCCTTTCCACATGACCAATGCTCCCCCTTAGCTTGTGCATCCTGAACACTTTCAACAGCAAATCATCAAGGCATATTCACCCAATATCAGAGAATGAAACAGAAATATAAGAGCTGAAACATCACCAGAGATACCCAACAGCACCATAGCTGTGCTGAAGAATGCTGACCCAGAGAAAAATTGTCAGCAACCACCCATACGCGGTTTTATCTTTATAAACTCGCGTATATACGTGAATGTATTTCATGAAATCCGCGTATCCAATTTAATCTTCTGCATTTAAGCAAATATGATCTTCTGCATGGCAGAAACTACTCCCAGCTTCTGTCTGAGATATTCGAACGCTTCCCTGGGCAGAGGTTTGGTAAATATATTAGCAACTTGTTCTTTGGAGGGAACATACTCCAACTTCACCTTTTTTTCAAGCACTTGTTCACATAAGAAGTGATACTTGATGGGAATGTGCTTGGTCTTGGAATGCATAACAGGATTCTTTGAGATACTGATGGCACTTGTATTATCACACATAATGGAGATAGGAGGTGAACACTTGATTTGAAAGTCTTGTAAGGTTTTCATCATCCAAAGAAGTTGAGTGCAACATGATGCGGCAGCCACATATTCTGCTTCTGCTGTAGATAAGGCAATAGAGTTTTGCTTCTTGCTGAACCAGGATACTAACCAGGGCCCCATATAGAATGCACCACCACTAGTGCTTTTCCGATCATCAACATTTCCAGCCCAATCTGCATCAGTGTAAGCATGAAGAGTAAGATCAGCATTCTTTGGATACCATAGTCCAAAGTCTTGAGTTCCTTGTAGATATTTGAATATTCTTTTGACAGCCTGAAGGTGAGACTCTTTTGGATTAGCTTGGAATCGTCCAAAAATCCCAACTACATGCATAATGTCTGGTCTAGTCCCAGTGAGATAAAGTAGACTCCCTATCATAGATCTGTATTCTGGTTGATTCACCGTGGGAGAATCATCATGAGAACTGAGATTACATCCGGTTATCATTGGTGTACTTACAGGTTTGCACTCTTCCATGCCATACTTCTTCATAATTTGCTTAAGGTATTTTTCTTGTGATAAGAATATGCCATCTATAGTTTGATGCACTTGCAAGCCAAGAAAGAATGTTAGTTTCCCAAGTAAAGACATTTCAAATTCTTGTTGCATAGCAGAAGCAAATTTCTGACTCATAGATTCTTCATTGCATCCAAAAATGATATCATCAACATATACAACCACAATCAATAGTTTATCATTTTTAGTTTTTGTGTATAAATTGCTATTAGCAGACCCCTTTGAAAATCCTTGTTGATGAAGATATTTGTCAAGACGATAGTACCATGCCCTTGGAGCTTGTTTGAGACCATATAGAGCCTTTTTAAGTCTGCAAACAAGTTTTTCATCATTTCCCAAAATGAATCCTTCTGGTTGTTCCATATAAACTTCTTCTTCTAGATCACCATTGAGAAACACAGATTTAACATCCATTTGATAAACTTTGATTTGTTGGAAGCTTGAAAAAGCAAGAAACATTCTTATGGCTTCAAGTCTAGCTACAGGAGAAAATTTTTCTTCAAAGTCTATACCTTCTTGTTGAGCATACCCCTTGCAGACAAGTCTAGCTTTATTTCTTATAACCTCCCCATTCTCATTTAACTTGTTTTTGAATATCCATTTGGTTCCAATGACATTTTTGTCATGAGGTCTTGGTACTAATTCCCAAGTGTGATTCTTTTCAATTTGATCAATCTCTTCATTCATGGCTTGAATCCAACATTCATCTTTTCTAGCTTGATTGACATTGTGTGGTTCAATAGAGGATAGAAATGCCAGATAGCTAGAAGATCCCACAGGAGTCCTTCTTGTTTGTACACCTCATCCCTTATCTCCCAAAATTTGAGATTATGGATGATTCTTTTGAACATATCTGGATGGAGATTTTTCAGATAACTCATCTTCAGGTTCTTCATTGGGTTCACTGTCTATATCATTGCTATTTGATGTAGGAGGACATATGTCACCATCGTCTTCATTTTTTATTTCTTTTTCTTCTTTTGGGGCTGCAGGAGACTCATCAATAACAACATCAATACATTAAACAATCTTCCGAAGTCTTTTATTGTAACATTTATATGCTCTACTCCTAGAGGAGTAGCCAAGAAGTATTCCTTCATCTGCTCTGGATTCAAACTTGCCAAGTTTTTCATCATTATTTTTGATAAAACATCTGCTTCCAAAAACTCTAAAATGCTTCACAGTGGGAGGATTACCATACCAGAGTTCATATGGAGTTTTATCGCTATTTACTCGAACATGTGCCTTGTTAAGAATATTTACCTCTGTATGTGCTGCTTCTCCCCAAAAAGTGTCAAGTGTTCCAGAATCATCAAGCATAGCTCTAGCCATTTGTTGAACTGTTCTGTTCATTCTTTCTGCTACGCCATTTTGTTGTGGGGTGCCAGCTACAGAAAATTGTCTTTTTATGCCATGTTGTTCACAAAATTCAAGGAATTCATTTGATGTATATTATCCTCAATCAGATCTAAGACACTTGATTTTCAGATCTAATTCATTTTCAACTAGTGCTTTGAAGGTCTGAAATTTCTCAAATGCTTCATCTTTGTATTTAAGCAGCCCAATCCAACACATTCTAGAGAAATCATCAATAAATAAGATATAGTATTGTTCACCACGTGGTGACTTTTTCCTCACAGGTCCACATATGTCATTATTAATAAGTTCAAGAGGCTTACTTGATGATCCTTCCTTGGCATTAAACTGTACTCTAGTTTTCTTACCAAATTGGCAAGATTTGCATATGATATTTTTGGGTGGAGTAATATTGGGAAGATCACAGACAGCTTTAAGTCTTCTTGATTTGTTGATCTGAGAGAAGCTCAGATGCCCTAACCTTCTATGCCATAGCCAGTTTTCTGAAGATTTGCTTAAGTAACATTGTTCTTTGCAGTTCTTCAATACATAGAGGTTGCTTGGAGTTATTTTTCCTTTTATAATTGTTTTACCTGTATCAAGATCACGTACCACACATTCTTTTGAACTAAAGACAACTTCAGTTCCTTGATCACACATTTGACTTACACTTAACAGGTTATGCCTTAATCCATCCACATACATGACATCATTAGCTTTCACCTTTTTTTTTAGAAACACAGACCCTTTTCCCTTAATTACCGCAGGAGTATCATTTCCAAATGTAACCTTATTTTCCTTTTCTAGAGCATTATATGTAAGAAGTTTGTTTTTGTCACCTGTCATGTGTCTTGAGCATTCGCTATCAATGTACCATTGATTTTCTTCACCTTCTGCAAATAATGATATGCCACAATTTTCAACCTGCAATTCCTTCTGTTTCCATACGTTGGAGCTTGAAGGAACATGCTCTTTTGGCTGAACTTTGCTCCTGCATTCAGATTCTTCATGGCCAAAGTTATTGCAATAAGCACGTTCAACTTCATTTAGAAGAGGAGAAAAGTTGTTATAGGTATTCTTCTTTGTTTAAATATAAATCCTTTTCTTTCTTGCTTCTCTTGTCATAATGGTTTTATATGCAACACATTGAACAACTTTATGACCAAAATTGTGACACGAGAAACATTGTCCATTGAAGAAGAAATTTCTGCGATCATGAAATCTTCTACTTGAATTTACCTGTTGATTGTTATTTCTTTGAAAGATATTCTTATTGTTGTTATTTGAATTGAGATGATCATGCTTTACCTGTAATGATTCTTTATTCCCTTGCTGAGTGGCAGAATGTTGTAAACCAGCTGTAGCTTCTTTTAGATAATTTGGTGCTGAAGCCTGAGAAGATTCTCCGGTATATCCAAGACCTATCTTTATAAGAGGAGAACGTTGTACCTTGATAATCTCATCTAGGATTTCAGATCCTTTAGCAAATCTAAGATTCAGAGTCTTTACTTTCTCAAAAAAATTTCTTAGACTTACCACTTCTCATTCTAACTTCTCATTGTGTTTCTTCACTTCTTCAAACTGCTTTTCCAGAGTTTCTATGGTTATTTTCCTTTCTTCTAAGAGTATTTTACTTTCTTCTAAGCGTATTTTGAGTTGATTGTTTTCTTCAAGGAAATCATTGTCTTCTAGAGCATCCACAAAAGTATCATTTTCTTCTCTATATTCAAATTCCATGAGAAGTCTAAGATCTTGTTCACATTCTTCCTTGCTATGAGATAACCCATCACTGTCTTCATGAGTATAATAACTTTTTCTAGTGTTAAACCGATTGTTATTCGTTCTTGCTACTTCCTTCCCTTTTGTAGGTGTTTCTTTATGAGGACACTTAGCAGCATAATGACCAACTCTTCCACACTCAAAACATTTGAAAGGAAGCTTACCTTTGAACCGTCTTGTGCCGAGTTGGAGTTTCTTTACAAAATTTACCTCATCTTCTTCTGAGATATATCCTGATCCTTCTGCTTCTTGCACTTCTTTCCCTTTTGTAGAAGCTCTGAAGACAACCTCTTTGACTTCAGATGGTCCTCCTCTTCTCATAATGGAGCTTAGTGGCGCTGGGTGTAGCACTTGCAACGACAAGAAGATTTGGAAGATCCGTTTTCTCTTCAAGAGCAGAAAATTTGAATCAAATTTACGTTAGCGATCTTGTGACTTTTCTCAACCAAAGTAGATTTGTTATTGTTTTTCCTGCATTTCTCATACGATTTACAACATCATCAAGACGTAAAAATAAACTGGAAATATTCTCATCACTATGCATCTTTAAATTTTCATATTCAATTCTGAGAGTTTGAAGTTTTGCACTTTTTACCTTTGCATCACCTTAATAACTTAGAATGATTTTGTCCCATATCTCCTTTACTGTATTCAGTTGCATAAATTTGACAAATTCTGATTCAGTTAGACTTCCTGTTAGAGCATTGACTGCCTTTGCATTTGTTTCATAATTCCTCTTTTCAATTGGATCTGTTGGTACAGCAGCTGGATATTGATATCCTCGTTCAACAATGGCCCATACATCTACTCCCATAGACTGAAGATAGGATCTCATCCTTATTTTCAAGAAGATTAAATTTCTTCCATTAAAGAGTGGAGGCTTGATAGATGTTGTTCTATCTTGATTGCTCATCTTGCTTGATCTTCCTTCTAGCGGCTAAGATTTTTCAGAAGGACCTTCTTTGATACTAATTGTTGGGAAAAATACTGAGAGGGGGGGTGAATCAGTATTTAGAGCTAACTGATAAAATTTTTACTTTTCTTTTCTCAAAACCCATACGCTACTTTACAGAAAAAAACTAGTGTATATACGTGGATATCCTTAAGGAAACTCGCGTATGCTCAGAGCTCTTATTATGTGTTTGATTCTTAAATCATTGCATCATTTATTCATCAGATGTTAAGCAGTAAGCATGTGCAGTAAAAACATAATAAACCAAATCACACATAAGAAACACACATGAACACCAGGATTTAAGGTGGAAACCCAAGTTGGGAGAAAACCACCACTGCCATCGTCTCAGTCTTCAATATTTATTATAAAGAAAACATCTTACAATCATGTACTCGCGCAGACTCAAACCAGCACGTAGGCACCCACCTACAGAAGGCTACAACCTTCTCTCGTTTACCAGCCTTTCCTGGAAGGGAGCTACAACCCCCTGCTCTCGTTTACCAACCTCTCCTGGAAGGGAGCTACTACCCCTTAATATTAGCACCAGCCTCTATTGTCAGAAATATTCTACTTTCACACTGAAGGTTTCAACCCTCAGATCCACTACAGAACACATTTCATCAATTTTCATACTGGATCAAACAGCTTCTACACAACCCTTCACTTATTAACAAACATACTTTGCCCAATACTTCAAACAGAATAGTGAGACCACTGTAACCAGAATATTAGAGATAACCCAGACTTCAGAATAGATATGCAGATGTAAACTAAACCCTGAACATTCATTGAATCAAATATCATACGCTACTTTTCTTTACTGAAGCCGCGTACATACACGCTTTCCTGCACACCAACCTGCATATACTTCTGTGTATTTTATTTTTCAAAAAAAACCCTATACGCGCCTTTCATTAATAGACACCACGTATACATGCGCTTTTTCAGAGACCAACTAGCGTATAGATCTGTAAATGGAAAACTTTACAAAACAGATCAGATCTATAAACTTACCTAGATTTCTTCATTATCTTCAACAGACTTTGCGCCAGATCTTCACCATTGCTTCTGCTGCAGATAATCCTAGAGATTTATCATCATCATAAGATCTAGAGATCTTGAACCATCCTCAGATCCATGGGTGCATTAAAGATTCAAATCTATCAATTAAGAACAGAGTTCATTCATGTAGATAATCCTTAGAGATATTGATTCATCAACAACCCTTACTCATGCACACCCTTGCACAATGATTTTCTTCTCCTTATATAGATTTAGCCTTTATCAATACCATGAGTCAAAACCACACAAATTCCGATGGTATTCTTGGACGGGATCAAATAGATAATCTAGCACTCAATACAGTTGGCCAATACCATGGTAATGCCCCTAGGTATCATAGTTTTAGAGCGCAAAAGTCATACATGACTTTGAGCGTGCGTATCTGCGTGTATACGCAACTTCGCCTCATAAAAACTGCGTATATGCTAACCTTGAATGTATACGCGGGTTCCCTTCACAAAATTAGAGTATATACATGGGTTTCCTTCACAAAAGTAGCATATACATTTTGACATATTATATTTATCATTTTTCTGGCAGTTACTGGAATTTTTTTCTCTCTCACATCTGAACTGATCTCTAGATACATCATTCTTACATCTTTAGCACATAGGTTGCTTATCATAGGCAACTCATCAAGTAGCTTTCCATCAATACCAACTTCATCCAGTAGGTTGCCATCAAGGACAACACATTGCATCATATTTCCAACAATCTCCTTTGGACTTGATGGCAACCATGATGGTGTTTGATCACCACAACAAATAGATACATTGAATATAACCATTATGCAACCACCATGATACTCTCCCCCTATTCAAACACCATAAACACCATGATACTCTCCCCCTTTAACATCAAGGGCAAAGGACGGATCAAAACCAAAACAAGGTTTTTCTTCTCATGTAGAAAGAAGAGCTCTGTAGATCTGATGTGCACTGAAGCTACCATGCTCCCCCTGAGTTCGTGCTGAATCTTAAAACATATTTTTCAATGAATTACATGACTCTATGACCTTCCCTATCACCAAGGACTCATACTTACATGGATTTACATATGTGACTCGGGTACCCAACCAAGTGGGTTTACATATTTTGACTTAACTACCCTACCAAGTGGGTTTACAAATTTGACCAAGTCCTTACATGATTGAATATTACAATTTTACATCATAGGTCTCAACATGACCTTTTCATCACATTACAAATATGACCTTTTGTTACAAATACCAAAAAGACCTCAAGAGAGAGATCATATTTCAGAACCATCATAATGCCAAAAATGCATCCTTTCCACATGACCAATGCTGCCCCTTAGCTTGTGCATCCTGAACACTCTCAACAACAAATCATCAAGGCATCTTCACCCAATATCAGAGAATGAAATAGAAATATAAAAGATGAAACATCACCAGAGATACCCAACAACACCATAGCTATGCTGAAGAATGTTGACCCAGAGAAAAAATTGTCAGCAACCACCCATACGCAGTTTTATTTGTATAAACTCGTCTATATACGCGACTGCCTTTCATGAAATCCGCGTATCCAATTTAATTCCTCTCGCATTTAAGAAGATCGATCTTCTCGCATGGAAGAAACTACTTCCCAAATTTTCCGTCTAGAGTTCGAACGCTTCCCTGGGCAGAGGTTTGGTAAATATATCAGAAACTTGTTCTTTGGAGGGAACATACTCCAACTTCACCTTTTGTTCAAGCACTTGTTCACGTAAGAAGTGATACTTGATGGGAATGTGCTTGGTCTTGGAATGCATAATAGGATTCTTTGAGATACTGATGGCACTTGTATTATCACACATAATGGAGATAGGAGGTGAACATTTGATTTGAAAGTATTGTAAGGTTTGCATCATCCAAAG
The DNA here is from genome assembly GCA_034641835.2 of Pinus albicaulis. NCBI lineage: Eukaryota > Viridiplantae > Streptophyta > Pinopsida > Pinales > Pinaceae > Pinus > Pinus albicaulis. The sequence goes on from CM076571.1 coordinate 141,743,398, forward strand.
AAGTTGAGTTCAACATGATGCGGCAGCCACATATTCTACTTCTGCTGTAGATAAGGCAATAGAGTTTTGCTTCTTGCTGAACCAGGATACTAACCGGGGCCCCATATAGAATGCACCACCACTATTGCTTTTCCGATCATCAACATTTCCAGCCCAATCTGCATCAGTGTAAGCATGAAGAGTAAGATCAACATTCTTTGGATACCATAGTCCAAAGTCTTGAGTTCCTTGTAGATATTTGAATATTCTTTTGACAGCCTGAAGGTGAGACTCTTTTGGATTAGCTTGGAGTCGTCCAACAATCCCAACTGCATGCATAATGTCTTTTCTAGTCCCAGTGAGATAAAGTAGACTTCCTATCATAGATTTGTATTCTGGTTGATTCACCGTGGGAGAATCATCATGAGAACTGAGATTACATCCGGTTATCATTGGTGTACTTACAGGTTTGCACTCTTCCATGCCATACTTCTTCAGAATTTTCTTAAGGTATTTTTCTTGTGATAAGAATATGCCATCTGTAGTTTGATGCACTTGTAAGCCAAGAAAGAATGTTAGTTCCCCAAGTAAAGACATTTCAAATTCTTGCTGCATAACATAAGCAAATTTCTGACTCATAGATTCTTCATTACTTCCAAAAATGATATCATCAACATATACAACCACAATCAATAGTTTATCATTTTCAGCTTTTGTGTATAAGTTGCTATCAGCAGACCCCTTTGAAAATCCTTGTTGATGAAGATATTTGTCAAGACGATAATACCATGCCCTTGGAGCTTGTTTGAGACCATATAGAGCCTTTTTAATTCTACAAACAAGTTTTTCATCATTTCCAAAAATGAATCCTTCTGGTTGTTCTATATAAAATTCTTCTTCTAGATCACCATTGAGAAAAGCAGATTTAACATCCATTTGATAAACTTTGATTTGTTGGAAGCTTGAAAAAGCAAGAAACATTCTTATGGCTTCAAGTCTAGCTACAGGAGCAAAATTTTCTTCAAAGTCTATACCTTCTTGTTGAGCATACCCCTTGCAGACAAGTCTAGCTTTATTTCTTATAACCTCCCCATTCTCATTTAACTTGTTTTTGAATGTCCATTTGGTTCCAATGACATTTTTTTCATGAGGTATTGGTACTAATTCCCAAGTGTGATTATTTTCAATTTGATCAAGCTCTTCATTCATGGCTTGAATCCAACATTCATCTTTGCTAGCTTGATTGACATTGTGTGGTTCAATAGAGGATAGAAATGCCAGATAGCTAGAAGATCCCACAAGAGTCCTTCTTGTTTGTACACCTCATCCCTTATCTCCCAAAATTTGAGATTCTGGATGATTCTTTTGAACATATCTGGATTGAGCTTTTTCAGATAACTCATCTTCAGGTTCTTCATTGGGTTCAATGTCTATATCATTGTTATTTGATGTAGGAGGACATATGTCACCATCGTCTTCATTTGTTATTTGTTTTTCTTCTTTTGGGGCTGCAGGAGACTCATCAATAACAACATCAATACATTCAAAAATCTTCCGAAGTCTTTTATTATAACATTTATATGCTCTACTCCTAGAGGAGTAGCCAAGAAGTATTCCTTCATCAGCTCTGGATTAAAACTTGCCAAGTTTTTCATCATTATTTTTGATAAAACATCTGCTTCCAAAAACTCTAAAATGCTTCACAGTGGGAGGATTACCATACAAGAGTTCATATGGAGTTTTATCACTATTTACTCGAACATGTGCCTTGTTAAGAATATTTACCTCTGTATGTGCTGCTTCTCCCCAAAAAGTGTCAGGTGTTTCGGAATCATCAAGCATAGCTCTAGCCATTTGTTGAACTGTTCTGTTCATTATTTCTGCTACGCCATTTTGTTGTGGGGTGCCAGCTACAGAAAATTGTCTTTTTATGCCATGTTGTTCACAAAATTCAAGGAAATCATTTGATGTATATTCTCCTCCTCGATTAGATCTAAGACACTTGATTTTCAGATCTAATTCATTTTCAACTAGTGCTTTGAAGGTCTGAAATTTCTCAAATGCTTCATCTTTTTATTTAAGCAGCCCAATCCAACACATTCTAGAGAAATCATCAATAAACAAGATATAGTATTGTTCACCACGTGGTGAATTTTTCCTCACAGGTCCACATATGTACATATGAATAAGTTCAAGAGGCTTACTTGATGATCCTTCCTTGGCATTAAACTGTACTCTGGTTTTCTTAACAAATTGGCAAGATTTGAATATGATATTTTCAGGTGGAGTAATATTGGGAAGATCACGGACAGCTTTAAGTCTGCTTGATTTGTTGATCTGAGATAAGCTCAGATGCCCCAACCTTCTATGCCATAGCCAGTTTTCTGAATATTTTCTTAAGTAACATTGTTCTTTGCAGTTATTCAATACATACAGGTTGCTTGGAGTTCTTTTTCCTTTTATAATTGTTTTACCTATATCAAGATCACATACCACACATTCTTTTGAACTAAAGACAACTTCAGTTCCTTGATCACACATTTGACTTACACTTAACAGGTTATGCCTTAATCAATCCACATACATGAAATCATTAGCTTTCACCTTTTCTTTTAGAAACACAGACCCTTTTCCCTTAATTACCGCAGGAGTATCATTTCCAAATGTAACTGTTTGGTCAATTTATTGTGTCCTAAATTGCTACATTAATTTGTCAATCCAGGATTCGTAAGCTGACGAAGTGTGGCGCACTATATGTGCAAGATAACCTATCTCTTACTTTTTGTTGTTTTTGGTTTTTTTTCCTTTTTACCTTGGTTGGTTTCCTAATGTGAGATGAAAATTCTAAAAGAAAAGTATGGTTATGATTGTTCAAGGCAATGATGTCCTTTATAATGATTTACCAAACTTCAAACTTCAAAAGGATTTTGAAACATACAATGACAAAATTAGTTCCTAAAAGGAAATGAAAATGTGCCACTATTCTAGTTAAACAAACAATGAACTATTGATCATGAAAACCATTACCCTTGCTGCTGTCTAAACACAAAAGAAACTGTATTCAAAGAAAATATTGCAAGTAAAGTAAAACTAAAATCAAATTACATCAACTCATATTCTGACCCCTCACCATTAGTCTCGCTATGGCTTTTGGAGGTAATCATAAACAACTTGAGCAATTTGATATCTAATTTGCAGAAAAATAAACTAATATCAAATTACACACTCATACTTCAATCCCTCACCATTAGTCTCGCTATGGCTTTCGGAGGTAACTGATAATGACATGAGAAATTTAATATCTAACTTGCAGAAAAGTAAACTAATATAAAACTATACACTCATACTTCAATCCCTCACCATTAGTCTCGCTATGGCTTTCGGAGGTAACTGAAAATGACATGAACAATTTAATATCTAACTTGCAGAAAGGTAAACTAATATCAAACTACACACTCATACTTCAATCCCTCACCATTAGTCTCGCTATGGCTTTCGGAGGTAACTGAAAATGACATGAGCAATTTAATATCTAATCTAACTACTAAAGAAAATGTGCAAGACTGAAATAAACAAAACAGTGCTGGAATTAAACAAAAACTAAAAAAAAGAAATCAGCAGAAGGACAATATTGATTCCATGTCATTAGTCATTATAAAATGATGTGCAAATGCCCGGGCTGCCTATTGTAATCTGGAACAAAAACACTGATCAGTTAACAACAATATAAAGCATAAAAGATTATGGACAGAAGTAAAATGTAAAGCATGAAAGATTATGGACAAAGATGAAATGTAAATACCATGAAAGATGTAATATATATACACGTGAATGACTATGGCACAATGAACTTAAAGAAATGAAGCATGAAACTATACAGTAATACACAAAACCTCAGCGTGTGCAGGGGCCCTCTGCACAAACCTCGGACAACAGCTATCAACCACGAATTACGCTGATAAACAGAGTCTTCTCATATATTTAAAATGCATTCATAACAATGGAAAAAGTGTTACGGCACAGTGGCTTTATTTACAGCAGAATTACATTACAAGAACTAACTATTATGCGTATGAGAACGCATTATTTATAACAGAGGGTGATATAACTAATTCCCTAAAGTCTGCACTGATGGAAGACACGTAAACCACCACGTCCAGAGATCTAGCATTATGACCGCCGTGAGGATTAAATCTATGGAGAGTGGCTGTTGGATTCGGCTTATGGAGCCGTTTACAGGTGTTGATGTGTCTCCCGTGATCTAAAAATTACCACGCAAATCTCCACGTGATGAGAAACAGAGTTCTATCACCGTGGGACTCTTCGGTTGACCACCACTTGGCCACCTTTGACCACAGCCTTCTTAGGTGAATTCGACTGAGCCAATAGGACACGATCCATGTCCATGTCATTTCTAACTTGCCCATGTGGCTCGATTTTCCTGAAGACACCTGCAATATAGAATTTAACAAAATGGCTGCGGAAAGTTGCAGTAGCTGCGGAAAGTGACAAGATTCCGCAGCTAAATGAGAAAAAATCTAATTCAAACAACAGACACAAAACATATTTAAAAACCATTTTAAATGCTCTTTTACAATTAATATGCAATGATATTGATGACTTAGAAGGTCCAGGTGAATGAAAAAGGTCTAGAAAGGTGTATAGGAAAGATGCAGATTTGAGACTCAACATACCCCCACTGTGAAGGTGTTGCATGTCCTCATGCAACCAAAATTTTGATAATCCTTCTTCAATTCATATGCCTTGACACTTCAGCCAGTACATCCAGTCCTCTCCTCTTCTTCCTTGGTGCTGCTAACATCCTGGGCTTCTTCATCAAGCATCTGAATTTTATATTAACCAGTGCTCTACTTAACTTCTGGCATTTATTCTTCAATTTCCTGTTCTTTTTCTGCCACAGTCCCAGATGTAGCATGGTATTGTCATGAATGATATTGTCCAATTTGCTTTGTTCCTTCAATGCCTCATTTTCATTTTTAATGTGTCTATTTAAAACCTCCAACTCAAATACTTCTTGTTTCAATGATTGGACTAGATCTTCTTGTGCTGTGTGAGGCTGAGTGGATGAATTACTGGGACCCGTGGCTGCTCTTTCTAAATATTCTATATAATCATACACTTCTTGCTGCTTTGGGTCTATCTTAGGTGTCGTTTTCATTGGGCTGTCCCCAAAATGCCGTGGAGGAGAATTGTCTTCAAAATCTGGCTGAAAAGGGCTCATGTCAACGTGTGGCTGAGAATGAGATGGACTATGTTCAATGTCTGACTGAGAATGAGATGGACTATGTTCAATGTCTGACTGAGAATGAGATGGACTATGGCCAGCTGGAGTTTGTTCAGATGTTTCTTCTCCCAAATCAATAAAATGGGGTCCTTTCGTTTGTGTTTTCCTCAACTTCCCTTTAAGCCTGCTGCTTCTTCTTACATACTGTGGACTACTGTCTTTTTTCTTTTGTTTTCCTTTCCCTCTCTTTTTGGCCATAGATGATTGTTCCTGAAGGTGAACTAGTCTCTCAGATAACACTTGATGATCTTCTTCTGAAGAAGGGGTTTGATGCATAGCCTCAATGTTTTTTCTCTCTTCAATCTTTTCCTTCTTCCTTTTAAACAGTTTTTCCTCTCTACTGATTCTTTCAACTGTGTTAGTAGGAGTACTTTGAGTTTCATCATTTTTTCTCTTTCTCCTACTCCTTCTTGATGTACTGCCTTCAGGAATTTCTTGGGGTTCTTCAAAGAAATTTCTAATCAAAAATTGTTCCCATGTGTCATTTTTCTCTTTTAACTGTTTTTCAATCAAAATTTTCACAAGACCATGGTGATACAAATGTGGTTCTACGTCCCCTAGATGCTTCTGGACGGTCACATACATCTTCTTCAAACTGTTTAATAAAAAGTATGGCAGATTGAGGGCCTGGTTGTCTAGGAAATTCATCAACAGTCGGGTATGATACATGTACATTGACCCAAAACGGCCCTCACAAGTGATAAATTTTTGAATAACTAACAGTAAACTGGCCCACTCTTCTTTCAAAGCATGAACAGGAATTCCCTTTTTAAAAATAGTTACATCCATACCTGGGTTATGTAGGATCATTCTCCAGGCTTCATCACTAATGCTTTTGTTCTTGAACTAGCATTCACCTTCTTGAGGGAGTTCTGTAGCAGATGCTATGGATGCCTCATTCATCGTAAATTTGAGGTCCCCAATTTCTACCTCCAGACCATTGAAAGACCTTACAAAAGCTTTTGTCACCTCTTTATGGTAGCCTCTAAAATTTTGAATAAACCGAAGCCACTTTGCCTTTTTCAATATATCTCTGACTTGCGGGTATCCTTCCATGAATTTAGGTCCTTCTGGTTCTGTTCTCAACAACTGACCCATCCTTCTTTCTGCTCTTTAAAACTTGTCTGCGTGAGGAGGGTTCAATGGAGGTAAGACGGCTGAATGAGCGGAAATGAGCACGATGACTGTAGGCAAATATCAGAGAATGGGTATACAGATTATAGCATAATAGAGAACAAATGGGGTGAAGCGGAACAGAGAAGGGTTACGTGAGCACGGTGGAAATGCAACTGTGAGATCAATAGAACAGTAGGATAAGTATGACGCATCCGGCAGTATATAAAATTGAGTGGCTGCAGAGTAAATGTAAGCACGTTTATGCAACAGCTACGGATTTTATGCGGCTGAAAGAAGTCGTAGTCAAATCAACCACGTTTCATCATCACGGGTGGAGTATCGGAGTATGAGTGAAGATCGGAGGCTTGATTATGGGACCGTTTGAAAATGAATGCAAGGATTGTGGGAGGATCATATAGAGATCGTGGAATGGTTACGGATTTTGTCAACACAATCATTGCATATAATGGAGCTATGGTTTATAACTATGTAAAAATGTGCTTAAATGCCATTTGAAATAAATTTTTACTCATACCTTGGAATTCTTGCCATTTTTCATTGGTCTTCAATTAGTTGCTCCTCATTGATATCTTGAATGCCCCATGTCTTCATAATATGTCTTCATACTTGCATTTGATTTCATGATTGTTGAACTAACATCTGGCTGTACATTTTTTTGAAAAACAGAGTGGTAGCTACAGAATCTGCTTCCGGCTACGGAAACTAGTGTCAGCTGCGGAAACAGGTGTCACCTGTGGAAACTGACACAACTATTATTTGGGTGAATGGAAATAGATGGATGATAACTGACTGAATGAAAATGGTCATGAAAGAAAATTTTATTGGTGAAATGAAATGAAATAGATGAAATGAAGTGAAATGGAATGAAGTGGAGTGAAATGAAGTGGAATGGAATGGAGTGGGTGGTCACAAAACTTGTGAAATGAAAGAGAGAGATTTTTTTTTTTGGAAAATATAGGGTGTCAGGTGTTCCTGATTTTCACCCTACATTTTCTGTATAAGATTGCCAATCAATGATTGGTTTTCAGGCTTATACAATTTTTTTTTATTTTTTTTATTTTTATTTTTATTTTATTTTTATTTTATTTTAAACTGAAAAGAACAAAGGCTAGGCTGGTGGAGAAGAAAAATTCTTCTGTACCAGCCTGATTGCAGAATTTTCTTGAAACATTTTGACAAATTCCTCTTTTGAGAGTGGCTTATGATAGACTTTTAATCTGTGGCCATTCACAATAAGAGGAGTTTGAAATTCATCAATGGTCTTGATTCTTACCGCTCCATTGCTAAATATCTTGTCAATCTCATATGGCCCAAGCCAATGAGTCTGAAATTTTCCTTGAAAATCTTTAAACTTGGAATCAAATAACAATGCCCAATCTCCTTCTTGAAACTTCTTCTCTTTGATGTACTTGTCATTCCATTTAGCTCTTTGATATTGAACTAGATCAGTTCTTAGAATTGCCTCTTATCTGATCTCATCTAGCTCATTCAACTGCTCCATTCTTTTGAGCACTTAAGTAGATCCATCCCCCATTGGCTTGCAATCTTGAAGGTCTTGACTTTGAACTCAATGGGAAGTAAAAAGCAAAGACTTCATAAATCCTTTACGCAATCTCTTCTATGTAGATGAACAATTTTGGTGATGATACTTTCGAGAACTTTGTTTGTAAACTCCACTTGACCATTTGCTTGCGGATGGTAAGGAGTAGATCTTCTGTGCTTGATTTTGTATTCTTCCATCAGCTTCTCCACCAGGTTGGATGTGAATTGGCTTCCCTGATCTGTCACAATTTCTCTTGGAACACCAAAGCGAGTAAAAATATCCTCATAAATAAAATTAACAACTGAATTTTCAGTAGCAGACACTAATGCTTTGGCTTCTACCCATTTAGTAACATAATCAGTACAAACCAGTATATACTTCTTTTGCTTAGATGGTGGATTAATAGGTCCAATGAAATATAAAGCCCATTTTTCAAAGGGTTCGATGAGTACCTGTGTTTGCAATGGCATTTCATTTGAAAGGGTAGGTTTCCCTACTCTTTGGCAGCTGTCACACCTTTTGACGTATTGTTTTGCATCTTTGAAGAGGGAAGGCCAATAATATCCTAAAGAGAGGATTTTATAGGCTGTCCTTTTGTCTACAAAGTGTCCGCCACATGGTTCATCATGACATGCTTTAAGGATATCAGGCATTTCATCTTCCCTGACACATCTTCTGATCATAATATCTGGCCCTGTTTTAAACAATTCGTTAGAAATCCATGAATATTTTGAACTCTCCTGAATAATCTTTCTTTTTTCATTTGGAAACAAATGTGAAGGTAGTTTCCCTGTAACCAAATAGTTAGCAATATCTGCATACCAAGGAGTCTTAATAGTTACTGCAAACAAGTATTCATCAGGAAACTTATCCTCTACAGGAGAATCTTCTTTAGTATTCTGAATCCTAGACAAGAAATCAGCTACTGTATTCTGTTTTCCTGGTCTATCCAACACAATAATATTGAATTCTTGCAAAGTAAGAGCCATCTTGTCACTCTGCCATTAGTAATAGGTTTATTCATTAAATATCTAATTGCAGAATGGTCAGTATGAATAAAAGTTTCATAGCCTGTTATGTAATGTCTAAACTTATTAATTGCATGAACAACAGCTAAAAACTCTTTTTCAGTCACAGTATAATTCAAATCTGTGGGAGTCAAATTTTTACTAGTATAATAAATGGCATAAGGAACTAAATCTTTTTGACCCAACACAGCTCCTAGAGCTGTATCTGAAGCATCCGTAGAAATATGGAAAGGGAGTTTCCAATTTGGTCCTCTTAAGATAGGTGCTTCAGATATTCTTGTTTTCAAAGTTTCAAAAGCTGATTGACAATCAGGATCCCATTTAAATTCACGGTCTTTTGTAAGCAATTTGAAGAGTGGAGATGCTATTTTAGTGAAGTTTTCTATAAATCTTCTATAGTAACCAGTAAATCCTATAAAACTTCTAACATCTCTTTGACAATTTGGAATAGGCAACTTGGAGATGACTTCAACTTTTGATCTATCAACCTTAATTCCATCTCCTGAAATATGATGTCCTAAAACAATCCCTTCAGTAAACATCATAAAGCATTTTTCATGGCTTAATGGAAGGTTTGTTTCTTTACATCTTATGAGAACTTTTTCCAAATTTTCTAATGCCTCTTCAAATGAATTACCATAAACTATAAAATCATCCATATAAACCTCTACACAATCATGGATTAGATCAGAAAAAATTCCTAGTACTGCTCTTTGGAATGTTGCAGGTGCATTACATAACCCAAAAGGAAGTACTCGATAGGAAAAATTTCCCCATGGACAGGTGGATGTGGTCTTATCTTGATCTTCAGGTGCTACCTAAATTTGATTATAGCCACTAAAACCATCCAAAAATGAAAAGTACTTTTTACCTGCTAATGTATCTAATACTTGATCGATAAAAGACAAAGGAAAGTGATCCTTCAAAGTTGCTTTGTTCAATTCCCTGTAATCAATGCATACCCTCCATTTACCATTCTTTTTAGGTACTATAACCAAAGGAGAAACCCATCGGCTATCTGAAATTGGATAAATGAAGTTTACATTGAGTAATTTTTGGAGCTCTTCTTTCACTATCTCCTTAAGATTTGGATTCATCCTTCTTTGAGGTTGTCTAATTGGTCTACTGTTTTCCTCAATATAGATATGATGGATGCAAGTCTTAGGATCAATACCTTTCATGTCAGTATACTCCCATGCAAATGCAGTAGAATGTTTTTGCAAGATTCTGGTTAGTTCTTCTTGTTGTGATTTCTCCAAATGTTTGTTGATATTCAATGTTTTTTCTGGAAAAATCTCAATAGCAGAATTACCAAACTCTTCCATAAAGTAAAGAGACATTTGTCTTGATGATAAATATTCTATGTCAGATTCCAACTGAAATTGTGTGGGGTCATATTCTGAAGATGTCTCAAAATTTTCTAATGTGTTCAGAATTTGATTATCCTCACTGATTTCAGAAATGGTAAAGACAGGTTGTATAGTGTCCTCATCATCGACCCATTCATTGTCTCCTACTTCTGTGATTGCTTTTGCTGGAGGATACAAATTGAATTTCTTTGTCTAATTACCATTAGAAATGTACATATCCCCAGATCTACAACTAATGAAAGCATCAGCTGTGGCTAGCCAAGGTCTTCCTAAGATAAGTGGGTGCCCTCCTAGATTACCCTTGGGAGTCAAAATCCTAAAATCTACTGGATATTCCCAAGAATATAAGGAGACTGAAATAACTTCTAATACACCATCTGGTTTAATAATTTATCGATCTACAAGTTGCAGTAAAGTAGGTGTAAAAAGAAGGTTAGGAAGTTTTAGCTGGTCCAAAGTCTGTCTACTCATAATGTTGATAGCAGCCCCTAAGTCAATCAATGTGTTTGGAATTTCTATCCCATTTATATGTGTCTTGACAATTGGACTTCCTGAATCTACATACTTCTGTATGGTAATTTTTCCCATCATAATATCCGCAATTTTTCCTACCAGGTGGATTCTTCTTGTGTATTTTAGTTTCCTTCCTGGTCTTTTGAGACTCAACTCCTTTATTGTTTTTTCTAGAATAGGAATCTCTCGAATGGCTTGTAGCAAGGGAATATTGATACAAACATTCTTTAATTCATCTAGAAAATCATAGTTAGGCAACAAGATTTGTTTTTCCACCCCTTTATCAATTTGTAATCTTTCAGGAAAAGGAGGTGTGGATGAAGATGCAGGTTGCTCAACTATAGGAGTTGTGGGTGTTAACTTTTATTTCTCTTTTTGAATGTTTGAGTTTTGAAGAGATGCTTCCTCAGAACTTTTATTGGCTTCAAGAGAGTCCTCCTCAGAGGTATCTTGCTCTTGGACATCTATAGAAGGTTTTTCTAAAACTCTACCAGATCTAAGTTGTACATCATTGAGAGGAACAATCATATAGGTAGGAAATTGTTGTCCTTCTATCATGTAAGTATTCTGAGGATTTTTATTGTTAGGATTTGGCAATGGCTGAGCTGGAAGTTGATTTGTCTTTTGTTGGTATGGTAGCATGAGTTGAGGATTTGGATTTTGTTGAGAAGGTTGTTGTGGTGGAAATGGCAATGAAAGTTGTGGATTTGGGTTTGGAAGTTGTGGAGCTTGTTGATTTTGAAAAGATGGAGGATATTGATAAAATTGAGCAAATCTCCCATAAGGATTTTGCATCCCTTGTACCCATGGTTGATATGGATTTTGATGTTGGGGCCAAGGTTGTTGCCAAGGATTCCAATTTGGTGGGGTTTGAAGACTCATAGGGTTGTTAAACCCTTGAGTTTGTTGTCCCTGCCAAGGTCTTCTTGCAACAAAACAGAGAGATTCTACTGAATTTGGATCGACTTCTTGAAAGACAGCTTTGAGTCCAGGAATTGAAGGAAAATCCTTGGTCTAATGATTCTCTGAGAAAATCATACATGTTTCTACAACTTTTGCATCCAAGGGACATTCCCTTAAAGCATGTTTCTTCCTACATTTCAGACAAAAGATGGCTAGAGCATCTGTTTCTGCTTTCTGCTTGTTTTGGATCTTAAGGGTGTCTAGTTGTTCACTAAGGCTCCCTAAGATATCATTTTTAAATTCATCAAGAATATTGCCAATCTCTGCCCTACTTATTGATCCAGTTGCAGGTTTTTTAGCCCTGATAAGAGAAGGATCCCTAGGCACTTTTCCTGTTTTAGATTTTCCTCTTGAGAGATGGACACATAGTTCTGTTATGTCACGAAGTGGAAGTTGAGAAATGTCTCCTTTCCCCATCATGTTTAAAATATCTATCCATTCATCTCTAATGGCTTTTAATATGAGGGCTTTCAAATTTTCTTCATCTAAATTGCTCATCTTTGCTCTTTTTAAGTTGTATTGAAATATTTCAAGTAAATCTTCCAAATTTTCATCTTCTTTTTGCACCATTTTGAATACCTCATCCTTGTGATTGGTGGGCATACAATAGTCCAAGTATCTATCCAAAAATGTTTGTTTCATGTCATTCCAAGTCCTAATAGATTGGGTGGCTAATCCCATGAACCATTTTAAAGCGGCTCCCTTCAATGTTGAAGGAAACAATTTGAGTTTTTGAGAGTCTTCCATATAGTCATAGGTTCGGCAAACGACTTCAAACTCAAATAGAAATGTTTCAGGATCCTCACTTCGAAATCCATAAAAGTTAGGAAGGACAGATGGTGAGATGTTTTTCATTGTTGTATGAGTTTCCTCATCAACTATAGGGAATCCAAACAAGTTGTCTCCTTCCCTATTTCTTCCATTATTACCTTCACCATTGTTGTCTCCATTGTTTCCTCCTCCTCTACCTCTACCTCTACCTCCGAATCCATCTATTATTTCCTCTACCATGATAGTTTCTTTAGAGTCCTCAAAGTCCTCTGGTTCTTCTATCAAGGGAGGATGAGAGGGAGTCTCTTCCTTTTCTTCTTCAGGTGATTCTACTTCTTTGATTACAATATACTCTCCTGTAGAAGTAAAGAAAGGATCCTTTTCTAAATGAGATTTTCTAGGTGGTGTAGGAGAATCCTCTAATTCTGCTGCTCCTTGAATTCCAAGAATCTTAAGGCTAGGGGTAGATGGTGGTGAATCTTGTCTATGCCTTGAAGAAGATGGAGTTGTGAAAATCGAACTCTTAGCTCTAGCTATAAACCTTCCCCTAGAATCTCTTGCTCTATGCATGTCATTTTTTTTTTTTTTTTAAGTTGGGCTAATAATTCTCTTTCTGATCTTCCAGGTCACACTAGGTGCAAGAAGAGAGCATACTTAAGAAATTATCGAACCAATAACTCTCTTTCTGATCCTCCAGATCACACTAGGTGCATGAGGAGAGCATACTTCAAGAAGTTATCAAGTTTTCCCTTCTTTTTATTATTGTTTTTTTTTTTTTAAAGAAATTGGCTACCTAGTTACACTTCCCCGACAATGGCACCAAAATGTTTGGTCAATTTAGTGTGTCCTAAATTGCTATATTAATTTGTCAATCCGGGATTCGTAAGCTGACAAAGTCTGGCACACTATATGTGCAAGATAACCTATCTCTTACTTTTTGTCGTTTTTGGTTTTTTTCCTTTTTACCTTGGTTGGTTTCCTAATGTGAGATGAAAATTCTAAAAGACAAGTATGGTTATGATTGTTCAAGGCAATGATGTCCTTTATAATGATTTACCAAACTTCAAACTTCAAAAGGATTTTGAAACATACAATGACAAAATTAGTTCCTAAAAGGAAATGAAAATGTGCCACTATTCTAGTTAAACAAACAATGAACTATTGATCATGAAAACCATTACCCTTGCTGATGTCTAAACACAAAATAAACTGTACTCAAAGAAAAGATTGCAAGTAAAATAAAACTAAAATCAAATTACATCAACTCATATTCTGACCCCTCACCATTAGTCTCGCTATGGCTTTCAGAGGTAATCATAAACAACTTGAGCAATCTGATATCTAATTTGCAGAAAAATAAACTAATATCAAATTACACACTCATACTTCAATCCCTCACCATTAGTCTCGCTATGGCTTTCGGAGGTAACCGATAATGACATGAGCAATTTAATATCTACCTTGCAGAAAAGTAAACTAATATCAAACTATACACTCATACTTCAATCCCTCACCATTAGTCTCGCTATGGCTTTCGGAGGTAACTGAAAATGACATGAACAATTTAATATCTAACTTGCAGAAAAGTAAACTAATATCAAACTACACACTCATACTTCAATCCCTCACCATTAGTCTCACTATGGCTTTCGGAGGTAACTGAAAATGACATGAGAAATTTAATATCTAATCTAACTACTAAAGCAAATGTGCAAGACTGAAATAAACAAAACAGTGCTGGAATTAAACAAAAACTAAGAAAAGTAAATTATCAGAAGGACAATATTGATTCCATGTCATTAGTCATTATAAAAAGATGTGCAAATGCCCGGGCTGCCTATTGTAATCTGGAACAAAAACACTGATCAGTTAACAACAATATAAAACATAAAAGATTATGGACAGAAGTAAAATGTAAAGCATGAAAGATTATGAACAAAGATGAAACGTAAATACCATGAAATATGTAATATATATACACGTGAATGACTATGGCACAATGAACTTAAAGAAATGAAGCATGAAACTATAAATTAATACACAAAACCTCAGCGTGTGCAGGGGCCCTCTGCACAAACCTCGGACAACAGCTATCAACCATGAATTACGCTGATAAACAGAGTCTTCTCATATATTTAAAATGCAGTCATAACAATGGAAAAAGTGTTACGGCACAGTGACTTTCTTTACAGTAGAATTACATTACAAGAACTAACTATTATGCGTATGAGAACGCATTATTTATAACAGAGGGTGATATAACTAATTCCCTAAAGTCTGCGCTGATGGAAGACACGTAAACCACCACGTCCATAGATCTAGCATTATGGCCGCCGTGAGGATTAAATCTATGGATAGTGGCTATTGGATTCGGCTTATGGAGCCGTTTACAGGTTCTGATGTGTCTCCCGTGATCTAGAAATGGCCACGCAAATCTCCACGTGATGAGAAACAGAGTTCTGTCACCGTGGGACTCTTCGGTTGACCACCACTTAGCCACCTTTGACCACAGCCTTCTTAGGTGAATTCGACTGAGCCAATAGGACACGATCCATGTCCATGTCATTTCTAACTTGCCCATGTGGCTTGATTTTCCTGAAGACACCTGCAATATAGACTTTAACAAAATGGCTGCGGAAAGTTGCAGCAGCTGTGGAAAGTGACAAGATTCCGCAGCTAAATGAACAAAAATCTAATTCAAACAGCAGACACAAAACATAGTTAAAAACCATTTTAAATTCTCTTTTACAATTAATATGCAATGATATTGATGACTTAAAAGGTCCAGGTGAATGAAAAAGGTCTAGAAAGATGTATAGGAAAGATGCAGATTTGAGACTCAACAGTAACCTTCTTTTCCTTTTCTAGAGCATTATATGTAAGAAGTTTGTTTTTGTCACCTGTCATGTGTCTTGAGCATCCGCTATCAATGTACCATTAATTTTCTTTACCTTCTGCAAATAACACTATGCCACAATTTTCAACCTGCAATTCCTTCTTTTTCCATACTTTGGAGCTTGAAGGAACATGCTCTTTTGGCTGAACTTTGCTCCTGCATTCAGATTCTTCATGGCCAAATTTATTGCAATAAGCACATTCAACTTCATTTAGAAGAGGAGAAAATTTGTTATAGGTATTCTTCTTTGTTTCAATATCAATCCTTTTCTTTCTTGCTTCTCTTGTCATGATGGTTTTATATGCAACACATTGAACAACTTTATGACCAAAATTGTGACACGAGAAACATTGTCCATTGAAGAAGAAATTTCTGCGATCATGAAATATTCTACTTGGAATTTACTGTTGTTGTTGTTTTCTTTGAAAGATATTCCTGTTGGTGTTCTTTGAATTGAGATGATCATGCTTTACCTATAATGATTCTTTATTCCCTTGCTGAGTGGCAGAATGTTGTAAACCAGCTGTAGCTGCTTTTAGATAATTTGGTGCTGAAGCCTGAGAAGATTCTCCGGTATATCCAAGACCTATCTTTATAAGAGGAGAACGTTGTACCTTGATAATCTCATCAAGGGTTTCAGATCCTTTAGAAAATCTAAGATTCAGATTCTTTACTTTCTCAAGTTCTTTTCTTAGACTTACCACTTCACATTCTAATTTCTCATTGTGTTTCTTCGCTTCTTCAAACTGCTTTTCCAGAGTTTCTATGGTTATTTTCCTTTCTTCTAAGAGTATTTTACTTTCTTCTAAGCGTATTTTGAGTTGATTGTTTTCTTCAAGAAAATCATTGTCCTCTAGAGCATCCACAAAGGTATCATTTTCTTCTCTAGATTCAAATGCCATGAGAAGTCTAAGATCTTGTTCACATTCTTCCTCACTATCAGATAACCCATCACTGTCTTCATGAGTATAGTAACTTTTTCTAGTGTTAAACCGATTATTATTCCTTCTTGCTACTTCCTTCCCTTTTGCAGGTGTTTCTTTATGAGGACACTTAGCAGCATAATGACCAACTCTTCCACACTCAAAACATTTGAAAGGAAGCTTACCTCTGAACTGTCCTGTGCCAAGTTGGAGTTTCTTTACAAAATTTACCTCATCTTCTTCTGAGATATATACTGATCCTTCTGCTTTTTTTACTTCTTTCCCTTTTGTAGAAGCTCTGAAGACAGCCTCTTTGACTTCAGATGGTCCTCCTCTTCTCATTCCATATGCAGTTAGTATGCCATGAAGTTGCACCACAGTAAGATTTTGAAGATCCTGTTTTTCTTCAAGAGCAGAAACTTTTGACTCAAATTTTTCCGTTAGCGATCTTAAAATTTTCTCAACCAAAGTAGATTCGGTTATTTTTTCTCCCAGATTTCTCATATGATTTACAACATCATCAAGACGTAAAAAGAAACTGGCAATATTCTCATCACTATGCATCTTTAAATTTTCATATTCAATTCTGAGAGTTTGAAGTTTTGCACTTTTTACCTTTGCATCACCTTCATAACTTAGAATTATTTTGTCCCATATCTCCTTTGCTGTATTCAGCTGCATAACTTTGAAAAATTCTGATTCATTTAGACTTCCCATTAGAGCATTGACTGCCTTTGCATTTGTTTGATAATTCTTCTTTTCAGTTGGATCTGTTGGTACAGTAGCTGGATATTGATATCCTCGTTCAAAATGGCCCATACATCTGCTCCCATATACTGAAGATAGGATCTCATCCTTATTTTCCAGAAGATTAAATTGCTTCCATTAAAGAGCGGAGGCTTGATAGATGTTGTTCCATCTTGATTACTCATCTTGCTTGATCTTCCTTCTAGCGGCTAAGCTTTTTTAGAAGGACCTGCTCTGATACCAATTGTTGGGAAAAATACTGAGAGGGGGGGGGGGGGGGTGGGTGAATCAGTATTTAGAGCTAACTGATAAATTTTTTACTTTTCTTTTCTCAAAACCCATACGCTACTTTACAGAAAAAAACTAGCTTATATACGCGGATATCCTTAAGGAAACTCGCGTATGCTCAGAGCTCTTATTATGTATTTTATTCTTAAATCATTGCATCATTTATTCATCAGATGTTAAGCAGTAAGAATGTGCAATAAAAACAGAATAAACCATCACACATAAGCAACACACATGAACACCAAGATTTAAGGTGGAAACCCAAGTCGGGAGAAAACCACCACTGTCGTCGTCTCAGTTTTCAATATTTATTATAAAGAAAACATCTTACAACCATGTACTGGCGCAGACTCATACCAACACGCAGGCACCCACCTGCAGAAGGCTACAAACTTCTCTCGTTTACCAGCCTCTCCTGGAAGGGAGCTACAACCCCCTGCTCTCGTTTACCAGCCTCTCCTAGAAGTGAGATACTACCCCCTGATATTAGCACCAGCCTCTACTGGCAGAAAGCTTCTACTTTCATACTGAAGGCTTCAACCCTTAGATCCACTGCAGACCACATTTCATCAATTTTAATACTGGATCAAACAACTTCAACACAACCCTTCACTTATCAACAAACATACTTTGCCCAATACTTCAAACAGAACAGTGAGACCAATGTAACCAGAATATCAAAGATAACCCAGACTTCAGAATATATATGCAGATGTAAACTCAACCCTGAACATTCATTGAATCAAATATCATACGCTACTTTTCTTTACTGAAGCCGCGTACATATGCGTTTTCCTGCACACCAACCCGCGTATACTTCTGTGTATTTTATTCTTCATAAAACCCTATACGCGCCTTTCATTAATAGAGACCGCGTATACACGTGCTTTTGCAGAGACCAACTAGCGTATAGATCTGTAAATGGAAAAATTTACAAAACAGATCAGATCTACAAACTTACCCAGATTTCTTCATTATATTCAGCAGACTTTGCACCAGATCTTCACCATTTCTTCTGCTGCAGATCATCCTAGAGATTTATCATCATCATAAGATCTAGAGATCTTGAAACATCCTCAGATCCATGGGTGCATCAAATATTCAGATCTATCAATTAAGAACAGAGTTCATTCATGCAGATAATCCTTAGAGATATTTATTCATCAACAACCCTTACTCATGCACACCCTTGCACAATGATCTTCTTCTCCTTATATAGATTTAGCCTTTATCAATACCATGATTCAAAACCACACAACTTCCGATGGTATTCCTGGACGGGATCAAATAGATAATCCAGCGCTCAATACAGTGGGCCAATATCATGGTAATTCCCCTAGGTATCATAGTTTTTAGAGCGCAAAAGGCATACGCGACTTTGAGCGTGCGTATCCGCATGTATACGCAACTTCGCCTCATAAAAACTGCGTATATGCTAACCCTGAATGTATACGCGGGTTCCCTTCACAAAAGTAGAGTATATATGCGGGTTTACTTCACAAAAGTAGCGTATACATTGTGACATATTATATTTATCATTTTTCTGGCACTTACTGGAATTGTTTTCTCTGTCACATCTGAACTGATCTGTAGATACATCATTCTTACATCTTTAGCACATAGATTGCTTATCATAGGCGACTCATAAAGTAGGTTTCCATCAAGGCCAACTTCATCAAGTAGGTTGCCATCAAGGACAACACATTGCATCATATTGCCAAAAAACAGCAACAGGCACCTCAAACACCTGAAAGTGGTGTTAGAATATCTACCAGGATAAGTAGACCCCCTGAACGATACTCTCCTTCATTATATTATTTATTGTTGACTGATTCTGGTGAACCTAAATTTTATGAAGAAGCAATGCAGGTTGAAAGTAGGAAGAAGTGGGAGCTAGCCATGGAAGAAGAGATGGACTCCTTAATGCATAACCAGACTTGGGACTTAGTCAGGTTTCCTGCAGGTAAAACTACATTACAGAATAAATGGATTTACAGGCTGAAGGAAGAAGATGGAGGAAAACAGAGGTACAAATCTAGACTTGTGGTGAAGGGGTTTGCACAGAAGAAAGGTATTGATTTTGATGAAATATTTTCTCCTGTTGTTAATATGAATTCAATGAGAACTATTTTAATTCTTGTAGCAGCGGAAGATTTACATCTTGAACAGTTACATGTGAAGACAAAATTTCTCCATGGAGATTTGGAGGAAGAGATATACATGCAGCAACCAGAAGGATATGAGGTCAAAGGAAAGAAAAATTGGTGTGCAGGTTAAAGAAGAGCTTATATGGCTTAAAACAAGTTCCAAGGCAGTGGTATCTAAAATTTGACAAGTTTATGTCTGAACAAGGTTATACTAGATGTCACTCTGATCTTTTTGTTTATCTAAAAAATAAAAATGATGGCAGCTATATTATTTTGTTATTGTATGTAGATGACATGCTTGTTGCAGGGTCTAACATGCAGGAAATAAATGTGCTCAAACAAAAATTGGCAAATTCATTTGCAATGAAGGATTTGGGAGCTGCAAAACAAATCCTTGGTATGAGAATAACTAGAGACAGGAAAAATCGCAAATTAACACTGTCTCAGAATGAGTACATACAAAAGGTGTTGAAAAGATTTAATATGCACAATGCAAAACCAGTTAGTACAAATTTTTCTAGCCATTTAAAACTTAGTAAGGAGATGTGCCCAAATACCCAAGAAGACATGGATTATATGTCTAAAGTTCCATATGCATCAGCAGTTGGAAGCTTAATGTATGCAATGGTCTACACAAGGCCTGATATTGCACATGCAGTGGGAGTTGTAAGTAGGTACATGAATAATCCAGGAAAAGAACATTGGATGGCAGTAAAATGGATTCTCAGATATTTGAGAGGTACCACAAATCAAGCATTATGCTTTGGTGGTTCAAATATTGCTCTAAAGGGATATGTTGATGCAGATATGGCAGGTGATAGAGATAACAGGAGAAGCACTACAGGATATGTATTTACTGTAGGTGGAACAGCTGTCAGTTGGGTTTCAAAAATCCAGAGTGTTGTTGCACTTTCAAAAACAGAAGCAGAATATGTTGCTGCTACAGAGGCTAGTAAGGAAATGATTTGGTTACAAAGGTTTATGGATGAATTGGGTAATAAGCATGATATGGGAACGTTATACAATGATAGCCAAAGTGCCATTCATCTTGCAAAGAACTCAGCATTTCATTCCAGGACTAAACACATACATCTCAAGTGCCATTTCATACAGTTAGTATTGGAAGATGGAGAGTTGAAGCTGGAAAAGATACACACTAGCCAGAATTCTGCAGATATGATAACAAAAGTTGTAACTACGGAGAAACTGAGAACGTGCTCAGTTTCAATTGGTCTTCAAGGATGAAGATGAATATGAGAAACAACTAGGTCCAAAGAGGAGTCATTGTCCAACAAATGAAGCAGCGGTGGAGTTGCTACAATCAGTCTCCAAGAGGGAGATTGTTGGGTGTGGAGCATGATTATCTTGTTTACTTTGTATCACAACATTGGACCCCTATATCTTAAATGGGGCGGCAACACCGCCCGTAAATTAATCACTACCGTGGGGGGTCCAGGGAGGGGCGGCAGCGACTTTATGGAGCCCCCCCTGGTGGGGGGTTTCGGGGCCAGCGCCCCCGAAGCTAAAAACATATGTAAAATTGCCTTGTAAAAGTATAGTAATTTCTAGTGAATCTTGGTCATTCATTAGGCAGATGATCTGACGGTAGAAGTTATGTTTAGTTTATGGTTTTTTGCCCTAGAAGGAAACCCCTCATTTTTATGAGGGTATTGTATTGTGGCTGTGTATTATATGTATATTCTCGAAGAGAGAAACAGAAAGGGAGACTATGAGAGAGAACAGAGGATATTACAGTGGATCTGCTGTAGGTTTTGTCTCTTCATTTTGCTGGATAATAAAAAGGAAGGACTGGTTTTTCAGGGTGGACGTAGTCCAAACTGGGTGAACCACGTATATCTGTGTCTCTCTGGTTTTATGTGTTTTGTGTGCTTGTATTTTCTGCATATTTTGTGTGTTTCATTGCTCCATAATATATAATTTTCTAACAACTGGTATCAGAGCCGAAGGTATATTTGGATGATAAACTCGCAGGAAGAAAGGGTTCCTGGTTCGAGTGGGAGCAATGGCAGACGATGGTAAGTTTAGGGTCAAGAAATTTAACGGCCAAAACTTTGCGCTGTGGAAGATGCAGATGGAAGATTATCTGTATCAGAAATATCTGTACCTACCATTGAGCGGAAAAACAAAGAAGCCGACGACCATGACAGACGCAGAATGGAACATTCTCGATAGAAAGGCACTCGGAACAGTACGGTTGTGTCTTGCGGCGTCAGTCGCCTTCAATATTTCGAAGGAAACAACAACAGAGGGTTTGATGCAGACGTTGGCGAAACTGTATGAAAAGACCTCGGCCTCAAACAAGGTATTTCTTATGAAACGACTATTTAATATGAAGATGTCGGAAGGTGGATCTGTTGCAGACCATTTAAATGAATTTAATACAGTTACCAGTCAGCTAAGTTCTGTAGGGGTAAAATTTTATGATGAAGTTAGAGCTCTGTTATTCTTGTGCTCATTGCCAGAGAGTTGGAATGGTTTAGTAATGGCCATTAGTAACTCTGTCTCTGGATCTAGTACTTTAAAGTTTGATGATGTTGTTGGTGCTATCCTTAGCGAGGAAATGCGACGGAAAAGCTTCGGTGAGACATCGGGTAATGCTTTGAGTGCAGAGTCTAGGGGAAGGAGAATGGAAAGAGGAAAGAGCTCAGGATATCGCAGTAAATCAAGGAAAGGCAGATCCAAGTCCAGATCGGGGATAGTGTGCTGGAAATGCGGAAAGAAAGGACACCTAAAGAAATATTGTAGATCTCGGAAGGGAAAAGAAGGAGATGCACAACAAGAAAATAATCATGAAGCAAATGTGACTACAGATGCTTTGATTCTTTCTTTCGAAAATGTTACTGATTCTTGGGTTGTAGATTTAGGGGCTTCATTCCATGCCACACTTGATAAGAAATATTTTCATGACTATGTTCAAGGAGATTTTGGACAAGTCCGTTTGGGTGATGATAAACCCTGTAAAATTGTTGGAATGGGTAAAGTTCTTATAAAACAACAGAATGGAAACCAATGGATACTAAAGGAGGTAAGGCATGTTCCATATTTGAAGAAAAATCTGATTTCAACAGGGCAGTTAGGCAGTGAAGGTTGTGTGACAACTTTCACATATAAAACTTGGAAGGTCACCAAAGGAGCGTTGGTAATAGCAAAAGGTGAAAAGGTTGGTACATTGTATTTATGCAATGGTATTTCTAACTATGTTAATGCTTTAAATTCCAAAGGAGCAGATGCAAGATTATGGCATCATAGGCTCAGACACATGAGTGAGAAGGGAATGAAGATTCTTCACTCAAGAAATTTGTTGCCAGGTTTGAAGAATGTTGATTTGGATTTCTGTGAAAATTGCATTTATGGAAAACAAAAGATAGTCAGATTTCTCAGAGTTGGGAAAGAAAAGAAGAGCGAAAAATTGGAGCTTGTGCATACAGATGTATGGGGACTTGCTCAGGTATCATCTCTCGGTGGCTCTCATTATTATGTTACTTTTATTGATGATGCAACTAGAAAAACATGGATTTATTGTATTCAAAATAAATATGATGTATTTGATACTTTCAAGAAATGGAAAGCTTTGGTTGAGATTGAGACAGGAAAGAAGTTGAAGTGTCTCAGATCAGACAATGGAGGTGAATATTGCAGCAAAGAGTTTGATAGGTACTGTTCAAAGCATGGAATTCGTAGAGAGAATACAGTTCCAAGAACACCACAAGAAAATGGTGTGTCAGAAAGGATGAACAGAACAATCATGGAGCGTGCAAGGTGCATGAGATTGCATGCGGGATTGCCTTTACAATTGTGGGTAGATGCTGTAGATACTGCTCTTTATATAATAAACAGAGGGCCTTCAAGTTCCTTGGATGGTGGTATTCTAGAGGAAGCATGGACAGGTAAAAAGGTAAACTACTTTTTAAAGCCTTTTGGTTGTGAGGCCTTTGTCCATATTAATAAAGAAAATAGAACAAAGCTTGAGGAAAAATCAAAGAAATGTACCTTTATTGGATATGGTGTTAATGATTTTGGTTATCTCTTATATGATTATGAAAATCAAAAAATCATTAGGAGCAGAGATGTAATATTCAATGAAAAGGTCTTGTATAAGAATCAGTTGCAGGAAAAGAAACAGGAAAAAGAAAGCAAGAAATACACAGTTCTTGATGAGATAACTGAAAAAGTAAAAGTGCGTGAAAATAATAATAATCAACAACCACAACAACAGCAACCACCACAACAGCAACATGCACCTCAAACACCTGAAAGTGGTGTTAGAAGATCTACCAAGATAAGTAGACCCCCTGAACGATACTCTCCTTCATTATATTATTTATTGTCGACTGATTCTGGTGAACCTGAATGTTATGAAGAAGCAATGTAGGTTGAAAGCAAGAAGAAGTGGGAGCTAGCCATGGAAGAAGAGATGGACTCCTTAATGCATAACCAGACTTGGGACTTAGTCAGGTTGCCTGCAGGTAAAACTACATTGCAGAATAAATGGGTTTACTGGCTGAAGGAAGAAGATGGAGGAAAACAGAGATAAAAAGCTAGACTTGTGGTGAAGGGGTTTGCACAGAAGAAAGGTATTGATTTTGATGAAATATTTTCTCCTGTTGTTAAGATGAATTAAATGAGAACTATTTTAAGTCTTGTAGCAGCGGAAGATTTACATCTTGAACAGTTAGATGTAAAGACAACATTTCTCCATGGAGATTTGGAGGAAGAGATATACATGCAGCAACCAGAAGGATATAAGGTCAAAGGAAAGAAAAATTGGTGTGCAGGTTAAAGAAGAGCTTGTATGGATTAAAATAGGCTCCAAGGCAGTGGTATCTAAAATTTGACAAGTTTATGTCTGAACAAGGTTATACTAGATGTCACTCTGATCATTGTGTTTATCTGAAAAAGAAAAATGATGGCAGTTATATTATATTGTTATTGTATGTAGATGAAATTCTTGTTGCAGGGTCTAACATGCAGGAAATAAATGTGGTCAAACAAAAATTGGCAAATTCATTTGCAATGAAGGATTTGGGAGTTGAAAAACAAATCCTTGGTATGAGAATAACTAGAGACAAGAAAAATCACAAATTAACACTGTCTCAGAATGAGTACATACAAAAGGTGTTGAAAAGATTTAATATGCACAATTCAAAACCAGTTAGTACACCTTTTGGTAGCCATTTCAAACTTAGTAAGGAGATGTTCCCAAAGACCCAAGAAGACATGGATTATATGTCTAAAGTTTCATATGCATCAGCAGTTGGAACCTTAATGTATGCAATGGTCTGCACAAGGCCTGATATTGCACATGCAGTGGGAGTTGTAAGCAGGTACATGAATAATCCAAGAAAATAACATTGGATGGCAGTAAAATGGATTCTTAGATATTTGAAAGGTACCAAAAATCAAGCATTATGCTTTGGTGGTTCAAACATTTCTCTACAGGGATATGGAAATGCAGATATGGCGGGTGACAGAGATAACAGGAGAAGCACTACAGGATATGTATTTACTGTAGGTGGAACAACTGTCAGTTGGGTTTCAAAAATCCAGAGTGTTGTTGCACTTTCAACAACAGAAGCAGAGTATGTTTCTGCTACAGAGGCTAGTAAGGAAATGATTTAGTTAGAAAGGTTTATGGATGAATTGGGTAAGAAGCATGATATGGGCACGTTATACAGTGATAGCCAAAGTGCCATTAATCTTGCAAAGAACTCAGCATTTCATTCTAGGACTAAACACATACATCTCAAGTACTATTTCATATGGTGAGTATTGGAAGATGGAGAGTTGAAGTTGGAAAAGATACACACTAGCTAGAATCCTGCAGATATGCTAACAAAATTTGTAACCAGGGAGAAACTGAGAACCTGCTCAGTTTCAATTGGTCTTCAAGGATGACGATGAAGATGAGAAACAGCTAGGTCCAAAGAGGAGTCATTGTCCAGCAAATGAAGCTGTAGTGAAGTTGCTACAATCAATATCCAAGTGGGAGATTGTTAGGTGTGGAGCCTGATTATCTTGTTTACTTTGTATCACAGCATTGGACCCATGTACCTTAAATGGGGCGGCAACACCACCCATAAATTAATCACTGCCGTGGGGGGTCCAGGGGGGGCGACAACGACTTTATGGAGCCCCCCCCCTGGCGGGGGGTTTCGGGGGCAGCGCCCTCGAAGCTAAAAATAGATGTAAAATTTCCTTGTAAAAGTATAGTAATTTATAGTCAATTTAGGTTGTTCATTAGGCAGATGACCTGACGGTAGAAGTTATGTTTAGTTTATGGTTTTTTTCCCCAGAAGGCAACCTCTCATTTTTATGAGGGTATTGTATTGCGGCTGTGTATTCTTTGTGTATTCTCGGAGCGAGAAACAGAAAGGGAGACTGTGAGAGAGAATAGAGGATATTATAGTAGATCTGCTGTAGGTTTTGTCTCTTCATTTTGCTGGATAATAAAAAGGAAGGACTGGATGTTCAGGTTGGACGTATCCCAAACTGGGTGAACCACGTATATCTGTGTCTCTTTGGTTTTATGTGTTTTGTGTGCTTGTATTTTCCGCATATTTTATGTGTTTCATTGCTCCATAATATATAATCTTCTAACAACTGGTATCAGAGCCGAAGGTATATTTGGCTGATAAACTAGCAGGAAAGAAAGGTTCCTGGTTTGAGTGGGAGCAATGGCGGAAGATGGTAAGTTTAGGGTCGAGAAATTTGACGGCCAAAACTTCCCGCTGTGGAAGATGCAGATGGAATATTATCTGTATCAGAAAGATCTGTACCTACCATTGAGCGGAAAAACAAAGAAGCCAGCGGCCATGACAGACGCGGAATGGAATATTCTCGATAGAAATGCACTTGGAATAGTACGGTTGTTCCTTGCAGTGTCAGTCACATTCAATATTTCGAAGGAAACAACAACAGAGGGTTTGATGCCGACGTTGGCGAAACTATATGAAAAACCCTCGGCCTCAAACAAGGTATTTCTTATGAAATGATTATTTAATATGAAGATGTCAGAAGGTGGATCTGTTGCAGACCATTTAAATGATTTTAATACAGTTACCAGTCAGTTAAGTTCTGTAGGGGTAAACTTTGATGATGAAGTTAGAGCTCTGTTATTCTTGTACTCATTTCCAGAGAGTTGGAATGGTTTAGTAATGGCCATTAGTAACTCTCTCTCTGGATCTAGTACTTTAAATTTTGATGATGTTGTCGGTGCTATCCTTAGCGAGGAAATGGAACGGAAAAGCTCCGTTAAGACATCGGGTAATGCTTTGAGTGCAGAGTCTAGGGGAAGGAGAATGGAAAGAGGAAAGAGCTTAGGATATCACAATAAATCAAGGAAAGGCAGATCCAAGTCCAAATCTGGGATAGTGTGCTGGAAATGCGGAAAGAAAGCACACCTAAAGAAAGATAGTAGATCTCGGAAGGGAAAAGAAGGAGACGCGCAACAAGAAAACAATCATGAAGCAAATGTGACAGGTGATGTGTTACAAGATGCTTTGATTCTTTCTTTTGAAAATGTTACTGATTCTTGGGTTGTAGATTCAGGGGCTTCATTCCATGCCACACCTGATAAGAAATATTTTCATGACTATGTTCAAAGAGATTTTGGACAAGTTCGTTTGGGTGATGATAAACCCTGTAAAATTGTTGGAATGGGTAAAGTTCTTGTAAAACAACAGAATGGAAACCAATGGCTACTAAAGGAGGTAAGGCATGTTCCAAATCTAAAGAAAAATCTGATTTCAACAGGGCAGTTAGGCGGTGAAGGTTGTGTGACAAATTTCACAGATAAAGCTTGGAAGGTCACCAAAGGAGCCCTGGTAATAGAAAAAGGTGAAAAGGTTGGTACATTGTATTTATGCAATGGTATTTCTAACTCTGTTAATGCTTTAACTTCCAAAGGAGAAGATGTAGCATTATGGCATCATAGGCTCAGACACATGAGTGAGAAGGGGATGAAGATTCTTCACTCAAGAAATTTGTTGCCAGGTTTGAAGAATGTTGATTTGGATTTCTGTGAAAATTGCATTTATGGAAAACAAAAGAGAGCCAGATTTCTCAGAGTTGGGAAAGAAAAGAAGAGCGAAAAATTGGAGCTTGTGCATACAGATGTATGGGGACCTGCTCAGGTATCATCTCTCGGTGGCTCTCACTATTATGTTACGTTTATTGATGATGCAACTAGAAAAACTTGGATTTATTGTATTCAGAATAAATCTGATTTATTTGATACTTTCAAGAAATGGAAAGCTTTGGTTGAGATTGAGACAGGAAAGAAGTTGAAGTGTCTCAGATCAGACAATGGAGGTGAATATTGCAGCAAAGAGTTTGATAGGTATTTTTCAGAGCATGGAATTCGTAGAGAGAAGACAGTTCCAAGAACACCACAAGAAAATGGTGTGTCAGAAAGGATGAACAGAACAATCATGGAGCATGCAAGGTGCATGATATTGCATGCATGATTGCCTTTACAATTTTGGGCAGATGCTGTAGATACTGCTGTTTATCTAATAAAGAGAGGGCCTTCAAGTTCCTTGGATGGTGGTATTCCAGAGGAAGCATGGACAGGTAAAAAGGTAAACTACTCTTTTTTAAAGCCTTTTGGTTGTGAGGCCTTTTTCCATATTAATAAAGAAAATAGAACAAAGCTTGAGGCAAAATCAAAGAAATTTACCTTTATTGGATATGGTGTTAATGATTTTGGTTATCGCTTATATGATTATGAAAATCACAAAATCATTAGGAGCAGAGATGTAATATTCAATGAAAAGGTCTTGTATAAGAATCAGTTGCACGAAAAGAAACAGGAAAAAGAAAGCAAGAAAATAACCTGAAAAAGTAAAAGTGCCTGAAAAAGTAAAAGTGCCTAAAAATAATAATAATCAACAACCACAACAACAACAACCTCCACAACAGCAACAGGCACCTCAAACACCTGAAAGTGGTCTTAGAAGATCTACCAGGATAAGTAGACCCCCTGAATGATACTCTCCTTAGTAATTTGACAAGTTTATGTTTGAACAAGGTTATACTAGATGTCACTCTGATCATTGTGTTTATTTGAAAAAGAAAAATGATGGAAGCTATATTATATTGTTATTGTATGTAGATGACATGCTTGTTGCAGGGTCTAACATGTAGGAAATAAATGTGCTCACACAAAAATTGGAAAACTCATTTGCAATGAAGGATTTGGGAGCTGCAAAAAAAATCCTTGGTATGAGAATAACTAGAGACAGGAAAAAATGAAAATTAACACTGTCTCAGAATGAGTACATACAAAAGGTGTTGAAAAGATTCAATATGCACAATGCAAAACCAGTTAGTACACCTTTTTCTAGCCATTTCAAATTTAGTAAGGAGATGTGCCCAAAGACCCAAGAAGACATGGATTATATGTCTAAAGTTCCATATGCATCAGCAGTTGGAAGCTTAATGTATGCAATGGTCTGCACAAGGCCTGATATTGCACATGCAGTGGGAGTTGTAAGCAAGTACATGAATAATCTAGGAAAAGAACATTGGATGGCAGTAAAATGGATTCTCAGATATTTAAGAGGTACCACAAATCAAGCATTATGCTTTGGTGGTTCAAACATTGCTCTACAGGGATATGTTGATGCAGATATGGCAGGTGACAGAGATAACAGGAGGAGCACTACAGGATATGTATTTACCGTAGGTGGAACAACTGTCAGTTGGGTTTCAAAAATCCAAAGTGTTGTTGCACTTTCAACAACAGAAGCAGAGTATGTTGCTGCTACAGAGGCTAGTAAAGAAATGATTTGGTTACAAAGGTTTATGGGTGAATTGGGTAATAAGCATGATATGGGCACGTTATACAATGATAGCCCAAGTGCCATTCATCTTGCAAAGAACTCAGCATTTCATTCCAGGACTAAACACATACATCTCAAGTACCATTTCATACGGTCAGTATTGGAAGATGGAGAGTTGAAGTTGGAAAAGATACACACTAGCCAGAATCCTGCAGATATGCTAACAAAAGTTGTAACCAGGGAGAAACTGAGAACATGCTCAGTTTCAATTGGTCTTCAAGGATGACGATGAAGATGAGAAATAGCCAGGTCCAAAGAGGAGTCATTTTCCAGCAAATGAAGCAGCGGTGGAGTTGCTACAATCAGCCTCCAAGTGGGAGATTGTTGGGTGTGGAGCCCGATTATCTTGTTTACTTTGTATCACAGCATTGGACCCCTATACCTTCAAAGGGGCGGCAACGCCGCCCGTAATTAATCACTGCCGTGGGGGGTCCAAGGGGGGGGGCGGCGGGGCCACTCTATGGAGCCCTTCGGCGGGGGTTTTTTGGGGTAGCGCCCCCGAAGCTAAAAACAGATGTAAAATTGCCTTGTCAAAGTATAGTAATTTCTATTCAATCTTGGTCGTTCATTAGGCAGATGATCTGACGGTAGAAGTTATGTTTACTTTACTGTTTTTTGCCCTAGAAGGCAACCCCTCGTTTTTATGAGGGTATTGTATTGCGACTGTGTATTGTATGTGTATTCTCGGAGCGAGAAACAGAAAGGGAGACTGTGAGAGAGAACAGAGGATATTACAGCAGATCTGCTGTAGGTTTTTTCTCTTCATTTTGTTGGATAATAAAAAGGAAGGACTGGTTGTTCGGGGTGGACGTAGCCCAAACTGGGTGAACCACATATATCTGTGTCTCTCTGGTTTTATGTGTTTTGTGTGCTTGTATTTTCCACATATTTTATGTGTTTCATTGCTCCATAATATATAATTTTCTAACAACTGGTATCAGAGTCGAAGGTATATTTGGCTGATAAACTCGCAGAAAAGAAAGGTTCCTGGTTCGAGTGGGAGCAATGGTGGAAGATGGTAAGTTTAGGGTCGAGAAATTTAATGGCCAAAACTTCCCGCTGTGGAAGATGCAGATGGAAGATTATCTGTATCAGAAATATTTGTACCTACCATTGAGCGGAAAAACAAAGAAGTTGGCGGCCATGACAGACGCGAAATGGAACATTCTCTATACAAAGGCACTCGGAATGTACGGTTGTGCCTTGCAGCGTCAGTCACATTCAATATTTCGAAGGAAACAACAACAGAGGGTTTGATGCAGACGTTGGCGAA
This sequence comes from Pinus albicaulis, assembly GCA_034641835.2. Classification (NCBI taxonomy): domain Eukaryota; kingdom Viridiplantae; phylum Streptophyta; class Pinopsida; order Pinales; family Pinaceae; genus Pinus; species Pinus albicaulis. Next base: position 141,774,144 of record CM076571.1, read on the forward strand.
ACTATATGAAAAAACCCCGGCCTCAAACAAGGTATTTCTTATGAAACGATTATTTAATATGAAGATGTGGGAAGGCGGATCTGTTGCAGACCATTTAAATGATTGTAATACAGTTACCAGTCAGTTAAGTTCTGTAGGGGTAAACTTTGATGATGAATTTAGAGCTTTGTTATTCTTGTGCTCATTTCCAGAGAGTTGGAATGGTTTAGTAATGGTCATTAGTAACTCTGTCTCTAGATCTAGTACTTTAAAGTTTGATGATGTTGTCGGTGCTATCCTTAGTGAGGAAATTCAATGGAAAAGCCCCGGCGAGACATCAGGTAATGCTTTGAGTGCAGAGTCTAGGGGAAGGAGAATGTAAAGAGGAAAGAGCTTGGGATATCACAGTAAATCAAGGAAAGACAGATCCAAGTCAAAATCGGGGATATTGTGCTTGAAATGCGGAAAGAAAGGACACCTAAAGAAAGACTATAGATCTCGGAAGGGAAAAGAATGAGAGGCGCAGCAAGAAAACAATCATGAAGCAAATGTGACAGGTGATGTGTTACAAGATGCTTTGATTCTTTCTTTCGAAAATGTTACTGATTCTTGGGTTGTAGATTCAGGGGTTTCATTCCATGCCACACCTGATAAGAAATATTTTCATGACTATGTTCAAGGAGATTTTGGACAAGTTCGTTTGGGTGATGATAAACCCTGTAAAATTGTTGGAATCTGTAAAGTTCTTGTAAAACAACAAAATGGAAACCGATGGCTACTAAAGGAGGTAAGGCATGTTCTAGATCTAAAGAAAAATATGATTTTAACATTGCAGTTAGGCGGTGAAGGTTGTGTGACGACTTTCACAGATAAAGCTTGGAAGGTCACCAAAGGAACCTTGGTAATAGAAAAATGCGAAAATGTTGGTACATTGTATTTATGCAATGGTATTTCTAACTCTATTAATGATTTAACTTCCAAAGGAGTAGATGCAGCATTATCGCATCATAGGCTCGGACACATGAGTGAGAAGGGGATGAAGATTATTCATTCAAGAAATCTATTGCCGGGTTTGAAGAATGTTGATTTGGATTTCTATGAAAATTTCATTTATGGAAAACAAAAGAGAGTCAGATTTCTCAGAGTTGGGAAACAAAAGAATACCAAAAAATTGGAGATTGTGCATACAGATGTATGGGGACTTGCTCAGGTATCATCTCTCGGTGGCTCTCGCTATTATGTTACGTTTATTGATGATGCAACTAGAAAAACGTGGATTTATTGTATTCAAAATAAATCTAATGTATTTCATACTTTCAAGAAATGGAAAGCTTTGGTTGAGATTGAGACAGGAAAGAAGTTGAAGTGTCTCAGATTAGACAATAGAGGTGAATATTGTAGTAAAGAGTTTGATAGGTATTTTTCAAAGCATGGAATTCGTAGAGAGAAGATAGTTCCAAGAACACCACAAGAAAATGGTGTGTCAGAAAGAATGAACAGAACAATCATGGAGCGTGCAAGGTGCATGAGATTGCATGCAGGATTGCCTTTAAAATTTTGTGTAGATGCTGTAGATACTGTTGTTTATCTAATAAACAGAGGTCCTTCAAGTTCCTTGGATGGTTGTATTCTAGAGGAAGCATGGACAGGTAAAAAGGTAAACTACTCTTTTTTAAAGCCTTTTGGTTGTGAGGCCTTTGTCCACATTAATAAAGAAAATTGAACCAAGCTTGAGGCAAAATCAAAGAAATGTACCTTTATTGGATATGGTGTTAATGATTTTGGTTATCGCTTATATGATTATTAAAATCACAAAATCATTAGGAGCAGGGATGTAATATTCAATGAAAAGGTCTCGTATAAGAATCAGTTGCAGGAAAAGAAACAGGAAAAAGAAAGCAAGGAATACATAGTTCTTGATGAGATAACTGAAAAAGTAAAAGTGCCTGAAAATAATAATAATGAACAACCACAACAACAAAAACCACCACAACAGAAACAAGTACCGCAAACACCTGAAAGTGGTGTTAGAAGATCTACCAGGATAAGTAGACCCCCTGAACGATACTCTCCTTCATTATATTATTTATTGTTGACTGATTCTGGTGAACCTGAATGTTAGGAAGAAGAAATGCAGGTTGAAAGCAGGAAGAAGTGGGAGCTAGCCATGGAAGAAGAGATGGACTCCTTAATGCATAACCAGACTTTGGACTTAGTCAGGTTTCCTATAGGTAAAAATACATTGCAGAATAAATGGGTTTACAGGCTGAAGGAAAAAGATGGAGGAAAACAGAGGTACAAATATAGACTTGTGGTGAAGGGGTTTGCACAGAAGAAAGGTATTGAATTTGATGAAATATTTTCTCCTTTTGTTAAGATGAATTAAATGAGAACTATTTTAAGTCTTGTAGCAGCGGAAGATTTACATCTTGAACAGTTAGATGTAAAGACAACATTTCTCCATGGATATTTGGAGGAAGAGATATACATGCAGCAAACAGAAGGATATGAGGTCAAAGGAAAGAAAAATTGGTGTGCAGGTTAAAGAAGAGCTTGTATGGCTTAAAACAAGCTCCAAGGCAGTGGTATCTAAAATTTGACAAGTTTATGTCTGAACAAGGTTATACTAGATGTCACTCTGATCATTGTGTTTATCTAAAAAGGAAAAATGATGGCAACTATATTATATTGTTATTGTATGTAGATGACATGCTTGTTGCAAGGTCTAACATGTAGGAAATAAATGTGCTCAAAAGAAAATTGGCAAATTCATTTGCAATGAAGGATTTGGGAGCTGCAAAACAAATCCTTGGTATGAGGATAACTAGAGACAGAAAAAATCGCAAATTAACACTGTCTCAGAATGAGTACATAGAAAAGGTGTTGAAAAGATTTAATATGCAGAATGCAAAACCAGTTAGTACACCTTTTGCTAGCCATTTCAAACTTAGCAAGGAGATGTGCCCAAAGACCCAAGAAGACATGGATTATATGTCTAAAGTTCCATATGCATCAGCAGTTGGAAGCTTAATGTATGCAATGGTCTGCACAAGGCCTGATATTGCACATGCAGTGGGAGTTGTAAGTAGGTACATGAACAATCCAGGAAAAGAACATTGGATGGAAGTAAAATGGATTCTTAGATATTTGAGAGGTACCACAAATCAAGCATTATGCTTTGGTGGTTCAAACATTGCTCTACAGGGATATGTTGATGCAGATATGGCAGGTGATAGAGATAATAGGAGAAGCACTACAGGATATGTATTTACTATAGGTGGAACAACTGTCAGTTGGGTTTCAAAAATCCATAGTGTTGTTGCACTTTCAACAACAGAAGCAGAGTATGTTGCTGCTACAGAGGCTAGTAAGGAAATGATTTGGTTACAAAGGTTTATGGATGAATTGGGTAAGAAGCATGATATGGGAACGCTATACAGTGATAGACAAAGTGCCATTCACCTTGCAAAGAACTCAACATTTCATTCCAACACTAAACACATACATCTCAAGTACCATTTGATACAGTTAATATTGGAAGATGGAGAGTTGAAGCTGGAAAAGACACACACTAGCCAGAATCCTGGAGATATGCTAACAAAAGTTGTAACCAGGGAGAAACTGAGAACGTGCTCAGTTTCAATTGGTCTTCAAGGATGACGATGAAGATGAGAAACAACCAGGTCCAAAGACGAGTCATTGTCCAGCAAATGAAGCAGCGGCGGAGTTGCTGCAATCAGTCTCCAAGTGGGAGATTGTTGGGTGTGGAGCCTGATTATCTTGTTTAGTTTGTAACACAGCATTGGAACCCTGTACCTTAAATGGGGCGGCAACGCTACCCGTAAATTAGTCACTACCGTGGGTGGTCCAGGGGGGGCGACAGTGACTTTATGGAGCCCCCCCACTTGGCGGGGGGTTTCGGGGGCAGTGCCCCCGAAGCTAAAAACAGATGTAAAATTTCCTTGTAAAAGTATAGTAATTTCTAGTCAATCTGGGCCATTCATTAGGCAGATGATCTGACGGTAGAAGTTATGTTTAGTTTATGGTTTTTTTCCCTAGAAGGAAACCCCTCGTATTTATGAGTGTATTGTATTGCGGCTGTGTATTGTATGTGTATTCTCGGAGTGAGAAACAAAAAAGGAGACTGTGAGAGAGAACAGAGGATATTACAGTGGATCTGCTGTAGGTTTTGTCTCTTCATTTTGCTGGATAATAAAAAGGAAGGACTGGCTATTCGGGGTGGACGTAGCCCAAACTGGGTGAACCACGTATATTTGTGTCTCTCTGGTTTTATGTGTTTTGTGTGCTTGTATTTTCTGCATATTTTATGTGTTTCATTGCTCCATAATATATAGTTTTCTAACAACTTGTATAAGAGCCGAAGGTATATTTGGCTGATAAACTCGCAGGAAAGAAAGGTTCCTAGTTCGAGTGGGAGCAATGGCGAAAGATGGTAAGTTTAGGGTCGAGAAATTTAACGGCCAAAACTTCCCGTTGTGGAATATGCAGATGGAAGATTATTTGTATTAGAAAGATGTGTACCTACCATTGAGTGGAAAAATAAATAATTTGGTAGCCATGACAGACGTAGAATGGAACATTCTTCATAGAAAGGCACTCGGAACAGTACGGTTGTGCCTTGCAGCGTCAGTCACATTCAATATTTCGAAGGAAACAACAACAGAGGGTTTGATGCAGACGTTGGCGAAACTATATGAAAAACCCTCGGCCTGAAACAAGGTATTTCTTATGAAACAATTATTTAATATGAAGATGTCGGAAGGTGGATCTGTTGCAGACCATTTAAATGATTTTAATACAGTTACCAGTCAGTTAAGTTCTGTAGGGGTAAAATTTTATGATGAAGTTAGAGCTCTGTTATTCTTGTGCTCATTTCCATAGAGTTGGAATGGTTTATTAATGGCCATTAGTAACTCTGTCTCTGGATCTAGTACTTTAAAGTTTTATGATGTTGTCGGTGATATCCTTAGCGAGGAAATGAAATGGAAAAGCTCCGGTGAGACATCGGGTAATGTTTTGAGTGCAGAGTCTAAGGGAAGGATAATGGAAAGAGGAAAGAGCTCGGGATATCACAGTAAATCAAGGAAAGGCATATCCAAGTCCAGATCGGGGATAGTGTGCTGGAAATGCGGAAAGAAAGGACACCTAAAGAAAGACTGTAGATGTCGGAAGGGAAAAGAAGGAGATGCGTAGCAAGAAAACAATCATGAAGAAAATGTGACAAGTGATGTGTTACAAGATGCTTTGATTCTTTCTCTTGAAAATTTTCCTGATTCTTGGGTTGTAGATTCAGGGGCTTCATTCCATGCCACACCTGATAAGAAATATTTTCATGACTATGTTCAAGGACATTTTGGACAAGTTCGTTTGGGTGATGATAAACCCTGTAAAATTGTTGGAATGGGTAAATTTCTTGTAAAACAACAGAATGGAAACCAATGGCTACTAAAGGAGGTAAGGCATGTTCCAGATATAAAGAAAAATCTGATTTCAACATGGAAGTTAGGCGGTGAAGGTTTTGTGACGACTTTCACAGATAAAGCTTGGAAGGTCACCAAAGGAGCCTTGGTAATATCAAAAGGCGAAAAGGTTGGAACATTGTATTTATGCAATGGTATTTCTAACTCTGTTAATGCTTTAACATGCAAAGGAGCAGATGTAGCGTTATGGCATCATAGGCTCGGACACATGAGTGAGATGAATATTCTTTACTCAAGAAATCTGTTGCTAGGTTTGAAAAATGTTGATTTGGATTTCTATGAAAATTGCATTTATGGAAAACAAAAGAGAGTCAGATTTCTCAGAGTTGGGAAAGAAAAGAAGAGAAAAAAATTGGAGGTATCATTTCTCGGTGGCTCTCGCTATTATTTTACGTTTATTGATGATGCAACTAGAAAAACTTCGATTTATTGTATTCAAAATAAATCTGATGTATTTGATACTTTCAAGAAATGGAAAGCTTTGGTTGAGATTGAGACATGAAAGAAGTTGAGGTGTCTCAGATAAGACAATAGAGGTGAATATTGCAGTAAAGAGTTTGTTAGGTATTGTTCAGAGCATGGAATTCATAGAGAGAAGACAGTTCCAAGAAGACCACAAGAAAATGGCGTGTCAGAAAGAATGAACAGAACAATCATGGAGCGTGCAAGGTGCATGAGATTGCATGCAGGATTTCCTTTACAATTTTTGGCAGATGGTGTAGATACTGTTGTTTATCTAATAAACAGAGGGCCTTCAAGTTCCTTGGATGGTGGTATTCCACAGGAAGCATGGACAATTAAAAAGGTAAACTACTCTTTTTTAAATCCTTTTGGTTGTGAGGCCTTTGTCCATATTAATAAAGAAAATAGAACCAAGCTTGAGGCAAAATCAAATAAATGTACCTTTATTGGATATGGTGTTAATGATTTTGGTTATCACTTATATGATTATGAAAATCACAAAATCATTAGGAGCAGAGATGTAATATTCAATGAAAAGGTCTTGTATAAGAATCAATTGCAGGAAAATAAACAAGGAAAAGAAAGCAAGGAATACACAGTTCTTAATGAGATAACTGAAAAAGTAAAAGTGCCTTAAAATAATAATAATCAACAACCACAACAACAGAAACCACCACTACAATACTGAAAACTCAAACACTGAAAGTGGTATTAGAAGATCTACCGAGGATAAGTAGACCCCCTGAATGATACTCTCCTTCATTATATTATTTATTGGTGATTGTGGTAGACACAGATGTTATGAAGAAGCAATGTGAGTTGAAAGTAGGAAGAAGTGGGGCCCCAGCCATGGAAGAAGAGATAGAAGTCAATGCATAACTAGACTTGGGACTTAGTTAGGTTGCCTGCAGGTAAAACTACATTGCAGAATAAATGGGTTTACAGGCTGAAGGAAGAAGATGGAGGAAAACAGAGGTACAAAGCTAGACTTGTGGTGAAGGGGTTTGCACAGAGGAAAGGTATTTATTTTGATGAAATATTTTCTCCTGTTGTTAAGATGACTTCAATCAGAAATATTTTAAGTCTCGTAGCAACGGAAGATTTACATCTTGAATAGTTATATGTAAAGACAACATTTCTCCATGGAGATTTGGAGGAAGAGATCTATATGGAGAAACCAGAAGGATATGAGGTCAAAGGGAAGGAAAAATTAGAGTGCAGGTTAAAGAAGAGCTTGTATGGATTAAAATAGGCTCCAAGGTAGTGGTATCTAAAATTTGACAAGTTCATGTTTGAACAAGGTTATACTAGATGTCACTCTGATCATTGTGTTTACCTAAAAAAGCAAAATGATGACAGTTATATTATATTATTATTGTATCTAGATGGCATGCTTGTTGCAGGGTCTAACATGCAGGAAATAAATGTGCTCAAAAGAAAATTGGAAAATTCATTTTCAATGAAGGATTTTGGAGCTACAAAATAAATCCTTGGTATGAAAATAACTAGAGACAGGAAAAATCGCAAATTAACATTGTCTCGGAATGAGTACATACAAAAGGTGTTGAAAAGATTTAATATGCAGAATGCAAAACCAGTTAGTACACCTTTTGCTAGCCATTTAAAACTTAGTAAGGAGATGTGCCCCAAGACCCAAGAAGAAATGGATTATATGTCTAAAGTTCCATATGCATAAGCAGTTGGAAGCTTAATGTATGCAATGGTCTGCACAAGGCCTGATATTGCACATGCAGGGGGGTATAACCGGAGTACATGAAAAATCCCGGGAAAGAACATTGGGCAAGCCAGTAAAATGGATTCTTTGATATTTGAGAGGTACCACAAATCAAGCATTATGCTTTGGTGGTTCAAACATTGCTCTATAGGGATATGTTGATGCAGATATGGCAGGTGACAGAGATAAAAGGAGAAGCACTACAGGATATGTATTTACTGTAGGTGGAACAACTATCTATTGGGTTTCAAAAATCCAGAGTGTTGTTTCACTTTCAACAACAGAAGCAGAGTATGTTGCTGCTACAGAGGCTAGTAAGGAAATGATTTGGTTACAAAGTTTTATGGATGAATTGGGTAAGAAGCATTATATGGGCACATTATATAGTGATAGCCAAAGTTCCATTCATCTTGCAAAGAACTCAACATTTCATTCCAGGACTAAACACATACATCTCAAGTACCATTTCATAGGGTCAGTATTGGAAGATGGAGAGTTGAAGCTGGAAAAGATACACACTAGCCATAATCCTGTAGATATGCTAACAAAAGTTGTAACTAGGGATAAACTGAGAACGTGCTCAGTTTCAATTGGTCTTCAAGGATGACGATGAAGATGAGAAACAACGAGGTCCAAAGAGGAGTCATTGTCCAACAAATGAAGCAGTGGTGGAGTTGCTACAATCAGTCTCCAAGTGGGAGATTGTTGGGTGTGGAGCCTGATTGTCTTGTTTACTTTGTCTCACAGCATTGAACCCCTGTACCTTAAATGGGGCGGAAACGCTGCCCATAAACTAGTCACTGTCGTGGGGGGTCCAGGGGGGGTGGCAACGACTTTATGGAGCCCCCCCCTGGCGGGGGGTTTCGAGGGCAGCGCCCCCGAAGCTAAAAATAGATGTAAAATTACCTTGTAACAGTATAGTAATTTCTATTCAATATGGGTTGTTCATTAGGTAGATGATCTGACGGTAGAAGTTATGTTTAGTTTAGGGTTTTTTGCCCTTGAAGGCAACCCCTCATTTTTATGAGGGTATTATATTGTGGTTGTGTATTTTATGTGTATTCTCGGAGCGAGAAACAGAAAGGGAGACTGTGAGAGAGAATAGAGGATATTACAGTGGATCTGTTGTAGGTTTTGTCTCTTCATTTTGCTGGATAATAAAAAGGAAGGACTGGTTGTTCGGGGTGGACGTAGCCCAAAATGGGTGAACCATGTATATCTGTGTCTCTCTGGTTTTATGTGTTTTGTGTGCTTGTATTTTCCGCATTTTTTATGTGTTTCATTGCTCCATAATATATAATTTTCTAACACCTTGATGATGCCATTAATGGAGGAGGAGAAGGACTACAGGTCTTACCCTATCAGTTGCTTGAGGACAAGCAACATTCTGGAGGGGGGGAATCTAATATTCCTACTTAGCCTGAGCTAAGAGGAATATTCATTTTTGTTTTTCTTTCTGTAGCATGAAAAAATGGATAAAGGAGGAGATGTAAAAATCCTAAAAAGACTGAATAAATCAATGCCCATGTGAACACAGATAAATCAGGGCCATGTAAATAAATCACTTGCATGTGTGAAAGTGGTTTGAGCTATGGGATTGGGTCAACCTTGACCAAATCTACAACACTGTCTAGGTTCAATGTATCTCATGAAGGGACAGTGTAGTTCTAGAAGGAGGCCCCTCATGTGAAAAGAGCTAACTCATCAAGGTGGTTTAGGGTTTGCAAAGGCTCTCATCTTATAAAAGGAAAGGGAAGGCAGCAAGAGAAGGTTGTTGATTGATTATATTTTTTAGTATCTTGTTTGTCTAGACAAATACTATTCTCCGTTGTTTAGTGGAGGATTGTACTTGGAGTTCCTATGCAGGGATTCCACCTCTTCCTTTGAGGATTCTTGGAGGAGTATTTCCTGATTTGATCCACTATCAGGCTTGAGGCCAAGCTCTACTTCCAATTGCGGTGCATATATAGTGACGGTTTGTTTGCTTTTGCAAGCTGTAGCAAGTGGGATTCTAGATCTGGAGATATCTAGCTTGTTTTGGGAGCCTCTTCTCATGGAGTGTGTCTTTTAAGCTCTTGGACGAGTGCCTCTCTTGTTTGCACTTTAGAACTGTAACTTGGCATTTGGCCATCTATGTCATTTGAGCTACAACGATTTTTGCATTGAGGAACTGCATTATTTTAATATGAGGTTCTTTATGGTGTTTTGATCACAGTTTTGATGAGATATCTCTAGTGCTGGGCTTTGCCTTCCACTTTGGTGATCCATGGATTAGCTACCTAATCCATGTTCTATTTAGATCTGATATATTGTAATGTAATGTCATATTCATAAATTACTACAACATTTTACATATCTGCAACTTGAAACTCAAATCTACTCTTGTTTATACATGATTTGGTCAAAACCCCAAGGGGATCTTGTAAATAATACTATCTAGTTTCTAGATCTAAAATAGATCTGATTTTTTGTCCATAGATCTATCCTAGATCTAATTTTTAATATTCAGCTGCTGCAGCTCCTTAAAATAACGCTATTGCTCCATTTCTGCATTTATATGTGTGTTGCAAACTTCTTTTCTAAGGATTTCTTGCTCTATTGCCTCATGTATTCTACTGTATATTGAAAAGCTTCATTATAATTCTAATTTGCTGCTGTACATTCATAAGTTAACCATATTTGATGCCCTCCTACTCATACTGTCCAAGACTACGTTATTTCTGAAGCAGTTTGTTGTGCATAGCTGCAACCCCTCTTGTAGGGTGTTTTTCAACTAGACTAGGTTGTGGGAGATCTGTTTACCACACCTAGTTTGATTTTTTTTTCTCCGCTTATGGATATAGACTCCAGATCTATTGATATAAGGGATCCAAGGGTTGTAAAGGCATTTCTGTACATTAATCTCCCAGGAGTGCGTTATTCCAGTAGGCTTGTTGTGTTATTCCAGATCTGGAATATTATAGAGAGGAGGATGTTCTGACTGGTCAACATCAAAGACAATCAATCAATCATCGAAAGGATATAAAGTTCCCATGGTAGATAGTAGAGATTTTTATTGTGAAGGGCATGACTGGAGGAGTTCCAGCGTTGAAATGGTAGCAGGAGATTGTGCCAAATCATCTACTATGTTATACGAATGGGCAACTTTGCCAGAAGCAGCATTTCAGCGGAGTGGTACCTTAGGGATCTTGGTATGAACCTATGCCTTAGGCTGATGGATCTGCAAGGGACCATTAGGTGTCAAAAGAGGCTCTGTAGAGACCGAAGGAGGTGGCTCAGGGACAGACGTAGTGGGAGGCTTATTTTTACTGACGGGACCGAGTCTGAAGATTGATGTCTACAGTTAGAGGTTGATCAAAGTTCATCATGAGAATCTGGTAATAGGAGGTACCAGATGGAAGAGGTTGAGTGGCCACCTGACCTTTAGGTGGTTGGGTAGCCACAAATCCTTGCTGAGGGAAAGGATTAGTAAGCACAACCGGTTGACTAGGTGAAGCACTAGGATGGACGGAAGGGGAGGCTTGCTGTCCTTGCAATGTTTCTTGAGACTCCCACAGTTTTCACATATGTGGTAACAGAGGAAAATCATGTGTGTAATGACCATAAACACCACAACAAGAACACGGCTTGTTCATGCGAACAGGCCTGTCCTGCTTGGGCTGGGTGCCCTGTTACTGGTTAGTAGTGTTAGGAGCATTATTTTTAGGATTAGATCTAGGATTACCAGTAGAAGACTGATTTTGAGTTCCTTTCCTCTTGTTTTTGGAGGGAGGAGGATTAGTTGTGCCCTACTGTGCATATACCTGCCCCTGAGGGGGAAGTGGCTACTGTTGCGGGGGTTGAGAAGGAAAGGGAGGAAGTGGTGCTAATGCTGGAGGAGCTGGAGCACCAGGCTATGGATACAGATAATAAGGAGGTTGGGTAGCAGTGTGGTAAACAGGAGGTTGGGAAAAAATAGGAGGCATGCCGTATCTTGGATACGTGCTACCGGGATGGGGAAAAGTGCAGGAGGTGTTGGCCCCTCCCTGAGGAAAGCCATAGCCCATGGGAGGTTGAGCGTATAGATTAGAGAGAGCTCCAACGATACCGTCAGCGGTGTGAGATGCCCCCAGTGTGTTGGCACCACCGGGTTTGGGAAGATCAGGTAGAACGGTATAAACATAACTCGACTGAGCGTAGATCAGGTCATATTTTAATGCAATTTGGAGAGTAGCTTCTTCGATTTGAGGGAATTGTGATGTGACATCTTTGCCGATAGGTGGCAAAAGAGATCGAAGGAACCAGTCCATGTAGATATGGTCTTCAAAGGTAGGAGCTTGAAATAGGCTCTTTCTTCTCTACCATTCTTTGACATGGTCAGAAAGGCAGGTCGTAGACAATTGACGGAAAGAAGTCAAGAGTTTGGTACCAGTGTCATAACGAAGGGGAAGCTGGAATTAAGACAAAAAATCCCGGGAAATAGTCGCAAAGGTGATATGAGAGGAAGGGGCCTGATCAACATACCACTTATAAGCTTCACTTGTAAGCGTACGTTCGAACAACCGAAGATGGACATAGTCATCGGTAATGGAGTTAGACGAACATCACATGTGGAAATATTGAACATGATTTGTAGGATCTTCTCCATCAAGGCCTTCAAACTTTGGGATGTCGGAAGGGAGCTTCACCGGCATAGAAATCCAACTAGTGTCATGGTGTATAGGTTCATTTATCAACTGGTCAAAATCGGGGAGGATGAGGCCTGCCATGAAGGGGAGCAAGGGCACAGCCAGGGTAGTGTCCGTTGCGGTCCCACTAGTGGTATTCCTAGCATGAGGGCCAGGGTTACCACCAGCATTAGGTCCTGCACTAGACATGGTGAAGGTGATAGGGGGAGAACTAAAGGCGGAACCAGAAGGAGAACCCAAAGGACCATAAGAAGAGTTAGTGTGCGGACTCGATGGAGGACTAAATCGAGCCCTACGTGGAGGAGTAAGTCTTCCTACTGGAAACTAAGGATGAAGGCCAAGAAGTCTCTGGGATCAAAGAAAAAGAGACTAACAAGGGCAGGGAGGTGCAGGATCAACTGATTACAATGTCGAAACAAGGGCAGAGAGGTGCAAGATCAATTGATTTCAATGTTTTAGAGTCTTTGCTTGGTGGTGTTAACCAATCCATTTTTTGCTTAGGGTATGTGTGTGAAGTGTGTAAATTTTAATTTTTTAAACCCAGATGTTTGTAGAGAAAAATAAAAAGTGTGCTATATAGCTGCAAATAAACCTGCAAATGACAGTATATAAGCCTGTAAAAATAGAAAATAAACAACTAATAATGCAATAATCGAAACCCAAGGAGGCGGGCCTCTCAACAACTAGTCTATAGGTGAGTAAAAAACTAATCAAAACACATTAAAAAAAAAACCAATAGATCTAAGGTCAGGAGGGACAAGGATCTAAAGGACAAAATCTGCTGGAAAGTGGTGCAGAAAACAACAACAAATTAGAGGAAAAATTGTTGTAAAAATAGGTGGCGAAAGGATATCTCTAGGAGGGAAACAGAGTGAACCCTAGAGGAAAACCAAAACAAAGCTAAATGAGGTGATTTGGATGGATAACAAGCCGATCTGAAGTGGATCTGAAGATGAGTTATTAGATCTGAAAAATGGCGGAAGACTCTGAAATTTCAGACAACCTACAACAGCAAAAACTCTTCCACAAGAAGTGGAGGGTACTGAAGCCCTAGGGGGCTAGGTTCCCACTTATTTGAGCAAAACAGAACAATTATATGTCCAAAACAGGTAGATACGGAGGTCAAACAACCCTGAATAGAGGCTCAAACAAACCCAGAAAACTTTCAGAAAAATTCCCGCAAAAAGTCTTGGTCGCAGTTTTTGACCTGTTTTCAGCAGAGGTCGCAATTTTTGGGCTGAAACATGCGTCCTGAGGGTCCAAGTCATATTTTTTGGGCCAAAAAGTGTGACCTACACTTTTGGCACTTTCGGTGGAAGATTTCAGAAAAAATTGTCGTCTCAGCTACGGCTGATGTCTGTCACCTGCGCAATAGGTCCGAAAACACATGGAAGTTAGAATTTTTATCGTTTTAGGGTTTTATAGGTTAAAAAAAACATCAAGAAAATAAAAAACAAGAGGCTGAAGAGAAATCCTAGGGTTTGAAGCAGCTGGATATGTAAGGATCAGAAAAACGACAGACGTCATAATCATAAACCTGTGTGGAGTTGCCAGTTGTTAGTATGAATCTTAATTCCAATCGTACGAAAAAAGACCACTTTAGCTGTGCATAAAAAACAACCCTAACAACAAATATGGCTACCAATATCCTCAGATATGCAGTTATGTGATCAAGATAAATGCTGCAAAAATTTAGATCTATGCATTAGAAGATGTTAAGAAGTAGAAAAAATAAGATTTACTCCATGCATCCAGTAGACGAGACAAGAATATGTTGAATGAATTTTGTATTAATGGGACCTGGGAGGAAAACACATAAGGGTGTTACCTGTTCTCTTCAATGGGATGGGTTCTTGTAAGTCCTCAGCACTTCATATCTAAAATTCCTCTCTCTTGATGGTGTAGAAAACCCAGACAAAAATGGTAGAAAAATATGACTATGATGGTGGATCAAAGTTAGACCAAAAGTATAGATCCAGAGTGATCTTTAGGCAACAAAAGGTGGTAAATGAATGGGAAAACCCTTCTATTTATAACAAAATATTGAGTTAGTCTAGATATTGATGCGTAATTAAAATATTATTAACCAAATCAAGATCCAACTTTTATGGAATATTTTATTATATTTGTTGGAGGTAAAAGGAATTTGACTTGGGTCAAATCCCTTTATTTTTAAATAATAAATAAATAAATGATTTATCTATCATTTTAAGGATGTGGTTGAGTAATAATCAAATAAATAATGATTTATTTAATTATTTAAGGGTGATTTAGTCATATTTAACAAAGAATATTATTTAAATAAGGTTTAAATAATTATTCTTTATAAAATAATAAGATAAATAATGATTTATCTAATTAATTTCCTTGTTTTGGGTTAAATATAACTGGGAATATTAATTAAACTATTGTTTAACTAATTATTCCTTGAGGAAAATCAAACAGATATAGATTTATTTAATATATCCTCATCGGGTTTCCTGTTTAGACCATAAACAACTTAATAAAGGTGGTTTACTAAGTTATTTTCATAGTGAAAGCAATTTTATTTATGGTAAAATTGGTATTAATTAGATCCATCTAATGATAATAGGTTAGATGACCAAAAAATGGTGTAACAATGAGTATAATGGCCATGGACACCACAATAAGAACAAGGCTTGTTTGTACGAAGAGGCTTGTTCTTCTAGGGTTGACTGCCTTGTTGCTGATTGTTACTGTTACGCTGGGTCCCTTGGGGTGCGTTCTGTTGCTTAAATTAGCACCCTTGATTACCTTATGATGGTTGATTTTGGTTGAATTTCCTCTTTTTATTGAAATTAAGAGGATTAGTCGCACTTTGTTGCACATACACCTGACTCTGAGGGGGAGGTAGCTATTGTGGCGGAGGTTGAGAAGGCACGGGAGGCTGGGGTGCTGATGCCGGAGGGGATGGAGCACCAGGATATGGATAAGGATAGAAAGGAGTTTGAGAAACATTGGGGTAAACAGGTTAAGCAACAACTGGCCTTGACATATTTTGATGCAATGGGGAAAATTCGTAAGGTGTGCTTTGCCCTGGATACATGCTGTCGGGAGGGGGATAAGTGCTAGAGGAGTTGGCCCCTCCCTGGGGGAAACCATAAACCATGGGAGGATGAGTATACGGAAGTGAAAGAGATCCAATGATACCATCGACGACGTGAGATGCCCTCGTTGCGTTGGCACCACCAGGTCTAGAATGTCCAGTAAAATGGTATAAACATCACCAAATTGGGCGTAGATCAAGTCATATTTCAACACGACTTGGAGAGCTTCTTCCTTGGTATGATGAAAGTGAGATGCGACATATTTACCAATAGAAGGAAAACGTGTTATGAGAAACCAATCCATATAGTCACGGTCGTCAAATTTAGGAGCTCGACATAAGCTCCTCCTTCTATGCCATTCTTGGACATGGTTAGAAAGGCGGGTGGTAGAAGTTTGATAGAATGTGGTCAATAACTCGGTACTGGTATCATATCGGAGAGGTAGCTAGAAATAGGACATAAACACTTTAGCGAGAGTCAAAAAAGTGGAATGTGAGGCAGTAGTCTGGTCGACATACCACTTTGCAGCTTCTCCAGTGAGCTTATGTTGGAATAACCGAAGACGGATGGAGTCATTAGTGATAGAATTGGATGAACACCACATGTGAAAGGAGCGAATGTGATTAGTATGGTCCTCTCCAATGTTTCCTTCGAACTTAGGGATGTCTAAAGGAAGATTATTTGGCATAACATGCCAACCTAGATTGTGGAGTATAGGGTCGTTAATCAACTGGCTGAAATCAAGAAAACTTAAAATTGCCATAAAAGGTAGCAAAGGAGTATCCAGAACGGTTCCGGTAATGGTTGCACTAGTAGCAGCTCCAGAATTAGGGTCAAGGCTAACACCAACTTGAGGACCAACACCTGCATTGGTGCCTGACATGGTGTCTGAATGAGGTGGAGGAGAACTGAGATCAGAATCGGAGGGAGTACTCGATGGACCAGAATCAAAGTCGGTATGGGGACTCAGTGAAGGACTAACTCAGACTCTATGCTTTGGAGTAACTCTTCCTAACGGAAACTAAGGATGAAGGCCTAGAAGTCTCCAGGATAAGTTCCTTGAGGGCGCAATGATGGCAAGACATAGATAACCCAAAAAGATGGAAGAGTGATAAACAAAGGCTCACAGGGGCAAATAAATTAATTACGATGTTTATGTCTTGGCTTGGCGGTGTAAACCAAGTGCTCTTCACTTTAGGTGTGCATGTGTGCAAGCCATGTGTTAATTTCAATTAGGCCAAGACGATTGTATAAATAAAAAGAAAAAATGCTCAATAACTATAAATAAAATTGAAACCACAGTAAAATAAACAACTAAAGATGCATAAATTCAATCCAAAAGAAGGGTCCCCAAACAATTGTTCTAAGAGGAAGGAAAAATTGACTCAAAACACACAAGATATCCAAAAGATATAAGGTCTAAGGGACAGGGATCTAATGACTCAGATCTACTGAAAAAGGTGCAGAAAACAACAAGAAACCAGAGGGAAAATTGGTGCAAAATGGGGGGCGAAAGGTTAAAACCCTAAGGGAGAGACCAAAAAAATCTCAAGAGGTGGTTTTAGATGGAATAATAACCGATCTAAAAGGATATGAAATAAGGATATATCAAACCTTAAACAATGGCTGAAAGCGTTGCAAAATCTTAGACTACCTACTCAGCTAAACCCCTCCTAAAAAGGTGGAAGTGTACTGAAACCATAGGAGGCTTGGTCCTACTTCATGGAGACAAAATGATCATATCCAAGCCTAACATGGGCTGAGACAGAGGTTAGACAACCCTGAAAAATGCTTGCAGCAAATCTTGATAGTCACAGAAAAAAAACTCGCAAAAAGTTGCAGCTCGCAAGTACTGACTTGTTAGTTGTTGAAATCGTAGTTTCTGGCCCCACATGTGTGACCTAAGGTTGAATTCAAAGGTTCCGGGCAAAAAAGTGTGAGTTTCAATTACAGGATCATCGAGTGGTAGGTTGCGGAAAAAATTTCCACCTCTGGCACAATGGATACCTATTAGTTGCAGAAAACACCTGAAAACACCCAGAAATTAGTATTTTTACTATTTTAGGGAATAAAAGGTAAAAAACAACATTAAGAGACTAAAAATAGCTGAAGAAAACCCCTAGTAATTGAAGCAGCTGGTCACACAGGAATCTGAATAAAACCTAGTGGAGTCACCAATTGTTAGCGTAAATTCTTGATCAGAATTTGGATCAGGGCCTAAAATTAGCTAAAATTTCAAAGTGCTCGAAATTGCTTCAAACCTAAATGATTGGAGAGAGTTCGTCGCCGGGATTTCAACGCAACTTGTTTCATCAAAATCCGAGTTCGTATGACTGAGTTATCATCTGCTGTTCATTTTCCAAAACATGCAAAAAAGGAGCTGAACATGTACAGTGATGATGTGGAAGGTACAGTCAGCATTGCAGGGAATATTCTCCAGATTGCAGCCAATGGCACTGTGACAAGTGTCATCTTCATATTCATCAGATGGGTTTGTGAAGAGAGAAATTGTCCAATAACCTCCAATATTCTTCCTACGTTGGAATTTGAAATTTTTTTAGGAGTTGGAGTACAACCCAACCAGAGGGTGCCCTGTTTCCTCTCTGGTAGGCCATCTCCTAACCTTTGGGGTTGAATTATTTGTTATATTAATATTGGACTAAGGTTATGGTGGAATTATTTGATATATATATATATATATATATATATATATATATATATATATATATATATATATATATATATATATATATATATATATATATATATATATATATATAGATATATATATATATATATATATATATATATATATATATATATATATATATATATATATATATATATTATAGTTTTAAACCCACCTTCTCGGCGGACTTAACCAAATTTAGAAGGTCTTCTAACCAAAATTGCGAAGGGTTAAAATTGGTGGCATTGAAAAAGTATGGCAGAGCATCTCTAAGTATGGCGGAGGAAAATTTATTGCACGAGGTCAGGCTCGAACCCGTGATCTCACGCCTACCATCTGCAAGTCTTACCATCTCTCTTACCGGGTGTTTCTTAACCCTTATGTTCTCTGCATATATTTGAAGTTAAGTTTCCTGATAGTCGGGGGTTGGAGGGGGCCAACCCCCTCCCCATGTGACCAGAGCTCAAAAACTGAGTGCTAATCCAAACGTTGGTGGGATTTTTTAATTGTGTTTAATTAACGGTTAAACGTGCTTTAACCACGATAAAATGTCATTTGCGCTAAACGTGCTTATCATAATTAATTGTGCTTATCCGCCCGATAACCATAGTTTAACGCTAAGTAAACCCACAAATTATGTTGGCGGAGTTTTAGAGGAGCATGCCAGATTCGACGGAGTCCCACTTTTAGTGGACTTAACTGGAAGTCCACCAAATTTAGTGGCACTTTACTAGGCCTGGAGTAAATGAGGCCTATATTGATCAATATTCGACCAAATTGAGCTCAGTAAAAGTTATTATTAGCATTTTGGCATGCTGGGAATCCAATGAAACAGGTTTCAGAGGTATAGGAGGAATTCTTGATGGATTTTTTTCCAATTGAATATTTTTGATGCCCAGGGCCACCAGGAGAGGAGGCCATGTCTAGAGAACCTGAAGTCCAAATGAAGAACCAAAAGAGGCTACTCAAGGGTTTAATGATGCTATGAATCCAATTGTAACTTCTGTTTTCTATTTTGAACACATCTTTAAGGTCAAGTTTTCAATTTTGGGAAGAAGGGTGTATGGATGAAACAACCATTTGAAGCAGTTTTGGTAGTTGTGGATCAAGGAGGAGACCTTGTAGGGGTTGTTCTCATTTACAAAATTTTTGTTTCATCTGTTGGGATCCTGTGTTTTGATAGATTGGCTAACCAAAAGATAAGGCAACATCAAAACCAATCTTTAGAGTTCCAGGATCGAGTCCTCGTGTTCTTAGAGAGGGATCTCTCAAATTGTTTGCAAAGGTATGTCTTGTTTGCTTTTAAGTATTGATTTTAGACTAGTTATTAAGTGCAAGTATTTGTTTGGTTTGTTTTTTTGGTTGAGTTGGTATAGCAGACATGAAAGGTCTAGGCAGTATAGATAGAAAGAAGAAGTGTCAAATTCATTGGGAAATGGAGTCAAGAAGAGGTTTATGACAAACTCATCAATGGATATGGGATATTAAAGGGAAAATATAACTTAGCCACATGATCCTTTAGTTTTGTGAATGAGATGGACATCAATGATTTGAAAAGAGAAATTGAATTCTCAAAAAAGGGATCTTGAAAACATAACTTGAACAATAAAGAGGTATTTGATAGACAGGGCTAACCATGAATTCTACAAACCACACTTTAAGCAAGTAATGACTCCAAGAAATTTTTTAAAATGAAATCTAAGATTCAGGAGCACATCCTATTTCCTGAAAGATTTTATTTCAAAGGACTTAGAAAACATAAAAGATTCACTGATAATTGCATTCATAGAAGAGGGAACACCTAACACATCTATGATCACAACTATAAAGACCTTTAAAAAAATTGTTCAAGCAGGGACAAAGGGTATGATCAGAACATACCTCCTTGGCTAACTGTAAACAATGGTACTTCAAAGGGAGACTTCAAAAACAACTTTCAAGTGGCAGCAGACAAGCAGGGAAAACCATAAATCATGCTGAAACCAACTATTTGAACTATTTGAGAAATAAAAAAACATGAGGACTAAAGAGAAATATTAAAGACTCTAAAATACCTCAGCAGAAGAAAACATAAAATAGTGAAGGATAAATAGGTCTAATGTGCTTCCAGGAGTCATTTATTAACCTAAACTTTTCATCCTACTGTAGTAAGAATTTATGAAACATAATGAAAACAGAAAAAAACAACAGACAATTCAGAATACATCACCAACAACCAAGCTCAGGGATCCAATGATAGAGCCTTCTCAAGAACAAGCATGCCAAAACATAATCTAGCTTCCAAGACTTCAATTTCTTCTTCAAATTCAAACAGACTATGTATTATTTCAGAGAGTTTCAGTGTTACAACTAGTGACCGACCAACAAGTTCTCATCTTCTTCAGAAGTATTTATAGAAGAAATGAGGAGGTGGAAGAGTTTTAGGATTGAAGTGTGATTAATTATACACTAAATGCAACTCCTAGCCTTGAAAACCATGCAAGGCATAAGGCAGGAAAGCATTGAATTACAACTCTGTTTCATTTAGTCTGTTTCTACATTTTTAGGCTTAATGGGTAAAAAGATTGACTTTGAGACTCTTTCTTATCTTTTCAATAACTTCGCTAATAGTTTGAAATAAGTTCCTTTGTTTGAAATAACTGTTCAGCTGTCTTTAGGCAAAAATATCACTAACTGGGAAATAAATATGCCTTCTTTTGATTTATGAAAGTTGCAGGTGGAACTTTGGTAGCTGAAGAGGATTCAATTAGCCTCTGACGTGGCAGTGGAAGCCTTTCAGACTGATATTTCTCTTTGTTTTTCCTTAAAACACCTTTAATTTTCTTTTGGTCTGTGTTTTAGGCTTAATTAGCCCTTGATCTTCATCTTCAGATCTTTTATTCCTTGCTCACTGTGGACTTGGCCTTTGATTCTTGAATTTGTGCCTTAATCCCTTTAAACTCTGCTTTAAAATCTTTATTCTTCACTTTATGCTTTGATTTTGACCTTCGGCACTGATACCCTTTGTATAATTGATCTTTACTATGTTTTTTTTGTTTTGCAGGTGCACAGAAGGTTTACACAATATCACCAATGCTCATGAGGCATGGGCAGAATCGTAGTTTGAACCCTGTAGATTCCCTTTCTTCCTGGATAGTGGCATGTGGATCATCATCCCTGGCTTTAGAATTATTTTTAAAACTATGGGAAAACTCATATAACCTGCACAAAACAAACAAAATCATAAAAAATCCTGTGAAAATAGGTTTAAACTGCTTTGGGCGGTTTGGGAGCGAGGTTAAATCGGAGTCGTCGGATTAGAATATCCAATGGTCGATATCATTTGGTGAAACACTTGGGAGAAAAGATGGAGGGCGAATGAATTGGTGGTGAGATTAAATCGGGACCGTCTGATCTTAGAGATCGACGGCTGGGATTACTCGGTGAAATGTTTTGGGAGCAAAGGTGAGGGGCAAATGAATGGGTCGCGTTATAACATAAGCTGTCCGATATTAACAATCAACGGCCAAGATTAAAAGTAAAAATAACATTGCGGAGGATAGTGGTTTGGTAGAAAACCATTAATGGTTTTCATGCAGGCTCTGGGGGGGGAGGCGGTTTTCTGAAAAAAAAATGCGATTCCATTCATCACGCGACACGTGGATTTACAAAACCACCTATTTCGCATTTTTTTTTGGGATTAAATTGCAAGCGCAAAAAAATGCGAAATGGATTGTCAACCGTCAAATCGGAGAGCCCAGATCCGACGGTGCGGATCGCACGTGACGGGGTTAAAAGCTACGAGGTAAAGTATGGTGGGGGCGATGATTGCGTCATCCCTTTGTCACATAGTGGACGGGTTGAAAGGTTCATTGGATTAAGTCCTGACCGTAGGATCTTTTTGATGAATGGCTGAGATTTGAAGATGGGCGAGTTATGTAAAAATGGGAAAAAAGGGAAGGTAATTGAGCGGAAAAGATGGGTTGGATGGCCGTTGACCTGCAGAGATCAACGGTCCACATTCATTCTAATCATTATATTTCGGGCATGGAAAAACAAAGGGAAGGGTTTTAATACAGGAGTTTATGCCTAGGTAGGGTCCATGATGTTGGTTTATTGGGTTTAATCCTGATCGTGGGATTTTGAAAATGAACAGTCTGGATCAAAAGAAAGGGCGGATGTATGGATGGAGGGAAAGGTAAGGCATGAGGGTAAGGCAGAGAATGGATAAACCAAGGGCCGTTGATCTGCAGAGATCAACTATCTAGATTAACTTAGATCGAAACGTCGGAGTAATGAAAAAAAAAGGAAAAAGAGGTTCGGGAAGGATTTTTTAACCCTTTTAGCGCTCGATTGAGGGGCTAGGGTCACATGAGGTGGAGGGCTAATGGACATAATCCCTCAGGGGCTTAACTCTTTATAAAATGCAAAAGAGTGCTTTTCAGGCCAAAAACAGGGTTTTTGAGCCCAAAATAAGGTTCCGGTAGGTGAAGTGAGGGGATTTAAAACCAAATAAGGGGGAATAAAAGGTTTTAAAGGGTTTTTGGAATGATTTAAAGGTTAGATGAAGGGTTTTTAGAGGATTTTATGGAGGAAAAAGGATGAACAATGGAATTGTTTTATGAGTGAAAGGAGGAGTGAAAATGATGGAAAATGGGGTTTCATAAGCAGTTTTTGTCTTGGTGAACAACAATTTTTTTAGGATAAAAGGGAAACCGTAGTGAAGATTAACTCAAAGGTTAAAGATCTTCATAAGACTTTAAGAACTAAAAATTTGGACATGAATTGTTTCTCAAAGGCTAAAAGAGATTTAGCCACCATTTGATATGGAAAATTTTATAGGTGGCTAACAGTGGCTCCACTTGGGGAGGATAGCTGGTTCTTTTAGGTGTCCAGAACCTCAGCTATTGATCTCTGGCTTTTCAGTAAACCAGTGCCTTCATCCATTGGGCAGCAAATTTTCTTTTGATGATCTTCTTTTGATTTGATAATATCTGCAGCAATCTGAAATAGTGGAATTCTATCAAAACAAAATTTCTACCTACCCATTCCTAATGATCCTAACCTTTTTTCTTCTTTCAGAGTGCATTTGGACTAGAAAAATCTCTTCATCAACATTTTATTCTTTTGAAAAACAAGAAAATAATCTAAGCCTAATCTTATTCCTCCATGAGTTCATATTAAGCAGTTGAACTCATAAGTTTCTCTACCTAACTACTATCTGTCAGGATTAGACTGTCTGACAGATTTTTTATTCTCTAAATTCTAAAACAGAAATTTAAAAGCATCCAAGCTAGGATTAAACAGTCCAACTTGTTGCTGATCTATGGCATAAAAACAATCTGCACATAGAATAAAATTTGCAGAAAAATTTAAAACAAAATTGTGAAGGCTTAAGATCTGAAAACTAAAACATCCTTCATTATTTCTTCAACTCTGATTTGATTTTGTTTTAGCTGTTTTTATTTCTCATCTGGTTCAAGTTTTGAGTGTATTGGAACCAGTTTATTTTCTCTCTTTGAATCAAGTTTTAATCTAATTAGAGCCATTCTTCTTTTCAGATTCATAGGTTCAGATTTGAGCTTGTTTGAACCTTTGTTTTTCTATCCTAATCTACCTTACTGATAAGCCAAGATTGTGTTGTTTGGAAAATCTAATTCACTAACCTATCAGCAGTAAATTGAAAAGCTAATTAGTCATGATTAGGCTGTATGACTAACTAGAATTGTGTTTTTAAGGAGTGGAATTTGAGTTTGTACACTTTCATATTTTGTCTCTCTTTTTTGGTATGGGGCTATACCTTTCTTGTTTTCATTCTGCCCTCTTTTCTTTTCTATTGTTTTTGTATTTTTGTATTTTTCTAATTTCGAATGCAGAACTCAACAACTAACTAAATGCTCATAGCTGAGCTTTATTGACATTCCTATCTAACCTAATATAACTTGGAATATTTACATTTTTAGCTGATGAACTCTCTTTTCTAGTCCAACCAATCTAGTAAATGATTCCATGATTGGTCCTTCTTCATCTCTTTGGGCAGGCTGGACAAACAAGGCCACTCCCATTCCTTTTGTTTTTTAGCAGTAGTGCTAAATAATCTTCTTGCTTTTGGTAATACACTACTCCTAATAACCTTTATCCCTTCTTCAAATGCCTTCAAGAAGTGAGCATAGGGATCTTGAAACAATGTCTGGTTGTGAATTTTTGGAAGATATGTTTCAACCAGGATTACCTCTTCTTTCTCCACTGGATCAAGGAAAAGATTCTTTTGAGGAAGACAGTCTTCCTCATCTTCATTGTCATCTAAACTGGAAAATTCATCATACACTGTAGTGTTGTCCTCTAGAAGTCCTGGTGTGTCTTGTTTTAATGGACTGAGCTCTGTGAAGAGGTTATTATATTCTTGAGCAGGGGTATGTTCACTTTCTTCCTCTTTTTCAAGGGAAAGCTCCTTGGTTTAAACCTGCTCAACAATTTATTCATTGCTTTCCTCCTCAACCTTTGAGCTGAAAGGCTGCTGATTCCCAATCACATGGAAACTATTACTGATGGTATGAGATGAAGTAGAGCAAATATCCAAAGAATTTTTACTTATTTCCAAGATTTCATAACTTTCTTCATTAGTATCATAAATAGTCTGCATTGGCTCATTAATTTTTTGAAGGAATTGATCTTCCTCCCATAAATTTTCTAATGATGGTCAGGACTGCAAGATTAACTTCTGTTTGGGGAGCATCATCACTAGATAGATCAAAGTTAGGAAAATCATAAATATAAGTAATACTACCAATCAAACATACTGGCTTATTAGCTGGATTTTCTTTGAGCTGATCTACAAGTTTATTTTTTGTTTCAAGACAACAAGATTCAGTAGGTAGATGAGCAGAAGTGTTTTGTTCAAATGAATTTTTGAGGGCTAGTTGTTTATTTAATATCTGATCAATTTCTTCTTCTGTAAAAAGAGAAGGAAATTTCTCTTTGCTTTGGACAGAAAAACAACAGTCCTCTTCCTCTTGAGTTAACTATTTTTGAGGTTGGATGTCTTCTTGAGCCTTTTCTAGTAACTCTTAAATTATGCTAGCAAGGAAACTTTGAGGGTCTTCTACTGTTTCAAACAACTCTTCTTGATTTTTATGATACTCATTTAGAATAGAAGGTTCATGATTTGTTTCTTCTACATTATCAGGATGCCACTTTTCTTGTGTAATCTGAAAAGAGTTGCAACATAGAGGGAGAAGCCCTATGTGTGCTAATTCTCCTAGCACATCAGATTCTACATTTTCCAAGTGGCTACTTGTTTCCTCAAAACACTGCTCACTATTAGTTTTTGCATTTTGGTCATAAAGTTCTCTTAATAGTGTAATACAAGATAGAGGTATGCTGTCAGAAGTTTCTTGACAAATTTATTCATTGTTTTCTTTGTAACCTTGCTCATCACCTTTTATAAAGTCTTGAGCATCATACATGTCTTGCTCATTTCCTAGGTTTTGAAGTGGTTGAATTTGTTCTTGATCTGGAAAAAGCATGGGTTGCTCTAGGTCATCCATTTTTAAATTAGCCTCACCTAGAAGGGATGATGAATCATTATTTAGGTTTTCAGGGATATCTTGAGGAATGTCCTTTATTTCTTGGTTGGTTTCTTCCTCAACTGATTCATCTATATTCTTATAATTGTTCAATAGGATATTAAACTCATGAATGGCTGTTAAAATATCTTTAGGATGTATTTCTTCTAAATCCTCATCATTGTCTATAATGTGTTGGGTGATTTTTTCTGATGGATCATAGTGTATTTCACCCCATGATAATGATGTAGTGTTTCCTTTATAGTTATCATAAAACACATATTCAAGGTCCTTTAAATAAAACAAACTACCATATTTCAACCATTCATACCAATCCCTAGCTTTTTCTTCTAATGTTAACATGAACATTTTCATCAGGCAATCTTCATGCCATTCAAATTTTAACCTCCATACATGTATGTGAAATTTGATAAGATGCAACAATGGGTTATCAAACTTTTCACCTTGAAAGACAGGAAGGTTGTCACCCCAATTCACCTAGGGCATCTTATGTGGAAACCCAGGGATATGATCTCTACTCATTGGGGCATATCTTCGTTGTATCCTTGGAATCATGTTTGTAAATCAAGAAAGATGTCACTATGTCTATTCAACCAGTTCAAAGTCTTCTACTAGTGGAGTTGTTAGGTATTTTGGGATTGTGGAGTCGCCAGGTGGAATATTTTGAACTTTGTTGTCCACCAACAGCATGATTGGGTTTTCTCAAAGAATTCCCAGGCGAGTTTACAAGGACTAGTGAAGTAATAGGCCTACTGGAGGCCAGTCGAGTCACCAAGTGGAAATTTTTAGCTCCTTTGGAGGTAAAATGTTTTATGGTCCACCACCATGTTTATTATGAAGCCAACCTGAAATATTATTGGGTTTTTTCTGAGTTTCTATGGTTTTTTGAAAGACTAATGAGTCTATAAGAGATTGCTAGGCAATTATGAACTCAGTGGTCCCACCGTGATTGCTATTATGTTGGGATCCTGTGTTTTGATATATTGGCTAACCAAAAGACAAGGAAACATCAGAACCAATCTTTAGAGTTCCAAGATCTAGTCCTCCTATTCTCAGAGAGGGATCTCTCAAATTGTTTGCAAAGGTATGTCTTGTTTGCTTTTAAGTATTGATTTTAGACTAGTTATTAAGTGCAAGTATTTGTTTAGTTTGTTTGTTTGGTTGAATTGGTATAGCAGACATGAAAGGTCTAGGTAGCATAGATAGAAAGAATAAGTTTCAAATTAATTGGGAAATGGAGTCAAGAAGAGGTTTATGACAAACTCATCAATGGATATGGGATATCAAAGGGAAAATCTAACTTGGCCACAGGATCCTTTAGTTTTGTGAATGAGATGGACATCAATGATTTGAAAAGAGAAATTGAATTCTCAACAAAGGGAACTTGAAAACATTACTTTAACAATAAAGGGGTATTTGATAGACAGGGCTAACCATGAATTCTACAAACCACACTTTAAGCAAATAATGACTTCAAGACAACTTTTAAAATGAAATCTAAGATTTGGGAGCACATCCTATTTCCTCAAATATTTTATTTCAAAGGACTTAGAAAACATAAAATATTCACTGATAATTACAATCATAGAAGAGGGAACACCTAACACATCTATGACCACAACTATAAATACCTTTAAAAAAATTGTTCAAGCAAGGACAAAGGGTATGATCAGAACAGACCTCCTTCGCTAACTGTAAACATTGGTACTTCAAAGGGAGACTTCAAAAACATCTTTCAAGTGGGAGTAGACAAGTAGGGAAAACCATAAATCATGTTGAAACCAAATATTTGAACTATTTAAGAAATAAACGAGCATGAGGACTAAAGAGAAATATTAAAGACTCTAAAATACCTCAGCAAAAGAAAACATAAAACAATGAAGGATAAACAGGTCTAAGGTGCTTTCAGGAGTCATTTCTTAGCCTAAAACTTTCATCCTACTGTAGTAAGAATTTATGAAACATAATGAAAACAGGAAAAAACAGCAGACAGTTTAGAATACATCACCAACAGCCAAGCTCAGGGATCCAATGATAGAGCCTTCTCAAGAACAAGCATGCCAAAACATAATCTAGCTTCCAAGACTTCAATTTCTTCTTCAAATTCAAACAGACTATGTATTATTTCAGAGAGTTTCAGTGTTACAACTAGTGACCAACCAAAAATTTCTCATCTTCTTCAGAAGTATTTATAGAAGAAATGAGGAGGTGGAAGAGTTTTAGGATTGAAGTGTCATTAATTCTACACTAAATTCAACTCCTAGCCTTAAAAACCATGCAAGGCATAAGGCAGGAAAGCATTGAATTACAACTCTGTTTCATTTACTCTGTTTCTTCTTTTTTAGGCTTAATGTGTAAAAAGATTGACTTTGAGACTCTTTCTTATCTTTTCAATAACTTCGCTAATAGTTTGAAATAAGTTCCTTTGTTTGAAATAACTGTTCAGCTGTCTTTAGGCAAAAATATCACTGACTGGGCAATAACTGTGCCTTCTTTTGATTTATGAAAGTTGTAGGTGGCACATTGGTAGCTGAAGAGGATTCAATTAGCCTCTGATGTGGCAGTGGAAGCCTTTCAGACTGATATTTCTCTTTTTTTTCCCTTAAAACACCTTTAATTTTCTTTTGTTTTGTGTTTTAGGCTTAATGAGCCCTTGATCTTCATCTTCAGGTCTTTTATTCCTTGCTGACTTTGGATTTGGCCTTTGATTGTTGAATTTGTGCCTTAATCCCTTTAAAATCTGCTTTAAAATCTTTATTCTTCACTTTATGCTCTGATTTTCACCTTTGGCACTGATACCCTTTGTATAATTGATGTTTATTTGTTTTTGTTGTTTTACAGGTGCACAAAAGGTTTACACGATATCACCAATGCTCATGAGGCATGGGAAGACTCGTAGTTTGAACCCTGTAGATTCCCTTTCTTCTTGTATAGTGGCCTGTGGATCGTCATCCCTGGCTTTAGAATTATTTTTAAAACTATGGAAAAACCCATATAACCTGCACAAAACAAACAAAATCATGAAAAATCCTGCGTAAATAGGTTTAAACTACTTTAGGCAGTTTGGGAGCATGGTTAAATCGGAGCCGTCGGATTATAATATCCAACGGTCGAGATCATTCGGAGAAACACTTGGGAGAAAATATGGAGGGCGAATGAATTGGTGGTGAGATTAAATCGGGACCGTCTGATCTCAGAGATCGACGGCTGGGATTACTCAGTGAAATGTTTTGGGAGAAAAGGTACGGGGAAAACGAATGGGTCGCGTTATAACATAAGCCGTCCGATCTTAACAATCAATGGCCAAGATTAAAATTAAAAATAACATTGCGGAGGACAGTGGTTTGGCGGAAAACCATTAATGGTTTTCGTGCGGGCTCTGGGCGGAGGCGGTTTTCCGAAAAAAAACACGATTCCATTCATCGCGCGACACGTGGATTTTCAAAACCACCTATTTCGCTTTTTTTTTTTGGATTAAACTGCAGGCACAAAAAAATGCGAAATGGATTGTCAACCGTCAGATCAGAGGGCCCAGATCTGACGGTGCAGATCGCACGCGACGGGGTTAAAAGCTGCAGTGTAAAGTATGGTGGGGCTGATGATTGCGTCAACTCTTTGTTGCGTAGTGAACGGGTTGAAAGGTTCATCGGATTAAGTCCTGACCGTAGGATCTTTCTGATGAACGGCTGAGATTTGAAGATGGGCGGGTTATGTAAAAAGGGGAAAAAAAGGAAGGTAATTGGGCGGAAAATATGGGCCGAATGGCCGTTGATATGTAGAGATCAACGGTCCACATTCATTCTAATAATTATATGTCGGGCATGGAAAAAAAAAGGGAAGGGTTTTAATACAGGAGTTTATGCCTAGGCGGGGTCCATGATGTTGGTTTATCGGGTTTAATCTTGATCATGGGATTTTGAAAATGAACGGTCTGGATCAAAAGAAAGGGCAGATGTATGGATGGAGGGAAAGGTAAGGCATGAGGGTAAGGTAGAGAGTGGATAAACCGAGGGCCGTTGATCTGCAGAGATCAACGATCTAGATTAACTCAGACCGAAACATCGGAGTAATGAAAAACAAAGGAAAAAGTGGTTTAGGAAGGATTTTTAAGCCTTTTAGCGCTCAATTGCAGGACTAGGGTCACATGAGGTGGAGGGCTAACGGACATAAGCCCTCGGGGGCTTAACTCTTTATAAAATGCAAAAGAGTGCTTTTAAGGCCAAAAACAAGGTTTTTGAGGCCAAAATAAGATTCTGGTAGGTGAAAAGAGGGGAATTAAAACCAAATAAGGGGGAATAAAAGGTTTTAAAGGGTTTTTGGAATGATTTAGAGGTTAGATGAAGGGTTTTTAGAGGATTTTATGGAGGAAAAAGGATGAACAATGGAATTGTTTTATGAGTGAAAGGAGGAGTGAAAATGATGGAAAATGGGGTTTCATAAGCAGTTTTTGTTTTGGTGAACAACATGTTTTTTAGGATAAAAGGGAAACAACAGTGAAGATTAACTGAAAGTTTAAAGATCTTCATAAGACTTTAAGAACTAACAATTTGGACATGAATTGTTTCTCAAAGGATAAAAGAGATTTAGCCACCATTTGATATGGAAAATTTTATAGGTGGTTAACAGCAGCAGCTATGGCCAGCATGGTTCAGTTCTGGTTTTATTTCTTCATTCATTAAGTTTATGAAGATATTTTATGTATGCTTCAGTGTGGAATTGTAGTGTATTTTTGAAGGATTTTTAGCACTCATTGGTGAGGTATAGATCATCTATGTAGGAGATTGTTGTATTTTTTTTATATGTGAGAGTTCTTTGTAGGAGAACATCATATTGAAGGGGTGATATCCACATAGTAATGTAGTATACATATATGTGCCTTTGTTCACCAAATCGAAGAGTAGTCTAGTCATATTGACAGGCCAAGGAGATGTACCTGTTGGGTGTGGAGCCTGATTATCTCGTTTACTTTGTATCACAACATTGGACCCCTGTACCTTAAATGGGACGGCAACGCCGCCCGTAAATTAATCACTGCTGTAGGGGGTCCAGGGGGGGCAGCAGCGAATTTATGGAGCCCCCCCCTGGCGGCGAGTTTCGGGGGTAGCGCCCCCGAAGCTAAAAACAGATGTAAAATTGCCTTGTAAAAGTATAGTAATTTCTAGTCAATCTGGGCCATTCATTAGGCGGATGATCTGACAGTAGAAGTTATGTTTAGTTTAGGGTTTTTTTCCCTAGAAGGCAACCCCTCTCTTTGTATGAGGGTATTGTATTGCGGATGCGTATTAGATGTGTACTCTCTGAGCGGGAAATAAATAGGGAGACTGTGAGAGAGAACATAGGATATTACAGCGAATCTGCTGTAGGTTTTGTCTCTTCATTTTTTCTAGATAATAGAAAGGAAGGACTGGCTATTCGGGGTGGACATAGCCCAAACTGGGTGAACCACATATATCTGTGTCTCTCTAGTTTTATGTGTTTTTGTGCATGTATTTTCCGCATATTTTATGTGTTGCATTGCTCTGTAATATACAATTTTCTAACAACTGGTATCAGAGCCGAAGGTATATTTGGCTGATAAACTCGTAGGAAAGAAGGGTTCCTGGTTCGAGTGGGAGCAATGGCGGAAGATGGTAAGTTTAGGGTCGAGAAATTTAACGGCCAAAACTTCCCGCTGTGGAAGATGCAGTTGGAATATTATCTGTATTAGAAAGATATGTACCTACCATTGAGTGGAAAAACAAAGAAGCTGGCGGCCATGACAGACACAAAATGGAACATTCTTGATAGAAAGGCACTCGGTACAGTACGGTTGTGCCTTGCGGCATCATTCGCCTTCAATATTTCGAAGGAAACAACAACAGAGGGTTTGATGAAGACGTTGGCGAAACTATATGAAAAACCCTCGGCCTCAAACAAGGTATTTCTTATGAAACGACTATTTAATATGAATATGTCGGAAGGTGGATCTGTTGCAGACCATTTAAATGATTTTAATACAGTTACCAGTCAGTTAAGTTTTGTAGGGGTAAACTTTGATGATGAAGTTAGAGCTCTGTTATTCTTTTGCTCATTACCAGAGAGTTGGAATGGTTTAGTAATGGCCATTAGTAACTCTGTCTCTATATCTAGTACTTTAAAGTTTGATGATGTTTTCAATGCTATCCTTAGCGAGGAAATGCGACGGAAAAACTCCGGTGAGACATCGGGTAATGCTTTGAGTGCAGAGTCTAAGGGAAGGAGAATGGAAAGAGGAAAGAGCTTAGGATATCGTAGTAAATCAAGAAAAGGTAGATCCAAGTCCAGATCGGGGATAGTGTGTTGGAAATGCGGAAAGAAAGGACACGTAAAGAAAGACTGTAGATCTCGGAAGGGAAAAGAAGGAGACGCGCAACAAGAAAACAATCATGAAGCAAATGTGACAGGTGATGTGTTACAAGATGCTTTGATTCTTTATTTTGAAAATGTTACTGATTCCTGGGTAGTAGATTCAGGGGCCTCTTTCCATGCCACACCTGATAAGAAATATTTTCATGACTATGTTCAAGGAGATTTTGCACAAGTCCGTTTGGGTGATGATAAACCCTGTAAAATTGTTGGAATGCGTAAGGTTCTTGTAAAACAGTAGAATGGAAACCAATGGCTATTAAAGGAGGTAAGGCATGTTCCATATATAAAGAAAAATATGATTTCAACAGGGCAGTTAGGCGGTGAAGGTTGTGTGAAAACTTTCACAGATAAATCTTGGAAGGTCACCAAAGGAGCCCTGGTAATAGCAAAAGGTGAAAAGGTTGGTACATTGTATTTATGCAATGGTATTTCTAACTCTGTTAATGCTTTAACTTCCAAAGGAGCAGATGCAACATTATGGCATCATAGGCTCAGACACATGAGTGAGAAGGGGATAAAGATTCTTCACTCAAGAAATTTGTTGCCAGGTTTGAAGAATGTTGATTTGGATTTCTGTGAAAATTGCATTTATGGAAAGCAAAAGAGAGTCAGATTTATCATAGCTTGGAAAGAAAAGAAGAGCGAAAAATTGGAGCTTGTGCGTACAGATGTATGGGGACCTGCTCAGGTATCATCTCTCGGTGGCTCTTGCTATTATGTTATGCTTATTGATGATGCAACTAGAAAAACTTGGATTTATTGTATTCAAAATAAATCTGATGTATTTGATACTTTCAGGAAATGGAAAGCTTTGGTTGAGATTGAGACATGAAAGAAGTTGAAGTGTCTCAGATTAGACAATGGAGGTGAATATTGTAGCAAAGAGTTTGTTAGGTACTGTTCAGAGCATGGAATTCGTAGAGAGAAGACAGTTCCAAGAACACCACAAGAAAATGGTGTGTCAGAAAGGATGAACAGAACAATCATGGAGCGTGCAAGGTGCATGAGATTGCATGTAGGATTGCCTTTACAATTTTGGGCAGATGCTGTAGATACTGTTGTTTATCTAATAAACAGAGGGCCTTCAAGTTCCTTGGATGGTGGTATTCCAGAGGAAGCATGGACAGGTAAAAAGGTAAACTACTCCTTTTTAAATCCTTTTGGTTGTGAGGCCTTTGTCCATATTAATAAAGAAAACAGAACAAAGCTTGAGGAAAAATCAAAGAAATGTACCTTTATTGGATATGGTGCTAATGATTTTGGTTATCGCTTATATGATTATGAAAATCACAAAATCATTAGAAGCAGAGATGTAATATTCAATGAAAAGGTCTTGTATAAGAATCAGCTGCAGGAAAAGAAACAGGAAAAAGAAAGCAAGGAATACACGGTTCTTGATGAGATAACTGAAAAAGTAAAGGTGCCTGAAAATAATAATAATCAACAACCACAACAGCAACAGGCACCTCAAACACCTGAAAGTGGTGTTAGAAGATCTACTAGGATAAGTAGACCCCCTGAACGATACTCTCCTTCATTATATTATTTATTGTTGACTGATTCTGGTGAACCTGAATGTTATGAAGAAGCAATGCAGCTTGAAAGCAGGAAGAAGTGGGAGCTAGCCATGGAAGAAGAGATGGACTCCTTAATGCATAGCCAGACTTGGGACTTAGTCAGGTTGCCTGCAGGTAAAACTACATTGCAGAATAAATGGGTTTATAGGCTGAAGGAAGAATATGGAGGAAAACAAAGGTACAAAGCTAGACTTGTGGTGAAGGGGTTTGCACAAAAGAAAGGTATTGATTTTGATGAAATATTTTCTCCTGTTGTTAAGATGAATTCAATCAGAACTATTTTAAGTCTTGTAGCAGCGGAAGATTTACATCTTGAACAGTTAGATGTAAAGAAAACATTTCTCCATGGAGATTTGGAGGAAGAGATATACATGCAGCAACCAGAAGGATATGAGGTAAAAGGGAAAGAAAAATTGGTGTGCAGGTTAAAGAAGAGCTTGTATGGCTTAAAACAGGCTCCAAGGCAGTGGTATCTAAAATTTGACAAGTTTATGTCTGAAAAAGGTTATACTAGATGTCACTCTGATCATTGTGTTTATCTAAAAAGGCAAAATGATGGCAGTTATATTATATTGTTATTGTATGTAGATGACATGCTTGTTGCAGGGTCTAACATGCAGGAAATAAATGTGCTCAAAAGAAAATTGGAAATTTCATTTGCAATGAAGGATTTGGGAGCTGCAAAACAAATCCTTGGTATGAGAATAACTAGAGACAGGAAAAATTGCAAATTAACACTGTCTCAGAATAAGTACATACAAAAGGTGTTGAAAAGATTAAATATGTAGAATGCAAAACCAGTTAGTGCACATTTTGCTAGCCATTTCAAACTTAGTAAGGAGATGTGCCCAAAGAACCAAGAATACATGGATTATATGTCTAAAGTTCCATATGCATCAGCGGTTGGAAGCTTAATGTATGCAATGGTCTGCACAAGGCCTGATATTGCACATGCAGTGGGAGTTGTAAGAAGGTACATGAATAATCCAGGAAAATAACATTGGATGGAAGTAAAATGGATTCTCAAATATTTGAGAGGTACCACAAATCAAGCATTATGCTTTGGTGGTTCAAACATTTCTCTATAGGGATATGTTGATGCAGATATGGCAGTTGACAGAGATAACAAGAGGAGCACTACAGGATATGTATTTACCGTAGGTGGAACAACTGTCAGTTGGGTTTAAAAAATCCAAAGTGTTGTTGCACTTTCAACAACAGAAGCATAGTATGTTGCTGCTACAGAGGCTAGTAAGGAAATGATTTGGTTACAAAGGTTTATGGATGAATTGGGTAAGAAGCATGATATGGGCACGCTATATAGTGATAGCCAAAGTGCCATTCATCTTGCAAAGAACTCATCATTTCATTCCAGGACTA
This sequence comes from Pinus albicaulis, assembly GCA_034641835.2. Lineage (NCBI taxonomy): Eukaryota > Viridiplantae > Streptophyta > Pinopsida > Pinales > Pinaceae > Pinus > Pinus albicaulis. The sequence continues at coordinate 141,809,154 of CM076571.1, forward strand.
AACACATACATATCAAGTACCATTTCATACGGTCAGTATAGGAAGATGGACAGTTGAATCTGGAAAAGATACACACTAGCCAGAATCTTGTAGATATGCTAACAAAAGTTGTAACCAGGGAGAAATTGAGAATGTGCTCAGTTTCAATTGGTCTTCAAGGATGACGATGAAGATGAGAAACAGCCAGGTCCAAAGAGGAGTCATTGTCTAGCAAATGAAGCAGCGTTGGAGTTGCTACAATCAGTCTCCAAGTGGGAGATTGTTGGGTGTGGAGCCTGATTATCTTGTTTACTTTGTATCACAGCATTGGACCCCTGTACCTTAAATGGGGCGGCAACACCGCCTGTAAATTAATCACTACCGTGGGGGGTCCAGGGGGGAGGGGGGCAAAAATGACTTTATGGAGACCCCCCTGGTGGGGAGTTTCGGGGGCAGTGCCCCCGAAGCTAAAAATAGATGTAAAATTGCCTTGTAAAAGTATAGTAATTTCTAGTCAATCTGGGTCGTTAATTAGGCGGATGATCTGACGGTAGAAGTTATGTTTAGTTTAGGGTTTTTTGCCCTAGAAGGTAACCCCTCTCTTTGTATGAGGGTATTGTATTGCAGCTGCGTATTAGATGTGTACTCTCTGAGCGGGAAATAGATAGGGAGACTGTGAGAGAGAACATAGGATATTACATCGGATCTGATGTAGGTTTTGTCTCTTCATTTTTGCTGGATAAGAGAAAGGAAGGACTGGCTGTTCGGGGTAAACGTAGCCCAAACTGGGTGAACCATGTATATCTATTTCTCTATGGTTTTATGTGTTTTTGTGCTTTTATTTTCTGCATATTTTATGTGTTGCATTGCTCTGTAATATATAATTTTCTAACAGTAACCCAGGCGGGGTGAACTCCTTTTTCAAACTTCTTGTCTTATGGTTTGATGTATATGTGTTTTTCAGCTGTTGATGTTGGCATGTTATTTTTAGGACATTTTAACATTTAAATCCTGGAAGCAACCTGCTCATTACACATAAAACCATGCACATATGAAACTCATTTCTTATACAGATGAGGGAGCTTGCATAGCATTAACAAGTTTGCCCTCATTTCAGATCAAGTTGGTATCAAATCATAAGGTTCATTGTTTCTTTGTGCAAAGAGGGTTGTTTGTTAATAGGAAAATTCTTACCAAGTTGAAGCTCCAGAGAGGAGAAGGAGAGCTTGTCTGTATGAATTCCCAAATAGGAACAGAGAAAATCAAGCTAGGTTTGCTACTAGCCCCACCTCAAGTTTCATCTTTGGAAAATTTTGAGACTTCAAAGAACATACTTGAAGGAGAAAATCCTATAAGTCTCTCAAGGGGAGAAGATAAAAATAATGGTGTTTCACAACCATCTTCACCAACAACTTCTTTGTTTTCTACAAATTTGAGGCAATATGCTAATGTATAAATTCCTTCCAAGATGGAATATGAAGACATTTGTGCTATGTGGGAGAAGTTAAATCAACACTTTATGTTGAGGAGAAGGAAGAAGAAGACACAAGAGCTCAAGAGGACACCTTGAGAATCCAAAAGGGGTTTGAAGCCCTCTTTGTATCCCAATCAAAAGATGAGACAAATGGCGAGCATGCATATGCTCCTTACTTGTATGCACATATTGATACAAATTCTTTTGCAACCTTTGAAAGATATAGAAAAGGTATTGGGTCCAAGATCTTGACAAATATGGGATACCAAGAAGGCTTGGGTATTGGTGCAAATCAACAAGGCATCAAGAACCCAATAAAGGTGAAAGAAAGGCCTAAGGACGAAGTCTTGGGGTATGTTGCACCGAAAGAATGGTCTTCTGATGACAGTGATGATTGGGTATCATGTATCTACTGTCACAAAAGAGGACATGAAGCAGCAAGGTGTTGGATTTTACATCCAGAGATCATACCTATTTGACTCTCCAGATAGGCACCATAGAAATGGTTTGTATATTTACTTGTATGATGCTAGATTTCATGTGAATGTTTTTTCAGTTGCAGGCATTTCAATTTGTTGCAAAATTTTCGCCAAGATGGTATAAAAGATGGGTATGTTACTCATTTATGTTGCAACAATTTATCATTCAATTAAGATCTTATGATCATTCATATGTTTTGGGTTTATGTACTTGTTTTTACTTGAAAGGGAGAGTTGAAAAGTGTACATATGCATGAGATTTTGTGTGTGTAAATAGAGAACTTGTGATAAGTTCATTGTAAATAGATACATGCATGAGTATTTTGAATATGTATCATATGTTTATCGACGTGTGTCGATTTTGTCACACACATTTCATATCGATTTATGTTGATTGTGTTGCATATTTCATGTCAACTTGTGTTGTTGATGTCGCATGATTTTTTGTCGATTATGTTCATCGACTTATGTTTTAGTCGATGGTGTTTGTCGATTGTGGGTCGATATTGGATACATCAATGTGCAAGAAGATCACCAAGTACTTGATGTTACACGAGGTGACTATCATTGCTTTGACAGAGCAAAAATGAGGTGGTCGTCATTTCAATTCTTGCATAATGTTTTCTTTTCAAAATTGATTGTGTGTTCTTGTGAAAGGATGTCACAGGAAGTTTGAGGTCCATTCAGTGAGAAGTGGACAAGATGCAAAGTGTTTTTTATCCATTGCAAAACAAGCTGGTTTTTTTGTCTTGAAACCAAGAGTTCACTCATATTACAAGCTTAATTTGGATAAGAGGATTTCCAAGAAGAAGCTCTTATGCATTTGTTGCAAGAGGGACTTCATTCTTAGTGGGAAGGCTGACAGTTTTCCAAGAACATAAGAGATCGACGTGCTGCAGCCGGGTATGTATCAGTCAACAACAGTCAAAAATGTTGAAGTGGTTCAACAATAGCCAGAGAGCAGTGGTTGAGAGACATAGCCAGTTGCAATGCAAGACATGTCAAGATGACTACGAAAAAGACTTGTCAAGTAAAATAGTTGATATAACTTGAAAGAAGAAGAGTGTTGAAGCTCAAGAAGATAATTATCAGCTTTTGTAGGTCCAAAAGCCTGTCAGTGGGAAGGTGTGATCAGAATTTGGATCAGGGCTTAAAATTAGCTAAAATTTCAAAGTGCTCAAAATTTCTTTGAACTTGAATGACCGGATAGAATTCGTCGCTAGGATTCTGGCACAACTCGTTTCATCAAAATCCGACTTCATATGACTGAGTTAACGTCTGTTGTTCATGTTCCAAAACAGTCTAAAAAGGAACAGAATAGGTATAGTGATGATGTGGCAAGCACAGTCAGCATTGCGAGGAATATTCTCCAGATTGCATCCAGTGGAACTGTGACAAGTGTCATATTCATATTCATCAGATGGGTTTGTGAAGAGAGAAATTGTCCAATGACCTCCAATATTCGTCCTAAGTTGGAATTTGAAATTTTTTTAGGAGTTGGAGTACAACCCAACTAAAGGGCACCACGTGTCCTCTCTGGTAGGCCATATCCTAACGTTTGGGGTTGAATTATTTGTTATATTAATATTGGACTAAGGTTATGGTGGAATTATTTGAAATATATATATATATATATATATATATATATATAATTTTTAAACCCACCTTCTCGACGGTCTTAACCAGATTTAGAAGGTTTGCTAACCAAATTGGCAAAGGGTTAAACTTGGCAATGTTGAAAAAGTATGGCAGAGCAGAATTTATTGCATGAGGTCGGGCTCTAACCCCTGACCTCACGCCTACCATCCACACGTCTTACCGTCTCTCCTACCGGATGTTTCTTAACCCTTATGTTCTCCGCATATATTTGAAGTTAAGTCAATCGATAGTTGGGGGTTGGAGGGGGCCAACCCCCTCCCCATGTGGCCAGAGCCCAAAAACCGAGCGCTAATCCAAATGTTGGCGAGATATGTTAATTTTTTTTAATTAACAGTTACACGTGCTTTAACCACGATAAACCGTCATTTGCGCTAAATGCACTTATCATAATTAATTACACTTATCTACCCGCTAAACACTATTTAATGCTAATTAAACCCGAAGATTATGTTGGCGGAGTTTTAGAGGAGTGCACCAGATTCAGCGGAGTCCCACTTTTAGTGGACTTAACTGGGAGTCCACTAAATTTAGTGGCAGTTTACTAGGCTTGGAGTAAATGAGGCATACCTTGAGCAATATTCAACCAAATTGAGCTCAGTAAAAGTCATTATTAGCATTTTGACATGCTAGGAATCCATTGGAATAGGTTTCAAAGTAGAGGAGGACTTGATGGATTTTTTCCCACTTGAATATTTTTGATGCCCAGGGCCACCAGGTGAGGAGGCCATGTCTAGAGGATCTGAAGTCCAAATGAAGAACTAGAAGAGGCTACTCAGGGGTTTAATGATGCTATGAATCTAATGGAAACTTCTTTTTTCCATTTTGAGTGCATATTTAAGGTCAATCTAGAAAGTTTTACAAGAAGGGTGTATGGGTCAAACAACCATTTGAAGAAGTTTTGGTAGTTGTGGATCAAGGAGGAGACCTTGTAGGGGTTGTTCTCGTTTAAAAAACTATTGTTGCAGCAATTATGGCTAGCATGGTTCAATTCTAGTTTTATTATTTTATTCATTAATTTTATGAAGATATTTTATGTATGCTTAAGTGTGGAATTGGAGTGTATTTGTGAGGGATTTTTAGCACTCATTGGTGAGGTATAGATCGTCTCTGTAGGAGATTGTTGTATTGTTGTTATATGTGAGAGCTCTTTGCAGGAGAATACCATCTTGAAGGGGTGATAGCCACATAGTAAGGTAGTATACTGATATGTACCTTTTTTCACCAAATAGAAGAGTGGTCTAGTCATGTTGATAGGCCAAGGAGATGTAGCCCAGGCAGGATGAACTCCTTCATCAAAATTCTTGTCTTTTGGTTTGATGTATATTTTTTTTTGAACTGTTGATGTTGGAATGTTATTTTTGAGACATTTTAACATTTAAATCCTAAAATAAACCTGCTCATTACACATAAAACCATGCACATAAGAAACTCATTTACTATATGGATGACAGAGCTTGCATAACATTAACAAGTTTGCTCTCATTTCAGATCAATTCTTAACGCAAGTGTACGAAAAGAGATCACTTTAGTTGTGTGTGACAAACAGCCCTAACAAAAAATATGGTTGCTTAAATTCCTTATATTTGCAATAGATGGTTGAAACTAATGCAACAAAAACCCAGATCTATGTTGTAAAAGTAGTTAAACAATAAAATGAAATAACAGTTTCTCCAAATATCTAATGGACAAGACAATATATATAAATAATTATATATATTAACACTTGGGAAGGGAACAAAGAATGATGTTACCAGTCCCCCTCAATGGGATGAGTTCTTGGTTCTCCTCAACACTTCAGATCTAGAAGTTTCTCTCTCTCAATGGTGTATAAAACGCAAGACGTGTTGAACTCTATGGGAGCTCAAGAAGAAAAATAGTAATAAAAATGATCGAAGTATGAAAATGACAAAAGGATTAAAGTCTAACCATGAAAAAAGGATCAAAGGTAAATAATGAATGGAAAACCCTACTATTTATAACAAAATATTGAGTTATCCTTGATAACGGTACATAATAAAATATTATTAACCAATATCTAGATCTACCTGCTTGGAATATTTTATTATATTTTGTTGGAGGGAAAAGGAATTTAAATTGGTTAAATCCCTTTATTTAGAAATAATAAATAACTAAATTATTTATTTATCATTTCAAGGATGGGGTTAAGGAATAATTTAACAAATAATGATTTATTTTATCATTCCTAAATGATTGAGTCAAATTTAACAAGGAATGTTAATTAAATAATGGTTTAATTAATTATTCCTAGAGAATAATAAGATAAATAATTATTTATCTAATTATTTCTCATTAATTGGGTTAAATATGACCAGGAATATTATTTAAACAATGGTTTAATTAATTATGCCTAGAGGAAAATCAAATAAATAATGATTTATTTGATTATTCCACATGGGGTTTCCTGTTTGAACTAGAAATAACTTAATAAAATATGGTTTATTAAATTATTTCTTATAGTGAAAGCAATTTTACTATGGTAAATTGGTCTTACATGGAGTACTTCAATCCATCTGATTGTAAATGGTTAGATGACCAAAAATTGGTTTAATAATAAGTTTGGATGCTACATGTTGGGCCTTGAAAGTGTCATTTACTTCCATTACATTTTCACTTATATTTCCATATTATCACCTTCACTCCTCGTCCATTTCATTACATTTACCTTACCATTATCATTATTGGGTTACCTTTATGTTTTTCCAAACTTTATTGATTCCTAGTATTTTTAAGTGAATTTGTGCTTAAAAATTAGAAAATAATATGGATACACTTATACCTAACAAGTGGAATGAGATTGTTGCCATGTGTAGGTCAAAAAGAAGCTTCCAAAAGATCCTTATGTGGCCTCCTAAGGCCAAATTCGAATTTGAATGGAGAAGATCATGGGATCATGAGGATATGTGTCTCATTTCCTATTTTTATTGTAACTATAAGAAGACATGTGCCCTATCACTTCCTATTTGGATTGTAACTCTAGAGCTATAGGGAGAGATTCATGGAATCTCATTAATGAGATATATTCTCATCTTTTTGTATAAATAAGGGAAGCTTTCTCCTACCAATTATGTGTAAAGTTGGAGTTATGCCCAAGCTTTGAATAAAGAATTAGATTGTGGCACCTTACTCATGAGTTTTCTTTCACTTTGACTTGGTTTTTCTTACATATGGAGCATCTAGATTTACCATCTCTCATACTTTTGGATTGGCCATCCACAATGTGTGATATTTATCTACTTTCATAGATTAAGATTGAATTTTTTTTCTTAGTACTAGTTTTAGAATGACTGTGTAATCTTTTCTTTCCTAGAACATCTAAAGAAAGTAGATTCTTCTATTTTCCAATTGGATTATGTTTGAGGCAATAGAGCTCACAGTTGTTTAGTTTATTTTCATGTTCTTACATTGCTTTCTTAGATCATATTCTCAATTATATGTATAATTGGATGCTTATAAATCATACCTAGAAGGTGACTCTGTTATACTTCCAAATTGGATGCTTGAGTGTTTAACCTATGCAATAATTGAGTTTTCCTTTACATGCCTTCATATTTATTTCCTATATTAGATCCTCAGTTAAATGTATAATTTAATGCTCCTAAATATCATGCCAAGAAGGTGACTCTGTCATACTTCCAAATTGGATGCTCGAGTATTTAACCTATGCAATAATTGAGTTTTTCTTTACATGCCTTTATATTGCTTTCTTAGATTAGATCCTCAATTAAGTGTATAATTGAATGCTCCTAAATATCATGCCAAGAAGGTGACTCTGTCATACTTCCAAATTGGATGCTTGAGTATTCAACCTATGCAGTAATTGAGTTTTCTTCACATGATTTGAATTGATTTCTTAGATTAAATTTCCAGTCGACTTAGTTGAATTTTCTTTCTTTCTTTTCGTTACTTGATTTCATAGGTTAGTTGAATTTCATTTTTCATTGTTTTATTTCATAGGTTAGATAAATTTGTGTTATGCAGATTAATCCCTCTTGTGGACAAGAGAAATCTCCCTAGTATCCTACAGATAGCTAGAAAAAAACATCCATTTGTAAATTGCTTTCTCTAGATTATTTGTAATTCAGAATTATTATAAGCAACGAAAGAGGACATGCCCCTACCTTGAAATCCAACGTTCACTGTAGCCTTTTATCTAGTCGCTCCAAAGAGGCTTATTCAGTAAGTAGAACCTGCAATCAAAGACAGAAAAAAGAATTAAAAGCACCTGCAACATATAATAATTAAGAAAAACTAATCTAACTTAGTGATCAAGGAATCTAAGTATTGAATTATTCAAATAGACACAAGAACAACTTAATGAGAAAAGGAGATCCATATGTATTATCTTGAATGAAAAGAGTAACTTTAAAACCTGATGCCTTGATGTCATACAAGTTCCTCCAGGGGTCCTGAACAATCGTTCCTCATTCAGATTGACAAGCCTTCTTCTCTTTGAACTAGAATGAAGTTATGGACATTAGTGTGTGATCATTCTCATGCCAAAAATAACTAGTATAGAGAGTATTCTCTCTTGAGAATTTCTTCAGAAACTAACATGTATGTATACCATATACAAGCTACCCTTGAGACTGAAACATGAGCTCAATTTATAGGGAAATGGAGGTAGTTTTAGTTCCATGAAGAGGGGGATGGATTCCTCTCATGAAGGGATTTGAGCTCCATAGAACAAGGGATAAGCTCCATGAGTGGAGGGATAGAGCTCCATGAGTGGAGGGATAAAGCTTGAACCAGTCGCTCTTCTAGAAATTTCCAGTTGGGAGAATATTTGACTAGCTGGGCTTCTAGAACTTAATTTTTCCATTATTTGACTATTTACAGGGGTCTGCAGGTTTTATAAGCAGAACGCGCGGGATCTGCCACAGGCTATAGAACAAATATCCGTGGATCCATAGGAAAGAGCTAGGAAAAGTGCGGAGTTAGACTTTTAAGGGTTTTAATGAGATTTTCTCCAATTCAAAGACTTGGTTTAGAAACATTAGGGTTTTTTACTTCTAAGGGAGCATAATATAGGTAGTGATGAACCTATATAGATAGTCAAATTTCATGGTGAAAAAATAACATGTAATAAATTTCTCGCTAAAGTGCGAAGTCTGAGGTAGTTCTGAAGAGTGAAGTGCTTTATCATTCTAAGGATTGGATTGCGGACACACTGGTCGAAAACCTGTAAAAACATTCAATGCAAGCATATATATATATATATATATATATATATATATATATATCATCGTTGAGGTAGGCATTCCCATACTCATATCAAAACTAACTAAATGTTCTGGTACAAAAATGATTTTAAAATTACATCAATAGTAGACACAGTATGGGCACAACCATCTGTCATAAGTAGTATACTATATCATGTTGAGATTGCAACAAGATGATGAGCTTAGTGAAAAGAGTCGCCTTCACTAAGTGGGCCCACAGGCTATTTTTGGCGCAAGTCTATTTTTAGACTGTCTATTTTTAGACATGTCGATCATATTCTATGAGTTGCAGGATGCTATTTGTGGATGGTTGGTCAAGTTGGAAAAATAGATGGATTTCTATTTTTAGACATATTAGGGCGGAGTCTATTTTTAGATTGCCGATTACTGTCGTAGAATTCCTCCCTTTATTAGCTCTTGCTAATATTTGGACGATGTTTTATCTTATTCTTGGGCCTTCGATTAAGTGCACGGATATGTGTCGGCGGCAGAAGGAATTCGCTATTCCTGCCCTGGGGGTTGATGGAGCTAATATTGCATGGAGACTTCAGTTAGAACTCATGTGAGAGAGTTTGGTAGAGTTGATTGAGGAAGTTAATGGAGTTGTGTTCAGTTTAACTGAGTTAAACATAGTTGAGCTAGTTGTATCTAGTCTAACTGATTGATACACTAGTGAGAGTGGTGTGAATTAATTATTAATTAATTCACTAATTAATAACTCATTAATCAACTAAATAATACATCATTTAACTTCAATGCATGGACAGTTTCAGGGGAGACCAGTGGAGAGATAGGTGAAAGAGCAGTGTGACTATCAGTTGTGACTATACTGGTGCATGAGTTTGCACCACACATTGATGGAGATGCCAATGAGGATTACGCAGTGCATACCAGGTGGATTAAAACTCATTCAGAGCCAATATTCAGCAGGGATTGTGCAGTAGAGGCAGGCTAACAGGTGGCAGAGATTGGAGCATGTGTTTTGCTAGATCGGACCTGATTAGTGTGTAGCAATTGGAGATTGTACTGAGAGCTTGTGAGGAGCTTTGTATAATGATTTTTACATGATCTCTATGACATATAATATACAGATATTTGGGGGTTTTCAACTTTAATCTTTCCCATCAAATATTGTTTTCATATGTGTGAATGTTTATGGTTTTAATGTGCGCATGCGATTGTTTTTATTTCCGCAATTAATGATCAATGGTAGAAGAGATTCTGTATTGTGCATGAAGTTAAAATAGTGTGTGATCAGGAGAATATCGGTGAATAATATATCAGTTATTCAAATTTATACATGGTATCAGAGAGATATTGATCATTGGAGCAATTGCAAAAACATTGAAGCGGTTGAGTTTTGAGCTGGTGGAATTCGAATTTGCAGTAGTGTTTTCTTGGTATCGAAGTTGATATGTCTTTCAACGAATTGTGATTGGAGTATGTCCTTGAGGTCAGCTCGAATTATATTGCACGGAAGGACAAGATGGAGGTGTTGTTAGATGACAATGGGTTGAAGGAGTTCATAGATGCAGAAATTCCAAAACCTGCTTCTGGCGATGTTGCCGCACTTGATGCATGGCAAAAGAAGACAGAAAAGTGTCGAAGAATTCTGTTGGAAGGTGTGAAGGATCACATAGTGTCCAACATTCATGGTAAGGCTTCTCCATTCTTGATGTGGAAAGCGTTGACAGACTTATTCCAAAGCAAGAGTGACCAGAGGAAGTTGGCGCTCAAGGATAAACTTAGAAACATAAAAATGGAGAAAGGCGACAGTATGTCCAAGTACCTCACGAAGTTCATCCAATGCAAGGATGAGCTAGGAAGTGTGGGGGTGACTGTTGATAATGAGGACTTGGTGAGCTTGGCTCTCCTTGGGCTTCTGAAGAGTTGGAATTCCTATCAGGACTCTGTCAATGGTCGGGAGAAATTGCCAGGATGGGAGAGACTTTGGTCGGATCTTGTGCAAGAGGAGATAAGGCGAAGTACCAGGGATGGATCTTCATCAAAGAAATCTGATGAAGAAAATTGTGCTTTGGCTGCCAAAGCAAGGAAGGGGAAGAGCAAGAAGAATTCTTCTCAATCCGGTGCGAAAGGTAAGAAGCAGGACATGTCCAAGGTGAAGTGCTTTCATTGTCACCAACACGGAAATTACGCCACTAATTGTCCACAGAAGAAGAAAAATAAGCAGGCTGCTGGATTTGTAGCTGGAGAGGCCTTAGCCTCGTAGTTTGAGCTGGATTTTTCGTTGATCGCATTCTTGGTCTCAAGTATGATGGGCTCAGTGTGGTTTCTTGACAGTGGTGCGTCCTTTCGTATGATCGGAGACAAAGATTTGTTTACTAATCTGGATGAGAAAGATCTTGGAGTGCACATCGAGATGGGCGATGATGGTAGATACAGTGCGACAGGTATTGGTACCACTTCCTTTGAGAGGGAGTCTGGTAAACCCTTCATATTGAAGGAAGTGATGAATGTTCTAGGATTGAAGAAGAATCTAATCTCGGTGGCCATGTTAGAAGACAAGGGATATGATGTTGTGTTTAGTGAGGGAAAGGATTTCCTGCGCAGTAAGGCAACTGGTGAGACCCGGAGGATAGGGGTTCGAGTTAAGAACCTTTATCAATTGCAGGTAGATGGTTGCGCAGTAATGGCAGGCAAGGCAGAAGGAGTGGTGAGTCGGGATGATGGCGAGCTGTGGCACAGGAGATTGAGCCACCTTCACCATGGAGCTTTGAAGATAATGCAGCAGATTTCTACTGGGCTTCCTAAGGGCACTCTTGTTCAGTCAGTTCAGTGCAAGGGATGTACCTTGGGAAAATTTGTGAAAGCCACCTTTCATGAGAAGGATAGTTGTGCCACGACGATCCTTGAGAGAATTCACACAGACGTGTGTGGAACTTTCTCAGTAGATTTGACAGCAAAGCACAGGTACTATGTGATATTTGTTGATGATTTTTCTCAGAAGTGTTGGATCTTCTTCATGCAGAAGAAGAGCAAGACATACTCAAAGTTCTGTGATTTTAAGGCACTGGTTGAGAAAGAATCGGGGAAGCAGGTGAAGGCTCTTATGAGAGACAATGGTGGTGAATTAATCTCTGGCTAATTCAAGGACTTTTTCATCGCAGAAGAAATTCTAAGAGAGATCATAGCACCTCATAACCCACAGCAGAATGGGGTTGCTGAGCAGAAGAACAGAATGATCGTGGGTGTGGCACGGGCGATGTTGCATGATCAGGGCCTACCCATACATTTCTGGGCTGAGGCATGCAATACTGTAGTATATGTGTAGAACCGTTTCCCTCATAATATACTTGGCATGAGTACACCTGAGGAGGTGTTTTCTGGTAAGAAGCTTGATATTTCCCATTTGAGGATTTTTGGTTCACCTGTTTACATTCATGTGACTACGGATGCCAGGAAGAAGCTGGAGCTAACTACAGAGGTTGGGATATTTTTTGGTACACTAATACACCCCACAACTATCGTGTGTATTTTCTATACAGTCGCAAGATTGTTGTGCAACGGGATATCAAATTTAATGAGGAGAAAGCCATGAAGTGTTCGCTTCAGAGGGAGCCACACTTGCATGCAGATGAGGAGCTATTAGTTCTTGAGGATGAGGTTCAGGATGTGGATCAGCCACAAGATGAGGTTCATGGAGTGGAAGAGACCACTCATGCAGCGCCAACCATCAGAGGGCAGAAGCGCACTACAGAAGTTGAGCGACTGGCTCAAGATGTAGAGAAGGTTGTAGGAGCACCTACATCACAGCGTAGACAGAGACAGTCACCTAACCGGCACACTGGATACACGCCTCTTATGAGTCAATGTATCGTGACAGCGCCATCCTCTTTCGAGGAAGCTGTGGAGGATCCTGCATGGGTAGATGCCATGGTGGAAGAGTATGATTCGATTGTCAGAAACAATGCATGGGAGATTGTCCCAAGGCCAGATGGGAAATCAATGGTGGGTTCGAGATGGATCTAAAAAGTGAAGCAAGCAGCTGACGGGAGTGTGGAGAAGTACAAGGCAAGATTTTTTTCCCAAGGCTTCTCACAAATTGAGGGGATCGATTATGAGGAAACCTTTGCACCTGTCGCAAGGTATTCTTCCATATGGATGATCCTAGCTCTCTCAGAGCAGATGGGGTGGCACATTCATCAGATGGATGTGAATATTGTGTTCCTCAACGGGGTGATTGAGGAGGAGGTGTACATAGAGCAGCCCGAAGGTTTCGAGATCTTCAGCAGTGAGTCGCATGTGTGCAGGCTCAAAAGAGCACTGTATGGGTTGAAACAAGCACCTCGTGCTTGGTACACACGGATCCAAACCTATACCAGATTTTGGTGGAGGGTAAGTTGTTGATAATTGTACTTTATGTAGATGATTTGATACTGACCGGTGATGAACAGTTGATACTCTCATGCAAGGATGATCTTGCAAAAGAGTTTGAGATGAAGGACTTCAGCCTCCTTCATTATTTCCTAGGATTGGAAATTTGGCAGCGCAGTGATGGACTGTTTGTTTCTCAAGGCAAGTATGCCCCGGAGATACTGGAGAAGTTCAACATGCATGGATGCAATCCTGTTCATACTCCTCTTCCTCGTGGTTGGAGGAAGGAGGATGCTACATCGGCGAATGTAGTGGATGCCACTGTTTACCGACAGTTGGTGGGGTCGCTTATGTATCTGGTCAATACACGACCCGACATATGCTATGCAGTTAACCAGCTTTCACAAGCTATGGTTAAGCCTACCAAGCTCTTTTGGAAGGCGGGGAAGCATGTATTGAGATATCTCAGAGGCACATCAGGATATGGATTATGGTACAAACATTCGGATGAGGTGAAGCTGTGTGGCTTCACGGATGCAGATTGGGCAGGGAGCCCATCGGATAGAAAGAGCGCATTTGGAGGAATTTTCAGTATCGGGTCGACAGTAGTTTCTTTGTACAGCAGGAAGCAGATATCCGTGGCACTTATTTCAGCAGAGGCCGAGTATATGGCAGCGAGTTTGGCTGCATGCGAGGCTATATGGATGAGGAAGATCCTGGTCGGGTTGTTCGGTTCACACTTAGATCCTGCGACGATATATTGTGATAATCAGAGTTGCATCAAACTCTCGGTTAATCCAGTATTTCATGATAGATCTAAACACATTGACATCCAGTATCATCATATCAAAGATTGTGTGTAGCGGAAGATCATGTTACTTTCATACATTCCTACGGAGGATCAGGATGCTGATATCGACGAAGGCGCTCACCAGGAGAAAATTCGAATACCACAGAGGCAGGATAGGGGTGGCAGATAATCCTTATCTTTTTGAGAGGGAGTGTTGAGATTGCAACAAGATGATGAGCTTAGTGAAAAGATTAGCCTTCACTAAGTGGGCCCACAGGGTATTTTTGGCGCAAGTCTATTTTTAGACTATGTCTATTTTTAGACATGTCAATCATATTCTATGAGTTGCAGGATGCTATTTGTGGATGGTTGGTCAAGTTGGAAAACTAGATGGACTTCTATTTTTAGACATATTGGGCGGAATCTATTTTTAGATTGCCAGTCTAAAAATAGATATGTCGAATATTATTAGCTCTTAATAATATTTGGACTATAAACATTATCTTATTCTCTTGGAGAAATTCAGTTAAGTGCACAGATGTGGAACATCAGCTGACATAAGGAATTACACTATTCCTGAGGGTTAAGTGGAGTTATTGCATGAAGACTTCATTTAGAACTCATGTGAGAGAGTTTGGTGGAGTTGATTGAGGAAGTTAGTGGAGTTGTATTCAGTTTAACTAAGTTAAACATAGTTGAGCTAGTTGTATCTAGTCTAACTGATTGATACAATAGTGATAGTGGTGTGAATTAATTATTAATTAATTCACTAATTAATAACTCATTAATCAACTAAATAATACATCAGTTAACTTCAATGCATGGACAGTTTTAGTGGACACCAGTGGAGAGTTAGGTGAAAGAGCAATGTGACTATCAGTTGTGACTATACTGGTGCATGAGTTTGCACCACACATTGATGGAGATGCCAATGAGGATTGTGCAGTGCATACCAGGTGGATTCAAACTCATTCAGAGCCAATATTCAGCAGGGATTACGCAATAGAGGCAGGCTAACAGGTGGCAGAGATTGGAGCATGTGTTTTGCTAGATCGGACCTGATTAGTGTGTAGCAATTGGAGATTGTACTGAGAGTTTGTGAGGAGCTTTGTATAATGATTGTTACATGATATCTATGAAATATAATATACAGATAGTTGGGGGTTTTCAACTTTAAGCTTTCCCATGAAATACTGTATTCATATGTGTGAATGTTTATGGTTTTAATGTGCACATGCAATTGTTTTTATTTCCACAATTAATGATCAATGGTAGAAGAGATTATGTATTGTGCATGAAGTTAAAATAGTGTGTGATCAGGAGAATCTCGGTGAATAATATATCAGTTATTCAAATTTCTACATATCATGAATAATAAAACTCCTTGCATCCTGGATGGTGGAAGCTAGATCCAGGGTCTTGATTTCCGCTTCCTGAACTAGTACGATTCTATCCATGCGATTGATTGTGTCGAAGTTGAACATGGTAGAAACCACTTGATTACCAGTCAATGATGTGAATTATTAACAATTTTGAGAGAAACCACCAATAATGACAATGGCTCTTAAAGTACTCATTACAATCCACAAAGTGTGAATGAATTATTTGCAGTCAAACACTTCACGGAATCATTCGATCGAAGGTCAATGATGCAACTTGTCATCGAAGGTGAGAAACCTGCCATTAGGGCATACATATCCCAAGGTACTAATAGGATTTTAGATCAAATTTCTAGATGATGAGCTGTCGTCGATAAGAAGTGACCCGTCGCAAGAAATCCTACGACATGAAACCATTAGATCAAGTTTTGAAGAAATATTTGCAAGGACAGACTCAGGGATGGTCAACGCGAATGGAGACAAATGTCTACAATGAATGGTTTATTTGAACTGTCTCTTGAACACATAATGACACTGCAGATGGTTTGGTAAAAATTTACCTAAAGCTCGTCTGCAAGGTCACCAATTCGAAACCCTTGGGTGATTAGGATTAGTCTAAACTACCAAAAAAAAAAAAAAACAATTTACCTAAAGCTAATACCTAGAAACTGGTTGAAGACCTTGAATGTGGTTTGATTAACTGTTAGACAAAGGATTTACCTAACCTAGGTACAAGTGTGACAAAAGTGTCGTGTTCAAGAGTGGTATACTGCTTTTGAAACAAGGGTGGAAACTGGATTCCTTTTTCTCTCTTTTTCCCCCACCATTATTGGCAAGTATCTCTTTATTTTTTACAAGCTTGAGGAGGATAACATTTGCTTGTTGTGTAAGCTTATCCTTTAGATGAGTCCATCTTAGTATTAAAATCAAACCCTAAGAAGGAGTGGTTCGTTCCTGTTTGTAATCGACAGGTCCTTTACTGTTAAATTTTAATGAGTCCAGTATAGGAGAAACTCGACGTTTTTTAGTTTTAGGGAGTCAGAAGAAAAACATAAATAAACTCCATGGTTGTAATTTTTCGTAAATTTAGTCTCTGAATCCCGAACAAGGATAAAATAATGTAGGAGAGAACTCTATTCACCATGATTAGTCAACCTATACCTTTTTCGTAAATAGTCCATTTCAGTCCGGAAAAGGGATAAACTTATACTGAAGGGACGACTGTTCACTTCGTTTAACGAGTTTGAATAGTCAAGTACTCGACGATCTTTTCGTATTTAGAGAGTTTGAAAAGGGCTTAAAAGGGAACTCCAGGGTTTCGATTTTTCATAATTTTCAAGAGCCCGAAAAGTGATAAAAGTATACTCATCATGAAAATAATTCTTTTCACCAAAAACGTGTAATCTGCACAAAAACTCAAAAAATTAAAAATACCTATTCCAAAGAAGTTAAAATATTGAAAAATAGCCTTTTTAAATTGAAAATTAAATAAAATATAAAATATTATTCACTCAAAAACTATAAAAAGGATTTTAACAAAATCATTTTCCCCTTTTAACTTTAGAGCAGTAAATTGAGAGCTTTTGGAAAAAAGGTTCCAGAGCCAATATCAGGAGAACCGACCGTTCAATTCATGATTCGTCAAAACCAGGTAATCCACATCACTTTACTCTTCATTTCTATCCATTTCAATTCTCTTTTTTGGCTTTAATTTCATTTTTTAGGATGAAATTATGTTCAAAAATGCACTCTCGGGGGTCCGCAGGTCATGCGCGTGCCACCTGCGGACCCCGATTATTTTCTAAAAGGAAAATTATCGAGCTATCACGGTTTTTGTGTGGAGCCTATGCAGACGTCCACACTGTCTCCACAGAAAAACTACGAAGGCACCGTGACCGTTTTAAAATCTACAAATTCTCTAAAAAATGGTTAAAGTTTTTCATTCCAATGGTTTCTAACTTTCCAAATGTGTTCATTTGTAGGCTATTTCACCATGCTAGGGTGGAGAGAATGCGAGCATGAGGATATAGACAATGAAGCCATGAATAATCCTCAAACAATGCGAGTGTTAAAAAATTGTGGTTTATATAAGTTTTGGGTGATTCAAGGTATGAGAGCACAAGTAGAGTTGATGACATGGTTAGTGAACACATGGGATGGTCAAGATCAATGCTTTATCATTGGTGACCATCGGCTCACAATCGAGCTCGAGGATATCTATTTTCTCACCGGATTGTCCCGAAGAGGAGAAAACATATCCTTGTTTGGGGCTAGACGGGTGGCCTACCTATTGCTAGTTATAAACAACAGTTGTCCAGTGATGAGGGAGATCCAAAGGATAATCGCATAGACATAAAAAATATCTTGCGATTAGATCTCAAAGTGATTGCATTCACGGTAACGAGGCTATGTGGAAGTGCGGCTCCACATGTAGCCACTTAATCTCAAATGCAGACCACGGTGGAGTGTTTTAGAGGCACCATATTCAACTGGTGTGAAGGGGTGCTAGCCAACATAAAATTCCAACTAACTAAAGTAAAGAACGCAAAGTTAAAAAACTTTGGTTATGACGCCATTTTGATTTCCTTTGCTTTGGAGAGAATTCCACTTCTTTCGATCAGCTTATTCCAGTGGATCGTGGGGAAACTCAGGAACCTTGAATGGTACATTG
The DNA here is from genome assembly GCA_034641835.2 of Pinus albicaulis. Taxonomy (NCBI): domain Eukaryota; kingdom Viridiplantae; phylum Streptophyta; class Pinopsida; order Pinales; family Pinaceae; genus Pinus; species Pinus albicaulis. The sequence goes on from CM076571.1 coordinate 141,827,160, forward strand.
GCTTGCATTAATGTCCCACCATGGTGGCGATGGCAGTTCAGTGGTTCAGTTCACTTCAGCGTACTTTATGTGGCTAAAGAATCAAGTCTTCACCATCAAAGGATTCCTCTATGTAGGTATAGATTTCAGAGGTGATCCTGAGATGTCCTTGCCTCCAAGGGAACAGTGGGAATAATTAGGTAAGTGAACTATTTTGATGTTTTTAATCTACTTTTTATTTGTTTTTATCATCCAATACTGATAACAAAAGTTAAATGCAGATGTTGGTCCACGATGACTAGCTACACTCCATCGCTTTGATAGGTGGCAATCAGAGCCTATAACACCACCAAAGGATCGGGCAACAGATATCCTTACTGATATGGAACACAACCTGGAGAGGTTAACCATAAATATTCCCGATACAGGGACAGATGACATTCCTCTCCAGATTTAGATACATGTTATAGGTGTACCAAGACAGTTTAGGAGATTCCTACACAAGGTGGCGCGTGCCATAGTCTACTACCATGATCATCATCACAAATAGTGGATGATCATTGTGGATAGACGTATTTTTTTTTGTATCAATATCTATTAGATCATAAGGTGTTTGAACCTATGATCATAGACGATGTAATATTTTTTGAAAACAAACCTATCTATGATATTACTACTTTCTCCGAGTATCTTGTTCAACATGTATCGAATGTTGTTTTGGTTTACTATTTTAATGTTACAAATGTCTATTTAGAACACGATTAGCTAATGCATTGGCCAATGTGTTTAAATTTCTTGAAATGTGTTTATATTCAATGTAATTAAACTGTCATTCCAAGAGACAAACCTTCAAAAATAATCTCAATAACATTGGATTTTTAGTTGCATATACTCTATTTAAATGTAATACAATGAGTTGTGAATCTAACCTAATGATCAAACGTCGAATATAAAATTAAATGGCATCAGATAATAACTCAATGACTGCACTATATTCTATAATATTATTCGTTGTTTAACCAAGGCTTACCCCATCCATAGAAACTAACTCATTAGTGGGTGAATAGATAACCCAAGTTGCGGAAGAAATATTCCGTGTACTACGACAGACACCATCAACAAAACCAATATATGTTTGAAGGGATGTTGACATCTAAAATATCAAGAGTAATCAAGATAAGCAGTAATAGTAGTAAAAACAAACTTAAACTAGGCACACTTATCTAATCTAAGGCACACTATCTAAAAAATAACTAATATACAAGTGAGATCTTCACACGAGAATCAAGCATAATATATCTTCAGATAAAGACCATTCTGGGCTTATCTAAATAGACCCCGTCATAATCAGTCAATTCATAAGCCCCTTTGGCAAGCACTCGCTTGACAATGTAAGGACCATGCCACATTGGTTTGAATTTCCCAGCACCTAGCTTATCGTTAGCTTGATCATATATTAAGACTAGGTCACCTTCTGAAAAAACATGAGGTGTAACACTTCGATTGTTGAGATTCAACAAGATGATGAACTTAGTGAAAAGAGTCTCCTTCACTAAGTGGGCCCACAAGCTATTTTTGGCGCAAAGTCTATTTTTAGACATGTCGATCATATTCTATGAGTTGTAGGATGATATTTGTGGATGGTTGCTCAAGTTGGAAAAAATATATGGAATTCTACTTTTAGACATATTGGGTGGAATCTATTTTTAGATTTCCAGTCAAAAAAATAGATATGTCGAATATTATTAGCTCTTAATAATATTTGGACTCTAAACATTATCTTATTCTCTTGGAGCACTTCATTTAAGTGCACAAATGTGGCAGAGCAGCTGATAGAAGGATTTACGATATTCCTAAGGGTTTACTGGAGCTAATGCATGAGGACTTCAGTTATAACTCATGTGACAGAGTTACGCTTAGAAGCCGAGAGAGGAGAATGGCGTGCGTATCTGCTAGGGTTCACTGTCACAGGTCCCTTTGCGGCGCTAGGTTTTCCGCCCCTTTGCGGTTTGAAGAATGGAAGATACTCACAGTCGACATCTTGCCGCGCATCAGCTGTGCCAGATTTCGAGCGCCTCTTGCAGACTCAAGCTCTTATCCAACCTGCTCACGCCTGGGGTCCCGATTGGCCTCTGCAGCCCAAGATTTTTGCACGGCTTTCTGCGATAAAGAGGTTAACCCCTCTTACTCTGATTTGTTTGCTATCCCTTGTGCGTTCTTGACTCTGGTAGCAAATAGATCTCTCAAGGGTTGCAGATTTCGGCGTTTCCTTCTCCTGGGCACAGAGCTGGAGGATGTCGGCGCAAGCCCATTTCTTGCATTCGCCTTTGGCAGCGCTGCAATAGATACCCTTGCATTTTGGAGAAGGCTTTCAGCTGGGCGTTGGGATTTTTTCCCTCCTTTTTGGGCTTTCGCTGACTTTGTTGAAAGCAAGGAAACAGAGTTATTCGCTAGCGACCCTGCTACATTAGAGCCTGCCCGAGCCAATGCATGCCTCCACGGTAAAACGGTGGCTAGACGCTGGTCAGAGGGCGCTTCAGAGCAAGCAATCCAAGAAGATGATTCATTAGACTCCATCTCCACTGCGTGCCGAAGCTTCCTCTCATCTCAGGTATGCAGAGGCAAGCAGAAGTCTGATCACTCTGCCTCGTTTCAGATCCAGATCTTGCTCCTTTCTGGAAAAACTATGCTACAATGGGTAAGCTCTTCGGATCTAGTGCAGGATCTCAAGCAAATCCTGGAATATAGATTGGGGATCCCTTATGCATCACAGCGACTCCTCCACGAAGGTAAACAACTTGAGGATTTTTATCCCCTTTCTTTTTACAGTATTAAAAGAAATGCATCCATCATTTTCACCCTTCGTTTGAGAGGGGGCGCTGTTGGGCAGTCATCTGCAACCGCGGCTTTTTCATACAAAGATGCTGTCCATGCTCAGATGCCCAAGAAAACAGCTCCACCAGCTCAGGCTCCCAAGCCTTTCTTGGTGGACAAACTGGAGGAAACCCCCTCCATTGAAATAATGCATCCAACGCTGGATGAGCAAATCCAAAAGTTTGCTGAGCATGCCATTATTTGCAGATTTAATGGACTATGGCCACGCACGGCAGACCTCTATCAGTGGCTTCACTCTAACTGGACCAACAATTGCAAGGTTCTACTCTGCTCAAAGGGCTTCTTCATTGTAGTGTTTGCTTTCAGTGAGGACTACCAAAAGGCATTAACTGAAGGCCCATGGTTCTAGGGCTCAGCAGGTTTATTCCTCACCCCCTGGTTCCCAGATTTCGATCCATCAACAGCAGTCATCACCAAGCTCCCCATCTGGGTCAGACTTCCTAATCTCCCGGCGCATCTATGGCACTTTGCTGTATTCCAAGGGATTGGTAACACTCTAGGCCGTTTTCTTGCCACAGACACCTCTAGGGGGGAAAAGGGCATTTACACCTTCGCCAGAATCTGTGCAGAAATAGACATGAGCAAAGGTCTACCTGATCAGATTAATCTCAAAATTGGAGACTTCCATTGGACTCAGACCCTGGATTACGAGAACACAGTGTTCCGCTGCCGGCATTGCCATCACACAGGGCACCTTCAGAGCTCTTGTCCCTCGAGGCCTGCCCAAAAGAAGAAAGTCAATATTAAGCCGAAATCCAAAAGCTGGAAACCTCATGATCCTCCCCCCATGGATGATATTGATTCCAGCTCGGATGAAGAGGAAGGGGACGCCGAAGGAATGGACGCAAAGCCATCACAGGTTCCACCTTTGGCAAGTCCCGAGGACTCTAATGTTCCACCAAACTCTCAGAAAAGAACCCATGAGTCCTCGGATTCAGACAAGGAGACCTCTCCGTCAGCCCAGCTCAGTCTGCAAATCATACCAGCTCAACAGCATCATCTTGGCTGGGTCAAAGTTGGTAAAAAGAAAGGGAAAAAATACCGAATAGTTGATTCCACCCATGTTGGGTAGAATCCCTTGTTCAGCTCTCGTTTCTCTGTTTTTCTTGTTACTTTCTGCTTAGCACTGCCCTCTTCATGGTCTCTCTTAGGGGCCGAGGTGGATAATTATCCTTTCCGGCTGCCCGTTTTCTTGCTCCTCTTGGATGTAACTTCATATTGTACCATACGTTCTCTTAATAGAATTAGTTTTACGGAGAAAAAAAAAACTCATGTGACAGAGTTTGGTGGAGTTATAGAAGTAGTTGGTGGAGTTGTATTTAGTTTAACTCTGTTAGACTCAGTTGAGCTAGTTTTATCTAGTCTAACTAATTGATACACTAGTGAGAGTGGTGTGAATTAATTAGTTAATTAATTCAATAAATAATAACTCATTAATCAACTGAAGAATACATCAGTTAACTACAATGCATGGCAGTTTCAGTGGAGACCAGTGGAGAGGTAGGTGAAAGAGCAAGTGTGACTATTAGTTGTGACTATAGTGATGCATTGATTGCATCCAACACTCAGTGGAGATGCCAATGAGGATTTCACAGTGCAATATTGGTGAATTCAAACTCATTCAGAGCCATTCTTCAGCAAGGATTGCGCAGTAGAGGAAGGCTAGCAGGTGGCAAAGATCGGTGCATGGATTTGCAAGATCGGGCATGATTAGTGTGTAGCGATTGTATTGTACTGAGAGCTTGATATGATCAGATTTGTATGAGGATTGTTACATGATCTCTATGACATATATTATATACATATAGTTGGGGTTTTCAGCTTCAAGATTTCCTGTTAAACAACTATGTTCATATGTGTGAATTTTTATTGTTTCATGTGTGCATTGCTATCTTGATTTTATTTCCGCAAATGATCAATGGTGGAATAGATTCTGTATTTTGCATGAAGTTAAAATAGTGTGAGATCAGGAGAATATTGGATACATAACACATAAGTTATATAATTTCTACATGGTATCAGAACAATATTGATTGGAGGAGATTGCAATTATTGAAGCAGTTGAGTTTTTGTGCTGGTGGAATTTGAATTTGTTGCAGTGTTTTCTTGGTGTCGAAGTTGAGAATTCATTGAAATGTATTTCAACGGATTGCGATTGGAGTATGCCCTTGATGGCAACTCGAATTTTATTGCATGGAAGAACAGGATGGAAGCAGTGCTGGATGATAATGGGTTGAAGGATTTCATAGATACTGATATTCCAAAGCTTGGTTCTAGCGATGTAGCTGCACTTGACGCATGGAAAAAGAAGGTAGCGAAGTGTCAAAGAATTCTTTTGGAAGGTGTAAGGGATCACATAGTGTCCAGCCTTCACGATAAAGCTACTCCATTCTTAATTTGGAAAGCTTTGACAAACTTGTTCCAAAGCAGAAGCGAACACAGGAAGTTGGCGCTTAAAGACAAGCTCGGGAAAATAAAAATGGAGAAAGGCGACAGTATATCAAAATACCTCACGAATTTTTTCCACTGCAACGATGAGCTGGGAAGTGTGGGGGTTACTGTAGATGAAGAATATTTGGTGAGCTTGGCTCTCCTTGGGCTTCCCATGAGTTGGCATAGCTACGAGGATTCTGTCAATGGTCGGGATAAACTATCGGGATGGGAGTGACTTTGGTCGGATCTTGTGCAGGAGGAGATAAGGCGGGGTACCAGAGATGGATCTTCATCGAAGAATGAAAATGAAGAAAATTGTGCTTTCAATGCCAAAGCAAGGAAAGGGAAGGGGAAGAAAAATCCTTCTCAATCCGGTGCGAAAGGAAAGAAGCAAGAGTTGTCCAAGGTGAAGTGCTTTCATTGTCACCAACACATACATTACGCCACTAATTGTCCACAGAAGAAGAAAAATAAGCAGGATGCTGGATCTACAGCTGGAGAGGCCTTAGCCTCGCAGTTTGAGCTGGATTTTTTGCTGATCGCATGCTTGGTTTCAAGTTTGATGGGATCATTTTGGATTCTTGATAGTGGTACGTCTTTCCATATGATTGGAGACAAATATTTGTTTAGTGATCTGGATGAAAAGGATCTTGGAGTGCACATGGAGATGGGCGATGATGGTAGATACAGTGCAACTAGTATCGAAACCATTTCCTTTGAGAGGGAGTCTGGAAAACCTTTCATCCTGAAGGATGTCATGCATGTTCGAGGATTGAAGAAGAATCTGATCTCTGTGGCGATGTTGGAAGACAAGGGTTATGATGTTGTTTTTAGCGAAGGAAAAGCTTTCCTGCGCAGTAAAAAAATGGGTGAAACCAGGAGGATAGGGATTCGAGTTAAGAATCTTTATCAATTGTAGGTAGATGGATGCGCAGCAATGGCAGGAAAAGCAGAAGGAGTGGTGAGCCGGGATGAGGGAGAATTGTGGCACAGGAGATTGGGCCATCTTTACCATGGCGCTTTGAAAATTTTGCAGCAGATTTCTACTGGGCTTCCCAAGGGTACACTTGCACAGTCAGATCAGTGCAAGGGATGTACTTTAGGAAAATTTGTGAACACCATTTTTCATGAGAAGGATAGTTGCGCCATGACGATCCTTGAGATAATTTACACAGACGTGTGTGGACCTTTCTCGGTTGCTTCAACAGCAAAGCACATGTATTATGTGATATTTGTTGATGAATTTTCTTGTAAGTGTTGGATCTTCTTCATGCAGAAGAAGAGCGAGACATACTCAAAGTTCTATGAGTTCAAAGAGCTGGTTGAGAAAGAGTCGGGGAAGCAGGTGAAAGCTCTAAGGAGTGATAATGGTGGTGAATACATCTCTATCAAATTCAAAGACTTTTGCAGCGCAAAAGGAATTCGAAGAGAACTCATAGTGCCTCATAACCCACAGTAGAATGGGGTCGCGGAGAGAAATAACAAAACGATCATGGGTGCTGCATGGGCGATGTTGCATGATCAGGGCTTTCCCATACACTTGTGGGCTGAAGCATGCAACACTGCGGTTTATGTGAAAAACTGTTGTCCTCATAGAGTACTTGGCATGAGTACACCCGAAGAGGCGTTTTCTGGTAAGAAGCCTGATATTTCTCATTTGAAGATTTTTGGCTCACCTGTTTACATTCATGTGATGAAGGATGCCAGGAAGAAGCTGGAGCCGACCGAAGAGGTTTGGATATTTGTAGGGTACACAAAAACAAACCACAATTATCATGTGTATTTGCCAGACAGTCGGATGACTATCGTGCAATGGGATATCAAATTTCATGAGGAGAAAGCCATGAAGTTGTCACTTGAGAGGGAGATACACTTGCATGCAGATGAGGAGCTACTTGTTCCTAAAGATGAGCCTCAAGATGTGGATCAGCCACAAGAGGAGGTTCATGGAGTGGAAGAAACCACTCATGCAGTGCCAAAAATCAGAGGGCGGAAGCGCACTACAGAAGCTGAGCGACTGAATCTTGATGCAGTGCAGAATGTAGGAGCACCTACATCGCAGCGCAGATAGAGACAGTCACCTGACCGATTTACTGGATACATGGCTCTAATGAGCAAGTGTATCGTGACTGAACCATCTTCTTTCGAGGAAGCTGTGGAGGATCCCGCATGGGTAGATTCCATGGTGGAAGAGTATGATTCGATTATCAGAAACAGTGCATGGGAGATTGTCCCAAGGCTAGAAGGGAAATCAGTGGTAGGTTTGAGATGGATCTACAAAGTGAAGCAAGCTGCTGACGGGAGCGTCGAGAAGTACAAGGAAAGATTTTTTGCCCGGGGCTTCTCACAGATCGAGGGGATTGACTATGAAGAAACCTTTGCACCTGTCACAAGGTATTCTTCCATATGGACAATCCTTGCTCTCTCAGCGCAGATGGATTAGCACATTCATCAGGATGATGTGAAGAATGCGTTCCTCAACAAATTCATTGAGGAGGAGGTGTACATTGAGCAGCCTAAAGGATTCAAAATCTTTAGCAGCGAGTCGCATGTGTGCAGACTCAAAAGAGCATTGTATGGGCTGAAACAAGCACCTCGTGCTTGGTACACACGGATAGACAGTTATTTCACCAGACTTTGTTTCGCCAAGAGTGAGGCAGATCCAAACCTATACCAGATTGTGGTGGAGGGTAAGTTGTTGATCATTGTACTTTATGTAGATGATTTAATACTAATAGGTGATGAACTGTTGATACACTCATGCAAGGCAGATCTTGCAAAGGAGTTTGAGATGAAGGACTTGGGCCTCCTTCATTATTTCCTGGGATTGGAAATTTGACAGCGGAAGGGTGGACTATTTGTGTCTCAAGGAAAGTATGCCCAGGAGATACTAGAGAAGTTTCACATGTAAGGCTACAAGCCTATCGACACTCCTCTTCCTGGTGGTTGGGGGAAAGAGGATGCTACATTGCAAAGGTAGTGGATGCCACTGTTTATCGATAGTTGGTTGGTTCGCTCATGTATTTGGTCAATACACGACCGAACATATGCTATGCTATGAACCAGCTTTCACAAGCTATGGTTAAGCCTACCAAGCTCTTTTTGAAGGCAGGCAAGCATGTCTTGAGGTATCTCAGGGGCACATTGGGATATGGATTGTGGTACAGACAGTCAGATGAGTTGAAGCTGCATGGCTTCACAGATGCAGATTGGGCAGGAAGCCCAACAGAAAAAAAGAGCACATCTGGAGGGATATTCAGTATTGGATCTACAGTAGTTTCTTGGTACAACAGGAAACATAGATCCGTGGCACTTAGTTCAGTGGAGGCCGAGTACATGGCAGCAATTTTGGCTACATGCGAGGCTATATGGATGAGGAAGATCCTGGTGGGGTTGTTCGATTCACACTTAGATCCTACTGTGATATATTGTGATAATAAGAGTTGCATTAAACTCTCGTTTAATCCATTATTTCATGATATATCTAGAAATATTGACATCTAGTACCATCATATCAGAGATTGTGTGCAGCGGAAGATCATGTTGCTTTCTTACATTCCTACGGAGGATCAGGATGCAGATATTCTGATGAAGGCACTCACCAGGAGCAAATTCGAATACCATAGAGACAGGATCAGGGTGTCAGATAATCCATATCTTGTTGAGAGGGAGTTTTGAGATTCAACAAGATGATGAGCTCAGTGAAAAGAGTCGCCTTCACTAAGTGGGCCCGCAGGCTATTTTTTGCGCAAAGTCTATTTTTAGACTATGTCTATTTTTAGACATGTCGATCATATTCTATGAGTTGTAGGATGTTATTTGTGGATGGTTGGTCAAGTTGGAAAAAATAGATGGACTTCTATTTTTAGACATATTGGGCGGAATCTATTTTTAGATTGCCAGTCTAAAAAATAGATATGTTGAATATTATTAGCTCTTAATAATATTTGGACTCTAAACATTATATTATTCTCTTGGAGCACTTTAGTTAAGTGCAAAGATGTGGCACAGAAGCTGACAGAAGGAATTACACTATTCCTGAGGGTTTACTAGAGCTAATGCACGAGGACTTCAGTTAGAACTCATGTGACAGAGTTTGGTGGAGTTATAGAAGTAGTTGGTGGAGTTGTATTTAGTTTAACTCGGTTAGACTCAGTTGAGCTAGTTGTATCTAGTCTAACTGATTGATACACTAGTGAGAGTGGTGTGAATTAATTAGTTATTAATTCACTAAATAATAACTCATTAATCAACTGAAGAATACATCATTTAAATACAGTGCATGGCAGTTTCAGTGGAGACCAGTGGAGAGGTAGGTGAAAGAGCAAGTATGACTATCAGTTGTGACTATAGTGATGCATTGATTGCATCCAACACTCAGTGGAGATGCTAATGAGGATTGCACAGTGCAATCTTGGTGAATTTGAACTCATTCAGATCCATTCTTCAGCAGGGATTGCGCAGTAGAGGCAGGCTAGCAGGTGGCAAAGATCAGTGCATGGATTTGCAAGATCGGGCCTGATTAGTGTGTAGCGATTGTATTGTACTGAGAGCTTGATATGCTCATCTTTGTATGAGGATTGTTACATGATATATATGACATATATTATATATATATAGTTGGGGTTTTCAGATTCATGCTTTCCCATTAAACAACCATGTTCATATGTGTGAATTTTTATTGTTTCATGTGTGAATTGCTATCTTGATTTTATTTCCGCAAACGATCAATGGTGGAATAGATTATGTATTTTGCATGAAGTTAAAATAATGTGAGATCAGGAGAATCTTGTATATATAACACATAAGTTATATAATTTCTACATCAATCATACTGAGATTTCATACGTTTCTTATAAGCCTCGACAGCTAATGGAGCGGTGCGCCGAGTCTCATCTAATTGTTCCAAGTACAAAAAGTATTTTTCCTCTTCAGAGGTAGCTGGTAGTAACTCTATGGATAATTGGAGTGATGGTATTTCACATTCAATGGGTAACACAACTTATAAACCGTAAACAAGTTAAAAAGGAGTGAACCCTGTAGCAATTTTTGTTGAGGTTCGGTATGCCCATAGTGCCAAAAAAAGCATGGTACGCCCATTATATTTGTTAGTTTCGATAATCCATTTAATCATAGTGGTTAAAACTTTATTACCAGATTCAACCTGACCATTAGCATGCGGGTAATATGGAGTAGAGTTATCATGGTATAGGCCAAGTTGATCAGAAAGATCGGTCATCATTATATTTCGAAAATGACTCCCATGGCCTGTGATAATAGCTTGGGGTACACTGAAACGAGCAATCACAGGATTGAATACGAACGTAGCTGCAGTTTTTCCATCTGCCGAAAATGTAGGCATCGCCTCGACCCATTTGGTAAAGAAATCTACAGTGAGAATAATATATCCATGCCCCCCGGCTGAGTGAGGGTTACATGTAATGAAATCAATGTCTCATTTCGCAAAAGGACCGACAAAATTATTGGGTGAAGAGGAACTGGAGGCGCATGCATCTTTCGATAAAAAATTTGGCAGTTGTGGAATTTTCAGACCGCAATAATACAATCTTTGAACAATGCCAGCTAAAAATAGCCAGCGCGCAATATCTTTTGGGCTATGGCAAACCCATACATATGACCACCACATGCTCCAGAGTGGAAGTCATTCAAAACCCTTTCAGCCTCTTCGTGAGCTATACAACGTCGAAAAATAGAATCCTAACCACGACGATAAAGTGTGTCCCCAACAATATTGTATTGTTGATATTGATAATGGATTCTCCGTCAATTTGAACGTAAAAGCTCTGAGCAAAAGTTTTGGGTTTGAAGATAAATGATGATATCTCCATACCTTGGATCTGATTTACTGATAAGAAACAGAGATTCATCTGCAATGGGATTCTCTACCACGGTTTCCATCTTAGTATTGGGAAAGTCACATATAAGTTCTGCAAACACGAGTGATTTCCTTAATTTTTATTTCTCGAATTCCAAATCAAACTCTTGTAGGATAGCAATCCATTTAGATTATTTTCCCCGAGTAATTATTTTGTAAAAATATACATCACCGGGTTGCAATTAGATATCACAATTGTCTTTCGTAACAATATGTAATGACGAAATCTTTGGACAGCTTGAAATGTTGCCAAGGCCAATTTTTGCACATGCGAATATTTAATTTCGGTCGGATTCAACTTCTGACTTAGATAGTAAATCACATGTTCATTGTGAGATTCATCCTCTTGAACTAGAACCATTCCAATTGTGGAATCAGAGGCTGATAAATATAAAAAATAGTCCTGGTTGAAATTGGGTGGATGAAATAACGCTGCATGGGTTAACTTGTGTTTTAGAGCATCAAAATATCGATCAACAATCTCATCCCAAATAAAAGGAACATTATGTTTCAAAAATCAAGTAAAAACTTTTGTTAACTCAACATAGCTCAGGATAAATCTACACAGAAAGTTTTCTTTCCCTTGCAAACTTTGGAGTTCGCGAAGTGTGGAAGGAGAAGGTAAATTTATGATGACCTCAACCTTTAAGGGGTCAACATGAATGCCAGCTTTCAAAACAACGAATCCCAACAATCATCTTGATTGCACACAAAAAGCACATTTGTGCGGATTCAAACGAATCTTGTAATGCCTACCTCTCATAAAAATTACTCGTAAGTGAGTAGGATGATTGTCCCTGTGTAATGAGTGAGCAGGTAAATCATCCAGATAAGGAAGATGAGAGTTATATGGTCTGTGAAACCAAATATTTTGGGTTCGATCCCCAGTGGAGTCACCATTTTGTTATGTGGATTAATCTCTCTTGCGAACAAGAGTGGTCTCTTTAGTATCCTACGGATAACTAGAAACAAACGTCCATTTGTAAATTGTTTTCTCTAGATTGTTTGCAATTTAGAATTATTATAAACAAATAAAGAGGACATGCCCCTACCTTGAAATCCAACGTTCATAGTAGCCTTTTATCTAGTTGCTCCAAAGAGGCTTCTTCAGTAAATGGAACCTAAAATCAAAGACAGACAAAAGAATTAAAATCACCTGCAACATATAACAATTAAGAAAAACTAATCTAACTTAGTGATAAATGAATCTAAGTATTGAATTATTTAAATAGATAAAAGAACAACTCAATGAGGAAAGGAGATCCATATGTATTATCTTTAATGAAAAGAGTAACTTTACAACATGATGCCTTGATGTCGTACAAGCTCCTCCCGGGGTCCTGAACAATCATTCCTCCTTCAAAATGACAAGCCTTCCTCTCTTTGAACTAGCATGAATTTATGGACATAAGTGTTTGATCATTCTCATGCCAACAATAACTAGTATAGAGAGTATGCTCTCTTGAGAATTTCTTCAAAAACTAACATTAATCAGGTGATCATGTCCAAGTGAAAAAATAATGCTAAAAAATGGAACTACTCAGAAATGGTTGCAGTCTGAACGACCGGAAAGGTCTCGTCTCTGCGATTTTGGTGCCATGAATGGGACTCAAATCCGATGTCGTATGTGAAAGTTATAAAGTTTGAAATCTCCAGTAAAATCCATTTTTCAGTTGACCAAGTTTGACTTTCAAACTTTGAAATAATCAAAAAAATAATATTCCAAGGAATATTCCTTGAAATATTCCCCAGAATATTCCATCTGGACGAATCACATGCAGATAAGTGGCAGTATCTAATTCGGGGTTATTTTGACTTTGTTTATGTGGACCAATAGCAGGTCGCCATGTGGTAGGCCCGGAGGCCACCACATGGCCCAGGAGCAGTCGGTCAAAATTTTTATGGAGGGCCAAGGTTTCGAACACCTAACCTCACCTGTATTAATACAACGCTCTACCGGCCCGCCTGCAGAAGTTCTTAACATATAACATTAAAAAGTCATATTTAATTTTTAAAATAGATTTTGTTGGGCAGCAAAGGGGGCTAGCCCCCATACACCTTAGAACTATGTTCCCATAACCATGGCCTATAAGCCATTAATTTTCAGAGGAAACGGTTAATTAACCATTGTTTTCCTTATGTCATGTGGCCGCACTTCACGCGGTTATAATAAATGTTGCGGGTTGAGCGGAGTTAACAAGCGGTTTAAATGGAGGCGACCATGTGACCACATCGAGGCACCCTAACTGAACATTTATTATAACTGCTTGTGGTTCCACCTTCTTTGGGGCGCGTTCCACCAAATCTTCCTTTATACAAAATTTAGCGCGCTTAACTGGAGTTCACCCACATTTGGTGGGGTTTTCAAGTGACATTGGGCAGTTTTCTTTGGGAGGTCATAACTTCTTCAATATTGAACCAAATTGGACGAAATTTTAGTCAATTTTGGGTTTCTTCAGAATTATGGAGAGTTTGGGATAGGTTTTAGAGTGAACAGAGGTGTTCTTCAGCCATTTTTTCTTCAGAGAAGAGGAAAGAGCCACCAGGGCCATTAGGGAGATGGAGTTGTTTTGGGTTGTACTTCACTGTTTGAGGTGAAACAAAAGCCATTTTTAGCTTATTTCTGTCTTCTGAAGTCAAATTCACAGCTTTTTTTGCCTATTTAGGCATATATTTCACTGTATAACAATTTTGAGCAACTTAATAGAGAAAGGACATGCCCATTGGGAGCCTTGGACCCGACAGATGTAGCCCAGGAGGGGTGAACTGCCTCATCAGTTTATTGTGTTATGCTATGGTGAATTTATCTCGTTGTGTATTTCTGATATAATATGTTAAAAAATAAACTTAATTAACATTTCCTCACACAAAAACTCAGAAACAATTACCAAAAACACTTTCTTTAACTTGCCAGTCATGGAGAACACTTTGCACATTAATTTTAATGGAAATGGATACTTTGCATAGCATTAAAAATAGTTCCATTTTCATATCAAACATGTATTTCTACCATATAAAAGCTACCCTTGAGACTAAAACATGAGCTCAATTTATAGGGAAATGGAGGTAGTTTCAGTTCCATGAAGAGGGGGATGGATTCCTTTCATGAAGGGATTTGAGCTCCATAGACGAAGGGATAAGCTCTATGAGTGGAGGGATAAATCTTGAAATGATCGTGCTTCTAGAAACTTTGAGTTGGGAGAATATTCGACCAGCTGGGCTTCTAGAACTTACTTTTTCCTTTATTTGACCATTTACGAGGGTTCGCAGGTTTTATAAGCAGAACGTACGAGATCTGCCACGGGCTATAGAAAAAATATCTGCGGATCCACATGAAAGAGCTAGGAAAAGTGAAGAGTTATAATTTTAAGGGTTTTAATGAGATTTTCTCCAATTTCAAGACTTGGTTTAGGAACATTAGGGTTTTTTACTTCTAAGGGAGCATAATATAGGTAGTGATGAACCTATATAGATAGTCAAATTTCATGGTGACAAAATAACGTGTAAAAATTAGTTGTCGTTATTTTGTACTCAGATTGATCTAAACTGAAAGACAATTTCTAGCACATACAATTCACACATGCTTCAGAAGTTTACGAAACTGCGGGTTGACAATTAAATGACAGGAAATTATTTTTCCCCAACACAACATTAGCTAGAAGATCTGCACTTGCATTACAAATTCTTGGAACAGACGAGATATTGAATGCTAAAAAATGAGAGGTAAGAGGTTGTACTAATTACTCATACTATTTAATATGACCATAAACACAGTGTATCATATTTCTTACTCGTTTGACAATTATTTCAGAATCACCATATACCCGGAGATATTTGACACCAAGGTCAATTGCTTTGTACAAGCCTTTTACCAGTGCCTCATATTCTACGGTGTTATTTGTGCATTCAAATTCAATTCTACATGCCAGCATTGTCCTTTCACCTTCTGGATTGTTTAATATACAACCAACTCCCGCACCTTCACGAGATTTTGATCCATCAAAGTATAATGTCCAGAACAAAGTATTAATACAAGGTTTATCTATGATATTAATACACTTGTAAGAGTCTTACTGAGAAAATTTTTAGATCTGAGAATTAACTGAGTTGGTGAGAAATAGAGACTTATGAGCATTAAAATTTCCCAAAAAATATTCAGCAGAGTAATTTCCAAGAATGTTATTAGTAAAATCGATGGGTTCATTCTCATCTTCGAATTCGGTTACTGAGTATTTCATGTGTTTTTCATTGTCTACTCGGATTTGATTTGGCTTACCATTATATGGAAGTCACATATGAGACCACTAAGTTTCAAAATAACCATGAAGCTTTTCTGACCAGTCTCTACTTAGGATTAGACCGTAATAGTCAGGGATATCAGGAACTAAAACATCAATTACTTGATGAATTTTTGGATGGGATGCCGATTTGATAAGGACTGAATTCATTTCTATTAATACCTTAACCTTTGTTCTGTCTAATTGCATAATATGTACTGCAGAATTTTTAGGAGTTATATTCAATTTCAGACAAATGGAATATGGCAGGATGTTTGAAGAGGCTCCACAGTCGATTAGACAATTATGCACATTTTTGTTAAATACTTCAAAAGTTAAAAGGAAAGGAGTACTATGTGAATTAGATCTGTTACTGATTAAAATAGCATCAACTGCCTCAATTTTCTCAAGTAATGAATCACTAGGAGGCTTACCAACTCCTTTTGAAGCTTTAGAAGTCACATGGGCAGGTAAGAATGAAGCAGGGACTACATTAAGTTCTTTAAGTAAAATTTTATGTTGTTGCTTCAATTTTCTCAACTGATGTATTGAGATATTTTCCTTTATCTTATTCATATCCTCCACTATATTATATTCAATAGTATCAAAAACCACTAATGTCTTAGATGTAGATGGAAGAGTAGAAGAAGTTTGATTTGATTGAGGAGAAGAAGTTTTATTGTTAATCACTTTGTCCTTAGCAACATAGGATGAAGAATTTTTTTTTGAGGTGACTGAGGGAGGTCAGTAGAATTTTTACTTCTAGTGTTAACTGGAAGTGTCTCATCTTCATCTTCATTATCAGATGTTGTAAGGATAAAGCCCCATAGTTCATTAACTTCAAATAATAATTCTTCTTGAGATTCTTCTAAGGATGAGATTGTTTCATCTTGATCTTCGTCTTGATTTGATTAAGAATTTGAGATTACATTTGGAGGTTGGGAAGCTTCAATTTTCTTAAAAGATCTAAAATATTTCTTCGAAGAAGACTCAGCTACTTGTTTTTTTATCTCAAAAATCATTTGACATAGTTTTGAGGAACTTTTGTAATCCCTCAAGGTCATAAGGATCTTTAGATGTCTTCTTTTTGGGTTCATCCTTAAATTAAACCTTCTTAGTTTTTCTATCTTCTTGTGCAATTTTATTCTATAAAGAAAGGATTATTTTTTCAAAAAAAAGAGCTTCTTTCATGTTCTCTACCAGTGTATCCTTATTGGCTCTATCTACAAAAATAGAAATACTAGAAGGAAGAGAGGTTATGTACCATTCTATTTGTACATCTACTCCAGGCTTAGATGTGGTTGGGATCTTATTGAGTAGCTTATTAAATCTGGAGTTGAAATATTTGATATTTTCACCTGTATTTTCTTTAAGATTGGAAAGATCCTTGATAAGGGTAGAAATAATATGATCATCACCAAATTTATTATGGAATTATTCTTAAAAAATATCCCAGCTATTAATAGTTCTTGATGGTAGTGAGAAATACCATGATCCAGCTGATCCTTGAAAAGTATAAGGAAATAATCTAAATACACAATATTCTTTAGTGACATCATTAAGATTCATGGCAAGCATAAAATTATGAAGATTTTCTTCAGCAGGTAGACCATCATCTGGATTGTACTTAGTCAACCTTATTTGAGGATGCTTAGTTAAAGGATGAAGAGGACCTAGTAATTGAACAACTCTAAGATTTTTCCAAGGTCTGGCTGCCATTGTGTGAAGTGGAGGATTAGTTTTCCCTGAAGGAGGATTTGGAGTGGATGAATTAGTTCTGGTATTATTTTTTGGTATAGAAGAAAAAATTATGGAACTACTACTGCTTGAGGCAGCATTTGTATATTGGGAAGAAGAATGAATGTGAATTAATGAAGAAATTGTTTGAGAAGATGTAAAATAAGGAGGAATAAAAGATGGTATTTGAGGGGTAGAAGAGGATTGAATATTGCTAGTAGATAATTGAGTTTTGGATATAGGGGATTTCCTATGATGAGAATGGAGAGGAAATTAAAAAGGGATTACTCTGAGCTTTTCACTCTTAGAACGGGTTAATACACCAGTGCCCTCAAATATTGAAGTAACACTTCCTTCTGAGGCTTCAGAAAGTACATGTTTCTCTGCCGAAATTGAAATTTCTTCCAATTTATTTATTAATGTCTATACTTCATGTCATTATGGAGTATAATCTGAAGAGAAATATTTATGAACAGAACTAGGAGAATTGCAAGGAGATTGAACAACTTCTTATCTAAGAATAAGAGATCTTGAACTAGGGCTAGAAGTTGTAGACTTTGAGGGAGAATGACTCTCCTGATGGTATTTTATTTTTCGATTAAGCTTTGGTGCCATTCATAGTCATATGGCCCTCCTTCTAGCACCAAAAATCTTGAGTCCTCGAAAATTGGCGCAACAACATCAGGGAAACCACCTAGTTGGGGACATAAAAACCGTCCCTTTTCCATTTGGAATGGTGGCTCCGACTGGATTTATGGGACCAGTTTCCCAGTGGAATATAATTGGGTTAATGGATGTATTTATAACTATCTATAACTTGGTAGATGGAAGTATTAGAAAGCTTGAAATAAATAATATATCTATCTACTATGATTCCCGGGATGAAATATATTTTCTGTGCGATCTATAAAAATAATCTTTCAGTGGATGAAAATAAAGATCATACAAAAACTTAAAGATATGAAAACAATTTGAAGTAATTGATTTAATTAAATAGTTAATTAAATCAATTGGATAAAGCTTATATAACAACTTTTAAATGCCTGCATTGAATACGTATCAAAAGGTAACAGTATAACATGTTCAAAAGTGAGTTTTTTCCACGGAAACAATTTGTAATTTTTCATTATAGTAAGAAAAAGTACATGTTGAATCATTAGCATAAACATCTATTCAAAGATTGGGTAGGAACCAAATATTCTCATAAGAGTCAAACATCAGCCATCATTAATTTTTAGTAAGAGAAGTATTAAGAGAAAATAATTACATAAATATGTACAATAATAACAGATGTAGTAGCCAGCCACAAAAATCCAAAAACCAAAATTGTGCGGTTAGTATCTAGACTGCCCCTAGTTCCAGCATGTCCTCAATAAAAGGTCGATGATAGTATTGATACTCCAGCATACCATCTTGTTCAAAAATGTGCCATCTTCCCCAAGCTAGTTGCGAGGCTTCTTTAGATAATTGGTCAACCATTTGATTCCTCTTCCTGTAAACATGAATAACAACTATAAAATCAAAATACAAATTTAAAGTTAAGACTTCATCCAGTAATGATCTAAGAGTGTGATCGTGATATTGAGCCGCATGATTAAACCAACTGATAATGATTTGTGAATCCCCAAAGATCTGTATTCTGTTGCAACTTTTTTCGTGGGGAAATAAGAGGAGTCTGAGACTATTTAGTTCAGCATAATTATTAGTTTCGGGACCAAGATCAATCTTTAGATGAAATCAGTGTGAATCTGAGATGTGTAAAACAAATCTGCCACCACATCCCGTCATATTGGATGAACCATCGAAGTACACCCAAGGGATGGATCTGTCGATATTTTCAGGGAAAATAATTATGTTATGAGGCAATGGGTCATCATTGGGGATTAGTTAAAATATGGATAAAATGTTTCTGCTGATGTTGTCCTGGTCCGCGATCTTACCCAAAAAAATAACCTCGTTTTGGGCAAGCTAGGTCCCCTAAGCAATGAGGAGGGGGATGTTGCAGTCCTTCGGTCTGATAGCAGCCTGCCACTAATTGTTCCAAGCCATAGTGACTTAAATACCTTGAAAATAAAGGGAGAAACCCAAGGAAGATTTTGTGATGTGCCATAAGTGTTTACTTGCGGGGAAGTCATGGAATAAGTCATTCACATCCTCGACCTGAAGGTGACATAAACTACATTTGGATGGTCCATGAAAATCCGGTTTGGTGAGATTGTCCTCCGTGGGAGTACAATTGGACAGGATGCACCACATGAAAAGTCTAGCTTTGGGGGAAGCTTTCAGTTTCCAGAGGTGTTTCTTCCACCACTGTTTCAGATGTGGTTCCAGTAAATCACACAGAGAGGTGTATCCTTGCATAGGTGTATATCTGCCACTGGGAAAAATGGCCAAATAAAATTTCTTCATTCCGATCTGATAATCAGATATTTGTTGCTCTGAGTACTCTGAGAAACTGATTCCAGTTCGCCCTCCAATCCTCAGGGATGAAAAGCTCATGTGCCGATTTCCATGCCTGTGATGCCCAAGTAGAATTTGGTGGATCAATGATTTGTGAGATGAAGTGATGAACTGAATGAGCCAAATGTTGCCTGATGCCCAAGGGCAGATGGTATTCTTGTCCAGTACCCGACCAAGCATCCACACCAATTTTAATCTATTCACCAAATCCAATGCGTTGAGCCAAACCTTTTTTAATGATATGAATGGATCTAGTGATGGCCTTCCATATAATGGATGTGCCCGAGGAGTGTTGGATGCGACCTATGATCCAGTCCATGGGGGAACTAGGAGAAATTTATTTGAAATATGTAACTTCTTCCCACAGACTATTTCTAGAGATAATATGCCATTCCATTTTAGCTGCCAAGGCCGAGGCAAAGATATTGAGATCTTTTATTCCCTAGCCCCCCAACCTTTAGGCTTATAAATATTCTTTCATACAATCCAAGCATAAGTATGACCGTCTCGTTTTCCTCTCCAAAGAAATCTCCTGCAGATTTGTTGGATCCTAGTAGTAACACTATTGGAGATCCAAGCCGGTGCCATCCAGTATACGAGAATATATTCAAGGACAAATTTGATGAGCACCATCCTGCCCACTTTGGAGAGCCATCTTTGCTACTAGATGTTGAATTTCCGTTCCACCTTAGCAATAAGCCAATTCCAGTCATTAATGTGGTAGTCATTCGGTTTTAGGTTAAAACCAAGGTATTTTATACCCTCCTCCAATTCCTTGCGCTCAAAGTGAAAGAGGCCCAAGGCATGTCTTCACTCAAAAGCTATGCAAAACACCATCATAATGGTCGATTTACTATGGTTGGGATCCATTCTAGTTTCTTTGCAAAAAATGTTGAGTAGGTTCAAGAAGTCGATATTTTCCTGACAGGTTCCATCAAGAAATATGAGGACATCATTCATAAACAGCAGATGGGTCAGTTGTATGAGATCTGCAATTCTGACACCATGAATAGATCCATCTTCTTTTTATTTTGCTAGAAGAGTGGATAGTCCTTCCATAATCAATAAAAAAAGTAAAGGAGAGAGAGGGAAACCTTGCCGAAGACCCCTACCTACATGGAATAAATCAATAGCTGCACCATTTATAAGAATGCTAAAATAGGAATTTGTAATACACCCCATAATCCAATTAGTAAAGGAGTGTGGGAATCCAATATAAATGAGGATGAGTTATAGGTAACTCCAATTGGCACAGTCAAAAGCTTTTGCAAGATCAATTTTTAGGATGGTACTCTTGAGGCGCCTAAGTTTGATGGAGTGTAAGGCCTCCTGAGCAGTACCGATCGCTTCATGGATTTGTCTATGATTGAGATATAATATTGTAAATGAAATTGTTCTTTGGTTATATGCTAGGATAGAATAGGCTTAATATGGTTTGCGATAATATTGGAAATAATATTGTAAATGAAATTGCAATGGGAGATTCGGCGATAATCATTGAAGGATAGGGACTTGTCAATCTTGGGTTTGTGGGCGATGAAGGTAGCATTAAAGCCATCGTATACCTGACCAGAAGTCCTACTAGCCTCAATGACCTGAAGGAGATCCTGATCGATGAGATCGAAAAAGGAGAGGTAGAATTCAATGGGACATCCATTTGGGCCAGGTTTTTTGTCCTTCTTAAATCGTATTAATACCCATTCCACTTCCCCTAAAGTGAATGGAGCATTCAGATCCTCAAAATTATCCTCCTCCACAAATTTGTGTAAGGAGTGGGTGATCTGCATGATCTCCAATATATTTGCATTCCCAGGATCCCTCTATTGATTTTAGAAATGAATGATGCCCATGTCGAAAAGCTGGGAGTGTGTATCAACCATCCTACCATTCTAATCCTATAGATCCCAAATAGTGTTGATAATCCTTTTGCCTTTTGCACATTGTTGAAAAAATCTGGTGTTTTCATCTCCGGCTTGTAACCAGATTGCCCTGCTTTTGAGCCTCCATTCTTCCTCCTATTTCCTAAGAATATTAGCTTTCTCCAATTCTATAGCTATGAGTATTTCCTTTGACTCCACAATTAGGAAACCAAGCCCGTTCGAGCCAGTCATATTCCCAATTTCTGTCTCAATATTCAATAATGTCTCATCCTCCATTTTCTTCTTTCTTCTAGCCCAACTGATGGTGAGAGTCTTTAATCTAGATAGGTTGTTATAGAGAACTTGTGCAGGCTCCAGATCAATAAATTGATCACAATGTATCCATTTTCACTTGACCAAATTATGAAAATCAGTCTCCTTGAGCCAATTTGAATTAAATTTGAAAGGGTAGCGGGGTTTTTGATGACCCAACTAAAATTTGAGGTAGATAGGGGAGTGATTCGAGGGGCTCCCATCCCCAACCCATTGTCTATCTAATTCAATTTTCTCAACCATTGAAACCTTGATCAGGAATCGGTCAAGTATTTTAGCTAATGTAGCCTCCCTAGTCCTTTTGTTCCTCCAACTGGGGAGTTTCTTAGGCATAGCCAAATCTAATAGATCAACCTCATCAATTATCATCTCAGAGAAAGTAGATTTTGGTTCAGGTGTAGCACACAGTCCCGAGGATTCAGATAAAACAATGGAGAAATTGAGATCCCCTCCCATAATAATATTGTCCCGATGCATAATAGAATTGTGCATCCAATCGTCCCAAAATTCCTCTCTGTGATGGCAGGGACCATAGACATTAATTAATGAGAAAGAGATATTAGAGTCATGAGCAGTGATGTCGGCACCTAGGATTCCAACCCTTTCGAACCAGCAGTGGATCAGAATAGTTCTATTATTGAGACCCACGGCACAACCACCAAATCGTCCCCAGACCTCTAAGCTATGAAAAGACTAATTAGAGAGAAGGGAAGACAGTAATCTAGTAATACAACAACCTTCGTCTAATGTTTCCTAAAGGAGGAGAGCATCCACACGAACATGAGCCAGAAGCCATTTGAGGGATATTTTTTTATTAGGATTGGCCAAACCTCGAAAATTAAGGGAAAGGTAGATCATAGACCACCACCGCCCCAGGTGTTCTTTGATCTAAGAACCCGATAAATGGAGGATTGTGTCCCAACCACAACCTCCATTCTAGCCTTTCTGATAGCCTTGGTGATGGAGGAGGGTCGACCTCTCGAGGCTTTTGGATTTGATACACCAGAGTTCACACCAAGACCAAATTCATGTGGGTTAATGGGCTTAGAAATAGATTTGAGGTTGTAGTGATGACCCACAGATGGACACGATGATTCTAGTATCGACAGGGCAGAGGATGCACGAGCATTGGTGTGGGGATTGGGCTAAGATACAGTGGGAGGGGTAGTTGTATTAGGACAGCTAAGGGGATCCAAATTACAATTGACTAAATTCATATTGAGGGAAACAATAGACAATGCAGGGGAAGCAGAATAATGAAAATTAGAAATATTCAAAGGGGAAGTAATGAGAGGTTTAACTGGTATAGGAGTGATTTCTTTGTCCATAAGATGGGCAATGTGGTGCTGAGCTTTATGATGTAAAGGAGGAGCTGATTTTCGACCAAAAGTGGTGGCCTGTACTGGGCAAATGACGCAAAAACATGTGCCCTCGTCTCCTCCCCCACACAGTCCGTCTGAGTCCCTGCATTCCCCAAGACCTTCGTAGGGGTGGAGGGTGAAATGATGAGTGGACACTCCTTGAATATATTCCCCACCTCATGAAATCGCATGCATATGAATGGAACCCATTCATAATCAAGAATCTGCACAAGAAACATGTCATTGAAGTGTAGATTGAAGGCCTCGAAGAGTCCTTCCCTTGTGCCCAGATGAACAAGTATTCGTGCCACTGATATGTTTCCAGTCATGATATAGGATCGTTCATGGTCCAAATAGACCCCTAAATCCTCTCCAATGAATCTAAGAGATTCTCCAGACCAGAACTGTAATGGTAGCCCCAGTAATCAGACCCAAATCGGACCAGCCCCAGAATTCTCCTTGTCTAGGTCGAAAAGGGGCGTCCAACGCTTCAGTAAAATGAGGGTCATCTCTATATTCTAGTATTTGGTAAGAACCCATTCTGCTAAGTTAGGTTGAGGGAATATGAGAGCGAACCAACCCCAGTTCATAGTCAGTACACCAGGAAGTTCTGGCATGGAATTGCCCCATATTTCGGCTATCCAAATTTTAAGCCTAGCAGTGGTGTAATTTTTTCCTCTAACTCTTCCAACCAGAACAGTCTGGGAGGTGCGCTCTAATCTATCCATGTCGACAATATGTTTGAAAACCAGGTCCCTTCTTCCGGCTCTACTTTTGGTACACCATTTCTTCTTTTTTCCTCCCCCTATGTTTGAAACCCTTTCGCGCCCTACGCATTCCGCATCCAGAGAGTCATCCGAGTCTGATGTCTTGGTTTCTTCTAGAGGGGGTGCTGTATACATAATACCCTCGAAGCACCTGATGCCGCAATAGTGGGTGACACCTCGTGTCCTGATAGGTGAGTGGATGGCTGATCCCCTTGGTTTATGGCCAGATGCTCGAACTCAAGGGTTAATTCCTAAAGTCCGCTTCCAAATATCATCCCTTCCTCATACGGGCCCAATTCATCCAAAGTCTCATGAGCTTTCTATTCCCACAACCTCAGAACTAAAGGCGATGGTATGGAATATGCAAGAGATTCCATGGAATGAAATATGGGTACCATGCTAACTGCCACAGTTACCAAGGTCTTATCCTCCAAAGTGTATTGATACATAGAGGTCTCATCGGTTTCCATTTCCTCCACTTCCTTCTTCCCCAAGTCCACCTCATCCTTCGGTCCACTTATCCTATGGGGGGGTAAGCCAACCGAGATTTGGGAGGGTTCCAAATCAGCAAACGAATTCAAGGATTAATCCAACTCATCATCCATCAATCTCGGTCCCGTAGTAAAACCCCTATTCTTGATAGTAAAAATAACTCCCACTTTGTGCCAGAAACCCTATTCTGAGGTTAGAGTAACAATACGGCAGGAGAATCCCATCAGCTGGGGTCAAGTGAATGTCAAAAGAAATAATGAAGGCCCTTCTATTGGTCTATTGGGATAGATTGGTCTATTGGGATAGAGTAGAGAGGGATGTCCAGGTATGGCGCAGGAGGATTGAGAAAGTAGCAGAGTGACCCCAATACCCACGTGAAATACTGAGTTGAGTGTCGACATGGTGTATGGTGAGGGTATAAAAAATCAGATGAACGCAGTCACGAGGCACCGAGGAAAAATAAAATAAGAAAATGCACTAGGGAAAAACGAAAGAAAATGCAAACCAAAAAACCACTCGACGCTTAGCGTAGATGTGCAGACCCATAACCCAATATTGGTTCACTGGGAGAGAGGAGGAATCCTGGTATATGGGCTGACCACCAGTTCCAAAACCAATCCGCTATTGTTAGGGTTTCCATTGGGTGGAATTTTATTATTCTACTCACACTAACCTGATGATTATAACTTATTTTACTTGTCTTGATAATTACTTGTGATGTAAGTTTCCCTTTTATTACTTCTTTAAATTTTTTCATCAAACAATTACCAAATAAAATGAACATCAAAAAGAGACAAAGTACACATGATATAGGCTCCAAGCCAGGGAAAAACCCCTCAAAGGGGAAAACCTAGGAAAATGCTTCACTTCTTTAGAATCTGCTTACAAAAAGAGACTTCCAAGAGCCAAAGACCCTAGCCAACAAACCCTCCAAGCTGTAAGTGAGCCCCCAACAAGATCCTCCTTGATACAACTTCCAGAACTTTGATACTACTACACTACGACTTCAACTTCTGTTGGAAATACTGAGAGGGGGGTGAATCAATATTTATTATCAATACTGGTTAGATACCCTTTTAATATTCATAGCATAAATGGAAACAATAAATCATCACATCAAATATATGGTACACAGAATATATTTTCCAAGAAGCTCTGTATTATGTATGACTTACATACACAGTTTACCAGTCAAGCTAGAAGGAAGTACGAGACTTCCCGAAGAAGCTAATGCTTCCAATGTTTGCAGATGTTTGCAGACAAGATCTGTTGGAGTCTTTAGTCCCCTTAAAATCCATAATTTAATCAATTACCATTGTTTCACAACACTTCCCACTATTATATGCACTATTTCTACAAATTTTGCAACCACTACTGCTTGTTGCTGCCTATGCTCCCTACTGATGCAATTTCTGCACACTAATATATATTGCTATTATACCTTACTTTACTGTCTCTACTCTTCTATCAAACAAATGTAATAGGCTCGCAATCATCACTGCAATGTCACACCATCATTTATATCACCATCTATAGAATATTGTCACACTATCATCTCTGTCATGTTGGAGTCATGATTGTTATTTTGTTGTCAAGTCAATGTCTTCCTGCTAATGGAAAAACTATATTAGATCAACACCTCTACATGGTGCATCAGGCCTCATCAATTTCTCTACCCGATGAATCCTTGACATCAACCATCAATCCTACTTAATTTTACTCATATCTTAGGTTCCCTTGTTTGACATACTGTTGGCCACCATACTTTGTTCAACCACTTAAAACAAGACACCTTTTCAAGGTATGCTCCCAACTCACTTAATGTCTATTGTCATTATGTATCTCTGATCGCAAGAGTTTTTTATATGCTACTATTTTTCTTGTTAATGTTTCTCAGTTTAACATGACTAAAAAATTCCTTTACAATTTGATAAATCAACAAGTACAGAAGCATGCACAAATTATGTTCATTAGCAATATGCCATAGTTTTCATAATGCACAGGTCCATACATGCTCCTACTCTTGGTTAGACATCAATGACCTGCTACACACCTACTCAATCATCCTGCAACTGCTCCCGATTTTACATTAATGAAAACTTATTCAAAAATATCCCCCTTTGTCATTGATGTCAACATACCTCATACCAAGGCATGTTGCATCATGCATCTCTCTCTCTCTCCCTTGATCCTTCCAATATTATCTCCCCCTTTGAAATTAATGGAAAATTATTACTGACACATCAAGTGATATGAGTCCCCTTGACAACATGCTGCATCATCTAAGATCCCCCTAACAATTTTCCTGATCCTGTGGACTTGTCATTTACTTGTGCTCCTCTTGATGATAAGCCTTCTTATAATAATATGATAACATGCTTGTGCTCCCCCTGATGAGAATCCTTCATCTGAAACTAATGATCTCTATGGACCTATAATTACTTAATTTTTCTTCTCTCTCTGAATCAGTTATGAATTCAACATATCTATCTTACTATTCTGTTCATGTTGGTTGTCTGTCAATTGTAGACTTGTGCCACATACCTCTGCATAGACTCCCCTTGTTCATGCTTTCTCTCTCCATCAAATCTTGTTCTGATGCTCCCCTGAACAATCTACTTATCTTATGAACTCCCCCCATCTTTGTGCATCTTATAATCATGTTAGGGATCATGGAGAAACATGTTTTCTCTGCTAGAACCTGGTGGTATTCTCTTCCTACTTGGTGAATGACCTTCCTTCCTGATTCTGTGATGTCCTCATCAAAACACTTCTACAATTTCATGCAAAATGACTAGTGTTGTGACATAGATAACATTCTACATTCCTTCCTTCCTAGTTTTGCAACGTCCATGTCAAGCCACTTTTGCAATTTCGAGAAAAGTGGCGAAGATTATGGCACAAATAGTGCTCTAAATTTAATCTCAATATGGAGTAAAAGAGTTATAATTCTTCCCGTCATAGGTGTAAGGAACTCTATCTTGTATTCCATAAAATTTTCTCCAAGATATTTTATAAAATCCTCTGTCAATACTCCTAAAATCTCGAGCTCTGTGTCCATAATTAGAACATGTGTAACGGTAATCATGAAATGTCTCTGTAAACCTGGGTCTATAAGATGAAGATCTGTTGAAAGTGTCTCATCCTTGAGAATATGTTTTCTTCTCTCTACTCCTAAATTCTCTATGAGTTGGTGTCATGTGTAATATCCCAAAATGGGATTGCTCAGCAATGCATGTCTGAAAAACGCATTTTTCGGAAATGGCTTCTACAGGATTGGAAACCAACCCTTGGACCCCTTAGATCTGACAATCTAAGACCCAAATGCAAGAGAGGATCATAAAAAAATCTTTCTAGGTGGGTTAAATAGATCTCCCACACCTAGTACAATTGGAAAATACCCCAGAATGGGACTGCAGCAATATATGAACAATACAACAATGAAATGACGCAGTTCACTTATAGAAAGGACAAGAGGCCAATAAAATTTTCTTCAATAGTATTTACAGCAGCAAGATAATTGTATAATGAGGCCCATGAAATAAATATCTAGAAATACAAGACATAAACAGAATAAACTCCGTGAAAAGAGGTGTTGCAACCACATGAATGGACTGGAACTGCCTTGACAACATTATTTTATTACGTTGCAAACTATTTTGGATTACATGTCAGATCTAGAGTAGATATGTGCATAAAAATTCAGATCCATAACAGATCCATGCACTAGAAAGGCTCCTCTTTCAGATCCCCTTGGGGTTTTGAGCATTACACCAAGGATAAGCAGTAAATCTGAGATCTAAGAAATCAGATCTATAGAAATATTCAGAAATTATGAAGTATTCAGAATATGCAGATCAGATCTGAAATATACAATATGTAGATCTCCTCCAATGGACCTCAAAGTGAAGGGCAGATCCCCAACACTCAGAAAACAACTCTCCAAATAGTGCACCCAAACTCCCTGCAACAACTCCTAATGGAATAACGCAAATCTAGAATAGAAACTCTATTGTAGGGTATAGATATTAGCTGGCCACATGCCAAGGTCAAGAAATGAATCTCAATCACTCCAATACACTTCCTCCAATAAAGTAGAGGACTCCTCCACTGAAAAAGGGCACTGAAATGTCTTAGATCTAAATAGATCTAATTTCCACTTGCTGCAACTTGCAAAGACAACCAAACCCTCAATAGGATCTGAGTTTTAATTGAAAGGAGAAGCTTGGCCTTCAAGCCATATAGTGGAATATGCAACACAAACTCTCCCAAGAGCTACTCAATGGGAAGAGGAGGGACTCCTAAATAGGAAATTCCAATGCTAAACAACATTTGCAATCTAGGCTAAACAGCCAAAGAAAGCTATATGGTCTAAACAGCCAATATATCAAAAGATCATATCTTGAACAACCCCCTCATTTTTCCTTCCCCTTACTTTTATAAGATGAGAGTGTGAAAAACCCTAAACCACCTTCAATGGACTCATCCTTTCAAATAAGAGATCTTTAAATAGAATTACGTTGTGCCTTATTGATGAGCACTCCTTCAATAGAGCATTGTAGATTTGGTCAAGGTTGACCCAGTCAAGATGATTAGCCCCTTTCACACCTAAGGGTGCTTATTTACATAGCCAAGATTCATCATTTTTTATATTTGGCATTGATTTATTCTTTTTTAGGAGTTTTATTAACCTCCTTTGCACATTTATTCATCTAACTAGATTTTAAAAAGTAAAATTAATATCCCTATTAGCTGCATGCTAATTTAGGAATATTATAGTCTTCCCCTCCCAAATGTTGCTTGTCCTCAAGCAACTACAAGAGTGCTACAAAATCTCCCCTCCTCCTCTTGTGGCCTCCTCATTCAATAGTCTCCACCATTGCTTCAGATTTTTTTCAATAATTTTGTCTCCTAATAGTTCCTCCCAAGTGTGCAAGTTGGCCTTTGGTGGATAAACCAAATGGCTCTCATCATGAAAGAAAGGAAGGTCTATATGGAAACCTCCTTGCTGATCAATGGCCTCCTCAGGATAGAAGTGATGACAATCATGGGAAATTTCATCATCAATGAAGCACTCCCACCTCCATTCTATCATCCAAATGAAATGAATCACCTCCCAGCTTGGTAATTCATAGTAAAGCTCCTCCCAATTTCCCATGAGAGGCATGTCCCAAGTGCTCCAATCAATCATATGGTTCACCTCATAAAGAAACAAGTGATATAATATAGTGGCCATATAGTTTCCCATGCTTCCCTTAGAACATGTAGTGCAAAAAAATGTAGAAAATTTCTTTCCCCAAGGACACATCCAACAAATGTGTCTCTCCTCCAACCATGTTCCCAACAAATATAAGAACATCTTCAGCATATGGGATCATAATTAATGTCATGCTAGCTTCCATATGCAATAAAGGAGAAGGACAATGGTCCCTCATGTGAAACCAGCACAATTTTACTCCTAACTGCCATAGGATATGATATGACAAGTGCTTTTTCCAACACTTGTTTGCTGCCCCATCTTTCTTGAATTCTTGGAGAAGGTGTATGATGGTTGTTGTTAATGAATCACACCATGAAGAGTACATCATCTCTCTAATATCTCCCAAGGAATGACCAACATCACCATTTTTCATGGCCTAAAGTGGCTCATGAAACCCATAAGAAAAAGTGCCCCCTCTTGGAGCCAAGACCTGCACATGAGTGTTAAGAAAATGAAATTATATAATAAATATATCATGATGTCTAGCAATACAATGTTTATCATACACTTGTTTTAAGTCAGCAAGGTAGCTCATGGATGAGCTCCTTCTCACACTCAATGAATAAGGAGGTGGTAATGATAACTCTTCCCAAGAGCTATGTTACTCCTCAACTAGCAATTGATCCATGCACTTCCTCATATGAGAGTGCATCTCCTCTTTGAATTTTTCCCACATGAATCCATCTAAGATAGTATGATATGCTCCAATGAAACTAGTGGGTTTTGAAAGCAAGATCTCATAGGCTGCATTAAGTAGTTCCTCCTTGAGCTTGGAGTCTCTAGCCAAATAGATCTTATCATGGGAATAAATGACTCCCTCAACTACTTTATACCTCCCATCCATCACTTTCCCATCAAGAAACTTACATGTGAAAAGGTCCTTGGATTATTCCATCAAAAGTTAAGAATCCTAATAAGGATCTAGGCTCCCCAACAATGACAGCGTTGTAGAACTCTGAAATGCAGCCCCTGTCATAGCATGGCTCTCCTCTTTGACATGCCTGATGTCAAAGTCACATGTTGGAGTACTATCAACTTCCTTTTCCTGCCTCCTTTGCAGCTGATCTTTCTCTAGAAAAGGTTGAAGTAGATGGAAGTCAACCTCCCCTTGGAAAGTCCCTGTCTTCCAAAACTTCCTCAATTTGGCCCATGCATGCAAGAGTGTTAATATTCTCTTGTCATGTTCAAAAATTTCTTTTGTGAGTGAAAATATCATTGGCTGCCCCAAAGATATGGATTTTCCATATGACATCATGTCCATGCCATCATAGACTTCTGAATTCTCCTTTTTCAGTGCAAATAACTAAGTGGGAGATAGAAATGTCCAATTCAGAAAATTTCTTATCTCTTCTTTGAATCCACGAAAGATTCTCTGTGTTGTGCTAGTTTCTCCCAAAGCTCCTTCCTTAGCCAAGTATGCAAATTTTTCCCATAGTTGAGAGAACACTTTAGTTTTCCTCTCATCAGGAGGTCTCCCCGGTGGAATGCCTCCATGTAAAGAGACATCAGGGCATAGAGCAGGATATGTATGTGTGTGGAAAGATTTTTCCTTGCCTTCCTTGCATATATCCTCTTTCCTTCTTTGTGTATCAACCTTCTGAAATAAATAGGGGTGTATTCTCCTCATCATGTGGTGCTTTCCCTCCTCTTTTCGTTCTTCTATGTTCAAGATATCACCTTTTGATAATGATGGCACATGCTACACATGGATTGTGCCACAATCTCCATATGTGAGATTCTTTGGAACTCCTTGCAAGAGTGCAAGAGTTTCTCTCCTTGGAGAAAGTGCTCCATCTTCCTCTTCATGAGGTCCTAGATGTGCTCTTGTCATGACTGTGTTATCATCTCCAGCCTTCTCTTCCATAGTTTAAAATGCCTCATCATCAATAAGAGACCTTAGATCTTGGTCTTCTTTTGAAGGAGGAATCTCCATGTCTTCCTCTTGAGAAGAAAGCTCTTCTTGTAATGAGGACTTTGCCCTTGGAAATACATCATACAAGTTTCCATCCCCTTCAATGGTTTTCTAAAATGGAGCTGAATTTAGGGACCCTTCCAATCCATGCAAAAGTTTTGTTTGATTTGGTTTGATAGACTCCATAGAAGGTGTTTCATAAGATTTTTCATCAAACCTTTCTACTCTTCTTCTAGTGAACTTTACATATGTATATGTATTTGCATTCTTTAAGGAAAAAGACTCAAAAAAACACCAAGAATAAGACTTACCCTCATGATGCAGTGCTGCTACTTTGATGGCTTCATTTTCTGAAACTTGATGTTTTTGCACATAGGTGTCTAGCTACTTCACCCAAGCCCTAGCTGGACATTTAGTTGATCCATCAAAAGTAGACAAGAAGAATCTATCCACACCATGTTGCTTGCTTCTTCTTTCCTCCTTGATCTTGAAAAACCCTTGGAAGTTCAAGTGATCTTTGAACTCCTTAGATTTAGCTTCATACTCCTGCAAATAATCACTAAGAGTCTCCCTCTTTTGGCACATCTCCTTTCTTCTTCCTCTTCTTCATGAAAAAGTGGCTGATAGAGCATTGTAAATCTGATGATGTGGCTGAATGCTCACACCCACATGATGAGGAATTATAGCTTTCCTCGTGTATATATCTTGCATATCTTGTTGAGGTAATTCTATGTATTTCCCTCTTCATTCTCTGGATTTCTTCCTTCATTTCATTCATAGCTTGAGAAAGATTTTTAGAGAACTCTTCTCTTTGCAAACTTCCAGTTAAAGGGATCTTATTTCTTTTGTGTCTTCAACGTAACCACATTTCTTCATCAATATTTTATTTCCATGAAAATACATATTGGATCTTCAATAAGCATAGGCTGTGCCAAGATAGATGCTCTGATACCACTGTAATATCCCAAAATGGGACTGCTCAGCAATGCATGTCTGAAAAATGCATTTTTCATAAATGGCTGCTACGGGATTGGAAACCAACCCTTGGATCCCTTAGATATGAAAATCTAAGACTCAAATCCAAGAGGGGATCATAAACAAATCTTTCTAGGTGGGTTAAACAGATCTCCCACACCTAGTACAGCTGGAAAATACCCCAGAATGGGACTACAACAATGTATGAACAATTAAAAATTGAAATAACATAGTTCACTTATAGCAAGGGAAGGAGGCCAATAAAATTTTCTTCAATAGTATTTACAACAGCAAAATAATTGTATAATGATGCCCATGAAATACATAGCTGGAAATACAAGACATAAACAGAATAAATTCCCTCAAAAGAGGTGCTGCAACCACATGAATGGACTGAAAATGCCTTGACAGCGTTATTTTATTACGCTGCAAACTGTTGTGGATTACATGTCAGATCTAGAGCAAATCTGTGCATAAAAATTTAGATCCATAATAGATCCATGCACTAGAAAAACTCCTCTTTCAGATCCCCCTGGGGTTTTGAGCATTACACCAAGGATAAGCAGTATATCTAAGATCTAAGAAAGCAGATCTGCAGAAATATTAAGAAATTATGAAGTATTTAGAATATGCAAATCAAATCTGAAATATACAATATGTAGATCTCCTCTAATGAACCTCAGAGTGAAGGGCAGATCCCCAACACTCAGAAACCAGCTCTTCAAATAGTGCACCCAAACTCCCTGCAACAACTCCTATAAGAATAATGCAGATCTAGAATACAAACTGCGCCGTAGGGTATAGATATCAGCTGGCCACATGCCAAGATCAAGAAATGAAGCTCAATCACTCCAATACACTTCCTCTAATAGAGCAGAGGAATCCTCCACTGAAAAGGGCACTGAAATGTCTTAGATTTGAATAGATCTAATCTCCACTTGCTGCAGCTTGCAAATACAACCAAACCCTCAACAGGATCTGAATTGTAATTGAAAGGAGAAGCCTGGCCTTCAAGCCAGATAGTGGACTATGAAACACAAACTCTCCTAAGAGATACTCAATGGGAAGAGGAGGAACTCCTAAATAGGAAATTCCAATGCTAAATAGCATTTGCAATCTAGGCTAAACAACCAAAGAAATACATATGGTATAAATAGACAATATACCAAAAGATCATATCTTGAAAAACCCCCTCATGTTTCCTTCCCCTTCCTTTTATAAGATGAGAGTGTGCAAAACCCTAAACCACCTTCAATGGACTCATCCCTTTCACACAAGAGATCTTCAACTAGAATTACGTTGTGCCTTATTGATGAGCACTCCTTCAATACAACACTGTAGATTTGGTTAAGGTTGACCCAGTGAAGATGATTAGCCCCTTTCACACCTAAGGGTGCTTATTTACATAGCCAAGATTCATCCTTTTTAATATTTGGCATTGATTTATTATTTATTAGGAGTTTGATTAACCTCCTTTGCACATTTATTCATCTAACTATATTTTAAAAAGAAAAATTAATATCCCTATTAGCTGCATGCTAATTTAGGAATATTACATCCTGAATGTGTCATCCTATTTTGAGGAATTGGTCTTCTAGATTTCTGTGTTTGTTTATTTGTGTAGGACCTTGACTTTGGGCTTCTCTCTATTCTTGGCATGAGACTTCTTCTCTTCCATGACATGTGTATGCTCTTCATCTTTGGGTTGGGGTTTTTCTTTATGTAGTTTATCTTTATAATTTGGATCAGGCTTCTTTCATGTGGCTGCTCTTCATCTTCTTTGACATGTGGCTGCTCTTCATCATTATGTTAGGGTCATATAATAATAGGATTCATAATTTTGAATTGACTATAATTAAGTCTTGTAATATTGTACATACTTTTCTTTCTGCGAATTGTTTTCCCATATTAAAAAATGTAAAGAGGGTAAGTCCTAAAAAAAAAAAAATTAATAAACTAAAAAACGATATAAATTATGAACCCCACCAGAAATAGATAAAAAAATAGATCCTGAAAGTGATGCAAATTCAAATGCCACTACCTTTTAGTTTACTTTGCAAAATAAGATTGTGTGCAGCTTGTCAAAAATGCCACAATCCATGAGGAAAAAACAGTTTAATCTTGACTCATTCATGCTTTAAATTTCATGATGATAGTTAGAGAATAAAGATCTAGCCAAACCATTTAATCTTGGCAGATTAGTAGTTAGGTAGAGAATAAAATGAGCTCATCAGTTTAATCTGAGCCACTGGAAGTCATAAGGTTATAATTATATATTTTTCTTATAAAAGAAAAATAAAAGGGTCAGCAAGCTCAAATGCACCCAATAAATGAGGAAAAAGTGTTAGGGTAAATGATGGGTAGGAAGAAGCAGTTTTCACAAGGCTTGAAAAGCATCAATTGGCCATTTCATATCACTAATATTCTCCAAAATCCCCTTCCCTTTGTTAAAACCCCTAATGCCACTCCCAAAAAAGCATTTTCCCTTGTAAAAATATCCCTTCCCCTTCATTTTAACTTTTTCCCTTATTTCACTTATTTTCCCTTACTAAAACCCCTTTTACCTAGATTAAAATCCATTTTCATTTGAAAAAGTAAAATCCTTTACTAACTCCCCCTTTCATTCAAAACCCCCTCATACCCACTTATCCAAAGTTTTTGTTTAAAATATATCGGGTCCCACTATGAAATCCCTTCCCGGTATCATTTTTTAATATCTCGCATTTATTTTAACTTATTTACTTTATTATATTCATCCCGTATCATATTCATTTAACCCCCATTATATGTTAACTCCTGCTTGAATATACTTCCCAAACCCCTTTATATTATTTTAGCATATGATTTATTTATTATATTAAATCCCCACTAACTATATATCCTACCCCGCATATACATATTCCCCGGTCCCACTTACTATAGCTTCGCTTCATATAAACCTTATCATTACAGTTTAAACCCATCCCTTTATATATTTAACCTTTTCACATATATTAAAAATACCCATTGCTTAACTTATCCCTGGGCCCCACCTATCAAATCCCCAACTCACCCTCTATTCATCCATCCGTCATATCTCCATTCCTCAGATACAATGGCCAATAAGCCTCTTCGCATACCTGATTGCCCAATCTTTAACATCACTCAGGGGCTATGAAATGAGAAGTTTCGCAACCCTGCTCCCCTACTACGTGGCAGCCCCATGTTGTATCGCACTCCTCAGTAGAATACCACCCTACCACTTTTGACGATGCGATAATTGCTTATCAATTTTTGTGTTGTAAGCTGAAACCACTTACTGTTTGCATTTGACCTCGCACCCTATGTTTAACAAACTACGGTCAAATAGCACTAAATTCCGCCCGAAGCTGTTATTTCATTGTATGCTGTACATTTTCCAAAGCTGTTTGTTAACGCAAAAACCTTTGCAGACTTGTTTTTAAGCCATTTCAACTAGAATTCAGGCCTTTTGCTACTAGAAACGCTTCCGACTCTGATTTGAAGGAGTGTAAGATCATTGAAGCCTATTTCGCTGCTAGAGAACCTCTACTGCAACCAGAAGCTTTTCCAAACTAAAAACTCCATTTCTGGGTATTCCTAAGTACCGAGGCCTGTACTTAACCTCAAAGAAAGCAATAATTTTATCAATTGAACCATTTTAAAAGCTTTGCAGACCAAAAGAAAGCCTCAGCTGCCTCCAAAACCCTTTCCGCAGACCAAAATAATCTTTTCACAATATTTCTAAGGGCTTGAGACTATTTCTTAAAGCTAGAAAGTAATTGATTGATAAAAATAAATAAATATATGGCTTCCCAATCCATTGTGACAGTCAATTCCCTGCAACATCTTGTTGTTGATGTTGAACATACCCCCTTTGCAAACAAAGATTCTAAAATCAGTGACACATTCACTGATTTCAATCTCTTGGAAATCCAATAACCCACATCAAGGAAATTGTTTTCACCATTACTGCTGAATCCATAAACCAAATGCTTCAAATTCAACCCAAGCCTGATGAAGCCCCTCTGTGAATAGAAATCCTCATTGAATTATATCTAAAACTCAACTTTCCAAAGAGGTTTCAGATCTTCCAAATATTCTCGCCTTCATCAGTTGAAACCCTAAAGAGTAACCCTCCCTATTCAACCTCAATTTTCTCAGAAAGAACAAGAAATATTGTTACAATGCTTTCTTACATTCTAGGCTATTTTACAGATGAGTACGTAGATGCTTCAGCCTTAGGTTTTATGTCTATGATTTGCCCAGGACAACCTCAAACCTTCACATTTAACTTTGCTCAATACATTCCAGATTCCATCCATGAGAAATTAGTTAAATTACCTGTGTTGAACCCTTAGTTAAACTAAGAGGGGGGGTGAATCAGTTTAACACATACATGGACTTTTAAAACTTTTCTCTTAAAACTTATTTACACCTTCACTTCATGATCAACTTTAATATGTGAGCAATCTTTATTAGTGAGCAGAAAGTATCAAACATATTTGTTAATGTAATCGGTCTTAATATGTGAGCAACAAGTATTAAGCAGATTAGATAAATCACATCAACACATGCACAAAGACACCAGATATAAGTGGAAACCCATAAAGGGAGAAAACCACATCTTATTATTGTTGTGATGCAAGGCAAGCTCCAACTCCCTCTCACCACTATTTTTCTGCAGGCACCAACCTACAGGAGGCTCCTACCTCAATTCTGCAGGCTACAACTTGCAAGGAAGCACCAAATCCCTGCAATTTTCTGCAGGCACCAACCTACAGGAGGCTCCAACCTCAGTCAGCTACAACTGACACTTTATCAAGCTACAACTTGATGTGGAAGCACCAACTCCCATCTATTTTCTGCAGGCACCAACCTACAGGAGGCTCCAACCTCAGTTAGCTCCAACTGAAATCTATCAAGCTACAACTTGATAGGGAAGCTCCAACTTCCTTACTCTTTCAAAAGAGAAACACTTGCTGATTTACCTTGAATATCAGCTCTGTTCTGTTCCATCTGCTCTGCTGTTCATCTATTCTCATATCTGCCCTATATCATCTCTGCATCTTCTCATATTCTCTATCAGCTTCTCCTTCTTCTCTGCTCAACCCCTCTTTCTTCTCTGCTTCACTGCTTCATTTCTGCATTCTCTTCACTCACTCTCTCTCTCACTTCTAACTCCCTTTTTTCATATCAAAATGATATTACTTATAGAATTTCTTGATGACTGTTTGTTTTCCTCTAGGAATTAGAAATGGATGGTCATACCCCTTGGTCTTATGCCTCCTCATTTCTTTATCCAACTCAATTTAAAAATCATAATAATATGTACACAATTTCATGCTACAGTGGGATTTTGTCTTTTCTTTAGGATACTTGTCTTTGCATCACAAACAATAAAAAATAATTACATCATTTACATTTACATTCTTAATTTCATATTTCAATATCACTCAGCTCCTCTTTTGAACTTTGACTTTACTGGATTTTGTCTTTTTATACTATTGTTAAGAAACTGTTCTGCATCTTCTTTGTTTACTGTCATCTGCACATTTCACCTGTTTACTGCACTTTTGAATATTTTCCAGATTCCTGTGCTTGAACACCTGTCAAATTTGTTCCTGTGTGTCTCAGCATGCTCTTGATATAACTTAATCATATCATATACTTCCTCTTTCTCCTTGAAGTATATATGGTTTGAATCATAGTTGTATCAATTCGCATCAAACGGAGCTCCATTCCCTTTATGTTCCGCAGGGGTAGAAAACTCGAGCAGGTATGCATATAATACCGCCTCCAGAATTATAGACTTCTGGTATTGTTATTAAGCCCAAGGAATTAACTTTACCATCGCCATATAATATTATAACCTGACAGTCCATCTCCGTGTATATGTATTAGGCCCCGTTCACATATTTCATATTTCATATTGCGTCAATTAACCATATACAACTTGTTGGAATGTAATTCCAACTGCCCGAACGAGAGATCAATTCGCAGGTGGCAGCACGGTGAACAAGCGCAGGTTAAACAACGCACATGTTGATTGGAGATCGACGGAGTGCAGGGGGTTGAAGAGCGCAGAGGTTAACACGGAGGGTACCCCCCGTAGTTGACTGGCCGATCACACGTTGACCGTCGATCAACGGCTATGATGAACTGTGGGGCCACACCCCATTTGATGTGTACAGAGAAATGGGAACCCCCGTAAACACCACTTTGTGGTGGCTCCACCATGCACCACCGCCAGCGCGCCACCAATTCACCAAGGTTGCCGCCTTATATTAATACCTGGAGTCCATTGCACGTATCTCCGACTTTTATATTACCTCCGAACCTTATATTAAGACCATAAAACGTCGAAAACCATAATTAAACCAATTCATTTATATATATGACTCCTCCAGGCCCCACAATTCAGTCAAACGACCAATCCACAGAACGCACCGTACCTAGCTTAATCTCCGTGTGCTTTTATTAAACCTCGTGCATCTTCGTTCAATGATCTCCGTCCGATGCTCCTCCACCAGATCGACGGTTTATATCCATTTCGTTCGGCGTCTTTGGTCGGTGTATAACGTGCGAAATTGCAAGTTAAATGGTGGCTTCCAATACCGCCTATGCCACGTGTCACGAAGTCTATGGAATCGCTGCGATTTCTGTAAAACCACCTTCCGGTCGAAAGGTGGTGCGGAATTGGGAAATACGCCTCCGTGAACCCGCTCGTGGTTTCAGTCCCCTCACGGTTCCTCCGGTCAAGGTTCTGATTCTCCCTGTGCTCCAGGTTCCGTTCTTCGTTCAATTATATATATATATATATATTTCGATTATGGTTCTGTTCCATTCACACTGTACATTTGACTGTGGTTCTACCTCCACTCTTACTCCAGTCAATACACGGTTTCTTGTTATAAAAGGTTCTTTTATATTGTGACGCAGAGTTCCACCATACATAACCCTTGCAGAGTTCCACCATACATAACACGGTTTCGTTTATTCTTATGCAGAGGTTTCTTATGCATTTCTTATAAATATTCTGCTACAGGGTCTCATTCATACGGAATTCTCGTCACAGGGTTTGTATATCCTCCCCACAAGTACATACAGTTTGGACATCATTTCTACACGTTATCATACATTCTTCTTCCTGAATATACAGGCAGATTCTTAGCTTGATTTATAGGGTCCGGCTTCTACAAGAGCTTGCAGGAATTTCACCACTAAATGCACAATTACAAAGGTCCTCTCCATACAGAATTAAACAACAAATGCACAGTTACATTGGGACAATTTCCTCATATGATTCGACCAAGAACACATAAAGTCACACATGTAACTTATTCACAAATCTTCATAAACAGATATATGTATATATGTTGCTTGTACTCCAGCCTTCTTCTGCCATTTAAGCAATACTCCAGATTTAAGTCTTTACTACATATTTAGTCTATCATTGATGAATAATTGCTCAATAATTCATCTGCAAACTGTATTAAACCCCTAATTCATAGATAAACCAATTCTGCTTCAATTCCTCTGTTTCTTCTGCTGCCTCTGCTACTTCTCTGTCTCTTTTGCCTTATGGATAGTTTAGGTGCTGCTCCTGTCTTTACCTTTGCCATATCCTTTCCTTTGCCATCAATGACAACATTTCCAACAGTCTCCCCCTTTGGCATTGATGGCAACATACTTCCTCTGCTTGCCTTTTAAAAACCCCTCTTTTTTTTTTTCTCCCCCTTTGACATCAAAGGCAAAGGGTTGCTCATTTCTTGGTCTTCTTTCTGCATTTCCTCTCTCTGAGTTATGTTTAGGCCATCTTCTGCTGACTTTGTACCATTCTGCTCCAGACTGATGTACAAGACTTGTTGAGAGAACACTTTGAGGATTATTGGACTTGAATATACACTGTAAATTGATACAATCCAAAGCACAGTCTCCTTTTACTAGTATAAGGCTGAAAGTGAGGATAATGATCCTTCATAGAACACATTGTACCAGCTTTATTTAATCAGAGATGTATGATTGGATCAAGAACTAAAATACTGAGAAGGCTTCAAATATGCTTCTTTCTCTGTCTGATGTAGTGAGCTAATATATTTCTATTGAAGAAGATTGTAGATTGAATATGTCTTTTCCTGCAATACTCATCTGCAGTACCACACCTGTTCAATTATGATAATGATGCCAATATATCTTTTATTGCTATGGTACACCTTTCCTGCCTATTGGTGGTGATATGAGCTAGGATGCTGACAAGGATATTACATTTAAAGTTTGAAAGGTCCTTGTTGCTGTTGTGAACAATGAGTCAAACCAGAGCTTACAGCTTATTGTAAGAATAAGAAATATCTTTCAATATTAGAGGCCAACTGACTTTCCTTCTTGTACAATGTATTTTCAAAATAAACCCTTCAATGTATTGGTCAGTTTCACTTATCAACCACACAGTTTTATTTATGACATAAGAAGTATGTATGTCAATGATCAATCTTTCTTTAAATGGTGAAATACAAGCAATTCCTTTCTGCTAAAGTATGCTTGGATGGACTAATAAAATACTTTTGAGCTTCAGTGGTAATCACAACTAGTCCTTCATTATTCAGATATTTTAACTATTTGCTGCAATGCATAATATAATCCTTCAAGTGTAAACCTAACGTTGATCCTTTAGCACTGCTACTGACCTTTTCATCCTGAATGCAGATAACCCTGGGAATTTTACCTTGATGCATTCTTGCCATAGTACTTTGATCCTGTGGACCTGTATCATACTGCTGCTTCACTGAGAATGCTTGGTAATTTGTTGATAAGCATGCTTATTGTACCTAAGCATCAATTGATATGACTTTGATAAACCATTCAGAGATTTCACTTTAGCTAGCACATGTACCCATGGTTTCTACTATTGATCTTTTCACTGTTCACATCAACCACCATCAATATATTGAATTAGACCTTGGCATCAGTTACCTGCTACTTATTCTGTCATCCTGATTTGAACGAATGTCACTGCATTTTATTTTCTATGACAGTTCTAGAATCATTGTTGCTTTATATATTTCTTTATATACCAATTCAACTGTTCTGACATGATGATCTTTGTGAAGACATTTTCAATTTCTTTGCTTGGAATTTTCAAGGGTTGATTACTCAGAGATTTGTCAATTATTTGACTTCATTCCTCCAAGGGGACTTTTCATAGATCAATTATGTACTGACATCAATATAGTAGACTCTTTTCTTACTTGATCTTCTTAATGTGATTCATTGTTAATTCTAGTAGAATGATACACAATGTGATCATCACTTAATGTGCTGATGTCTTCCAAGCTTACATGTTCATAGTTGATGTTCTCTCTACCTCCAAGGCTTCTTACTGTCTTCTTCTTCTTTCATCAATCTGTCTGCTACTTAATACTTCAGATGATCTTCTTCCTCTATAGTCTTCTTTTAGAGAAATTTTCTTTCCCTTCCTGATCTTATAACTGTTTCCATTCCAAGGAGCTCTTCTCAGACTACTTTCATAGAGTCTATATATGAATTGCTCTCCCCCTGGGATGTTGCTTCATATTTGTCACTAGATGGATTTGTGTTTTGTTTCCTAGAGCAGCTCTCCCTGAGACTATGGAGGATTCATTATGTTATTGAGGTAATAGGCTCCCCCTTTCTCTTTTCCTTCCATACTTTATTTGGGTTTTTCATAATGTCTGAGCTTCTTTTAAATTCATAGTTTTGTTTGATTTGCTTTGATTTCATCATATGTCTAGAGTTCTTTAAAATATATGGTAGATTACAGTACTTTGCTTTGTGTCCAAGCTTGAGGCATACATAACATCTTATTTGACCAATGTGAATTTGAGCTGATGTATAATATTTTGTTTCTCTTCTTTGATACATTTTACAATCAACAATTCTATGTCCAAAATTATTGCATGCATAACAATAGCCATGGAAATGATTTGTGTACCTGGTGAAAGATTGTTCTTTCCATTTGCTTGCTTGAGGGATTCTTCTCTTTTGCTGCATCCTTTGCTGATTGGACTAAATTGGCTTTGTCTTGCAATATGCTACATTATGTCCTTGTTTATGGCAGGAAAAACATGTGCTATTTTTCATAGGAGGGAGGAACCTCCTTTGACATTTTCTTAATTTGTTCAATACATCCTTAGGAGCATATGAGCCTTCAGCAATTGATTGTTTCATCTTCTCATTCTCTGTTCTTTCATTTTGTTGCTTGATTCTATTTGTTTCTATGCAACTCATGTTCTTACTAGATTCTATTTTTGTAGGAATCTGCTGAGTTGCTTTATTATCTTTTACAGCAAAGATGATTTTCTTGTTATCTTCTACCTTGGGCTTACTAGTTTCTCCTTCATATCCTATCCCAGCCTTTCATTAGAGGTGTATTCATTAATAGTTTTCTTTGGGGTTTTTCTAAGTTCTTTCTTAGGCTCACTACTTCTTCTTCCAATCTTTCACATTCCTGGCTTTTCTCACTCATTTGTTGCAGCAGAGTGTCTTCTACTTTCTTTGCCTCTTCAATTTGTGTCTTCAGGAAAATAATTTCTTTTCTGTCTTCATATTCTTTCTCATCACATATTTGTACCAATCTCTTAAGGTATTTGTTTTCATTCTTCAATTTTTCTATTTCAGTCAGAGCTGTGTCAAGTTTGGCTTTTTCTTCAGCTATAATTTCTTCATGGCTCTTACTACCATTCACACTAGCAGGTACCTCATTTGATTGAACATCTTCTTTTTGACATGAATTTCTCTTTTTCTTAATTCTCTTCTCCTTCTTGACAATGCAATCCTTAGTGTCTACTCCATGCATGAAATGCAGTCTGTCCCAGATTTCTTTTGCTAAAGTTAAATCCATTATCAACTCAAGGTCCTTGTTATGAAGATTGTTATATATCACACATTTTTCCTTGGCATTCCTCTGTTGTTCTTTCACCGTGGGGGAGTCTGTGCAGTAACCATCACATACAAGCTTCCATACTTCAGGTTCATAAGCCAATAATCCTGTTTTAACCTTATCTCTCCATTCAGGAAAGTTTGTTGTATTTAACACAGGTACATTTTGATAGTCCATGACTCAACCAGATCTCCTTCAAGCTATTAGGCTTACACCAAAGGAACCTGCTCTGATACCAATTGTTGAACCCTTAGTTAAACTGAGAGGGGGGGGTGAATCAGTTTAACACATACATGGACTTTTAAAACTTTTCTCTTAAAACTTATTTACACCTTCACTTCATGATCAAATTTAATATGTGAGGAATCTTTATTAGTGAGCAGAAATTATCAAACATATTTGTTAATGTAACAGCAGTCTTAATATGTGAGCAACAAGTAGTAAGCATATTAGATAAACCACATCAACACATGCA
Organism: Pinus albicaulis; assembly: GCA_034641835.2. NCBI lineage: Eukaryota > Viridiplantae > Streptophyta > Pinopsida > Pinales > Pinaceae > Pinus > Pinus albicaulis. The sequence continues at coordinate 141,871,186 of CM076571.1, forward strand.
CAAAGACTCCAGATATAAGTGGAAACCCATGAAGGGAGAAAACCACATCTTATTATTGTTGTGATGAAAAGGAAAGCTCCAACTCCCTCTCACCACTGATTTTTTGTAGGCACCAACCTACAGGAGGCTCCTACCTCTATTCTGCAAGCTACAACTTGCAAGGAAGCTCAAACTCCCATTAATTTTCTGCAGGCACCAACCTACAAGAGGCTTCAACCTTAGTCAGCTACAAATGACACTTTATCAAGCTACAACTTGATGTGGAAGCACCAACTCCCATCTATTTTCTGCAGGCACCAACCTACAGGAGGCTCCAACCTTAGTCAGCTCCAACTGACATCTATCAAGCTACAACTTGATAGGGAAGCTCCAAATTCCTTACTCTTTCAAAAGAGAAACACTTGCCGATTTACCTTGAATATCAGCTCTGTTCTGTTCCATCTGCTCTGCTGTTCATCTATTCTCATATCTGCCCTGTATCATCTCTTCATCTTCTCATATTCTCTATCAGCTTCTCCTTCTTCTCTGCTCAACCCCTCTTTCTTCTCTGCTTCACTGCTTCATTTCTGCATTCTCTTCACTCACTCTCTCTCTCACTTCTAACTCCCTTTTTGCATATCAAAATGATATTACTTATAGAATTTCTTGATGACTGTTTGTTTTCCTCTAGGAATTCGAAATGGATGGTCATACCCCTTGGTCTTATGCCTCCTCATTTCTTTATCCAACTCAATTTAAAAATCATAATAATATGTACACAATTTCATGCTACAGTGGGATTTTGTCTTTTCTTTAGGATACTTGCCTTTGCATCACAAACAATAAAAAATAATTACATCATTTACATTTACATTCTTAATTTCATATTTCAATATCACTCAGCTCCTCTTCTGAACTTTGACTTTACTGGATTTTGTCTTTTTCTACTATTGTTAAGAAACTGTTCTGCATCTTCTTTGTTTACTTTTATCTGCACATTTCACCTGTTTACTGCACTTTTGAATATTTTCCAGATTCCTGTGCTTGAACACCTGTCAAATTTGTTCCTGTGTGTCTCAGCATGCTCTTGATATAACTTAATCATATCATATACTTCCTCTTTCTCCTTGAATTATATATGGTTTGAATCATAGTTGTATCAATTCGCATCAAACGGAGCTCCATTCCCTTTAAGTTCCGCAGGGGTAGCAAACTCGAGCAGGTATGCATATAATACCGCCTCCAGAATTATAGACTTCTGGTATTGTTATTAAACACAAGGAATTAACTTTACCGTCGCCATATACTATTATAACCTGACAGTCCATCTCCGTGTATATGTATTAGGCCCCTTTCACATATTTCATATTTCATATCGCGCCAATTAACCATATGCAACTTGTTGGAATGTAATTCCAACTGCCCGAACGAGAGATCAATTCGCAGGCGGCAGCACGGTGAACAGGCGCAGGTTAAACAACGCATAGATTGATTGGAGATCGACGGAGTGCGGGGGGTTGAAGAGCGCAGAGGTTAACACGGAGGGTACCCCCCGTAGTTGACTGGCCGATCACACGTTGACCGCCGATCAACGACTATGATGAACTGCGGGGCCTCACCCCATTTGATGTGTACGGAGAAATGGGAGCCCCCGTAAACACCACTTTGTGGTGGCTCCACCATGCACCACCGCCAGCGTGCCACCAATTCACCACCAATATTAAACTTTGATCGACTCTTTTAACATACTCTCGAACCTTATATTAAGATTATAATACGTCGAAAACATTAATAAACCGATTCATTATATATGACTCCACCAGGCCCCACAATTCAGTGAAACGACCAATCCACGAAACGCACCGTACCTGGCTTAATCTCCGTGCACTTTTATTAAACCTCGCGCATCTTCGTTCAATGATCTCCGTCCGATGCTCCTCCGCCAGATCGACGGTTTATATCCATTTCGCTCGGCATCTTTGGTCGGTGTATAACGCGCGAAATTGCAAGTTAAACGGTGGCTTCCAATACCGCCTATGCCACGTGTCACGAAGTCTATGGAATCGCTGCGATTTCTGCAAAACCACCTTACGGTCGAAAGGTGGTGCGGAATTGGGAAATCCGCCTCCGTGAACCCGCTCGTGGTTTCAGTCCCCTCACGGTTCCTCCGGTCAAGGTTCCGGTTCTCCCTGTGCTCCAGGTTCCGTTCTTCGTTCAATTATATATATATATATATATTTCGATTATGGTTCCGTTCCATTCACACTGTACATTTGACTGTGGTTCTGCCTCCACTCTTACTGCAGTCAATACACGGTTTCTTGTTATAAAAGGTTCTTTTATATTCTGACGCAGAGTTCCACCATACATAACCGTTGCAGAGTTCCACCATACATAACACGGTTTCGTTTATTCTTATGCAGAGGTTTCTTATGCATTTCTTATAAATATTCTGCTACAGGGTCTCATTCAAACGGAATTCTTGTCACAGGGTTTGTATATCCTCCCCACAAGTACATACAGTTTGGACACCATTTCTACACATTATCATACATTCTTCTTCCTGAATATACAGGCAGATTCTTAGCTTGATTTACAGGGTCCGGCTTCTACAAGAGCTTGCAGGAATTTCACCAATAAATGCACAATTACAAAGGTCCTCTCCATACATAATTAAACAACAAATGCACAGTTACATTGGGACAATTTCCTCATATGATTCGACCAAGAACACATAAAGTCACACATGGAACTTATTCACAATTCTTCATAAACAGATATATGTATATATGTTGCTTGTACTCCAGCCTTCTTCTGCCATTTAAGAAATACTCCAGATTTAAGTCTTTACTACATATTTAGTCTATCATTGATGAATAATTGCTCAATAATTCATCTGCAAACTGTATTAAACCCCTAATTCATAGATAAACCAATTCTGCTTCAAATCCTCTGTTTCTTCTGCTTCCACTGCTACCTCTCTGTCTCTTTTTCCTTATGGATAGTTTAGGTGCTGCACCTATCTTTACCTTTGCCATCTCCTTTGCTATTAATGACAACATTTCCAACAACCTGAAGAAGGTGTTTTTAAATATTCATCAGTTCTGTTTCATTTATTCTTGTACTTCCAATCTGAAAGGTTTGCAGTAAGCCTCCAAAAACTGGACATTGAGTGTAACCCCCAATCAGTACTCTTCTAGACTTCCTTAATTAGGAAATATTCCACAGAGTTCACTTACAAAAACTTCATTGATTCATTTCTTCATCCAATTGTCAACATGCTAAGCAGTAGAAGTGAACCAAGAGTCAGTGATGAGATAAAAAAGGTCTTACAATTTTCTGAACATAGTAGAACAGGAGACTAGTATTTATACCAGAATCACACTGAAATTAGGGTCTATGGATGGAAACTCACTCCATATAAGCTGCCCAAATACCTCCTAATGAGGTTATTTTCACTTGAATATATTAAGAAGATCAACCAAAAATCTGATGAAGTGAATTTTCTATTAGAAAACAAGAAAACATAGTTTAAAATAAAAAACCAGATTGGTCCTTTCATCTGCAATAATAGGAATGTTGGTCAACAGGCAGAAAAACGTTTACATGAATTCAAGTTTAGTCAAAGTTTCCAGGGGTAGTATGATCCTTTAGGAGTTATCAACAAGTTAAAAATTAAGTTTGAATTAACTCCTTTTGTCCATGAGTCCAAACCAGATATTGAAAAGTACTCCAACCAATCAGAGTGGTTGGAGAATACTTTGAAAGAAGCATAGAATCAAGGTGATACTAGTTCCATATTGCAAACTCTAGCCCCACAATATAGGAACTCCAAGAGAGCTAGAGAAAAAGAATCATATTCAGCTCAAACCACTACATAAACCAAATTCAAATCAATGTACAGGAAGAAGCCCAAACTAAATCCTGTAAATGAACAAGTTGAGACTATTGAAATTATTGAAACAGACACAGTGGTTAAAGAAAACGCACCTCCAGCAGTTTCAGAGGAAACTCACCAACCTTCAACATCTAATACTCAAATCATTCAAAAGTAGCATAGTGTTGAAGTGTCTTCATCAAGTAAACCAGTAGATCAAGAATAGGATATCATGGAAAAGTATAAAGAAATCAAGCTCAAGAATGAGGCATTAAAAGTAGTTACTTATGCCCAATACTGGAAATAGACATCTAGTGACCAAAGCAGGTTACTTTCTGCATCTGATATAAAACCAGGAGATAACCTTCTTGTAGCCAACAATGAAGAATCCAAAGTCATCAGATGACTATAAGAAAACAACATATGAAGTTCAAGCCAAATATCTACATCCAATATACCAAATTTAATTCCATAAGGAAGCTGGAGAAATGATATACTCCACTATGACCAACAAAGCCATGAGTGTCCAGAAACTTCAAAATTCTCTAGAAAACATCAGAGGACAGTTAAAGCTAGAGAAGTATTCTTCACAAGCCAAGGACAACATAATCAAATCACTGGAAGAACTGTTCATAGAGGTAGGATATGATCCCCATAACATCAAAGTAGTAGAAGAGATCATAAAGAAAAAGAATACAGACATTGTTGCATTGAAAAAACAACTGAAATTTCCTCCCACTGCAAATCCACAAGAAAAAGAAGTTTTAGAGAATGAAGGCCAAAAAGATGAAATGATGAATCTCATCATTCAGTTGACAGCTCAACTGAAAGAGATGGATAATGAGATGGAAAAATTGGTGCAAGAGAAAAATGCTAGCATGGAAGCAATTCCTGTCACTGCTATTCCTACAATTGCTACAGCAGTTCCTTCTACTTCAGCAGCTCCAGTGGCAACAACACTTCTAGTAGCTACAACAGTTCCATCTACATCAGCCACTACATTAGCAACAGAGTCAACAACAGCATCAGCTAATCCCAGTGATGAAGCAAGAAAATTGATCAAAGCCATGTAGGATATGTCCATTCAGAAAAATGAAATAAATAGACTTAAAGAAAAAATAAAATTTTAGAGGATGAAAAGAAGCTGGCTCAAATCATGCATAATAATGAAACACATAAGTCAAACAGGTTAACTGAGAAAGTATAGAAGTTAGAGAAAGAGTTGACATTGAAAGAACCACTTGCCCAAGCAAAATAACAGTTGTGGGCCAATATCATTAACTTTGTTAATGATATTTGGCCTTCCATCCAAGTCATCTTTGATCAGAAAGATTTGATCAAAGAAGCAAGTGAATCCATTCAAAATTTCAAGGAAGAACTTGGAAAGAAGCCAGAGGAGGCCAATGAAATCATTAAGTTTCTTAATTCTAATAAAAAACAGGAATTCAAATAAATTGGCATAAGTGACAAGACTAAAACAATCCTAGAAGTCAGAAAAGTTATTTCCAAGAGGAACTTAATGACACAACTTGAAGATAAGTGTAAAAACATGGAGCTTTCAATAACCAGATTCATGGTTAAATTTGATATTTTGAGGCAGAAAGGCCTGCCAAATCCTTTGGTTATCAATGACAAATTGATGAAGCATGAAGACTATGACAAGAAAATTAGAGAAGTGGCCAAAGAACAGTCCAAAAATTCCTCCATGAAAGGAATTCCTACAGGAAATGTGCTCTATCAGACTTTTGAGAATCTCTTTTACCTCCACCATGAGGTAAAACATCTCTTCATAAACAAGCCTACTTTTGCAAAGTACACAGAGGTTGATGAAATCTATAGAAGAATGGTAAAAATTAAATTACCAGATGCAGAATATTGGGAAAAGTTATGTGATTTACTTTGAAAGGAAAAAGTAAAATAGATAAAAGAGAAGTCAAAGTTAAAACAGAGCATGGAGGTTAAAATAGAAACAAAGCAGTCAAAGGTTAAAAGTAAAGCAGTAACAGAATTTACAGAGTATTAGATGACAATGCAGAGTAAAGATGAAACCAGCGTAAAAGACACTCAACATGAAGAAGACAACCAACGTACAGGAACAATCAAAAGGGAGAAAGCAGCAAAATATCAAAAAGAAAACAACAAATCCAAATAAAAGAGGGACATCTAGCATTTAGTCTCCTATGTGTCTCTATCTTCTTGCATGAAGATATTTATTTTTCCTTGAATAATTCCTAAATAAGTTTTAGGATATTTTATAATAGTTTTTGTATAAATACTTCATAATTCGAAGTATTGAGTGTGGATTTATAAACATTTCTATAGTTGTATCGATCTAAAACCTGAAGGTTTATTGTAACATTTTTAAGTGAGCAAACTAGACTAAGTAATAAAGGCATTGCATTACAGGATTCATGTGTTGGGCCCTGAAGCTAAAAACAGATGTAAAATTGCCTTGTAAAAGTTTAGTAATTTCTAGTCAATCTGGGCCGTTCATTAGGCGGATGATTTGACGGTAGAAGTTATGTTTAGTTTAGGGTTTTTTTCCCTAGAAGGCAACCCCTCTCTTTGTATGAGGGTATTGTATTGCGGCTTCATATTAGATGTGTACTCTCTGAGTGGGAAATAGATAGGGAGACTGTGAGAGAGAACATAGGATATTACAATGGATCTGTTGTAGGTTTTTTCTCTTCATTTTTGTTGGATAGTATAAAGGAAGGACTGGCTGTTCGGGGTGGACGTAGCCCAAACTAGGTGAACCACATATATCTGTGTCTCTCTGGTTTTATGTTTTTTTGTGCTTGTATTTTCCGCATATTTTATGTGTTGCATTGCTCTATAATATATAATTTTCTAACAGTACCCCAGGCGGGGTGAACTCCTTCATCAAAATTCCTGTCTTATGGTTTGATGTATATGTGTTTTTCAGTTGTTGATGTTGGCATGTTATTTTTAGGAAATTTTAACATTTAAATCCTGGAAGCAACCTGCTCATTACACATAAAACCATGCACATAAGAAACTCATTTCTTATACAGATGAGGGAGCTTGCATATCATTAACAATTTTTCCCTCATTTCAGATCAAGTTGGTATCTAATCATAAGGTTCATTGTTGCTTTGTGCAAAGAGGGTTGTTTTTTAATAGGAAAATTCTTAACAAGTTGAAGCTCCGGAGAGGAGAAGGAGAGCTTGTCTGTATGACTTCCCAGATAGGAACAGAGAGAATCAAGCTAGGGTTGCTACTAGCCCCACCTCACGTTTCATCTTTGGAAAATGTTGAGACTTCAAAGAGCATACTTGAAGGAGAAAATCCTATAAGTCTCTCAAGGGGAGAAGATAAAAATAATGGTGTTTCACCACCATATTCACCAACAACTTCTTTTTTTTCTATAGATTTGAGGCAATATGCTAATCTATAGATTCCTTCTAAGATGGAATATGAAGACATTTGTGCTATGTGGGAGAAGTTAAATCAACACTTTATGTTGAGGATAAGGAAGAAGAAGACACAAGAGCTCAAGAGGACACCTTGAGAAGCCGAAAGGGGTTTGATGCCATCTTTGTATCCCAGTCAAAAGATGAGACAAATGGCGAGCATGCATATGCTCCTTACTTGTATGCACATACTGATAAAAATTCTTTTGCAACCTTTGAAAGATATAGAAAAGGTATTGGGTCCAATATATTGACAAAGATGGGATACCAAGAAGGCTTGGGTCTTGGTGCAAATCAACAAGGCATCAAGAACCCAATAGAGATGAAAGAAAGGCCTAAGGATGAAGTCTTTGGGTATGTTGCATTGGAAGAATGGTCTTATGATGACAATGATGATTGGGTATAATGTACCTACTGTCACAAAAGAGGACATGAAGCAGTAAGGTGTTGGATTTTACATCCAGAGATCATAACTATTTGACTCTCCAGATAGGCACCATAGAAATGGTTTGTATATTTACTTGTATGATGAAAGATTGCATGTGAATGTTTTTTTAGTTGAAGACATTTCAATTTGTTGCAAAATTTTCGCCAAGATGGTATAAAAGATGGGTATTGTCGTGATGATGGATCCCCGTTGGGATTCAAAACATCGAAACTCCTTCTCTAGCACTGTGGATAATCCGGAAAGCTCCTTAAAAAATGATCACCACATGAGTTTGAAAACCAAAAAATATGGGTATGTTACTCATTTATGTTGCAACAATTTATCATTCAATTCAGCTCTTATGATCACTCATATGTTTTGGGTTTATGTACTTGTTTTTACTTGAAAGGGAGAGTTGAAAAGTGTACATATGCATGAGATTTTGTGTGTGTAAATAGAGAACTTGTGATAAGTTCATTGTAAATAGATACATGCATGAGTATTTTCAATATGTATCATATGTTTATCGATGTGTGTTGATTGTGTTACACAAATTTCATATCGATTTATGTTGATTGTGTTGCATATTTCATGTCAACTTGTGTTTTTGATGTCGCATGATTTTTTGTCAATTATGTTCATCAACTTATGTTTTAGTCGATGGTGTTTGTCAATTGTGGGTCAATATTGGATACATCAATGTGCAAGAAGATCACCATGTACTTGATGTTACATGAGGTGACTATCATTGCTTTGACAGAGAAAAAACGAGGTGGTCGTCATTTCAATTCTTGCATAATGTTTTCTTTTCAAGATTGATTGTGTGTTCTTGTGACAAGATGTCACAGGAAGTTTTAGGTCCATTCAGTGAGAAGTGGACGAGATGCAAAGTGTTTTGTATCCATTGCAGAACAAGCTGGTTTTTTTGTCTTGAAACCAAGAGTTCACTCATATTACAAGCTTAATTTGGATAAGAGGATTTCCAAGAAGAAGCTCTTATGCATTTGTTGCAAGAGGGACTTCATTCTTAGTGGGAAGGCTCACAGTTTGCCAAGAAAGTAAGAGATCGATGTGCTGCAGCCGGGTATGTATCAGTCAACAACAGTCAACAATGTTGAAGTGCTTCAACAACAACTAGAGAGCAGTGGTTGAGAGACATAGCCAGTTGCGAAGCAAGGCATGTCAAGATGACTGCGAAAAAGACTTGTCAAGTAAAATAGTTGATATAACTTGAAAGAAGAAGAGTGTTGAAGCTCAAGAAGATAATTATCAGCTTTTGTGGGTCCAAAAGCCCATCAGTGGGAAGGTGTGATCAGAATTTGGATCAGGGCCTAAAATTAGCTAAAATTTCAAAGTGCTCAAAATTTCTTCGAACTTGAATGACCGGATAGAATTCATTGCTAGGATTCTGGCACAACTCATTTCATAAAAATCCGAGTTCATATGAATGAGTTAACGTCTGTTGTTCATGTTCCAAAATAGTCTAAAAAGGAGCAAAATAGGTATAGTGATGATGTGGCAAGCATAGTCAGCATTGCGGGGAATATTCTCTAGATTGCATCCAGTGGAACTGTGACAACTGTCATCTTCATATTCGTCAGATGGGTTTGTGAAGAGAGAAATTGTCCAATGACCTCCACTATTCTTCCTAAGTTGGAATTTGAAATTTTTTTAGGAGTTGGAGTACAACCCAACCAGAGGGCGCCACGTGTCCTCTCTGGTAGGCCATCTCCTAACGTTTGGGGTTGAATTATTTGTTATATTAATATTGGACTAAGGTTATGGTGGAATTATTTGAAATATATATATATATATATAGATATATTATTTTTAAACCCACCTTCTCGGCAGACTTATCCAGATTTAGAAGGTCTGCTAACAAAATTGGCAAAGGGTTAAACTTGGAAATGTTGAAAAAGTATGGCAGAGCAGAATTTATTGCACGAGGTCGGGCTCTAACCCCTGACCTCACGCCTACCATCCACACGTCTTACCGTCTCTCCTACTGGGTGTTTCTTAACCCTTATGTTCTCCGCATATATTTGAAGTTAAATCACCTGATAGTTGGGGGTTGGAGGGGGCCAACCCCCTCCCCATGTGGCCAGAGCCCAAAAACCGAGCGCTAATCCAAATGTTGGCGAGATTTTTTAATTTTGTTTAATTAACAGTTAAACGTGCTTTAACCACGATAAACCATAATTTTCACTAAACGCACTTATCATAATTAATTGCACTTATCTACCTGCTAAACACTATTTAATGCTAATTAAACCCACAGATTATGTTGGCAGAGTTTTAGAGGAGTGCACCAGATTCAGTGGAGTCCCACTTTTAGTGGACTTAACTGGGAGTCCACTAAATTTAGTGGCAATTTACTAGGCTTGGAGTAAATGAGGCATAACTGGAGCAATATTCAACCAAATTGAACTCAGTAAAAGTCATTATTAGCATTTTGACATGCTGGGAATCCATTGGAATAGATTTCAAAGTAGAGGAGGACTTCTTGATGGATTTTTTCCCAATTGAATATTTTTGATGCCCAGGGCCACCAGGAGAGGAGGCCATGTCTAGAGGATCTGAAGTCCAAATGAAGAAGCAGAAGAGGCTACTCAGGGGTTTAATGATGATATGAATCTAATGGAAACTTATTTTTTCCATTTTGAGCACATATTTAAGGTCAATTTGGCAATTTTTACAAGAAGTGTGTATGGATCAAACAAACATTTGAAGAAGTTTTGGTAGTTGTGGATCAAGGAGGAGACCTTGTAGGGGTTGTTCTCATTTAAAAAACTATTGTTGCAGCAGCTATGGCTAGCATGGTTCAATTCTAGTTTTATTTCTTCATTCATTAATTTTATGAAGATATTTTATGTATGCTTAAGTGTGGAATTGGAGTGTATTTGTGAGGGAATTTTAGCACTCATTGGTGAGGTATAGATCATCTCTGTAGGAGATTGTTGTATTGTTGTTATATGTGAGAGCTCTTTGCAGGAGAACACCATATTGAAGGGGTGATAGCCACATAGTAAGGTAGTATACTGATATGTACCCTTTTTCACCAAATAGAAGAGTGGTCTAGTCATGTTGATAGGCCAAGGAGATGTAGCTCAGGCAAGATGAACTCCTTCATCAAAATTCTTGTCTTTTGGTTTGATATATATGTGTTTTTGAACTGTTGAGGTTGGAATGTTATTTTTGAGACATTTTAACATTTAAATCCTAAAAGAAACCTGCTCTTTACACATAAAACCATGCACATAAGAAACTCATTTATTATACGGATGACGGAGCTTGCATAACCTAACAAGTTTGCTCTCATTTCAGATCAATTCTTAACGCAAGTGTACGAAAAGAGATCACTTTAGTTGTGTGTGAAAAACATCCCAAACAACAAATATGGCTGTTTAGCTTCCTTATATTTGCAATAGATGGTCAAAACTAATGCAAAAAAAACCCAGATCTACGTTGTAAAAGTAGTTAAACAATAAAAAGAAATAACAGTTTCTCCAAATATCTAATGGACAAGACAATATATATAAATAATTATATATATTAACACTTGGTAAGGGAAAAAAGAATGATGTTACCAGTCCCCCTCAATGGGATGAGTTCTTGGTTCTCCTTAACACTTCAGATCCAGAAGTTTCTCTCTCTCAATGGTGTATAAAACGCAAGACATGTTGAACTCTATGGGAGCTCAAGAAGAAAAATAGTAATAAAAAACGATCGAAGTATGAAAATGACAAAAGGATTAAAGTCTAACCATGAAAAAAGGATCAAAGGTAAATAATGATTGGAAAACCCTACTATTTATAACAAAATATTGAGTTATCCTTGATAACAGTACATAATAAAATATTATTAACCAATATCTAGATCTACTTGCTTGGAATATTTTATTATATTTTGTTGGAGGGAAAAGGAATTTAAATTGGTTAAATCCCTTTATTTAGAAATAATAAAGAACCAAATTATTTATTTATCATTTCAAGGATGCGGTTAAGGAATAATTTAGCAAATAATGATTTATTTTATCATTCCTAAATGATTGAGTCAAATTTAACAAGGAATGTTAATTAAATAATGGTTTAATTAATTATTCCTAGAGAACAATAAGATAAATAATTATTTATCTAATTATTTCTCATTAATTGGTTTAAATATGACCAAGAATATTATTTAAACAATGGTTTAATTAATTATTCTTAGAGGAAAATCAAATAAATAATGATTTATTTGATTATTCCACATGGGGTTTCCTATTTGAACTAGAAATAACTTAATAAAATATGGTTTAGTAAATTATTTATTATAGTGAAAGCAATTTTAATATGGTAAAATTGGTCTTACATGGTGTACTTCAATCCATCTGATTGTAAATGGTTAGATGACCAAAAATTGGTTTAATAATAAGTTTGGATGCTACATGTTGGGCCTTGAAAGTGTCATTTACTTCCATTACATTTTCACTTATATTTCCATATTATCATCTTCACTCCTTGTCCATTTCATTGCATTTACCTTACCACTATCATTATTGGGTCACCTTTATGTTTTTCCAAACTTTATTGATTCCTAGTATTTTTAAGTGAATTTGTGGTTAAAAATTAGAAAATAATATGGATATACTTATACCTAACAAGTGGAATGAGATTTTTGCCCAAAAACAAGGGCCTCAACACTTCCAAAAGATCCTTATGTGGCCTCCTAAGGCCAAATTCGAATTTGAATGGAGAAGATCATGGGATCATGAGGATATGTGTCTCATTTCCTATTTTTATTGTAACTATAAGAAGACATGTGCCCTATCACTTCCTATTTGGATTGTAACTCTAGAGCTATAGGGAGAGATTCATGGAATCTCATTAATGAGATATCTTCTCATATTTTTGTATAATTAGGGGAAGATTTCTCCTACCAATTATGTGTAAAGTTGGAGTTATGCCCAAGCTTTGAATAAAGAATTAGATTGTGGCACCTTACTCATGAGTTTTCTTTCACTTTGACTTGGTTTTTCTTACATATGGAGCATCTAGATTTACCATCTCTCATACTTTTGGATTGGCCATCCACAATGTGTGATATTTATCTACTTTCATAGATCAAGATTGATTTTTTTTCTTAGTATTAGTTTTAGAATGATTGTGTAATCTTTGCTTTCATATAACATCTAAAGAAAGTAGATTCTTCTATTTTCCAATTGGATTATGTTTGAGGCAATAGAGCTCACAGTTGTTTAGTTTATTTTCATGTTCTTACATTGCTTTCTTAGATCATATTCTCAATTATATGTATAATTGGATGCTTATAAATCATACCTAGAAGGTGTCTCTGTCATACTTCCAAATTGGATGCTTGAGTGTTTAAACTATGCAATAATTGAGTTTTCCTTTACATGCCTTCATATTTCTTTCCTATATTAGATCCTCAGTTAAATTTATAATTTAATGCTCCTAAATATCATGCCAAGAAGGTGACTCTGTCATACTTCCAAATTGGATGCTCGAGTATTTAACCTATGCAATAATTGAGTTTTCCTTTACATGCCTTTATACTGCTTTCTTAGATCAGATCCTCAATTAAGTGTATAATTGAATGCTCCTAAATATCATGCCAAGAAGGTGAATCTGTCACACTTCCAAATTGGATGCTTGAGTATTCAACCTATGCAGTAATTGAGTTTTCTTTACATGATTTGAAATGATTTCTTAGATTAAATTTCTAGTCGAATTAGTTGATTTTTTTTTTCTTTCTTTTCGTTACTTGATTTCATAGGTTAGTTGAATTTCATTTTTCATTGTTTGATTTCATAGGTTAGATAAATTTATGTTATGCGGATTAATCCCTCTTTTGGACAAGAGCAATCTCCCCATTATCCTACAGATAGCTAGAAACAAACATCCATTTGTAAATTTCTTTCTCTAGATTATTTGCAATTCAGAATTATTATAATTAAAGAAAGAGGACATGCCCCTACCTTGAAATCCAACATTCGGTGTAGCCTTGTATCTAGTCGCTCCACAGAGGCTTCTTCAGTAAGTAGAACTTGCAATCAAATATAGACAAAAGAATTAAAAGCACCTGCAACATATAATAATTAAGAAAAACTAATCTAACTTAGTGATCAAGGAATCTAAGTATTGAATTATTCAAATAGACACAAGAACAACTTAATGAGAAAAGGAGATCCATATGTATTATATTGAATGAAAAGAGTAACTTTAAGAGCTGATGCCTTGATGTCGTACAAGTTCCTCCCAGGGTCCTGAACAATCATTCCACCTTCAAATTGACAAGCCTTCCTCTCTTTGAACTAGAATGAAGCTATGGACATAAGTGTGTGATCATTCTCATGCCAACAATAACTAGTATAGAGAATATGCTCTCTTGATAATTTCTTTAGAAACTAACATGTATGTATACCATATACAAGCTACCCTTGAGACTGAAACATGAGCTCAATTTATAGGGAAATGGAGGTAGTTTCAATTCCATAAAGAGGGGGATGGATTCCTCTCATGAAGGGATTTGAGCTCCATAGAACAAGGGATAAGCTCCATGAGTGGAGGGATAGAGCTCCATGAGTGGAGGGCTAAAGCTTGAACCGGTCGCGCTTGTAGAAACTTCCAGTTGGGAGAATATTCGACTAGTTGGGCTTCTAGAACTTACTTTTTCCTATATTTGACTGTTTACAGGGGTCCGCAGGTTTTATAAGCAGAATGTGCAGGATCTGTCGTAGGCTATAGAACAAATATCTATGGATCCACAGGAAAGAGCTAGGAAAAGTGCGGAGTTAGACTTTTAAGGGTTTTAATGAGATTTTCTCCAATTCCAAGACTTGGTTTAGAAACATTAGGGTTTTTTACTTCTAAGGGAGCATAATATAGGTAGTGATGAACCTATATAGATAGTTAAGTTTCATGGTGACAAAATAACGTGTAACAGATTTCTCCCTAAAGTGCGAAGTCTGAGGTAGTTCTAAAGAGTGAAGTGCTATATCATTCCAAGGATTGGATTGCAGACACACCGGTCGAAAACCTGTAAAAAAATTCAATGAAAGCATATATATATATATATATATATATATCATCGCTGAGGTAGCCATTCCCATACTCAGATCAAAACTAACTAAATGTTCTAGTACAGAAATGATTTTAAAATTACATCAATAGTAGACACAGTATGGGCACAACCATCTGTCATAAGTAGTATACTATATCATGAATAATAAAACTCCTTGCATCCTGGATGGTGGAAAATAGATCCAGGGTCTTGATTTCCGCTTCCCAAACTAGTACGATTCTATCCATGCAATTGATTGTGTCGAAGTTGAACATGGTAGAAACCACTTGATTACCAGTCAATGATGTGAATTGTTAACAAGTTTGAGAGAAACCACCAATAATGAAAATGGCTCTCAAAGTACTCATTACAATCCACAAAGTGTGAATGAATGATTTGCGGTCAAACACTTCACGGAATCATTCGATCGAAGGTCAATGACACAACCTGTCATCGAAGGCAAGAAACCTGCCATTAGGGCATACATATCCCAAGGTACAAATAAAATTCTAGATCAAATTTCTAGATGATGAGCTATCGTCGATAGAAAGTGACCCTTCGCAGGAAATCCTACGACACGAAACCATTAGATAGAGTTTTGAAGAAATATTTGCAAGGACTGACTCAGGGATGGTCAACGCGAATGGAGACAAATTTCTGCAATGAATGGTTTATTTGAACTATCCCTTGAACACATAATGACACTGCAGATGGTTTGGTAACAATTTACCTAAATCTCGTCTGCAAGGTCACCAGTTCGAAACCCTTGGGTGATTAGGATTAGTCTAAACTACCAAAAAAAATAAAAAGCAATTTACCTAAAGCTAATACCTAGAAACTGGCTGAAGACCTTCAATGTGGTTTGATTAACTGTTAGACAAAGGATTTACCTAACCTAGGTACAAGTGTGACAAAAGTGTCGCGTTCAAGAGTGGTATACTACTTTTGAAACAAGGGTGGAAACTGGATTCCTTTTTCTCTCTTTTTCCCCCACCATTACTGGCAAGTATCTCTTTATTTTTTACAAGCTTGAGGAGGATAACATTTGGTTGTTGTGTAAGCTCATCCTTCAAATGAGTCCATCTTAGTATCAAAATCGAACCCTAAAAAGGAGTGGTTCGTTATTGTTTGTAATCGACAGGTCCTTTACTGTTAAATTTTAATGAGTCCAGTATAGGAGAAACTCGACGTTTTTTAGTTTTAGGGAGTCAGAAGAAAAACATAAATAAACTCCATGGTTGTAATTTTTCGTAAATTTAGTGTCTCAAGCCCGAAAAAGGATAAAATAATGTAGGAGAGAACTCAATTCACCATGATTAGTCAACGTATACCTTTTTCGTAAATAGTCCATTTCAGTCCGGAAAAGGGATAAACTTATACTGAAGGGACGAATGTTCATTTCCTTTAACGAGTTTGAATAGTCAAGTACTCGATGATATTTTCATATTTAGAGAGTCTGAAAAGGGCTTAAAATGGAACTCTAGGGTTTCGATTTTTCATAATTTTCAAGAGTCCGAAAAGTGATAAAAGTATACTCATCATCAAAATAATTCTTTTCACCAAAAACATGTAATCTGCTCAAAAACTCAAAAAATTAAAAATACCTATTCCAAAGAAGTAAAAATATTGAAAAATAGACTTTTTAAATTTAAAAGTAAATAAAATATAATATATTATTCACTCAAAAACTATAAAAAGGATTTTAACAAAATCATTTTCCCCTTTTAACTTTAGAGTAGTAAATTGAGAGCTTTTGGAAAAAAGGTTCCAGAGCCAATATCAGGAGAACCGACCGTTCAATTCATGATTCGTCAGAACCAGGTAATCCACATCACTTTACTCTTCATTTCTATCCATTTCAATTCTCTTTTTTGGCTTTAATTTCATTTTTTAGGATGAAATTATGTTCAAAAATGCGCTCTCGGGGGTCCGCAGGTCATGCGTGTTCTACCTGCGGACACCGATTATTTTCTAAAAGGAAAATTATGGGGCTACCATGGTTTTTTTGTGGAGCCTATGTAGACGTCCACACTGTCTCCACAGAAAAACTACGGAGGCACCATGAGCATTTTAAAATCTACAAATTCTCTCAAAAATGGTTAAAGTTTTTCATTCCAATGGTTTCTAACTTTCCAAATGTGTTCATTTGTAGGTTATTTCACCATGCTATGTTGGAGAGAACGCGAGCATGAGGATATAGACAATGAAGCCATGAATAATCCTCAAACAATGCGAGTGTTAAAAAATTGTGGTTTATATAAGTTCTGGGCGATTCAAGGTATGAGAGCACAAGTAGAGCTTATGACATGGTTAGTGAACACATGGGATGGTCAAGATCAGTGCTTTATCATTGGTGACCATCGGCTCACAATCGAGCTCGAGGATATCTATTTTCTCACCGGATTTTCTCGAAGAGAAGAAAACATATCCTTGTTTGGGGCTAGACAGGGTGGCCTACCTGTTGCTAGATACAAACAACAGTTTTGCAGTGATGAGGTAGATCCAAAGGATAATCGCATAGACATAAAAAATATCTTGCGATTAGATCTCAAAGTGATTGCATTCACGGTAACCATGCTATGTGGAAGTGTGGCTCCACATGTAGCCACTTAATCTCAAATGCAGACCACGGTGGAGTGTTTTAGAGGCACCATATTCAACTGGTGCGAAGGGGTGTTAGCCAACATAAAAGGCCAACTAACTAGAGCAAAGAACGCAAAGTTAAAAAACTTTGGTTATGACGCCATTTTGATTTCCTTTGCTTTGGAGAGAATTCCACTTCCTTCCCTCAGCTTATTCCAATGGATCGTGGGGAACCTTAGGAACCTCGAATGGTACATTGGGTTGCATTAATGTCCCACCATGGTGGCGATGGCAGTTCAGTGGTTCGGTTCACTCTGGCGTACTTTATGTGGCTAAAGAATCAAGTCTTCACCATCAAAGGATTCCTCTATGCAGGTATAGATTTCAGAGGTGATCCTGAGATGTCCTTGCCTCCAAGGGCACAGTGGTAATAATTAGGTAAGTGAACTATTTTGATGTTTTTAATCTAATTTTTATTTGTTTTTTATCGTCCAATACTGATAACAAAATTTAAATGCAGATGTTGGTCCATGACGACTAGCTACACTCCGTCGCTTTGATAGGCGGAAATCAGAGCCTATAACACCACCAAAGGATCAGGCAACAGATATCCTAACTGATATGGAACAAAACCTAGAGAGGTTAACCATAAATATTCCCGAGACAGGGACATATGACATTCCTCTCCGGATTCAGAGACATGTTATAGGTGCACCAGGACAGTTTAGGAGATTCCTACATAAGGTGGTGCGTGCCATAGTCTACTACCATGATCATCATAAAAAATAGTGGATGATCATTGTGGATTGACATATTTTGTTTTTTATATCAATATCTATTAGATCATAAGGTGTTTGAACCTATGATCATAGAAGATGTAATATTTTTTGAAAACAAACCTATCTATGATATTACTACTTTCTCCGAGTATCTTGTTCAACATGTATCGAATGTTGTTTTGGTTTACTATTTAATGTTGCAAATGTATATTTAGAGCATGATTAGCTAATGAATTGGCCAATGTGTTTAAATTTCTTGAAATGTGTTTATATTCAATGTAATCAAACTATCATTCCAAGAGACGAACCTTCAAAAATAATCTCAATAACACTGGATTTTTAGTTGCATATACTCTATTTAAATGTAATACAATGAGTTGTGAATCTAACCTAATGATCAAATGTTGAATATAAAATGAAATGGCATCAGATAATAACTCAATGAATACACTATATTCTACAATATTATTCGTTTTTTAACCAAGGCTTACCCCATGCATAGAAACTAAATCATCACTGGGTGAATAGATAACCCAAGTTGCGGAAGAAATATTCCGTGTACTACGACAGACACCATCAAAAAAATAAATATATGTTTGAAGGGATGTTGACATCTAAAATATCAAGAGTAATCAAGATAAGCAGTAATAGTAGTAAAAACAACTTAAACTAGGCACACTTATCTAATCTAAGGCACACTATCTAAAAAATAACTAATATACAAGTGAGATCTTCACATGAGAATCAAGCATAATATCTCTTCAGATAAAGACCATTTTTGGGCTTATCTAAAGAGACCCCGTCATAATCAGTCAATTCATAAGCCCCTTTGGCAAGCACTAGCTTGACAATGTAAGGACCATGCCACATTGGTTTGAATTTCCCAGCACCTAGCTTACCGTTAGCTTGATCATATACTAAGACTAGGTCACCTTCTGAAAAAACACGAGGTGTAACACTTCGATTGTTGAGATTCAAAAAGATGATGAGCTTAGTGAAAAGAGTCGCCTTCACTAAGTGGGCCCGCGGGCTATTTTTGGTGCAAAGTCTATTTTTAGACATGTCGATCATATTCTATGAGTTGCAGGATGCTATTTGTGGATGGTTGGTCAAGTTGGAAAAAATAGATGGAATTCTACTTTTAGACATATTGGGTGGAATCTATTTTTAGATTGCCAGTCAAAAAAATAGATATGTCGAATATTATTAGCTCTTAATAATATTTGGAATCTAAACATTATCTTATTCTCTTGGAGCACTTCAGTTAAGTGCACAAATGTGGCACAACAACTGACAGAAGGAGTTACACTATTCCTAAGGGTTTACTGGAGCTAATGCATGAGGACTTCAGTAAGAACTCATGTGACAGAGTTTGGTGGAGTTATAGAAGTAGTTGGTGGAGTTGTATTTAGTTTAATTTAGTTAGACTTAGTTGAGCTAGTTTTATCTAGTCTAACTGATTGATACACTAGTGAGAGTGGTGTGAATTAATTAGTTAATTAATTCAATAAATAATAACTCATTAATCAACTGAAGAATACATCAGTTAACTACAGTGCATGGCAGTTTCAGTGGAGACCAGTGGAGAGATAGGTGAAAGAGCAAGTGTGACTATCACTTGTGACTATAGTGATGCATTGATTGCATCCAACACTCAGTGGAGATGCCAATGAGGATTGCGCAGTGCAAGGTTGGTGAATTAGAGTTCATTCAGAGCCATTCTTCAGCAGGGATTGCGCAGTAGAGGCAGGCTAGCAGGTGGCAAAGATCGGTGCATGGATTTGCAAGATCGGGCCTGATTAGTGTGTAGCGATTGTATTGTAATGAGAGCTTGATATGATCATCTTTGTATGAGGATTTTTACATGATATCTATGACATATATTATATATAGATAGTTGGGGTTTTCAGCTTCAGGCTTTCCTGTTAAACAACTGTGTTCGTATGTGTGAATTTTTATTCTCTCATGTGTGCATCGCGATCATGATTTTATTTCCGCAAATGATCAATGGTGGAATAGATTCTGTATTTTGCATGAAGTCAAAATAGTGTGAGATCAGGAGAATATTAGATATATAAAACATAAGTTATATAATTTCTACGTGGTATCAGAGCAGTATTGATGATAGAAGATTGCAATTATTGAAGCGGTTGACTTTTGTGCTGGCGGAATTTGAATTTGCTGCAGTGTTTTCTTGGTGTCTAAGTTGAGCATTCATTGAAATGTATTTCAACGGATTGCGATTGGAGTATTCCCTTGATGGGACCTCGAATTATATTGCATGGAAGGACAGGATAGAGGTGGTGCTAGATGATAATGGGTTGAAGGAGTTCATAGATACTGATATTCCAAAGCCTGGTTCTAGCGATGCAGCTGCACTTGATGCATGGAAAAAGAAGGTAGCGAAGTGTCGAAGAATTCTATTGGAGGTGTGAAGGATCACATTGTGTCCAGCCTTAACCATAAAGCTACTCCATTCTTAATGTGGAAAGCTTTGACAGACTTATTACAAAGCAGAAGCGACTAGAGGAAGTTGGCGCTTAAAGACAAGCTCAGATAAATAAAAATGGAGAAAGGCGACAGTATACTGAAATACCGCATGAATTTTTTCCACTGCAAGGATGAGCTGGGAAGTGTGGGGGTTACTGTAGATGAAGAGGACTTGGTGAGCTTGGCTCTCCATGGGCTTCCCAAGAGTTGGCATAGCTACGGGGACTCTGTCAATGGTCAGGAGAAAGTGCCAGGATGGGAGCGACTTTGGTCGGATCTTGTGCAGGAGGAGATAAGGCGGGGTACCAGGGATGGATCTTCATCGAAGAATGAAGATGAAGAGAATTGCGCTTTGGCTTCCAAAGCAAGGAAAGGGAAGGGGAAGAAACATCCTTCAAAATATGATGCTAAAGGCAAGAAGCAGGATTTGTCCAAAGTGAAGTGTTTTCACTGTCACGAACATGGACATTTCGCCACTAACTGTCCACAGAAGAAGAAGAATAAGAAGCAGATGGATCTACAACCGAGAGGCCTTATCCTCATAGCTTGAGTCGATTTTCGCCGATCGCATGCTTGGTTTCAAGTGTGATGGGATTATTTTGGATTCTTGATAGTAGTACATCTTTCCATATGATCTAGAGACAAATATTTTTTTTAGTGATCTCGATGAAAAGGATCTTGGAGTGCACATGATAGGTGATGATGGTAATTACAAAGGCGACTAGTATCGCGGACCATTTCCTTTGAGAGGGAGTCCGGAAAACCTTTCATCCCGAAGGATGTCATGCATGTTCCAGGATTGAAGAAGAATCATCTCATGGCGATGTTGGAAGACAAGGGTTATGATGTTGTTTTTAGCGAGGGAAAATCCTTCCTTCGACATAAAACAACTAGTCAAACCAGGAGGATAGGGATTCGAGTTAAGAATATTTATCAATTGCAGGTAGATGGATGTGCAACAATGGCAATGAAATTAGAAGGAGTGGTGAGCTGGGATGAGGGCGAATTGTGGCACAGGAGATTGGGCCATCTTCACCATGGCGCTTTGAAAATTTTGCAGCAGATTTCTTCCGGGCTTCCCAAAGGTACACTTACACAGTCAGATTAGTGCAAGGGATGTACTTCAGGAAAATTTTTGAAGACCACTTTTCATGAGAAGGATAGTCATGCCACGATGATCCTTGAGAGAATTCACACAGATGTGTGTGGACCTTTCTCGATTGCTTCAACAGCAAAGAACAGGTATTATGTGATATTTGTTGATTAATTTTATCGTAAGTGATGGATCTTCTTCATGCAGAAGAAGAGTGAGACATACTCAAAGTTCTATGAGTTCAAGGCGCTGGTTGAGAAAGAGTCAGGGAAGCAGGTGAAAGCTCTAAGGAGCGATAATGGTGGTGAGTACATCTTTGGCGAATTCAAATACTTTTGCAACGCCGAAGGAATTCGAAGAGAACTCATAGCGCCTCATAACCCACAAGAGAATGGGGTCATGGATAGAAAGAACGCAGAATGATTTGGTGCCGCATGGGCGATGTTGGCATGATCGGGGCCTTCCGATACACTTGGGGTCAAGCATGCAACACTAAGGTTTATGTGCAAAACCGTTGTCCTCATAGAGTACTTGGTATGAGTACACCCAAAGAGGCGTTTTTCTCGTAAGAAGCCCGATATTTCTCATTTGAAGATTTTTGGCTCACCCGTTTACATTCATGTGATGAAGGATTCCAGGAAGAAGCCGGGAGCCAACCGATCACAGAGGCTGGGACATATTTGTGGGGGCATTGCTTAAACACCCCCACAATTATCGTGTGTATTTTCCGTAGAATTGGATGACTATCGTGCGACGGGATATCAAATTTCATGAGGAGAAATCCATGGAGTGTTCGCTTGAGAGGGAGCCACACTTGCATGCAGATGAGGAGCTATTAGTTCCTAAGGATAAGCCTTAGGATGTGGATCAGCCACAAGAGGAGGTTCATGGAGTGGAAGAAACCACTCATGTAGCGCCAACCATCAGAGGGCGGAAGCACACTATAGAAGCTGAGCGACTGAATCTTGATGCAGAGAAGATTGTAGAGCACCTAGATCATAGCGCAGATAGAGACAGTCACCTGACTGATATACTTGATACATGGATCTGATGAGCAAGTGTATCGTGACAGAACCATCCTCTTTCGAGGAAGCTGTGGAGGAAATTGCATGGGTAGATGCCATGGTGGAAGAGTATGATTCGATTTTCAGAAACAGTGCATGGGATATTGTCCCAAGGCTAGAAGGGAAATCAGTGGTAGGTTCGATATGGATCTACAAAGTGAAGCAAGCTTCGACAGATCGTCGAGAAGTACAAGGCAAGATTTGTTGCTCGGGGCTTCTCGCGCATCGAGGGGATTGACTATGAAGAAACCTTGCACCGTCGCAAGGTATTCTTCCATATGAACAATCCTTGCTCTCTTAGCGTATGGATTGCTGGCACATTCATCGATGGATGTGAAGATCGTGTTCCTCAATGGATTCATTGAGGAGGAGGTGTATGATTGAAAGTAGCCCGAAGGATTTTGAATCTTCAAATACAATGAAGTCGTATGTGTACAGACTCAAAAGAGCATCAGAGTGTAATGGTCGAAGCACCTCGTTCTTGGTACACATGGATAAACAGTTATTTCACTGGACATGGTTTCGCCAAGAGTGAGGTGGATCCAAACCTATACCAGATTTTGGTGGATGGTAAGCTTTTGATAATTATACTTTATGTAGATGATTTAATACTAATAGGTGATGAACTATTGATACAGTCATGCAAGGCAGATCTTGCAAAGGAGTTTGAGATGAAGGACTTGGGCCTCCTTCATTATTTCCTAGGATTGGAAATTTGGCAGCGGAAAGGTGAACTGTTTGTGTCTCAAGGAAAGTATGCCTGGGAGATATTGGAGAAGTTTCACATGCAAGGCTGCAAGCCTATCGACACTCCTCTTCCTGGTGGTTGGAGGAAAGAGGATGCTACATTGGAAGAGGTAGTGGATGCCATTGTTTATCGACAGTTGGTTGGTTCACTCATGTATTTAGTCAATACACGACCGGACATATGCTATGTTGTGAACCAACTTTCACAAGCGATGGTTAAGCCTACCAAGCTCTTTTGGAAGGCAGGAAAGCATGTCCTGAGGTATCTCAGGGGCACATCTGGATATGGATTGTGGTACAGACAGTCTGATGAGTTGAAGCTGCATGGCTTCACAGAAGCAGATTGGGTAGGGAGCCCAACGAACAGAAAGAGCACATCTGGAGGGATATTCAGTATCGGGTCTACAATAGTTTCTTGGTACAGTAGGAAACAGAGATTCGTGGCACTCAGTTCAGCAGAGGCCGAGTACATGGCAGCAAGTTTTGCTGCATGCGAGGCTATATGGATGAGGAAGATCCTGGTCGGGTTGTTTGGTTCACACTTAGATCCTACTGTGATATATTGTGATAATCAGAGTTGCATTAAAGTCTCGGTTAATATATTATTTCATGATAGATCTAAACATATTGACATCTGGTACCATCATATCAGAGATTGCGTGCAGCGGAAGATCATGTTACTATCTTACATTCCTACGGAGGATCAAGATGCAGATATTCTGACGAAGGCGCTCACCAGGAGAAAATTCGAATACCATAGAGATAGGATCGGGGTGGCAGATAATCCCTATCTTGTTGAGAGGGAGTGTTGAGATTCAACAAGATGATGAGCTTAGTGAAAGAGTCGCCCACTAAGTGGGCCCGCAGGCTATTTTTCGCGCAAAGTCTATTTTTAGACATATGGATCATGTTCTATGAGTTGCAAGATGCTATTTTTGGATGGTTGGTCAAGTTGTAAAAAATAGATGGACTTCTATTTTTAGACATAATGGGTGGAATCTATGTTTAGATTGCCAGTCTAAAAATAGATATGTCGAATATTATTAGCTCTTAATAATATTTGGACACTAAACATTATCTTATTCTTCTGGAGCACTCGCTATGCGTGCCGCATGGCACAAATGAGCGTAAGGGACTACACTATTCCTAAGGTTTTATCGGAGCTACTGCATGAAAACTTCGCTAGAACGTACGTATTTTTGTGGGATTAGCAGAAGTATTGGTGGAATTGTATTTAGTTTAACTCCAATTAGACTCACCAAAATAGTCGTATCTAGTCTAACCGATTGATACACTAGTGAGAGTGGCGTGAATTAATTAATAATTAATTAACTAAATATTAACTCAATAATCAACTGAAGAATACATCAGTTAACTATAGTGCATGGACATTTTCAGTGGAGACTAGTAAAGAGATAGGTGAAAGAGCAGTGTGACTATCAATTGTGACTATAGTGGTGCATGAGTTTTCACCACACATTGATGGAGATGCCAATGAGGATCACACAGTGCAAGATAGGTGTATTCAAGTTCATTAAGAGCCATTCTTCAGCAGGGATTGTGCATTAGAGGTGTTATGTGGCAAAGATTTGCATGGATTTGGTAAGATCGTCCGATTAGTGTAGCGATTGTATTGTACCGAGAGTTGTGGTAGTTATATACAATATGCACGTATATCTAGACTCTCCCGATCTAAAATATTTATATTCTTGCTAAATACATAATCCTTCCACTATAATTCTTGCGGAAATTTAATCAACAATTGCAAAACACATGAAGCAATAAAAAACACACATAACACAATTGTTTACCGGGAAAGCCCTGAAGTCGAAAACCCTAACTATCAATTATGTAACATGGAGATCATATGAAAATCTCATACAAAAATGCAAAGCTTATCACAAGTCTCAGTACAAGATAATCGTCATACACTAATCGGGGACCAAATCTTGCAAATCCATGCACCAATCTTTGCCCCCTTCTAGCCTCGCTCTCCATCGCACAATCCAAGCTGATTACAAAGACCAATTCGATGTAATCCCACTCTCATTGACTGTGTTATTATCATTGGCAACTCCAATGTATATATAGATGCAATTCATGCATCACTACTAGTCACAATAGATAGTCCATCTTGCCCTTTCACCTATCTCTTCACTGGTCTCCACTAAAACTGCCATGCACTGTAGTTAACTGATGTATTCTTCAGTTGATTAATGAGTTATTATTTAGTGAATTAATTAAATAATTAATTCACACCACTCACACTAGTGTATCAATCAGTTATACTAGATACAACTAGCTCAACTAAGTCTAACTAAGTTAAACTAAATACAACTCCACCAACTACTTCTCCAACTCCACCAAACTCTGTCACATGAGTTCTAACTGAAGTACTCCATGAAATAGCTCTAGTAAACCCTCAGGAATAGTGTAATTCCTTCTGTCAGCTGTTGTGCCACATCTGTGCACTTAACTGAAGTGCTCCAAGAGAATAAGATAATGTTTATAGTCCAAATATTATTAAGAGCTAATAATATTTGACATATCTATTTTTAGACCGGCAATCTAAAAATAGATTCCGCCCAATATGTCTAAAAATAGAAGTCCATCTATTTTTCCAACTTGACCAACCATCCACAAATAGCATCCTGCAACTCATAGAATATGATCGACATGTCTAAAAATAGACATAGTCTAAAAATAGACTTTGTGACAAAAATCACCCGTGTGGGCCCCACCTAGTTTAGGTGATCATTTTCCAACTAGGATCAGGAATGATGTTTCAGGATGCCTCCTTCATCAAGCTTCTTTGGAAAATTCAACACTCCCTCTCAACAAGAAAGGACTGCTCTTGCATGCGACATGCAACTCCATGCATTCACCCTACAACTCCCCCCGCCGCAACACTTTCCGAAACTCGAAAGGATTCAACAACCAACCGGGCCTAATGCATCTATCATCAAAGTCTTCAACTTCTACTGGTACCAACTGCACATGTCTTCAAGAACCACTGCGTTGCTGAACTCTGCACCCATGCACTCTGCACTTGCTGTCAACTCTGATCCGCGCTCCAGTATCCGACACTGTCACTTTGATTTGCCTGCATCAATCCAACTGATCATGCTACTGCTGTACTGTGGGAGCCTCATAGCTAGGTTCAATTCATGAGATCCACACCATCTCAATGAATCCCGCTTCTCATGTAAATATCCCTCTTGGGATTACCCATGCATGTCACCCCACCTCTCACCTGGTGGTATAGTTGCATGCACTCCCTCTGCCCATCTGGCACGAAATTTCTCTGCATGAGTGGTTGCTCCCACTCCATGATCCTCATCTTGTGGCTGCTCCACATCCCGAGGTTCACTCTTACTTGCATGCAAATCCTGCTCCCTCTCAAGCTTCAATTGCATGTCTTTCTTGCACTTCCCAACAATAGGAAGCTCCGTAGAAATCCCATCTACTTCAAATCTATAAAGATTCTTCTGCATCTCCAGTTGTGGCTGCTCCACAACCTTCTAAGACTGCTTCTCACGCTGCATGTTGAGAGGCTCCCTCTCAACCACCAAGTCACTAACCTCTGCTTTGCTCCTCAAAGCTTTGCATGTGCCTTGTACCTCAGTGCATGTAGATTCTTGGCTCGCGCACATTGCAATTGTCCCGCCATCACAAAATTTTCTAACAAAAGAGCTGATTTTAAATCGATGATATCTCCCTCATCCGAGCTCCGATTCAACTGATTTTTTTCTTTTCAATTTGGGTATTTTTCCACAAGGAATCCAAATATTCTATTTGTTTCTAAAAATATTTCACCAAAATTTTCAGATATTCTCTGCAAACTCGCGCACCCAAAAATTCCTGCTCTCATTCCATGTAGAAAATCTATAACACAGCTCTGATACCATGTAGAAATTATATACAATATGCATGTATATATCCGGACTCTCCTGATCTCACAATATTTATCTTCTTGCAAAATACAAAATCCTTCAACTATAATTCTTGTGGAAATTTAATCAACAATTAAAAAACACATGAAGCAATAAAACACACATAACACAGTTGTTTACCGGGAAAGCCTGAAGCTAAAACCCCAACTATCATATTATGTATATCATGGAGATCATATGAAAATATCATACAAACATACAAATCTTATCACAAGCTCTCAGTATATTACAATTGTCATACACTAATCAGGCTCAATCTTGCAAATCCATGCACCGATCTTTGCCACCTGCTATCCTGCCTCCACTGCGCAATCCAAGCTGATTACAAAGACCAATTCAATGTAATCCCACTCTCATTGACTGCGTTATTATCATTGGCAACTCCAATGTATATATAGATGCAATTCATGCATCACTAGTAGTCACAACGGATAGTCCATCTTGCCCTTTCACCTATCTCTCCACTGGTCTCCACTGAAACTGTCCATGCACTGTAGTTAACTGATGCATTCTTTAGTTGATTAATGAGTTAATAATTAGTGAATTAATTTACTAATTAATTCACTCCACTTTCACTAGTGTATCAATCAGTTAGACTAGATACAACTAGCTCAACTATGTTTAACTAAGTTAAACTGAACACAACTCCACCAACTACCTCAATAACTCCACCAAACTCTGTCACATGAGTTCTAAATGAAGTCTCCATGCAATAGCTCCACTTAACCCTCAGGAATAGCGTAATT
Organism: Pinus albicaulis; assembly: GCA_034641835.2. Classification (NCBI taxonomy): domain Eukaryota; kingdom Viridiplantae; phylum Streptophyta; class Pinopsida; order Pinales; family Pinaceae; genus Pinus; species Pinus albicaulis. The sequence continues at coordinate 141,899,420 of CM076571.1, forward strand.
CCTTCTGTCAGCTCCTGTGCCACATCTGTGCACTTAACTGAAGTGCTCCAAGAGAATAAGATACTGTTTAGAGTCTAAATATTATTAAGAGCTAATAATATTCGACATATCTATTTTTAGACTGGCAATCTAAAAATAGATTCCGCCCAATATGTCTAAAAATAGAAATCCATATATTTTTCCAACTTGACCAACCATCCACAAATAGCATCCCGCAACTCATAGAATATGATCGACATGTCTAAAAATAGACATAGTCTAAAAATAGACTTTGTGCCAAAAATCACCTGTGTGGGCCCCACCTAGTTTAGGTGATTACTTTCCAACTAGGATCAGGACCGATGTTTCAGGATGCCTCCTTCATCGTTTCTTGTTGCAAAATTCAACAAGAGCTCGACATGACCGCCTTGTATGAGAATTGTTACATGATCTCTATGAAATATATTATATATATATAGTTGGGGTTTTCAGCTTCAGGCTTTCCCATTAAACAACGGTGTTCATATGTGTGAATTTTTATTGTTTCATGTGTGAATTGCTATCTTGATTTTATTTCTGCAAATGATCAATGGTGGAATAGATTCTGTATTTTGCATGAAGTTAAAATAGTGTGATATTAGGAGAATCTTGGATATATAACACATAAGTTATATAATTTATACATCGATCATACTGAGCTTTCATACGTTTCTTATGAGCCTTGATAGCTAATATAGCAGTGCGTCGAGTCTCATCTAATTGTTCTAAGTACAAAAAGTGTTTTTCCTCTTCAGAGGTAGCTGGTAGTAACTCTATGGCTAATTGGAGTGATGTTATTTCACATTCAATGGGTAACACAAATTCTAAAACGTAAACCAGTTAAAAAGGATTGAACCCTGTAGCAATTTTTTTTGAGGTTCAGTATGCCCTTAGTGCCAAAAAAAGCATGGTACACCCATTATATTTGTTAGTTTCGATAATCCGTTTAATCATAGTGGTTAAAAATTTATTACCAGATTCAACCTGACTATTAGCATGTGGGTAATATGGAGTAGAGTTATCATGGTACAGGCCAAGTTGATCGGAAAGTTCGGTCATCATTATATTTCGAAAATGACTCCCATGGCCTGTGATAATAGCTTGGGGTACACTAAAACGAGCAATCACAAGATTGAATATGAACGTAGCTACAGTTTTTCCATCTGTCGAAAATGTAGGCATCGCCTCGACCCATTTGGTAAAGAAATCTACAGCGAGAATAATATATCCATGCCCCCCGACCGAGTGAGGGTTACATGTAATGAAATCAATATCCCATTTCACAAAAGGACCGACAAAAATTATTGGATGAAGAGGAGCTGGAGGCGCACGCATCTTTCGATCAAAAATTTGGCAGTTGTGGCATTTTCAGACCGCAATAATACAATCTTTGAACAATTCCAGCTACAAATAGCCAGCGCGTAATATCTTTTGGGCTGTGGCAAACCCAGACATATGACCACCACATGCTCCAGAGTGGAAGTCATTCAAAACCCTTTTAGCCTCTTCGTGAGTTATACAACGTCGAAAAATAGAATCCACAACACGACGATAAAGTGTGTCCCCAACAATATTGTATTGCTGATAGTGATACTGGATTTTCCATCGATTTGAACGTAAAAGCTTTGAGCGAAAGGTTTGGGTTTGAAGATAAATGATGATATCTCCATACCTTGGATCTAATTTAATGATAAGAAACAGAGATTCATCTGCAATGGGATTCTCTACCACGGTTTCCATCTCAGTATTGGGAAAGTCACATATAAGTTCTGCAAACACCAGTGATTTCCTTAATTTGAATTTCTCGAATTCCAAATCAAACTCTTGTAGGATAACAATCCATTTAGAGTATTTTCCCCCGAGTAATTGTTTTGTAAAAATATACATCACCGGGTTGCAATTAGATATCACAATTGTCTTTCGTAACAATATGTAACGACGAAATATTTGGACAGCTTGAACTGTTGCCAAGGATAATTTTTGGACATGCGAATATTTAATTTCGGTCTGATTCAGCTTCTGAATTAGATAGTAAATCACTTGTTCATTGTGAGATTCATCCTCTTGAACTAGAACCATTCTAATGGTGGAATCAGAGGCTGCTAAATATAAAAAATAGTCCTGGTTGAAATTGGGTGGATGCAATAACGGTGCATGGGTTAACTTGTGTTTTAGAGCATCAAAATATCGATCAACAATCTCATCCCAAATAAAAATAACATTATGTTTCAAAAATCGAGTAAAACCTTTTGTTAACTCAGTATATTTCAGGATAAATCTACACAAAAAGTTTTCTTTCCCTTGCAAACTTTGGAGTTCGCGAAGTGTGGAAGGAGAAGGTAAATTTATGATGACCTCAACCTTTAAGGGGTCAACATGAATTCCAGCTTTCAAAACAACGAATCCCAGCAATCATCCTGATTTCACACAAAAAATGCATTTGTGTGCATTCAAATGAATCTTGTAATGCCTACCTCTCATAAAAATTACTCGTAAGTCAGTAGGATGATTGTCCCTGTGTAACGAGTGAGCAGGTAAATCATCCAGATAAGGAAGATGAGAGTTCTGTGGTCTGTGAAACCAGAGATTCTGGGTTCGATCCCTAGTGGAGTCACCATTTTGTTATGTGGATTAATCTCTCTTACGAACAAGAGCGGTCTCTTTAGTATCCTACGGATAGCTAGAAACAAACGTCCATTTGTAAATCGTTTTCTCTAGATTGTTTGCAATTTATAATTATTACAAACAAAGAAAGAGGACATGCCCCTACCTTGAAATAAAATGTTTGAAGTAGCCTTTTATCTAGTTGCTCCAAAGAGGCTTCTTCAGTAAATGGAACCTGAAATTTAAAATCACCTGCAACATATAACAATTAAGAAAAACTAATCTAACTTAGTGATAAAGGAATCTAAGTATTGAATTATTCAAATAGACACAAGAACAACTCAATGAGAAAAGGAGATCCATATGTATTATCTTTAATGAAAAGAGTAACTTTAAAACCTGATGCCTTGACGTCGTACAAGCTCCTCCCGGGGTCCTGAACAATCGTTCCTCCTTCAAAATGTCAAGCCTTCCTCTCTTTGAACTAGCATGAATTTATGGACATAAGTGTGTGATCATTCTCATGCCAACAATAAATAGTATAGAGAGTATGCTCTCTTGAGAATTTCTTCAACAACTAACATTAATTAGGTGATCATGTCCAAGTGAAAAAATAATGCTAAAAAATGGAACTACTTAGAAATGGTTGCAGTCTGAACGACCGGAAAGGTCTCATCGCTGCGATTTTGGTGCCATGAATGGGACTCAAATCCGATATCGTATGTGAAATTTTTGAAGTTTGAAGTCTCCAGTAAACTCCATTTTTCAGTTGACCAAGTTTGACTTTCAAACTTTGGAAAAATCAAAAAAATAATATTCCAAGGAATATTCCTTAGAATATTCCCCAAAATATTCCATCTGGATGAATCACATGCAGATAAGTGGCAGTATCTAATTCGGGGTTAGTTTGACTTTGTTTACATGGACCAATAGCAGGTCGCCATGTGGCAGGCCCGGAGGCTACCACGTGGCCCAGGAGCAGTCGGTCAAAATTTTTATGGAGGGTCGAGGTTTCGAACACCCGACCTCACCTGTACTAATACAATGATCTACCGACCCACCTGCAGAAGTTCTTAACATATAACATTCAAAAGTCATATTTAAGTTTTAAAATAGATTTTGTTGGGCGGAAAAGGGGGCCAGCCCCCATACACCATAGAATCATGTTCCCATAACCATGGCCTAAAGGCCATTAACCTTAAGAGGAAACAATTAATTAACCGTTGTTTTCTTTATGTCATGTGGCTGCACTTCACGCGGTTATAATAAATGTTGCGGGTTGAGTGGAGTTAACAAGTGGTTTAAATGGAGGCGATCATGTGACCACATCCAGGCACCCTAACTGAACATTAATTATAACTACTTATGATTCCACCTTCTTTCGGGCGCGTTCCACCAAATCTGCCTTTATGCCAAATTTAGCGCGCTTAACTGGAGTTCACCCACATTTGGTGGGGTTTTCAAGTGACATTGGGCAATTTTCTTTGGGAGGTCATAACTTCCTCAATATTGAACCAAATTGGACGAAATTTTAGTCAATTTTGGGTTTCTTCAGAATTCTGGAGAGTTTGGGACAGGTCGCAGAGTGAACAGAGGTGTTCTTCAGCCATATGGAGTTGTTTTGGGTTGTACTTCACCGTTTGAGGTGAAACAAAAGCCATTTTTAGCTTATTTCTGTCTTCTGAAGTCAAATTCACAGCTTTTTTTGCCTATTTGGGCATATATTTCACTGTATAACAATTTTGAGCAACTTGATAGAGCAAGGACATGCCCATTGGGAGCCTTGGACCCAACAGATGTAGCCCAGGAGGAGTGAATTGCCTCATCAGTTTACTGTGTTATGCTATGGTGAATTTCTCTCGTTGTGTGTTTCTGATATAATATGTTAAACAATAAACTTAATTAACATTTCCTCACACAAAAACTCAGAAAAATTTACCAAAAACACTTTTTTTAACTTGCTAGTCATGGAGAACACTTTGCACATTAATTTTAGTGGAAATGGATACTTTACATAGCATTACAAATAGTTCCATTTTCAGATCAAACATGTATTTCTACCATATACAAGCTACCCTTGAGACTAAAACATGAGCTCAATTTATATGGAAATGGAGGTAGTTTTAGTTCCATGAAGAGGGGGATGGATTCCTCTCATGAAGGGATTTGAGCTCCATAGACGAAGGGATAAGCTCCATGAGTGGAGGGATAAAGCTTGAACTGATCGTTCTTCTAGAAACTTTGAGTTGGGAGAATATTCGACTAGCTGGGCTTTTAGAACTTATTTTTTCCTTTATTTGACTGTTTACGAGGGTTCACAGTTTTTATAAGCAAAACATGCGAGATCTGCCGCGGGCTATAGAAAACATATCTGCGGATCCACATGAAAGAGCTAGGAAAAGTGAAGAGTTATAATTTTAAGGGTTTTAATGAGATTTTCTCCAATTCTAAGACTTGGTTAAGGAACATTAGGGTTTTTTACTTCTAAGGGAGCATAATATAGGTAGTGATGAACCTATATATATAGTCAAATTTCATGGTGACAAAATAACGTGTAACAATTAGTTGTCATTATTTTGTACTCAGATTGATCTAAACTGAAAGACAATTTCTAGCACATACAATTCACACATGCTTCAGAAGTTTATGAATCTACGGGTTGACAATTAAATGACAGGCAATTATTTTTCCCCAACACAACATTAGCTAGAAGGTCTACACTTGCATTACAAATTCTTGGAACAGACGAGATATTGAATGCTAAAAAATGAGAGGTAAGAGGTTGTACTAATGACTCGTAATATTTAATATGACCATAAATACAGTGTATCATATTTCTTACTCGTTTGACAATTATTTCAGAATCACCATATACTCGGAGATATTTGACACCAAGGTCAATTGCTTTGTACAAGCCTTTTACTAGTGCCTCATATTCTACGGTGTTATTTGTGCATTCAAATTCAATTCTGCATGCCAGCATTGTCCTTTCACCTTCCAGATTGTTTAATATACAACCAGCTCCTACACCTTCATGAGATTTTGATCCATCAAAGTATAATGTCCAGAACAAAGTATTAATACAAGGTTTATCTATGATATTTATACACTTGTAAGAGTCTTACTTAGAAAAATTTTTGATCTAAGAATTAACTGAGTTGGTAAGAAATGGAGACTTATTAGCATTAAATTTTCCCAAAAAATATTCAGTGGAGTAATTTCCAAGAATGCTATTAGTAAAATCGATGGGTTCATTCTCATATTCGAATTCGGTTACTGAGTATTTCATGTGTTTTTCATTGTCTACTCGGATTTGATTTGGCTTACCATTATATGGAAGTCACATATGAGACCAATAAGTTGCAAAATAACCATGAAGCTTTTCTGACCATTCTCTACTTAGGATTAGACCGTAATAGTCAGGGATATCAGGAACTAAAACATCAATTACTTGATGAATTTTTGGATGGGATGCCAATCTTATAAGGACTGAATTCATTTCTATTAATACCTTAACCTTTGTTCTGTCTAATTGCATAATATGTACTGCAGAATTTTTAGGAGTTATATTCAATTTCAGACAAATGGAATATGGCAGGATGTTTGAAGAGGATCCATAGTTGATTAGACAATTATGCACATTTTTGTTAAATACTTCAAAAGTTAAAAGGAAATGAGGACTATGTGAATTAGATCTGTTACTGATTAAAATAGCATCAACTGCCTCAATTTCTCAAGTAATGAATCACTAGGAGGCTTACCAACTCCTTTTGAAGCTTTAGAAGTCACATGGGCAGGTAAGGATGAAGCAGGGACTACATTCAGTTCTTTAAGTAAAATTTTATGTTGTTGCTTCAATTTTCTCAACTCATGTATTGAGATATTTGCCTTTATCTTATTCATATCTTCCACTATATTATATTCAATAGTATCAGAAACCACTAATGTCTTATATGTAGATGGAAGAGTAGAAGAAGCTTGATTTGATTGAGGAGAATAAGTTTTATTGTTAATCACTTTGTCCTTAGCAACATAGGGTGAAGAAATTTTTTTTTGAGGTGACTGAGGGAGGTCAGTAGAATTTTTACTTCTAGTGTTAACTGGAAGTGCCTCATCTTCATCTTCATTATCATATGTTGGAAGGAAAAATCCCCATAGTTCATTAACTTCAACTAATTATTCTTCTTGAGATTCTTCTGAGGATGAGATTGTTTCATCTTGATCTTCGTCTTGATCTGATTAAGAATTTGAGATTACATTTGGAGGTTGGGAAGCTTCAATTTTCTTAAAAGATCTAAAATATTTCTTCGAAGAAGACTCAGCTACTTGTTTTTTTATCTCGACCAAATCATTTGACATAGTTTTGAGGAACTTTTGTAATCCCTCGAGGTCATAAGGATCTTTAGATGTTTTCTTTTTGGGTTCATCCTTAAATGAAACCTTCTTAGTTTTTCTATCTTCTTGTGCAATTTTATTCTATAAAGAAAGGATTATTTTTTCAAAAAAAAGAGCTTCTTTCATGTTCTCTACCAGTGTATCCTTATTGGCTCTATCTACAAAAATAGAAATACTAGAAGGAAGAGAGGTTATGTACCATTCTATTTGTACATCTACTCCAGGCTTAGATGTGGTTGGGATCTTATTGAGTAGTTTATTAAATCTGGAGTTGAAATTTTTGATATTTTCATCTGTATTTTCTTTAAGAATGGAAAGACCCTTGATAAGGGTAGAAATAATACGATCATCACCAAATTTAGTATGGAATTATTCTTCAAAAATATCCCAGCTAATAATAGTTCTTGATGGTAGTGAGAAATACCATGATCCAGCTGATCCTTGAAAAGTATAAGGAAATAATATAACTACACAATCTTCTTTAGTGACATCATTAAGATTCATGGAAAGCATAAAATTATGAATATGTTCTTCAGCAGGTAGACCATCATCTGGATTGTACTTAGGCAACCTTATTTCAGGATGCTTAGTTAAAGGATGAAGAGGACCTATTAATTGAACAACTCTGAGATTTTTCCAAGGTCTGGTTGCCATTGTGTGAAGTGGAGGATTAGTTTTCCCTGAAGGAGGATTTGGAGTGGATGAATTAGTTCTGGTATTAGTTGTTGGTATAGAAGAAAAAATTATGGAACTACTACTGCTTAAGGCAGCAGTTGTAGATTGGGAAGAAGAATGAATGTGAATTAATGAAGAAATTGTTTGAGAAGATGTAAAAGAAGGAGGAATAAAAGATGGTCTTTGAGGGGTAGAAGAGGATTGAATATTTCTAGTAGATAACTGAGTTTTGGATATAGGGGATTTCCTATGATGAGAATGGAGAGGAAATTAAAAAGGGATTACTCTGAGCTTTTCACTCTTAGAACGGGTTAATACACCAGTGCCCTAAAATATTGAAGTTCTATACTTCACGTGATTATGGAGTATAATCTGAAGAGAAATATTTATGAATAGAACTAGGATATTTGCGAGGATATTGAACAACTTCTGATCTAAGAATAAGAGATCTTGAACTAGGGCTAGAAGTTGTAGACTTTGAGGGATAATGACTCTCCTGATGGTATTTTATTTTTCGATTAAGCTTTGGTGCCATTCATATTCATATGGCCCTCCTTCTAGCACCAAAAATCTTGAGGCCCCAAAAATTTGTGCAACAACATCAGGGAAACCACCCAGTTGGGGACATAAAAACCGTCCCTTTTCCATTTGGAATGGCGGCTCCATCTGGATTTATGAGACCAGTTTCCCACTGGAATATAATTGGGTTAATGGATGTATTTATAACTATATATAACTTTGTATATGGAAGTATTAGAAAGCTTGAAACAAATAATATATCTATCTACTATGATTCCCGGGATGAAATATATTCTCTGTGCGATCTATAAAAATAATCTTTCAGTGGATGCAAATAAAGATCATACAAACACTTAGAGATATGAAAACAATTTGAAGTAATTGATTTAATTAAATAGTTAATTAAATCAATTGGATAAAGCTTATATAACAAATTTTAAATGCCTGCATTGAATACGTATCAAAAGGTAACAGTATAACATGTTCAAAAGTGAGTTTTTTCCAGGGAAAAAATTTGTAATTTTTCATTATAGTAAGAAAAATTACATGTTGAATCATTAGCATAAACATCTATGCAAATATTGGGTAGGAACCAAATATTCTCATAAGAGTAAAAAATCAGCCATCATTAATTTTTAGTAAGAGAAGTATTAAGAGAAAATAATTACATAAATATGTACAATAATAACAGATGTAGTAGCCAACCGCAAAAATCCAAAAACCAAAATTGTGTAGTTAGTATCTAGACTGCCCCTGGTTCCAGTATGTCCTCAATAAAAGGTCGATGATAGTATTTACACTCCAGCATACCATCGTGTTAAAAAATGTGCTATCTTCCCCAAGCTAGTTGCGAGGCTTCTTTAGATAATTGGTCAACCATTTGATTCCTCTTCATGTAAACATGAATAAAAATTATAAAATCAAAATTCAACTTTAAAGTTAAGACTTCATCCAGTAATGATATAAGAGTGTGATCGTGACATTGAGCCGCATGATTAAACCAATTGATAATGATTTGTGAATCCCCAAAGATCTGTATTCTGTTGCAACTTTTTTCGTGGGAAAATAATAGGAGTCTGAGACTATTTATTTCAGCATAATTATTAGTTTCAGGACCAAGATAAATCTTTAGATGAAATCAGTGTGAATCTGAGATGTGTAAAACAACTCCGCCACCACATCCCGTCATATTGGATGAACCATCGAAGTACGCCCAAGGGATGGATCTGTCGATATTTTCAGGGAAAATAATTATGTTATGAGGCAATGGGTCATCATTGGGGATTAGTTGAAATATGGATAAAATTTTTCTGCTAATGTTGTCCCAGTCTGCGATCTTACCCAAAAAAATAACCTCGTTTCGGGCAAGCTAGGTCCCCTAAGCAATGAGGAGGGGGATGTTGCAGTCCTTCGGTCTGATAGCAGCCTGCCACTAATTTTTCCAAGCCATAGTGACTTAAGTACCTTGAAAAATAAGGGAGAAACAAGTCATTCACATCCTTCATTCACATCCTCATTCATGGAACAAGTCATTCACATCCTCGCCCTGAAGGTGACATAAACTACATTTGGATGGTCCATGAAAATCAGATTTGGTGATATTGTCCTCCGTGGGAGTACAATTGGACAGGATGCACCACATGAAAATTCTAGCTTTGGGGGATGCTTTCAGTTTCCATAGGTGTTTCCACCACCACTGTTTCAGATGTGGTTCCAGTAAATCAAACAGAGAGGTGTACCCTTGCATAGGTGTATATCTGCCACTAGGAAAAATGGCCAAATAAAATTTCTTCATTCCGATCTAATAATCAGATATTTGTTGCTTTGATTACTCTAAGAAACTGATTCCAGTTCGCCCTCCAATCCTCAGGGATGACAAGCTCATGTGCCGATTTCCATGCTTGTGATGCCCAAGTAGAATTTGGTGGATCAACGATTTGTGAGATGAAGTGATGAACTGAATGAGCCAAATGTTGCCTGATGCCCAAGGGAAAATGGTATTCTTGTCCAGTACCTGACCAAGCATCCAAACCAATTTTTATCTGTTCACCAAATCTAATGCGCTGAGCCAAACCTTTTTTAATGATATGAATGGATCTAGTGATGGCCTTCCATATAATGGATGTGCCCGAGGAGTGGTGGATGCCGCCTATGATCTAGTCCATGGGGGAACTAGGAGAAATTTATTTGAAATATGTAACTTCTTGCCACAGACTATTTCTAGAGATAAGATGCCATTCCATTTTAGCTGCCAAGGCTGAGGCAAAGATATTGAGATCTTTTAGTCCCTAGCCCCCCAACCTTTAGGCTTAGAAATCTTCTTCCATACAATCCAAGCATAAGTATGACCGTCTTGTTTGCCTCTCCAAATAAATCTCCTGCAAATTTGTTGGATCCTAGTAGTAACACTATTGGGGATCCAAGCCGGTGCCATCTAGTATACGAGAATATCTTCAAGGATAGATTTGATGAGCACCATCCTGCCCACTTTGGAGAGCCATCTTTGCTGCTAGATATTGAATTTGCATTCCACCTTAGCAATAAGCCAATTCTAGTCATTAAAGTGGTAGTCATTCGGTTTTAGGTTAAAACCAAGGTATTTTATACCCTCCTCCAATTCCTTGCACTCAAAGTGAAAGAGGCCCAAGGCATGCCTTCACTCAAAAGCTATGCAACACACCATCATAATGGTGGATTTACTATGGTTGGGATCCATTCCAGTTTATTTGCAAAAAATGTTGAGTAGGTTCAAGAAGTCGATGATTTCATGACAGGTTCCATCAAGAAATATGAGGACATCATTCACAAACAGCAAATGGGTCAGTTGTATGAGATCTGCAATTCTGACACCATGAATAGATCCATCTTCTTTTTATTTTTCTAGAAGAGTGGATAGTCCTTCCATAATCAATAAAAAAATTAAAGGAGAGAGAGGGCAACCTTGCCGAAGACCCCTACCTACATGGAATAAATCAATAGTTGCACCATTTATAAGAATGCTAAAATAGGAATTTTTAATACACCCCATAATCCAATTAGTAAAGGAGTGTGGGAATCCAATATAAATGAGGATGAGTTATAGGTAACTCCAATTGGCACAGTCAAAAGCTTTTGCAAGATAAATTTTTAGGATGGTACTCTTGAGGCACCTAAGTTTGATGGAGTGTAAGGCCTCCTGAGCAGTATGGATCGCTTCATGGATTTTTCTATGATTGAGATATAATATTGTAAATGAAATTGTTCTTTGGTTGTATGCTAGGATAGAATAAGCTTAATATGGTTTGCGATAATATTGGAAATAATATTGTAAATGAAATTGCAAAGGGAGATTCGACGATAATCATTGAAGGATAGGGGCTTGTCAATATTGGGTATGAGGGCGATGAAGGTAGCATTAAAGCCATCGTATACCTGACCAGAAGTCCTGCTAGCCTCAATGACCTGAAGGAGATCCTTGTCGATGAGATCGAAAAAGGAGAGGTATAATTCAATGGGACATCCATTTGGGCTAGGGTTTGTGTCCATATTAAACTGTATTAATACACATTCCACTTCCCCTAAAGTGAATGGAGCATTCAGATCCTCAAAATTATCCTCCTCCACAAATCTGTGCAAGGAGTGGGTGATCTACATGATCTCCAATATATTTTCATTCCTAGGATCCCTCTATTGATTTTAGAAATGAATGATGCCCATGTCGACAAGCTGGGAGTGTGTATCATCCATCCTACCGTTCTGATCCTATAGATCCCAAATAGTGTTGATAATCCTTTTGCCTTTTGCACATTGTTGAAAAAATCTGGTGTTTTCATCTCCGGCTTGTAACCAGATTGCCCTGCTTTTGAGCCTCCATTCTTCCTCCTATTTCCTAAGAATATTAGCTTTCTCCAATTCTATAGCTATGAGTATTTCCTTTGACTCCATAATTAGGAAACCAAGCCCGTCCGAGCCAGTCATATTCCCAATTTTTTTCTCAATATTCAATAATGTCTCATCCTCCATTTTCTTCTTTCTTCTGGCCCAAATGATGGTGAGAGTCTCTAATCTGGATAGGTTGTTATAGAGAACTTGTGCAGGCTCCAGATCAATACATTGATCATTATGTATCCATTCTTGCTTGACCAAATTGTGAAAATCAGTCTCCTTGAGCCAATTTGAATTAAATTTGAAAGGGGAGCGGGGTTTTTGATGACCCAACTAAAATTCAACGTAGATAGGGGAGTGATTCAAGGGGTTCCCAGCCCCAACCCATTGTCTAGCTAATTCAATTTTCTCAGCCATTGAAACCTTGATTTTCTCATCTCAGAGAAAGCAGATTTTGGGTCAGGTGTAGCACACAGTCCCCAGGATTCAGATAAAACAATGGAGAAATTGAGATCCCCTCCCATAATAATATTGTCCCGATGCATAATAGAATTGTGCATCCAATCGTCCCATAATTCCTCTCTGTGATGGCAGGGACCATAGACATTAATTAATGAGAAAGAGATATTAGATTCACGAGTAGTGATGTCGGCACCCATGATGCCAACCATTTCAAACCAACTGTGGATCAGAATAGTTCTATTATTGAGCCCCACGGCACAACCACCAGATCGTCCCCAGACCTCTAAGCTATGAAAAGACTAATTAGAGAGCAGGGAAGACAATAGTCTAATAATACAACAACCTTCATCTAATGTTTCCTGAAGGAGGAGAGCATCCACATGAACATGAGCCAGAAGCCATTTGAGGGCCAATTTTTTATTAGGATTGGCCAAACCTTGACAATTAAGGGATAGGTAGATCATGGACCACCACTGCCCCAGGTGTTCTTTGCTCTAAGAACCCGATAAATGGAGGATTGTGTCCCAACCGCAATCTCCATTCTAGCCTTTCTGATAGCCTTGGTGATGGAGGAGGGTCAACCTCTCAAGGCTTTGGGATTTGATACACCAGAGTCTGCACCAAGACCAAATTCACGTGGGTTAATGGGCTTAGAAATAGATCTGAACTTGTAGTGATGACCCACATATGGACACGATGAGTCTAGTATCGAGAGGGCAGATGATGCACTAGCACTGGTGTGGGGATTGGGCTAAGATACAGTGGGAGGGGTAGTTGTAACAGGACATCTAAGGGGATCCAAATTACAATTGACTAAATTTGTATTGAGGGAAATAATAGAAAATGCAGGGGAAGAAAAACAATGCAAATTATAAATATTCAAAGGGGAAGTAACGAGAGGTTTAACTGGTATAGGAGTGATTTCTTCGTCCATAAGATATGAAATGTGGTGCTGAGCCTTACGATGTAAAGGAGGAGCTGATTTTTGGCCAGAAGTGGTGGCCTATACTGGGCAAATGATGCCAAAACATGTGCCCTCGTCTCCTCCCCCACACAGTCCGTCTGAGTCCCTACATTCCCCAAGACCTTCGTAGGGGTAGAGGGTGAAATGATGAGTGGACACTCCTTGAACAGATGCCCCACCTCATGACATCGCATGCATATAAATGGAACTCGGTCATAATCAAGAATCTGCACCTGAAACATGTCATTGAAGTGTAGATTGAAGGCCTCGAAGAGTCCTTCCCTTGTGCCCAGATGAACAAGTATCTGTGCCACTGATATGTTTCCAGTCATGAGATAGGATCTTTCATGGTCAAAATAGACCCCCAAATCCTCTCCAATGAATCTAAGAGCTTCTTCAAACCAGAACTGTAATGGTAGCCCCAGTAATCAGACCCAAATTGGACCAGCCCCAGACTTCTCCTTGTCTAGGTCGAAAAGGGGCATCCAACGCTTCAGTAAAATGAGGGTCATCTCTATATTCTAGTATTTGGTAAGAACCCATTCTGCTAAGTTAGGTTGAGGGAATATGAGAGCGAACCAACCCCAGTTCATAGTCAGTACACCAGGAAGTTGTGGCATGGAATTGCCCCATATTTAGGCTGTCCAAATTTTAAGCCTAGCGGTGGTGTAATTTCTTCCTCTAACTCTTCCAACCAGAACAGTCTAGGAGGTGTGCTCCAATCTATCCATGTCGAAGCTATGTTTGAAAACCAGGTCCCTTCTTCCGGCTCTACTCTTGGTACACCGTTGCTTCTTTTTTCCTACCCCTATGTTTGAAACCCTTCCGCGCCCTACGCATTCCGCATCTAGAGAGTCATCCGAGTTTGATGTCTTGGTTTCTTCTAGAGGGGGTGCTATATACATAATACTCTCAAAGCACCCTGATGCCACAATAGTGGGTGACGCCTCGTGTCCTGATAGGTGAGTGGATGGCTGATCCCCTTGGTTTATGCCCAGATGCTCGAACTCAAGGGTTTCTTCCTAAATTCTTCTTCCAAATATCATCCCTTCCTCATACGGGCCCAATTCATCCAAAGTCTCATGAGCTTGCTATTCCCACAACCTCAGAACTAAAGGCGATGGTATGGAATATGCAAGAGATTCCATGGAAGGAAATATGGGTACCATGCTAACTGCCACAGTTACCGAGGTCTTATCCTCTAAAGTGTATTGATACATGGAGGTCTCACCGGTTTCCATTTCCTCCAATTCCTTCTTCCCCAAGTCCACCTCATCCTCCGGTCCACTTATCTTGTGGGGGGATAAGCTAGCTGAGATTTGGGAGGGTTCCAAATGAGAAAATGAATTCAAGGATTAATCCAACTCATCATCCATCAATCTCGGTCCCGTAGTAAAACCCCTATTCTTGATAGTAAAAATAACTCCCACTTTGTGCCAGAGACCCTATTCTGAGGTTAGAGTAACAATACGGTGGGAGAATCCCATCAGCTGGGGTCAAGTGAATGTCAAAAGAAATAATGAGGGCCCTTCTGTCGGTCTATTGGGATAGAGTAGAGAGGGATGTCCAGGTATGGTGCAGGAGGACTGAGAAAGTAGTAGAGTGACCCCAATACCCACGTGAAATACTTAGTTGAGTGTCGACGCGGTGTATGGTGAGGGTATAAAAAATCGGATGAACGCAGTCATGAGGCACCGAGGTAAAATAAAATAAGACAATGCACTAGGGAAAAACGAAAGAAAATGTAAACCAAAAAACCACCCGACACTTAGCGTAGATGTGCAGACCCATAACCCGACACTGGTTCGCTGGGAGAGAGGAGGAAGCCTGGTATATGGACTGACCACCAGTTCCAAAACCAGTTCGCTATTGTTAGGGTTTCCATTGGGTGGAATTTTATTATTCTACTCACACCAACCTGATGATTATAACTTATTTTACTTGTCTTGATAATTACTTGTGATGTAAGTTTCCCTTTTATTACTTCTTTCAATTTGTTCATCAAACAATTACCAAATAAAATGAACATCACAAAGAGACAAAGTACACATGATATAGGCTCCAAGCCAGGGAAAAACCCCTCAAAGGGGAAAACCTAGGAAAACGCTTCACTTCTTTAGAATTTTCTTACAAAAAGAGACTTCCAAGAGCCAAAGACCCTAGCCAACAAACCCTCCAAGCTGTAAGTGAGCCCCCAACAAGATCCTCCTTGAGACAACTTCCAGAACTTTGATACTGCTACACTGTGACTTCAACTTCTGTTGGAAATACTGAGTGGGGGGTGAATCAATATTTCTTATCAATACTGGTTAGATACCCTTTTAATATTCATAGCATAAATGGAAAAAATAAATCATCACATCAAATATATGGTACACAGAATATATTTTCCAAGAAGCTCTGTATTATGTATGACTTACATACACAGTTTACCATTCAAGCTAGAAGGAAGTACGAGACTTCCCAAAGAAGCTAATGCTTCCAATGTTTGTAGATGTTTGCAGACAAGATCTGGTGGAGTCTTTAGTCCCCTTAAAATCCATAATTTAATCAATTACCATTGTTTCACAACACTACCCACTATTATATGCACTATTTCTACTAATGTTGCAACCACTACTGCTTGTTGCTGCCTATGCTCCCTACTGATGCAATTTCTGCACACTGATATATATTGCTACTATAACTTACTGATATATATTTCTTTTATACCTTACTGATATATGTTGCTACTATACCTTACTTTACTGTCTCTACTCTTCTATCAAAAAAATGTAATAGGCTCGCAATCATCACTGCAATGTCACGCCATCATTTATATCACCATCTAGAGAATATTGTCACACTATCATCTCTGTCATGTTGGAGTCATGATTGTTATTTTGTTTTCAAGTCAATGTCTTCCTGCTAATGGAAAAACTATATTAGATCAACACCTCTACATGGTGCATCAGGCCTCATCAATTTCTCTACCTCGATGAATCCTTGATATCAACCATCAATCCTACTTAATTTTACTCATATCTTAGGTTCCCTTGTTTGACATACTGTTGGCCACCATACTTTGTTCAACCACTTAAAACAAGACACCTTGTCAAGGTATGCTCCCAACTCACTTAATTTATATTGTCATTATGTATCTCTAATCGCAAGAGTTTTTTATATGCTACTATTTTTCTTGTTAATGTTTCTCAGTTTAACACGACTACAAAATTCCTTTACAATTTGATAAATCAACAAGTACAGAAGCATGCACAAATTATGTTCATTAGCAATATGCCATAGGTTTCATAATGCACAGGTCCATACATTCTCCTACTCTTGGTTAGACATCAATGACCTGCTGCACACCTACTCAATCATCCTGCAACTGCTCCCGCTTTTACATTAATGAAAACTTATTAAAAAATATCCCCCTTTGTCATTGATGTCAACATACCTCACACCAATGCATGTTGCATCATGCATCTCTCTCTCTCTCCCTTGATCCTTCCAATATTATCTCCCCCTTTGACATCAATGGAAAATTATTACTGACACATCAAGTGATATGAGTCCCCTTAACAACATGCTGCACCATCTAGGATCCCCCAAGTGCTCCAATCAATCATATGGTCCACCTCATAAAGAAACAATTGATCTACTATAGTGGCCATATAGTTTCCCATGCTTCCATTAGAACATGTAGTGAAAAAAATGTAGAAAATTTCTTTCCCCAGGGACACATCCAACAAATGTGTCTCTCTGCCAACCATGTTCCCAAAAAATATAAGAACATCTTCAGCATATTGGATCATAATTAATTTCATGCTAGCTTCCATATGCAATAAAGGAGAATGAAAATGGTCCCTCATGTGAAACCAGCACAATTTTACTCCTAACTGCCATAGGATATGATATGACAAGTGCTTTTCCCAAAACTTGTTTGCTGCCCCATCCTTCTTGCATTCTTGGAGAAGGTGTATGATGGTTGGTGTTAATGAATCACACCATGAAGAGTACATCATCTCTCTAATATCTCCCAAGGAATGACCAACATCACCATTGTTCATGGCCTAAAGTGGCTCATGAAACCCATAAGAAAAAGTGCCCCCTCTTGGAGCCAAGAACTGCACATGTGTGTTAAGAAAATGCAAGTATATAATAAATATATCATGATGTCTAGCAATACAATGTTTATCATACATTTGTTTTAAATCAGCAAGGTAGCTCATGGATGAGCTCCTTCTTACACTCAATGAATAAGGAGGTGGTAATGATAACTCTTCCCAAGAGCTATGTTCCTCCTCAACCAACAATTGATCCATGCACTTCCTCATATGAGAGTGCATCTCCTCTTTGAAGTTTTCCCACATGGATCCATCTAAGATAGTATGATATGCTCCAATGAAACTAGTGGGTTTTGAAAGAAAGATCTCATAGGCTGCATTAAGTAGTTCCTCCTTGAGCTTGGAGTCTCTAGCCAAATAGATCTTATCATGGGAATAAATGACTCTCTCAACTACTTTATACCTCCCATCCATCACTTACCCATCAAGAACCTTATATGTGAAAAGGTCCTTGGATTATTCCATCAAAAGTTAAGAATCCTAATAAGGATCTAGGCTCCCGAACAATGACAGCGTTGTAGAACTCTGAAATGCAACCCCTATCATAGCATGGTTCTCCTCTTTGACATGCCTGATGTCAAAGTCACATGTTGGAGTACTATCAACTTCCTTTTGCTGCCTCCTTTGCAGCTGATCTTGCTCAAGAAAAGGTTGAAGTAGATGGAAGTCAACCTCCCCTTGGAAAGTCCTTGTCTTCCAAAACTTCCTCAATTTGGCCCATGCATGCAAGAGTGTTAATATCCTCTTGTCATGTTCAAAAATCTCTTTTGTGAGTGAAAATATCATTGGTTTCCCCAAAGATATGGAGTTTCCATATGACATCATGTCCATGCCATCATATACTTCTAAATTCTCCTTTTTCAGCACAAATAACTGAGTGGGAGATAGCAATGTCCAATTCAGAAATTTTCTTATCTCTTCTTTGAATCCATGAAATATTCTTTGTGTTGTGCTAGTTTCTCCCAAAGCTCCTTCCTTAGCCAAGTATGCAAATGCTACCCATAGTTGAGAGAACACTTTAGTTTTCCTTTCATTAGAAGGTCTCCCCGGTGGAATGCCTCCATGTAAAGAGACATCAAGGCATAGAGCAGGATATGTATGTGTGTGGAAAGATTTTTCCTTGCCTTCCTTGCATATATCCTCTTTCCTTATTTTTGTATCAACCTTTTGAAATAAAGAGGGGTGTATTCTCCTCATCATGTGGTGCTTGCCCTCCTCTTTTCCTTCTTCTATCTTCAAGATCTCACCTTTTGATAATGATGGCACATGTTGCACATGGATTGTGCCACAATCTCCATATGTGAGATTCTTTGGAACTCCTTGAAAGAGTGCAAGAGTTTCTCTCCTTGGAGCAAGTGATCCATCTTCATCTTCATGACATCCTAGATGTGCTCTTGTCATGACTGTGTTATCATCTCCAGCCTTCTCTTCCATAGTTGAAAATTCCTCATCATCAATAAGAGACCTTAGATCTTGGTCTTCTTTTGAAGGAGGAATCTCCATGTCTTCCTCTTGAGAAGAAAGCTCTTCATGTAATGAGGAATTTACCCTTGGAAACACATCATACAAGTTTCCATCCCCTTCAATGGTTTTCTGAAATGGAGCTAAATTTAGGGACCCTTCCAATCCATGCAAAAGTTTTGTTTGATTTGGTTTGATAGACTCCATAGAAGGTGTTTCAGAAGATTTTTCATAAAACCTTTCTACTATTCTTCTAGTGAACTTTACATATGTATATGTATTTGCATTCTTTAAGGAAAAAGACTCAAACAACCACCAAGCATAAGCCTTACCCTCATGATGCAGCGCTGCTACTTTGATGGCTTCCTTTTCTGAAACTTGATTTTGTTGCACATAGGTGTCTATCTACTTCACCCAAGCCCTAGCTGGACATTTAGTTGATCCATCAAAAGTAGACAAGAAGAATATATACACACCATGTTGCTTGCTTCTTCTTTCCTCCTTGATCTTGCAAAACCCTTGGAAGTTCAAGTGATCTTTGAACTCCTTAGATTGAGCTTCATACTCCTGCAAATAATCACCAAGAGTCTCCCTCTTTTGGCACATCTCCTTTCTTCTTCCTCTTCTTCATCAAAAAGTGCCTGATAGAGCATTGTAAATTTGATGATGTGGTTGAATGCTCACACCCATATGACGAGTAATAGCAGATTTCCTCGTGTATAGATCTTGCAGATCTTGTTGAGGTAATTCTATGTATTTCCCTCCTCATTCTCTGGATTTCTTCCTTCATTTCATTGATAGCTTGAGAAATATTTTTAGAAAACTCTTCTCTTTGAAAAATTACAGTTAAAGGGATCTTACCCTTTTCTTTTGTGTCTTCAACGTAACCACATTTATTCATCAGTATTTTCTTTCCATGAAAATACATATTGGATCTTCAATAAGCATAGGCTGTGCCAAGATAGATGCTCCGATACCACTGTAATATCCCAAAATGGGACTGCTCAGCAATGCATGTCTGAAAAATGAATTTTTCAGAAATGGATGCTACAAGATTGGAAACCAACCCTTGGATCCCTTATATATGACAATTTAAGACCCAAATCCAAGAGGGGATCATAAAAAAATATTTCTAGGTGGGTTAAACAGATCTCCCACACCTATTACAGCTGGAAAATACCCCAGAATGGGACTGCAACAATGTATGAACAATACAACAATGAAATAATGCAGTTCACTTATAGCAAGGGAAAGAGGCCAATAAAATTTTCTTCAATAGTATTTATAGTAGCAAGATAATTGTATAATGAGGTCCATGAAATACATAGTTGGAAACACAAGACATAAACAGAATAAATTCCCTCAAAAGAGGTGTTGCAACCACATGAATGGAAAAAAAATTCCTTGACAACGTTATTTTATTACACTGCAAACTATTGTGGATTACATGTCAGATCTAGAGCAGATCTGTGCATAAAAATTCAGATCCATAATAGATACATGCACTAGAAAAACTCCTCTTTCATATCCCCCTGGGGTTTTGAGCATTACACCAAGGATAAGAAGTAGATCTGAGATCTAAGAAAGCAGATCTGCAGAAATATCCAGAAATTATGAAGTATTCAGAATATGCAAATCAAATATGAAATATACAATATGTAGATCTCCTCCAATGAACCTCAAAGTGAAGGGCAGATCCCCAACACTCAGAAACCAGCTCTTCAAATAGTGCACCCAAACTCCCTGCAACAACTCCTATAAGAATAATGCAGTTCTAGAATAGAAACTGCATTGTAGGGTATAGATATCAGCTGGCCACATGCCAAGATCAAGAAATGAGGCTCAATCACTCCAATACACTTCCTCCAAAGACAACCAAAGACAACCAAACCCTCAACAGAATCTGAGTTGTAATTGAAAGGAGAAGCTTGACCTTCAAGCCAGATAGTGGACTATGCAGCACAAAATCTCCTGAGATCTACTCAATGGGAAGAGGAGGAACTCCTAAATAGGAAATTCCAATGCTAAACAACATTTGCAATCTAGGCTAAATAACCAAAGAAAGCTATATGGTCTAAACAGACAATATATCAAAAGATCATATCTTGAAAAACCCCCTCATGTTGCCTTCCCCTTCCTTTTATAAGATGAGAGTGTGCAAAACCCTAAACCACCTTCAATGGACTCATCCCTTTCACACAAGAGATCTTCAACTAGAATTACATTGTGCCTTATTAACGAGCACTCCTTCAATAAAACACTGTAGATTTGGTCAAGGTTGACCCAATCAAGATGATTAGCCCCTTTCACACCTAAGGGTGCTTATTTACATAGCCAAGATTCATCCTTTTTAATATTTGGAATTGATTTATTATTTATTAGGAGTTTGATTAACCTCCTTTGCACATTTATTCATCTAACTAGATTTTAAAAAGAAAAATTAATATCCCTATTAGCTGCATGCTAATTTAGGAATATTACATCCTGAATATGTCATCCTATTTTGAGGAATTGGTCTTCTAGCTTTCTGTGTTTGTTTATTTGTGTAGGACCTTGACTTTGGGCTTCTCTCTATTCTTGGCATGAGACTTCTTCTCTTCCATGACATGTGTATGCTCTTCATCTTTGGGTTGGGGTTTTTCTTTATGTAGTTTATCTTTATAATTGGGATCAGGCTTCTTTTCATGTGGCTGCTCTTCATCTTCTTTGACATGTGGCTGCTCTTCATCATTATGTTAGGGTCATATAATAATAGGATTCATAATTTTGAATTGACTATAATTAAGTCTTGTAATATTGTGCATACATTTCTTTCTGCAAATTGTTTTCCCATATTAAAAAAATGTAAAGAGGGTAAGTCCTAAAAAAATAAATTAATAGACTAAAAAGGGATATAA
This sequence comes from Pinus albicaulis, assembly GCA_034641835.2. NCBI lineage: Eukaryota > Viridiplantae > Streptophyta > Pinopsida > Pinales > Pinaceae > Pinus > Pinus albicaulis. The sequence goes on from CM076571.1 coordinate 141,921,388, forward strand.
ATTATGAACCCCACCAGAAATAGATAAAAAAATAGATCCTGAAAGTGATGCAAATTCAAATGCCACTACCTTTTACTTTACTTTGCAAAATAATATTGTGTGCATATTGTCAAAAATGCCACAATCCATGAGGAAAAAATACTTTAATCTTGACTCATTCATGCTTTAAATTTCATGATGATAGTTAGAGAATAAAGGTCTAGCCAAACCATTTAATCTTGGAAGATTAGTAGTTAGGTAGAGAATAAAATGAGCTCATCAGTTTAATCTGAGCCACTAGACATCATAAGGTTATAATTAGATATTTTCCTTATAAAATAAAAATAAAAGGGTCAGCAAGCTCAAATGCACCCAATAAATGAGGAAAAAGTGTTAGGGTAAATGATGGGTAGGAAGAAGTAGTTTTCACAAGGCATGAAAAGCATCAATTGGTCATTTCATATCACTAATATTCTCCAAAATCCCCTTCCCTTTGTTAAAACCCCTAATGCCACTCCCAAAAAAGCATTTTCCCTTGTAAAAATATCCCTTCCCCTTCATTTTAACTTTTTCCCTTACTTCACTTATTTTCCCTTACTAAAACCCCTTTTACCTAGATTAAAATCCATTTTCATTTGAAAAAGTAAAATCCTTTACTAACTCCCCCTTTCATTCAAAACCCCCCAATACCCACTTATCCAAAGTTTTTGTTTAAAATATATCGGGTCCCACTATGAAATCCCTTCCCGATATCATTTTTTAATATCTCGCATTTATTTTAACTTATTTACTTTATTATATTCATCCCATATCATATTCATTTAACCCCCATTATATGTTAACTTCTGCTTGAATATACTTCCCAAACCCCTTTATATTAGTTTAGCATATGATTTATTTATTATATTAAATCCCCACTAACTATATATCCTACCCCACATATACATATTCCCCGGTCCCACTTACTATAACTTCGCTTCATATAAACCTTATCATTACAGTTTAAACCCATCCCTTTATATATTTAACCTTTTCACATATATTACAAATACCCATTGCTTAACTTATCCCTGGGCCCCACCTATCAAATCCCCGACTCACCCTCTATTCATCCATCCGTCATATCTCCATTCCTCATATACAATGGCCAATAAGCCTCTTCGCATACCCGATTGCCCAATCTTTAACATCACTCAGGGGCTACGAAATGAGAATTTTCGCAACCCTGCTCCCCTACTACGTGGCAGCCCCATGTTGTATCGCACTCCTCAGTATAATACCACCCTACCACTTTTGACGATGCGATAATTGCTTATCAATTTTTGTGTTGTAAGCTGAAACCACTTACTGTTTTCATTTGACCTCGCGCCCTATGTTTAACAAACTACGGTCAAATAGCACTAAAGCCCACCCGAAGCTATTATTTCATTATATGTTGTACATTTTCCAAAGCTGTTTGTTAACGCAAAAACCTCTGTCGACCTGTTTTTAAGCCATTTCAACCAGAATTCAGACCTTTTGCTACCAGAAATGCTTCTGACTCTGATTTGAAGGAGTGTAAGATCATTGAAGCCTATTTCGCTGCCAGAGAACCTCTACTGCAACCAGAAGCTTTTCCAAACTGAAAACTCCATTTCCAGGTATTCCTACGTACTGAGGCCTATACTTAACCTCAAAGAAAGTAATAAGTTTATCAATTGAACCAATTTAAAGCTTTGCAGACCAAAAGAAAGCCTCAGCTGCCTCCAAAACCCTTTCCGCAGACCAAAATAATCTTTTCACAGTATTCCTGAGGGCCTGATACTATTTCTTAAAGCTAGAAAGTAATTGATTGATAAAAATAAATAAATATATGGCTTCCCAAGCCATTGTGACAGTCAATCCCCTGCAACATCTTGTTTTTGATGTTGAACATACCCCCTTTGTAGACAAAGATTTAAAAATCAGTGACACATTCACTGATTTCAATCTCTTGGAAATCCAGTAACCCACATCAAGGAAATTGTTTTCACCATTACTGCTGAATCCATAAACCAAATGCTTCAAATTCAACCCAAGCCTGATGAAGCCCCTCTGTGAATAGAAATCCTCATTGAATTATATCTAAAACTCAACTTTCCAAAGAGGTTTCAGATCTTCCAAATATTCTCGCCTTCATTAGTTGAAACCCCAAAGAGTAACCCTCGCTATTCAGCCTCAATTTTCACAGAAAGAACAAGAAATATTGTTACAATGCTTTCTTGCATTCTAGGCTATTTTACAGATGAGTACGTAGATGCTTCAGCCTTAGGTTTTATGTCTATGATCTACCCAGGACATCTTCCAACCTTCACATTTAACTTTGCTCAATAAATTCCAGATTCCATCCATGAGAAATTAGTTAAATTACCTGAAGAAGGTGTGTTTAAATATTCATCAGTTCTTTTTCATTTATTCTTGTACTTCCAATCTGAAAGGTTTGTAGTAAGCCTCCAAAAACTGGACACTGAGTGTAACCCCCAATCAGTACTCTTCTGGACTTCCTTAATTAGGAAATATTCCACAGAGTTCACTTACAAAAACTTCATTGATTCATTTATTCATCCAATTGTCAACATGCTAAGCAGTAGAAGTGAACCAAGAGTCAGTGATGAGATAAAAAAGGTCTTACAATTTTCTGAACACAGTAGAACAGGAGACTAGTATTTATACCAGAATCACACTAAAATTAGGGTCTATGGATGGCAAATCACTCCATATAAGCTACCCAAATACCTCCTAATTAGGTTATTTTCACTTGAATATATTAAGAATATCTGTTAAACACCATGTTGAAGCACACACATGGTGTATGAGGAGAAGAATGCACACACAAGAGAAACAACACACAATGAAAGATAAGCGTGAGGCTTTCTTATTTTCCATTATACAAAGATGTACATTTATAGTACAATGGTGTGACTCTTGGTTTCACATTCCAAGGTCACTTGGACTCCATTGTGACTTTTCGCATTCCACACCTACCCATGTAGGATTAGGTGTTCCAAAATCCCCCCTTAATCCGAAGGGGTATGTGTGAGTCCAAGAAAAGAGTTGTAATACAAATCTGCAAAGTATACATGGCAGCACTTGGGCTGAATCAACTCTCCGAAATGTTGGAAAAAAGAGGTGGTTTTAGGATGACCACAAACACTGGAACGCAAAACTTGTTGCAGTTCCCGGAACTCTTCCAAAACTGGCAAGAAGCTGAAGGCTTCTGCTAGAGGAATTGTCCCTCATATAAAAGGGAGACCTTCGACCTAAAAGAAGGGAGGTCTACGACCTGTGATGGTTTTAGGGTTACCAACAACTCTGGAATGCTTGTAGCATTTCCTGGAACTCAACCAATGCTAGCAAGAAGCTGAACGCTGCTAAGCTGAAGGCTTTTGCTAGAGGAAGTGTTCCTCGCTTGTGGTGGTTTTAGGTTGTCCACCAACCAAAGATGATGGTTTTAGGTTATCCACCAACCGAAGGTATGCTCATAAGTATCCGCACTGCTACATCTTCAATCTTAATGATGAAAAAGGGTTTCAAAGTCACGGAAGGGCTACAACTTCAACATAAATGAGAGATTGTGGCTCAGGCTCGCTTGATCTGATGTCGAAGCTTGTACATGACCACCATTTTCCCCCCTGTCAGGGACAAGGTGAGATGATGGCGAAAACTAAACTGCAAGTTTGTTCAATATTAGTGAACAAGTTCTAACATGTGTCTTAAACATCTTCTTGGCTGCTGATGCCCATTGCCAAGAAGCGATCCATCCAAGGTGAATCTTTGTTCTTGCAGGAGGCTTGTGTCCTCACATTCGTTCGAAGAATGGGAAGCGACTGAAGCGTTTCTTGTATGGATGAAGATCAAAACAATGATTTTTCACAGTGGCCAACTCGTATCACGAAAGGCATACATTTTCACTATCTGTTGTTGTAGTTAAACGAGATTCAAACACCGCAGTGAACCGTCACACAAGAATCCGGCACTTCGAAACATGATGGGTTTTGTGGTTCGGAATATGAAAGGGAAACATTCCATATCCAAGACGTCGGCAGAACATAGACAAGCTCTTCCCAAGGTCTGATGATGGGCTTGAGAAGTGCAGGTTGAACTGCTGCATCTGCATGTACATCTGCTGAATGTGAATCATCATTGTCTTCTTTCTTCTGATGAGAGTCCTTCACAATGTTCTGAACAGAAACAGGTTCAGAATGGTGACTCTTTTGCTGAAGTTCTTCTTGTTGGAGCCGAGATTCCAACTGCAAAAACTCAATCTTTTCATGTGCATCTAGAAAACAACTCCGAATGTTACATAGAGCATCCTTGCTCATTTTTATCACATCATCAACATTTGAATGAATGAGGTCATTCAACAACACTAATGCCTCATTGATTTTGGCCATTTTGACAACTTAGGCTCAAAAAATAAAAGGGTGTCGGCTACAACCGAAAATGCACCCGTTTACAATGTGATGCAACAAGAAATACAAATGACTCAAAATAATTCTCAAAGTACAAAGTGTGCTCCTCAAATGATGGAGGGCAATCAACAATCCAACAACTCAAATTTTCTGATTCCAACTATGAATGAAGAGGCAAATTCACTCACAATGTGATTTCAATACAAAATCTCTGCAAAATATTTTGTAAATGTGCCGCTGAAACAATGAGCAAGAGGCCTTTAAAGCAGCTGAATTTTCCTTCAAAATCGTTGTTTTCAATGATGGCAAACTGTCTTCAAATGTAAATTTCTTCAAAAAATCACCCTTATGTCAATGCCACAAATCACAATGTAAAATCTGCAATTTTCTTGTCATTTCCTCATTATCCCATTTCTTCTTCCTTTCTGCTGTCTTCTTACTCTCTCTCTCCTCTCTCTCTGCTGTTTTTTTTTTTAATTAATTAATTAAAAAATGGGAATAAGTTAAAAAGGAATTTAATTTTAAAATGGGAAGGAAAATAATTAAAAAGAGGAGGGGGTATTAATTATATGGTGGGGGAGGGATTAATCATATGGTGGTGGGGTGTTTTAATTAAAAAATATTTTAAAATGAAATATGGGAAAAGGGAATTTTTAATAATAAAAAATTAAATGAAAGTGGAGGGGAAAGTAATTTAAGGAGGAGTCGAATATTAAATTTAAAAGGGAAGAGTATTATAAATGGGATGGGATAATGGGGATAATGGAGATCGAATTAATGGGTAGTGGTATTTAAAAAGGAGGAGAGGGATTTATATGGAGGGGAATTAAAAAATTTAAAAAATGGGAGGGGGAGTCGAATGTGAGTGGGAGTGGAGTCGAATGTGAGTAATGGAGAGCCGTAAGGGAGAGGTAGTGTATGCGTGGGAGTGTATGCGTGGAGGGTTGTGGAAAAACGCAGGTAGGGAGGCCGTAGGTCGTGGGTGAGAGCAGTGAGGGGGGTTGCGGTGTGAGCGTAGTAGGATGAGTGCGTTTGCAAGCTCGTGTCACAGAGAGAGTGTATATTATAGTGAGGAGAAGTCGGCCAGAGCTTGAGTGTAAGGGGAGCATGCAAGGGATAGGCGGCCAGGTTAGGGAGGGCCGTGGCTTGGGTAATGTGATAGAGCGTTTGAGAGGGCCGCTAGCAATGAGGGGCAGGGGCCGTATATTAAAATGAGCGTATGGGAGAAAGGCCAAGAGGCCACGTTTGAGTGGAAGGAGTGTTGTAAGGAGCTTTGGAAGTGTAGAGTGGTGGTGAGGTGCAGTTTGCAGGGTAGGGCCATGGAGGAATGCAGATGGGAGGCCACGGGGAAGGCGTATTGTGAGAGGTTGGATTTGGTGTGGGCTAGGATAGCTTAGTTGCAGAGTTTTTTTTATTTTTTTATTTTATAACAGCAGATAATAGAGAGAGCAGACTATTCTTCTTTCCAACAGCATATATTGAATAAATGCAAACTCAGAGATCTTTCATTAATCCAGCAGCAGGAAATTTTTTTAGAAAATTTAGCAGTAAAACCCAGAATTTTTTTTTTTTTCAATAGCCCAGCAACAGGAAAATGTAGAATTGCAGAAACTCAGAAATCTTCCAATGAAAACTCAGAAATATGTTCAGAAAATTTTTCAGAAACTTTTAAAATACTTCCAGTAGCTCTTCCAGCAGCTCTTTCAAAATGATGCAGATTTTAATGAGCAGAAATTGCAAGACAAATGAGAATGAAAACCTTCAGATGGGCAGTGATGCCTTCTTCAAAACAATTTCTGAATGCTGCCAAGGATTTGAATGCTGCAATTTGAATGCTACTCCTCTTCAAAACACTGCTGCTATCCTCTTCAAAACACTGCTGCTATTCTCAAAACAAATTCCTGAATGGCGGCAAAAACACTGGTGCAGAAAGTCTGAGTGCTGCAAAAATTATCAACAATTTTGCAGATATGCACATGCCATAAACACAAATGGCTCACTCAATTTGGAGCAGGGCCAGCAATCACCCGCTTTGATACCATGTTAAACACCATGTTGAAGCACACACATGGTGTATGAGGAGAATAATGCACACACAAGAGAAACAACACACAATGAAAGATAAGCGTGAGGCTTTCTTATTTTCCATTATACAAAGATGTACATTTATAGTACAATGGTGTGACTCTTGGTTTCACATTCCAAGGTCACTTGGACTCCATTGTGACTTTTCATATTCCACACCTACCCATGGAGGATTAGGTGTTCCAACAATATCGACCAAAAATCCGATGAAGTGAATTTTCTATTAGAAAAGAAGAAAACACGGTTTAAAATAAAAAACCAGATTGGTCCTTTCATCTGCAATAACAGGAATGCTGGTCAGCAAGCAGAAAAATGTTTACATGAATTCAAGTTTAGTCAAATTTTCCAGGGGTAGTATGATCCTTTAGGAGTTATCAACAAGTTAAAAATTAAGTTTAAATTAACTCCTTTTGTCCATGAGTCCAAACCAGATATTGAAAAGTACTCCAACCAATCAGAGTGGTTGGAGAATACTTTGAAAGAAGCATAGAATCAAGGTTATACTGGTTCCCTCTTGCAAACTCTAGCCCCACAAGATAGGAACTCCAAGAGAGCTAGAGAAAAAGAATCATATTCAGCTCAAACCACTACAGAAACCAAATTCAAATCAATGTACAGGAAGAAGCCCAAGCTAAATCCTTTAAATGAACAAGTTGAGACTATTGAAATTATTGATACAGACACAGTGGTTAAAGAAAACACACCTCCAGCAATTTCAGAGGAAACTCACCAACCTTCAACATATAATACTCAAATCATTCAAAAGTAGCATAGTGTTGAAGTGTCTTCATCAAGTAAACCAGCAGATAAAGAATAGGATATCATGGAAAAGTATAAAGAAATCAAGCTCGGGAATGAGGCATTAAAAGTAGTTACTTATGCCCAATACTAGAAATAAACACCTAGTGACCAAAGCAGGTTACTTTCTGCATTCGATATAAAACCAGGAAGATGCAGATGACCTTCTTGTAGCCAACAATGAAGAATCCAAAGTCATTAGATGAATATAAGAAAACAGCATATGAAGTTCAAGCCAAATATCTACATCCAATAGACCAAATTGAATTCCATAAGGAAGCTGGAGAAATGATATACTCCACTATGGCCAACAAAGCCATGAGTGTCCAGAAACTTCAAAATTCTCTAGAAAGCATCAGAGGACAGTTAAAGCTAGAGAAGGCTTCTTCACAAGCCAAGGACAACATAATCAAATCACTGGAATAATTGGTTATAGAGGTAGGATATGATCCCCATAACATCAAAGTAGCAGAAGAGATCATAAAGAAAAAGAATGCAGACATTGTTGCATTGAAAAAACAACTGAAATTTCCTCCCACTGAACATCCACAAGAAAAAGAAGTTTTAGAGAATGAAGGCCAAAAAGATGAAATGATGAATCTCATCATTTAGTTGACAGCTCAACTGAAAGAGATGGATAATGAGATGGACAAATTGGTGCAAGAGAAAAAGGCCAGCATGGAAGAAATTCCTGTCACTGCTATTCCTACAGATACTACAATAGTTCCTTCTACTTCAGCAGCTCTAGTGGCAAAAACACTTCCAGTAGCTACAACAGTTCCATCTACATCAGCCACTACATTAGCAATAGAGTCAACAATAGCATCAGCTCATCCCAATGATGAAGCAAGAAAATTGATCAAAGCCATGTAGGATATGTCCATTCAGAAAAATGAAATAAATAGACTTAAAGAAAAAATAAAATTCTAGAGGATGAAAAGAAGCTGTCTCAAATCATGCATAATAATGAAACACATAAGTCAAACAGGTTGACTAAGAAAGTATAGAAGTTAGAGAAAGAGTTGACATTGAAAGAACCACTTGCCCAAGCAAAATAACAGTTGTGGGCCAATATCATTAACTCTGTTAATGATATTTGGCCTTCCATCCAAGTCATATTTGAACAGAAAGATTTGATCAAAGAAGCAAGTGAAGCCATTCAAAATGTCAAGGAAGAACTTGGAAAGAAGCCAGAGGAGGCCAATGAAATCATTAAGTTTCTTAATTCTAAGAACAAACAGGAATTCAAATAAATTGGCATAAGTGACAAGACTAAAACAATCCTAGAAGTTAGAAAAGTTATTTCCAAGAGGAAATTAATGACACAACTTGAATATAAGTGTAAAAACATGGAGCTTTCAATAACCAGATTCATGGTTAAATTTGATATTTTGAGGCAGAAATGCCTGCCAAATCCTTTGGTTATCAATGACAGATTGATGAAGCATGAAGACTATGAAAATAAAATCAGAGAAGTGGCCAAAGAACAGTCCAAAATTTCCTCCATGAAAGGAATTCCTACAGGAAAAGTGCTCTATCAGACTTTTGAGAATCTCTTTTACCTCCACCATGAGGTAAAAAATCTCTTCATAAACAAGCCTACTTTTGCAAAGTACACAGAGGCTGATGAAATCTACAGAAGAATGGTAAAAATTAAATTACCAGATGCAGAATATTGGGAAAATTTATGTGATTTACTTTGAAAGGTAAAAGTAAAATAGATAAAAGAGAAGTCAAAGTTAAAACATAGCATGCAGGTTTAAACAAAAACAAAGCAGTCAAAGGTTAAAAGTAAAGCAGTAACAGAATTTAAAGAGTATTAGATGACAAGGTAGAGTAAATATGCAACCAACGTAAAAGACACTCAACATGAAGAAGAAAACCAACGTACATGAACAATCAAAAGGGAGAAAGCAACAAAATATCAAAAAGAAAACAACAAATCCAAATAAAAGAGGGACATCTAGCATTTAGTCTCCTATGTGTCTCTACCGTCTTGCATGAAGATATTTATTTTTCCTTGAATAATTCCTAAATAAGTTTTAGGATATTTTATAATAGTTTTTGTATAAATACTTCATAATTCGAAGTATTGAGTGTAGATTTATAAACATTTCTATAGTTGTATCGATCTAAAACCTGAAGGTTTATTGTAACATTTTCAAGTGAGCAGACTAGACTAAGTAGTAAAGGCATTTCATTACAGGATTCATGTGTTGGGCCACTTCAGTGAAGTATCTTTCTATTGTTCAAATTGTTATTTTCTTAATTATTTCACATAAATGCATGTTTTCCAATTTAAATGTTATAACAAAAATATTATTGTAGAAATTTTTTAAGTACACTCTGTTTTGAACTGTTATTCATTTTTATGTTTTCTTCTGATATCCATATTAAGGAATTCTTCATTGCTCCCTAGTTTCGATTGACCTATTTCGTTTCCCTCATTATCCAGATTGAGGAATCCTTAACTCCTCCTTGATTCTGATTGAAACCACTTCACCATCCAGCCTAAAATATCTGAATTTACTCAGCTACCTTGCCCTGTGAATACTTCCTTTAGACCTTGATTCAGTCATGTTTTCTTGACACTTTGATTCCATAGCCCAATGGTAAATAAACAGTCATCTATCCATCTAAATTAGTAAATTCCACCACCAAACCAAACCATTATCAAAACCAATCAATCCTACATACCTAGCCTAAAATCAACTAAAAACAACAAATTTAAATCATAAAGAGAGAGCCCTCTTTGAGCATTAGGAAGGCCAGATCCTGATCTCAAAAGTAGGTTGATAGTTTCCTCTAATATTCTTTAAAAAAAAACATAACAAACCTAGGAATTATTGGAGTGTTAACACATTGGAATTTGAGCACTCACCAATATATCCAAGACATGTCTTGATGAGAGGTGATCTCTGGAAATTGATAATGTCTTCAAAAGACCTGTGAACTTCTCAGTTTCCGTTTTAGTTTTTTCACTTCAACTCTTAAGGTGGCGATTTCCTGCTCATGGTTTATGCAGTCTTCTTCCTTATGCTTTATCTGATATTTTAAGACATCCTCAACCCTTTTGGATTCTTCAAGTGCCCTCTTCAAGGAGTGATTTGCTTTTCTTTATTCTGCTTGTTCCATTTGTTTGAATTTTCTTTTTCTTTTCCCTTAATTTGGCTTGTCAAGGTTATTTCCCAATCGTTTACCTCTAGCATTTTGATTTTGAGATCCTCAACTTCCTTCCTGGCTTCATCAAGTTCCTTATCCTTTTCAGATGATTGTAGCTTATCGATTTGAGCTCGAAGTCAGATATTGTCAGCAACGGGAAATTGAATACTTTCCCCAATCTTCTTCTTTTCAGCCTTCAAGTTTTCATGTTCGTTGTGAAGGACAACATACAAGGTTTTGTACCTTTCCCAATCACGTGTTAGTATTCAAACCTTCTCTTTCAGGGTTTTGACATCTTCTTTGGAATCAACAACCATCTCGTCAATGTTAAAATTTGACAGCTCAGGGATGAATTTCTCTTAGAAGAAATCATATCTTTCAGTTCTCTTTGAACCACCTAAAATAAAATAAAATTTCTAACAATTCTAATATGACTTTCCAAAAATAGTAAGTCGTGTCTCAATTTGGAAGTGACTTTGCAAAAACAAAAAGTCATGTCTAAATGATCAAGGATGATCTCGACATATGGAATCCACTTTAAATTTTTTAAATCAAATCAATCATGATTATACAAGTCAAGAATTAATATTTTTATCCTTACTAGTATTATTATTATTATTATACTATTATTTATAAAATAGTTTAAAGTCATTCACCTTTAGTGGATTAATAAAAACAAATTCTCTCATGAAATAAGTAAATTAAATTGAGAATATCTTAATTGGAAAATTGAATCTCTCTCTTGGAATAAAATAGTAACTCCACACTTAAGAGAAAGTAACTCTCCCTCACTATAATATTCCAAAATTTGCAAACAAGCAAATTGGAATATTAGATTTTGATGCTTTCACCTAGGAGAGGAATAAATGGGAAAGGAGGCCCATGAATAATAAAATATGAATAAATTCCACCTTATTAAGGAAAGAGATCACCTTAGGAGCTGGTTTTACACTTCCAAGTGTGAACAAGGGAAAATTAGATGGAGACATTGTCAAGTTTGACTAAGTCAACATCCATTCTTGAGGAGGAAGAAACACTCAAGTAAAATAGCTCAATGTGAATAAGGATAAACTTAGAAACACATATGAGAAGCGGATTGAAGATCCCTTAGCGTGAAAAGAGGCATTGCAGGTGGATTAGTTCCAGTTGACCAAGTCAACATCGTTGTTACAAAGAGGAGGGAAGCTAGCTAGGGCAGCGCAGTTTTGAATGAGGAAGATTCACTAGGAAGTCACCTCAACATTGTGTGGGGTCGGGGGTGAGGAGGCTCACCAAATATAAAAAGGAAGGCATAGCATAAAATGGATTCATTCATGTATTCAACTATCTTGGTCTTGTGACTACTTGCATGCTTCAGCTGTTTAGCCGAAGTTGTTGCACTTCTTAGTGCAAAGAATTCACATGCGGGAATTCCATCCTCTCTTTGGATCAGCTTTCTTAAGGGATCAAGAGGGAAGTATTTGAGCTTAATTTAAACATTTTTCTTGGGGCTATTCATCAATACTCAGCCACAACGCACTTCCCTTCAGAAAACTACATCTTTTATGCAGGGGCAACAGCATCAGGGTTGCACCCTTTGATTTTATGCTAGTCTTTGAGGAGGAGGTGATTATTTCCCTCCATGAGCCCTATTAGAGAGTTATTTTTCCATTTCCTATATTATTCAGCTTTTCATATGTCATATTATATAATGATCCTTTTTCAGGAATTTCAACAAGGTGCTCAAGAGAAACGTTGTATAAGTAAAACTGTGCAAAAATAACGCAAATTAGGACTTGGTTCCTCTTATTTATGCTGTATGGGACTTATATATGGAATTTAAACTAAAAAAAATTAGTATAGATACATTAAACAGATCTCCCAAAAACTATACTAGCTAAAAAGCACCCAAAGAGGGAGGATACAGCCAAATGCAAACACTGCTTCAGAAATTGCGCAGTTTTATTAGATGTTCAGTGGAGATCAGCAAGGAGGTTTATATTTCAATAATAAATCAGCAAATCAGCATTAGGATTAAGCTCTTTCACTCTACAGTAGAATGCATGAGACAATACAGCAAGAATCTTCAGAAAAGAGAGCTATAACACATGTACATTTGCATAAATGGCTCAACAACATTATTTTTAAGGAGCTTCAGTAGCTGGAAGTTAAAAATCAGATCTAGGACAGATCTGTGGACAAAACATCAAATCTATTTCAGATCTGGAAACTAGATAGTCTTCTCTTCAAGATCGACTTTGGAATTTTGGCAAAAGCATGCATAAATAAGAGTAGATCTGAGAAACAAGTTGTAGATTTGGAAATTGCTGCAGTAAATTTCTGAATATAACATTTCATTACAATGGATCATATCTAAACAGAACATATATCAGCAAGCTAATCCATGGATCACCAAGAGGAAGGCAAATCCCAACACTAGAGATCTCTGATCTAAACTATGAGCAAGACACCATGAAAACCCTCATACAGAAATAACGCAATCTACTCATGGAAACAGTGCTGTAGCTAAAATGACATAGAAAAATACTATAAAATTATAGATTTGAAGAAAAAAGAAATGAGACACTCTTCCAGGAGGTCAAAGGACCCACTCCATGGAAAGAGGCTTCGAAAATACACTAGATCTTTGCAGATCTAGATCCCCACTTGCTGCAGCTTACAGAGACAACAAAACCCTCAATGGATCAGTGCTGCCAATGTAGGTAGAGCTTGGCCTCAAGCCTGATAGTGGTTCAATTCAGAAAAATTTCCTCCAATAATCCTCAAAGGAAGTGGTGAAATCCCTGCATAGGAATTCCAAATACAATCCTCCACTAAACAACAGAGAATGGTATTTGTCTAAGCAGAAAAATACTCAGAAATATGATCAATCAACAACCTTCTCTTGCTGCCCTCCTTTTCCTTTTATAAGATGAGAAATATTTTGCAAACCCTAAACCATCTTGATGAGTTAACCCTTTTCACATGAGAGGCTTCCTTCTAGAACTGCGCTGTCCCTTTTGGAGATGCAATGAACCTAGACAACACAGTTGATTTGGTTAAGGTTGACCCAGTCTTTAGCTCATACCTCTTTCACACCTGCAAGTGATTATTTACATGGCCTTGATTTGTATTTGTTCACATAGGCATTGATTTATTCAGACTTTTTAGGAGTTTTACATGTCCTCGTTTATTCATTTATTCATGAAACAGAAATTAAAACAAAATTGAATGTTCCTCTTAGCTAAAGCTAAGTGGGAACATTACAGTCCTTCCCTCCAAAATGTTTCTTGTCCCCAAGCAAATGATAGGGTAAGAGATGTAGTTCTTCTCCTTCTCCATTGATGGCACCATCAAGGATTAAGCTTTCATCATGGGCCAAGTGATCATTAAGCCAATACATCAAAAAATGCTCCTCCAAGGCTAACATGATAGGGGCATAGTCCATCCCTTTAGGAGTTTAAAACTCAACGGAAATAAACATGGGTGAAGCAATGTCACATCTAAAACATGTATCATGAAGTACAAGATGACGTTCCATCCCATGTGGTACATATGCACTGCCCACTCTTTTCCCATACAAACCCATAAACAATACCAATATATCATCTATGTATGGAAGCAAAATTACATATATGCAAACTGAAATTTGCACTTGAGGAGGTGGGTCACAATCCCACATAAGATACCAACGCAATGCACTCCTTGTCTTGAGTAGATATGAGTGTGGTAAGTGGTACTCCCACCACACCTTTGCTGCATGGGTCACTTTTACATGGCTGAAAGTGATACCCAAGTTAGGTGCCTTTGGGAAGCACCCATCATGATAGAGAATCTCCCTTTGCACCTCAAGGGAGTGACCAGATTTAGAATTTTTATTGGCCTCACCAATGCCATGAGATCTACATGTAATATCACTCCTTGTAGGAGCCATGGCCTGCATACATATGGTAAGAGAATATGTCAAATCAGAAAAATAAACATGCTCCATAAGATCACATTCTTTACCATTCAAGTCTCCCACACACATGGAGTTGGGCATGGGCATTTCTCCTATTTTAAGAGAAGGAAGAGATGGCTGAAATGACTCCTGCATAGAGTCCTTTGGTTGTCCCAACTCCTCATAACTATTTCACTCTTGTAAGTTCTGATGCAGTTCCTCCCAATCATAGTGCTGATGTAGTTCCTCCTTCATACCCTCCCAATCAAAACTCCTCATGATTAGGGTGTAGATCCTTGTTGACTGCATATAGCTGGAAAGGAACTCTTTGTGTGCTCTTTGTAGTATCTCTTGCTTAAGCTTGGATGCTTGAGACAAGAATACTTTACCAAGATGATAGAGGACCCCTTCATGGACCAAATAGCCTCCCCCTTGCTTCATGCCATCTAATATCATCCCGGTGTGAAGATCTTTGGAGTACTCCACAAAGAGTTGAGATCTCCAATATGGATCCACACAGCTCAACAATGACAGTGCTGCTGATACATATATGGTGGTGCTTTCCTTGTTGCTGATTTCCTCTTCGAAATTACACATGCCAAATTTGTTTGTTGGGAGGTTGATCCTCCCCTTTACTTCCTCCCACATCGTTGTGGCTTGCTCTCTCATTGCTCCAATCCTTGCTTGATCTATGTTTGGAGCAGCACTTTGTGAGGCTTCCCCCACATGATCAGAATCTAATGACATTCCAAGGGGCTTGCCATGAGGTAGGAATTTTCCTTGCAGCATTCTCATAAACATGAGAGAAGGAACTGTGAGATCCTTGCTTCCACTGCACAAATCCATCTATGTTGTTTGTGTGGAAGCATTAGGTGCAGGATAAGTGTGCATGCCTTAAATTATTTGTGGTTTCCCACTCTTCAAGTCCACCCACTCCATCTGCAAGGCTTTACAATTAGTGGTAACCTTCCCCAAGGTAATCAGCCACTGGACACCCAAGATGATATTGGTGCCTAGTATGTCAACTACAAAGAAGTGATCCACCAAAGTGTAGGATCCCATAGTGACAGAAAGTGATGGAACATATTGCATGCATTGCATGGTTCTATCTCCTGGGACCAAAGCAGAAAACCCATCAAAAGTGTCAGTGGGGATTCCTCTCCTCTGCACAAGGTGAGCATCAATAAAGTTGTGGGTGGCCCCACTGTCAATCAGAATAGACACTCTCTGGTTCATGACTATGACTTGTACTCTCAGATTCAAGTACTTAGGCACTCCTCTCAAAGAGGCAAGAGTCCCACTTGTTGGAGCAAAGGCTCCCTCTTCACCTCTGGATGGTGATTGATATTCCTCCTCATCATCACCAGCACTGTGACCCCTCCTAGGTCCATCATTACCATCTTCCTCCTCAAAATCTGAGAAGACTTCTATATAGTGTGCCCTTATAGCAACACATCTATGTCCCGGTACCCATGGCTCTTGGCAAGTGAAACACAATCTATTTTTCCTCAACTCCCTCCGGAGATCAATGTCAAGAGGTTTCTTCAGTGAGCTCTCCTTGGGTGGAGAAACTTTCCCTTCTTTCCCATTAGAAGAGTAAGGGGCTTTTCTTTGGAAAGTTTCCTTTGCTCTTGGCAAGGCATCTTGGAGATCTCTAGCTCTCTCAATGGCAACATGCAAAGTGATGGGCTTCATAAACTTAACCAACCCATGCAAAGGTTCCTCCAGGCCATCAATGAACATGTAGACTCTCCTTGCTATAGATATATGAGGGACCATGACTGACAATCTTAGGAGCTCAGATATATAGGCCTCTGCATATCCTGTTTGCTTCAACTTTGCAAGGCTTATAAAAGGTGCCTCGGGATCCTTCTGGTCAAATTTGTCCACCAGTCTTCTAGTGAACTCAGCATAGTTAGATGCATTGTTGTGTCCCAATGTAGATAGCCCATGGAACCACCAGTTATGGGCTTCACCCTCAAAGCGCAGCACAACAATCTTGATGGCTTCTACTTCGGGGACTTTGTTTAACTAGAAATAGATATCCAGCTTTTCCACCCATGCTTTGGCAGAACAAGAGGATGATCCATCGAACTTGGGAAAAAATAATCTGCCCATAGTGTGGTGTCTCCCATGAAAGAAACCACCATCTCTATACTGTTTCCATGGTCTCCTCTGGTCCTTGAGATGGCAAAAGTCTTGGAAACTCAAGTTATCCTTGAATCTATGACTCTGTGAGTCATATTCCACAAAGTAACCTTCTAGGGAGGTTGGATCTTGCAGTCATTCATTCTCCACAGCCAATAAGGTAGGCATAGTAGAGCGTTTTGAGGCCTGTGGAGCTTGTGGCAAGCTCACAGGTTGACCAGTCCCATAATGAGACATGTCAGAAATTTCTCCTTGATGGAATCTCCCAAGGGATTCCCTCATTCTATCCACCCTCATCTCTTTTATCTCCTTGGAAAGATATTTCATAGTCTCCAAGAGATTTTTTGCAAATTCCTCTGCTTCCTTATCATTCACAGATTTAGGGGCTTTCCCCTTGTCTTGACCCTTGTCAGGGTCATCAGTGGTGTAGTCATACTTTTTATGACTTATATTTTGGTAACTCCTTTCCCTCTCAGTGAGATGATCCTCTTCTTAAAAATGCGGCATGACTGGTGCTCCAAGGCAAGCACAGGCTGTGCCAAGAGTGGAGCTCTGATACCACTGTAATGATCCTTTTTCAGGAATTTCAACAAGGTTCTCAAGAGAAACGTTGTATAAGTAAAATTGTGTAAAAATAACACATATCAGGACTTGGTTCCTCTTATTTATGTTGTATGGGAATTATATATGTAATTTCATCTAAAACAAATCATTTTAGATACATTAAACAGATCTCCCAAAAACTAGACTAGCTAAAAAGCACCCAAAGAGGGAGGCCGCAGCCAAATGCAAACACTGCTTCAGAAATTGCGCAGTTTTATTAGATGTTCAGTGGAAATCAGAAAGGAGGTTTATATTTCAGTAATACAGAAGCAAATCAGCATTAGGATTAAGCTCTTTCACTCTACAATAGAATGCATGAGACAATACAACAAGAATCTTCAGAAAAGAGAGCTATAACACATGTACATTTGCAGAAATGGCTCAACAACGTTATTTTTAAGGAGCTTCAGTAGCTAGAAGTTAAAAATTAGATCTAGGACAGATACTGGGACAAAAAATCAGATCTATTTCAGATGTGGAAACTAGATAGTCTTCTCTTCAAGATTCACTTGGAATTTTGGAAAAAGCATGCATAAATAAGAGTAGATCTGAGAAACAAGTTGCAGATCTGGAAATTGCTGCAATAAATTTCTGAATATAACATTTCATTACAATGGATCAGATCTAAACAGAACATAGATCAACAAGATAATCCATGGATCACCAAGTGGAAGGCAAAGCCCAGCACTAGAGATCTCTGATCTAAATTATGAGCAAGACACCATGAAAACCCTCATACAGAAATAACGCAGTCTACTGATGGGAACAAAATTGTAGCTCAAATGACATAGAAAAATACTGTAAAATTGCAGATCTGAAGCACAAATAAATGAGACACTCTTCCAGGAGGTCAAAGGACCCACTCCATGGAAAGAGGCTTCCAAAATACACTAGATCTCTGCAGATCTAGATCCCCACTTGCTGTAGCTTGCAGAGACAACAAAAACCTTAATGGATCAGCACTGCCAATGTATGTAGAACTTGGCCTCAAGCCTGATAGTGGTTCAATTCAGAAAACTTTCCTCCAAGAATCCTCAAAGGAAGAGGTGAAATCCCTGCATAGGAATTCCAAATACAATCCTCCACTAAACAACAGAGAATGGTATTTGTCTAAGCAGAAAAATACTCAGAAATATGATCAATCAAAAATCTTCTCTTGCTACCCTCCTTTTCCTTTTATAAGATGAGAAAGATTTTGCAAACCCTAAACCATCTTGATGAGTTAGCCCTTTTCACATGAGGGGCTTCCTTCTAGAACTGCGATGTCCCTTTTGGAGATGCAATGAACCTAGACAACGCTGTTTATTTGGTCAAGGTTGACCCAGTCTTTAGCTTAAACCTATTTCACACCTACAAGTGATTATTTACATGGCCCTGATTTGTCTTTGTTCACATGGGCATTGATTTATTCAGAATTTTTAGGAGTTTTACATGTCCTCCTTTATTCATTTATTCATGAAACATAAATTAAAACAAAATTGAATGTTCCTCTTAGCTAAGGCTAAGTGGGAACATTACATATTCAGCCATGTTTAATGCAGTGTTGCAATAGACTGTGTTATTTTCTACAGTCCTGATTTTTGTATATCTATATTGCCGGAAACCATTGCTGGGTGTTTTTAAGCAGTATTGACCCGGTGAGATTTGTTTAAGGCAGCTAGTTTCATTTGTTTCGCCTCCAATTCTGCAAATCAGTTATATATGATCTATACTAAGGAATCCAAGTCCTAGTATCCACTGTTATTACGCAATTTGCTGAATACAGTTGTTTTATGCTCTATATTGCTGCATTTCCCCCACCCAGGAAGGAGAATATAGATCATCTTCTTGTTGAGGTTCTTTCATCTACTGGTATGATGTTATTTTACATATAATGAGCTGCTCTACATTTCCATGCCCATGATTTGCTAAAGCTCCACATTGGTAATAACTCAAATTATTCCCAATAGTGTAGCTATCCTAATTTTTGGATATTACAGTGGTATCAAAGTTGCCATCTTGGCTCAACCTGTGGATTTCAGATCCAATCAAAATATAAGAAGAAGAGGAGAAAAAAATTATGGATAGGATGAGCTTACTCTCATCCATTTTCAGATCTAAGAAGAAAGAAGAAGAGAAATGCATTGAGACTCCAAGAGGGTTTCAATGAGAAGAGAGTTGCAGTGAGACCTCTGGGAGGCTTCAAGAAGCAGAAGAAGATGCATTCACTTCCTTTTCTCATAGAGGAAGTGAAGAGCAAGGAGACCACTTAGAGCATGAAATTCTGAGTGGGTATTTGGTAGAATACAAGTGCCAACCTAGGGCTTCCAAAGAGACCCTAGATTTTCCTCAGTTTATTCAACTGAGAGAAGAGAGAAGACCCTCAAGCAAAGGAGAGATTAAAGGCAATAGATTCCTATTGTCTAAATTTGATGGGTCAACTACAACAAGAGCTTGGGAAAGGAAGCTTGAGGCATTATTCCTACTTCATCTAGTGGTGGAGAGGGAGGCAACAGAAGTTGCAGCGCTGCACCTGGAGGGTGAAGCCAATGCTTTGTTAGGTAAACATGACTCGGGGTAGAGTCACTGTTGACTAGGGTAAATAGTAGTGATTTTGGGGCACATGGTATTGTGCACCCATGGTTTTAGCCCATGGTATTGCATGTAATGGAGCCTATAAGAGGCTGGGAATACTTCATTGTAATGCAGGCCTGGAGGTGAGCAGTGAAGTCTCACTTGGCCAAAATGGCCAGGGTTTTGGCCAATGCTTAGTGAAATTTCATTGGTTGGGTTTTTCCCCGGGTTTGGGGTTTTCCCGGATAAACATATGTGTTTATGTTTATGTGCTTTGTTGCTGGTTATGTTTATTTTTTTCTCTCAGTAAATATTTATTATTTCTGCGGTAATTTCTAACAAATGGTATCGGAGCCATATTTGGCTTCAGAGGGACGCTTTTGAAGCCAATTTTTTTTTTTTTTTATTGGCCTGGTGAATGGATAAATCAATGCAGATTTTGTTTACATATATTAGCCGAAGGCATCGAAGGGATTCAATTTGAATTGTGGTGCTGAGGGGCGATTTCAACTAAGAGTCCATGTCGGTGAACGGATCTACTAGATCTGCAGATGGTCTACGAGATGCCCAGGTGTGGATCTAATTGGAACAACCATGGGGATTATGCCAACATCCATAAGTTGTCATCGCTATATATCTCAAGATCGATAGTGTGATCAGATCGTTGAAATCCAAGAATCTGAAGTGGTGCGTCGTGGGTGATCATATTGTTGGCACACAGGGACGATGTGTGGATAATCTCCATGGATAGGGTAGCGTCCTTGAACCTTAAGCGTGAGATTTGAATGATGGAGGAGTGCGATTGCAGCATCAGGTTCGATGAAAGAAAAAGATAGATAGGTATTCTCTACGGGCTAAGAGATCTGGGCAAAGGAAAAGCGCGTGTGGAAGAGCCCAAATTTTTCAGGCACTGAGGTCCAAAGAGATGATGTATAAATGGGGGTGGTGGAATTTGCACCACTCTATCTAGCAGATCTGAGGGATTCGTTGATAAGGGTTATGCCACAGGAGTGTGTTCTAGTGGTGAGCGCATGTTATAATTCAAAGAGAAGATTTTTTCTTTTGTAGAATATTACAAGGAGGCGATGTTGACAGAGGACTTCGATGAAGGATCGAAGTGCAATGGCTTTCGATGAGAAAGACGTCTTGGTGTTGAAAGACAGAAAATTCAGCGATGTCGTGAGTAAAAACCAGAACATGGCTCTAGTCGAGTTTTATGCAAACATTGTCGGCTCTTGGCTCCAGAGCATGCTACTGCGAATGAGTTGAAAGGGGATCATTTATTTATTGTGCTAGCTAAAGCCATGGCCACTTTTGCGTGCATGCGGAAATGAGGATTCTGCATTCTAAGCGAGATTGGGAACAAATAGAAATGGGTCGATGCGTTTTTTTCCTCGGATGTTGCTCAGTGATGGTGCAACAGATGTGTGAGCGGAGATGCGATGATCCGGAGGTGAAGATGGCTACACGATCAGACTACTCCCAGTGTCCACTACCAGGGAAGGGACCAATAACAGAGAAAAACACAATCTGGAACAGTTGTCCAGCATAGTGTGCTTTGAATTTGTCAACATAATGGCTCGGAGATTATTTTCACAGCCGTCAAATCGGCTGTTATGGCTATCACACTTCTGAACTCACACAGCTTTCATAAGATCACTGCCACAATCATTTTACAATTATGAAAAAAATACGAAAATGTGTAAATCCTTTCCAGTTCGAAATTCAAATAAACCCAAGTAACCATTAACATGCTTTTATTAAGGTGTTGGAAAAAGCCTTCGAATGTGACAAAAAACCCTAGACTACACAAGCTTGTTGGATGTCAGCCCAGAGTGTCAATAGCTATGAATCACAAATCAGGAATGGATATTATAGAATGCCCAAGTGATGAATAGGTGCAGATCATAGCACTGAAGAAATCGAAGAGAGCTTGTCAAAATGAGAGAGGATATGTGTACATGGATTAATTAATTGATGAACCATATATTTGAAGAGAATTCCTAGAGGACTGGTGGTTACAGAGGCTTGTGACCCATGTAATCCGGTAGATGGGTTCTTTTTATATGGACATTGATTTCATATGTACAAAGACAGCAACAATGAAACAAAAAAATATATATTATTATAATGGAGTTAATTTTATTACATGTAAATGGGCATACTTCTGTAAGACCTGGTATGGCATGCGTACCCCTGGGTAATCACTGGTAAAGTATGGGTTAGACCTAGGTGATAGGGGGGATGTCAAGTTAACAATTACCCTGGGTAAAAATTTGAGGGGGGAAAAGCTAGAGTGAGTGGGGTTGTCTCACTTAACAGGTTTGGCTGGATTTAGTCAATAATCCCCAAGTCAGGTTTAAGGGGGGAATTGTTAGGTAAACATGACTCGGGGTAGAGTCAATGTTGACTAGGGTAAATAGTAGTGGTTTTGGGGCACATGGTATTGTGCACCCATGGTTTTAGCCCATGGTATTGCATGTAATGGAGCTTATAAGAGGCTAGGAATACTTCATTGTAATGCAGGCTTGGAGGTGAGCAGTGAAGGCTCACTTGGCCAGATTGGTCAGGGTTTTGGCCAATGCTTAATGAAATTTCATTGGTTGGGTTTTTCCCCGGGTTTAGGGTTTTCCCGGATAAACATATGTGTTTATGTTTATGTGCTTTGTTGCTGGTTATGTTTGTTTATTTCTCTCAGTAAATATTTATTATTTCTGCGGTAATTTCTAACATGCTTGGTGGTGCAGTCACTTAAGCCACACAAGAGTGACTTCTTTTTTTGAGTTCACTCAAGAGCTGATCAGAAACTTTGATGAAGAAATATCAGAGGAGAGTAGGCCCACAACACCATGGGAGGAGGCAAGTACCAGCGCTGTCATAGCCTTGAGAGAGCAGCCTTCTACACCAGCAGTTGGAGCAGCCATGACATGGAAGGAAGGAGCCCTTGCAGCACTACAAGAGGTTCCCACATCTCACCAAGGTATGGGAAGATTTCCACTTTTACTTGCTGCAACAAATCTTTCCAAAGATTGTGGAAATATGTCTTCATATGGCCCAGGATCAAATATTATTGCTGAGATAGAGTAGCAGGATTGCACTGCGTTGTGCAAACTTGAATGGTTCAAGAAGCAAATGAACCATCATTCTCATGGACCCATGTTGAGTTGCACACAACCCTTGAGGTTGGAGTGTTATCTTTTGGAAGGATTCATGAACTTAGAGGATGGAGTGAACTTTGCTCCAAACAAATTCATGCAGAATCAAATGTTCATCCTGGAGTTGATACATGAGATAGCCAAAACACCCTAGAGGAGGGTTACAGCACTGTCAAGGAGTAGCAGCAAGGAGGCTTTGCCTTCAGACCACTTGGATCCTTATGGGTTCAAGATAATCATTAGTGAGA
The DNA here is from genome assembly GCA_034641835.2 of Pinus albicaulis. Lineage (NCBI taxonomy): Eukaryota > Viridiplantae > Streptophyta > Pinopsida > Pinales > Pinaceae > Pinus > Pinus albicaulis. The sequence goes on from CM076571.1 coordinate 141,944,468, forward strand.
TATCTTTTCTAGGAGATCTCCAAGGAGTTGCATTTCATCATCCCATGAAATGCAAGGAGAAAAATATGATATGGGAGGATGGTAGTCTCTTTTGGAGGAGTACCAAGATGGAGAATGATAGGGAGAATCCATCAGTGGATAAGTGGATGTGGATAGAGAGAAAGGAGTTGGAGAGCTACTTGCAAATCTATGATACTGGGCAGAAAGAGGCAAAACTATGTTGGCTACTCTTGAGGGAGTTTAGCCACCATGAGACATATCCTTTTTTCAAGGGTGTGTGGGAGGAAAGAACTTGGCAGGGTACTTGCATCATATGGCAAGGAGTGTGGATGCATTATGATGATGTGATCATTGTTTTTCCAACACATGAGTTGTATGATGGAGGTATGATGGGGCAGCAAAGACATTTGTTGCTTTGGAGGATTGAGAGAGAGCAAGGGCAGAGTTTCTCTCACATTTTGAATGATGTTGCAATGGGAGGAGATGGCAACATTATGAGAGGATTCTTTGACATTGAACATGTTAGAGGTTGGATTTGAGTTGGAAAGAGCCTATTTGCATAGGCCAACAACGCTGTCACTTTGGAGCATGAGCTTGTTGATGGAGTGTTCCCAGGATCACTTCATATTGGGTGCACTTGGTGGGCATAGAGGAGGTGAGATTGGTAGAGTGGTGGATGGACTCATTGGTTATTGTTGTATTCTCTCCTTGACTGGGATTTCCAAGCATGAGAAGGAGAATTTTCATGCAGCATGTGGTTCATTCCTCTTCAGATGGGTATGCGATACCACTATGGAGGATTCATCTATGGACCTTGTCACCATCTTGCTTCCATCACATGGTAAGAACTCTGTTTTTTCACTTATTGATTTTTCAACACTATATTTGTATACTCTTACTATTTCCTTGTAGTGCATTGCTCTACAAAGGGGAAAATTTCACTTTAGGCTCCATGGACCATTTTTGGCCAGCTATTATGATGGAGACAACCATCTATTGTATGATTTGGGGCAAGTTTTTGGTTACTTCTTATATGCTTAGTTGATACACTCAACCATTTACTACTTGCTAGTAGATATAGTGACTTACATAACTATCCATCTATTAAGAAACAACTTTCCATGCTATTTCCTGAAGCTACAGTGGGGAAGACTGCGCTGTGACCATTTGGCGGACTATTGGTACCTTCCTTCACCATATGAAACCTTCAGTCTTTCTCTCATTATGATGCTGATCATGATCCTATTTTCTGCTATTATTCTTGCCTATATGAGGAGCATGATTGGAGGAGGAACACATGGAGTGGGTGTGTTCTTAGGGGAGGAGCATCCCCACACTTTATGAATTACATGTTCTAAGGGGAGCATGGGAAGAGACATGGCCTCTACAATAAAGTTTATGTTTCTGTATGAGGAGGGCCATGTGATGGATGGGATGCTTTATGATGATGATTTCTTATCCATCATGTATAAGATGGTTTGGGCCAGCTTGATTCACAGCGCTGGGAGAGGGACCTTTGGAGGTCTAGCTTCCTTCTTGCCATTGGATGGCAACAATATTGCAGCCCAAGATCAGGAAATACTCTACACTCATCTTAAGTGGAGAGGAAGATAGCGTGGGGTAGGCTCTCTTGTCTACCATGTGCAGACTTTCAGCCCACCTATTCTGCATGAGCTCAAGGTGGAAGAGATCCTGCACGAGTTGCCATCCTGAGGGTGACTCATTTTGTTTGGTTGATATATTGGCGAGGAGAGACTCAAATGGGGATGATGAATCCCAATTTATATCAGCTCTCATGCTTCAAGAGGACCTTCAAACAGCCCATTGTTTCTTCCATAGATGTCTCACTGTCACATAATGTCAGCTATTTAGATAGCTTACACACTTGGGAGGATCAACATGGAGATACATTGATGATTCAACACCTTGATCCTTGGGAGACTATGAGAAGAGGATTCTCTTCAGTCATATCCTTGCAGTTGCTTGAGGGCAAGCAATATTTGGGAAGGGAGGACTGTAATATTCCAAAATTTTCAAACAAGAAAATTGGAATATTAGATTTTGATGCTTTCACCTAGGAGAGGAATAAATGGGAAAGGAAGCCCATGAATAATAAAATATGAATAAATTCCACCTTAGTAAGGAAAGATATCACCTTAGGAGCTGGTTTTACACTTCCAAGTGTGAACAAGGGCAAATTAGATGGAGACATAGTCAAGTTTGACTAAGTCAACATCCATTCTTGAGGAGGAAGAAACACTCTAGTAAATTAGCTCAATGTGAACAAGGATCAGCCGAAACACACATATGAGAACCGGATTGAAGATCCATTAGTGTGAAAAGAGGCATTGCAGGTGGATTAGTTCCAGTTGACCAAGTCAACAGTGCTATTACAAAGAGGAGGGAAGCTAGCTAGGGAAGCACAGTTTTGAATGAGGAAGCTTCACTAGGAAGTCACCTCAACATTGTGTGGGGTCCCGGGTGAGGAGGCTCACTAAAGATAAAATGGAAGGCATAGCATCAAAGGGATTCATTCATGTATTCAAATATCTTGTTCTTGTGACTAATTGCATGCTTCAGCTGTTTAGTCGTAGTTATTGCATTGCTTAGTGCAAAGAATTCTCGTGCGGGAATTCCATCCTCTCTTTGGATCAGTTTGCTTAAGGGATCAAGAGGGAAGGATTTGAGGTTCATTTGAGAATTTGGCTTGGGGCCATTCATCCATACTCAGCCATAGCATAGTTCCCTTCAGAAAACTTCGTCTTTTATGCAGGGGCAGCAGCAGCAGGGTTGCACCCTTTGATTTTATGCTAGTCTTTGAGGAGGAGGTGCTTATTTCCCTCCGGGAGCCCTATTAGAGAGGCCTTTGGCCATTCCCTGTATTATTCAGCTTTTCATATGTCATATTCAGCCATTTTTAATTTATTTTTGTAGTATACTACGTTATTTTCTGCAGTCCTGCTCTTTGTATATGTATATTACCAGAAACCCTTGCCATGTGTCCTTTTCTTTGTATAAGAGAGGTTAAACCTCAATTTCCTTACTATTTAATTAATATAGGCTCCATATCAGACTTATTTCATAATTTTCTATAGAAACCCTCATGGGAAGTATGCTGTCACAGTATTCAGAAATTCTGTTGTAGAGAAGTCATGGGATCGGGGTGTTTTTAAGCAGTATTGAGCCGGGGATATCTGTTTAAGGTATCTAGTTTCATTTGTTTCACCTAAAATTATGAAAATGGGTTATATATGATCTATAATAAGGGATCCAAGTCCCATTATCCACTATTATTATGCAATTTTCTGAATACAGTTGTTTTATGGTCTATATTGCTGCATTTCCCCCACCCGGGAAGGAGAATATAGATCATCTTCTTGCTGAGGTTATTTCATCTGCTGGTATGATATTATTTTACATATAATGAGCTACTCTACATTTCCATTCTCATGATTTACTGAAGCTCCACATTGGTAATAACTCAAATTACTCCCAATAGTGTAGCTGTCCCGATTTTGGAATATTACACTCACTAATTCAATATATGGAAAAATTGTAAATCCTCATTAAATGCACTTGTAGCTCCCTCATTCAATTTTATTTGTAACTCTCACCAAATATTCTCTCATATCTAAGTGTAACTATCTCACTCCCTAATTCGAATTGTAACTCCTCAAGACAAGTGTATCTCTCTTTCTATTCTTGGGATTAGTTATAATTCTCCTCAAGTAACTCCTCCCTCATGGTATTCAATTATCCTATTATTGACTCAAGAAATGAATTCATTTTGTAAATTCTCTCCTATCTCATCTATTTAAGCAAGAGAAAGTGAGCGTTGAGTGTAACATGATCATTGTGAATAAGGAGAGCTAGAGTTGAGTGTGTGCAAGAGAAGTGTGAGAGAAAATGAAGATTAAGAGTAAGGGAAGATCCGGAGCAAGTGTGTAGGGAAACATGTAATTAAGAGAAGGAGGATATATTCAAGCAAAGAGAAAGAGCACTTCAGCTGTAAGTTGATCAAACATTGGTGACTTTATTCATTCTCATTCTCTCTCCCTTTGTGCTCTACTAAACAATTGAAAAAATCTAATAGAAGAAGAATAATTTGGGTATTCCCCTTGTGAGTTCTGCCTTGGTCATTGGACCTAAATCTCAGTGTCTCATATTCGTGCTTGGCTCTGTTCATATGATCCTTAAGTTTATGTCCTGTCTACAATTGTTGATCTGAAAAGTTGTGAAGAAGAAATCTGCTTTCTAAGTATTTGTAACAACATAACACATTCAGTTTTCTGCAAAGTACATTCAACTTTCTACGAAGTACATTTAGTTTTCTGCAAAGTACATTCCATAGTATTAAAAACCAGAACCGGTGGACCTAATGACCCAGGTTTTTGACCAGACTCGGTATAACCGGTACTGGTCAGGTCCAAATGAATCAATTTAAAAAAAAAATACATTAAATAATTAATTTTTAATAAAAAGAAACTATTTTTAAGATTTGAAACCAAGATTCCAAGCAAATAGAGACAAAATATGCAAATTTTTCTCATTTATATACCATGTAAATATGAATATATAAAAATGGCACCGAGTGCAATACATATCATCGAAAAAATACATAACCAATGAGGCTCCAAATGGCCCATAAAGTCCAAAAACAATGCTACAAGCTATGAGGCCATTGGCCTACTAAAAATCTACATATACGATATTAGTGATGAGCATTATCACTTGAAACTTCTCATCATGATCAAACTCAGTTCGTTGAGTCTCGAGTCTCGACTACCAAACTTTGCAACTGCTTGAGCCACAAACTTCTCTATTGGTTCAGTGACTTAAGTCTCAAACTTCTGATGGTATTCTTCCCTAATATGCCCTATTACTCCATTTTGTGCTCCACATGGTTTTACATGGCCTCCTATCCTAGCCAAGTGTTTCTTGAACATGTAAAGACCCCCTCCTACAACAGATTTTTGGAAATATTTGCAGATATTTTTTCCATCAATCATATCAAAATGAGCCCATGCCGTACCCTTTTCTTTTGGAGGCATGATGGCTACTAATGAGCTCAAACTCTATGTTTTTCTACTACTCCAGCAAAAACTCAGCACTCTCCAAGCTCTTAATCAATCTCACAAAAGCTAAAAATGAGATGTGTGAGACAAATGAGAGGGTACCCCTACCTTTAAAGGATTGGGGAGAGTGTTTTTGGAGGGAAACAACCCTCCTTTTCTCTCCAAAACCACCCATTACCATCCAAATCAACTTTTGTGGGTCCCTTTTATGGCTATGGCAGCTAACCAGCCGGTTAGCACCAGTCAAACCTGGAAATTTTTTCAAACCCCTCCCTTAACCGGGTTTTCAGGCCGGTTTGACCCGGTTGGGCATCTGACTAGCCAGTTTGACCAGTTAGTAGTTTGAACCAGTTGATTTTGAATAATGTGGTACATACAACTTTCTATGAAGTACATGTAGTTTTCTGCAAATTACATTAATATTTCTGCAAAGTACATTCAGTTCCAATCAGTTTTTTGCAAAGTAAATTCAAATTTCTGCAAGTATATTTAGTTTTATGCATAGAACATTCAAGTTTCTACAAAGAATTTTAAATTTCTACATAGAACTTTCAAATTTTAAAAATTCAATAATTTTGAATACTACATATTTGCCTTCAAGCTGTTAGGATTCGTTTAAAGGAATTTATTTGATACCAATTGTTGGAAATACTGAGTGGGCGGGTGAATCAATATTTCTCATAAATACTGGTAAGATACCCTTTTAATATTCATATTATTCAGAGCATAAATAGAAACAAGAATTCATCACATCATCATCACATCAAGTAGATGGTACAAAGAATAAATTGTCCAACAAGCTCTATATTATGCATGAGTTACATACACAGTTTACCAGTCAAGCTAGAAGGAAGTATGAGACTTACCAAAGAAGCTAATGCTTCCAATGTTTGAATATGTTTGCAGAAAAGATCTGTTGGAGTCTTCAATCCCCTTACAATCCTTAAGTCAACCAATTACCATTGTTCGACAACTGCTTCCCACTGTTATATGCACTACTGCTAGTCTGCTACTAATGTTGCAACTGATGCTACCCGATGTTACCTCTGCCCCCTACTGATGTAGCTGATGCACACTGATACATACTATTACTACACCATACTAATTTCTCTTCTACCATACTTTACTGTCTCTACTCTTCTGTCAAGAAAATGTCATAGGCTCACAATCATCATTGCAATGTCACACCATCATTTATAACACCATCCATAAAATATTGTGGCACTGTTATCTCTGTCATGAGGGAGCCATCATTTTTATTCTGTTTTCAAGTCAATGTCTTCCTGCCAGTGGACAAGGTGAATTAGATCAACCCCTCTACTTGGTGCATCGGGTCTCATCAATTTCTCTGCCCTGATGAATCATTGACATCAACCATCAATCCTACTTAATTTTACTCATAGATTAGGTTCCCTTGTTTGACATAATGTTGGCCACCATACCTTTTTCAATCACTTAGAACAAGACACCTCATCAAGGTATGCTCCCAGCTCACTTAATGTTAATTTTCAGTATGGATATCTGATCTCAAGACTGTTGTATATTATGTTCATCAACAATATGCCACAATTTTCATCATGCAAAGGTCCATCCTACAACAAAATTCTATGCTTTCACAAATTCCAGTCTTTAAAATTATCTTATGCAGATGGACACACACTTTCCTTCCCCAAAAAATCATGATTTTATCATCAAAATTGTGGCATGCTTTGTTGCCTTTTAAGATTTCAAATAATCATTACACAACCAAATGTGTTGTAGGAGATGTCTTTATGAAGGTCATAGGCAGTGTCAGAGATTGCAAGAGTATGGCATACATTTTTTACTGCAGGAGATATTTAAGCAAATAAACTTCTGTCTAGAAACATAGAATCACAAAAGAGATTTTTTTGTTTTTTTTTGTTTCTTTTGTTTCTTGTTTTTTGTTTTAGTTTTTTTTTTTTTTGTTTTTGTTTTTTTGTTTGTTTTTTTGTTTGTTTGTTTGTTTGTTTGTTTGTTTTTTTTTTTTTCTCTTCCCCAATATAGATAAATCAGATGAGATAACCTATACTTTACACACCTCCATAGGTCTTGTAATGAGTAGTCCAATCCCTGCAAGAGAAAACAAAATCCCAATGAAAACATCCAGATTCATAAAATAAGCCAAGTCAATTTTCAAGAGATCGATCTTTCAAAACTTCAATGAGTTATTGAACGTGCCATCAAATAATTCTCTTGGAATCCTAAAACAAATGCAATGAATTACGAACCATTTGAAAAGATACGCTCAACCGTAGAGAAAGGGTTTTTGTTCAATCTCATTTTTAAATATATAGTTAACAATGGAAAAATTTAAATAATTGCGTATGAGAAAGTTGGGCCCATAGTTATACGCTACAATATTCGTTCGATTTTGTTGGTTGTAGAGGCCTCAAACATTTTCAAATCAATTATGCATCCACACTAGCAAGTGGGTTTTCTCACTTGTATGGATCCACACTAAATTTCAAGGCTTTCACATGGTCTAAGAGCATATTTCATAGATAGGAGGCTCAGATGCGAAGAAGAAAAATTCACGGCTATGAGGGAGCTACAATACGAATTTTTCAGAGGGCCACGTGGGTTAGATCAGAATAGCCGTGAGAGCCTCGCGAAATTTCCCTGTACAACTGCGTGGATAGCATAAGTAGAAATTGGAAAGTTGTGAGTGCAATAGCAACACAGTATTTTCACTATGCAAATTTCTTGTCTGGGCACAGAAGGTTTTACAGTAGTTTTCTAGAGAAGAATCAATGTAGGGTGGAAGATAAATAAAAAAATATTTGTACTCAAGACATCTTCAGTAAATTCTCCACAATTATTCAGTATGCTCATGGAAAAAATTGATAGTCAGGTGGCTTCAAAATTATCTTCTAGATTGGAGGGTGAATTTTCTTGTCTAAATAGCTCAGCCTCACAAGTTTTTTGGTACAGACAGTGGAGCATCAACTTACATGACAGGGGTTAGAGAATATTTCTCTAACTACAATGAAGAGAAAATGAACTTCCAGATGACGATGGGAAACATGAAGAAGTTCACTCCAATAGAGAGAGGTACCATCGATTTTCAGAGGGAGTTAGGATTAAGTACTAACACTACAGATGTACTACATGTGCGGGATTAGACATGAGCCTGATTTCAGTGTCCCAGCTACAGGATAAGGGATATGATGTTCACTATGTAGGGAAGGTGTTTTTCAAACAATTAAGATGGAAGAGGGTGAAACAAATTAGAGTTCGAAGAAACAGATTGTACAAGTTGCAAATTTATTCTCCAATGTAACTAGTAGGTAGCAACAGTCGCAGTGGAAAAGACCTAAATGAGTTATGGCATAGGAGGATGGGACATTTACACCATGGAGCACTTATAATGCTTAGGGAGACTTTGATAGGTGTTCCAGAACTTGGCACAAAACAAAATGATGTGTGAAAAGGGTGTGTGCTTGGGAAATATGCTAAGGCAACATTCCCAAGAAGTGATAGTAGAGTAGATGGCATGTTGGTACTTATACATTCAGAAATTTGTGGCCCTATGTACACTAGAGCTCTTAGTGGGGCCGAGTATTTTGTCACCTTTATTGATGACCATTCCAAGAAAACCTAGATGTACTTCTTGAAGACCAAGGATGAGGTCTTCGGTCGCTTCAAGGAATTTAAGGCTCTGGTAGAGAATGTGACAGGGAAGAAGATCAAGGTGCTTCACTTAGATAATAATGGAGAGTAAAAAGATAAATACTTCATAGATTTTTGTTCAAATGAAGGCATCATAATAGAGTGGACAACTCCATACAATCCACAACAGAATGGAGTAGCAGGGCAGAAGAAAAAATCTATAGTTGGGGTTGCAAAAACGATGTTATATGACCAATATTTTCCCAGGTATCTATGGGTAGAGGCATGTAACACAATAATGTATATCCAGAACATGGTTCCTCATAATACATTAGGGAAGATAATGCCAGAATAGGTCTACACAGAAAAGAAGCCCAAGGTAAATTACTTCAGGATATTTGGTAGCATAGCCTATTTCCATGTGCCATATGAGAAGCGTACCAAATTATATCAAACTGCAGAGAAGGGGTTTCTCATTGGGTATAACAAAACCTCAAAACCATATAAGATCTATGTTCCTAGTAGAAATAATATTTTAGTGAGATGAGACATGAAATTCATGGAGGACAGAGCCTTCAATAGGTCTTGTGAGATGCTAGAAGGAGATCAGAGTGAGCTAGAAAAATCTCCATTGGTATAGAAGTAGGGGAAGCCAGTGGGACCACCAGTAGGAAAGTCACAGGGGTCCAATACAGTGACTAGTACTAACATTTCCTCAGGTGTAGGGGATCTAGTGAGTTCACAACAGATGGAGTAGTGGTGGCAGTATGAGGAGGATCTAGTTGAACTTCCCACAACTAGTGGTCGAACCAACAGAGAAGTTCATTATACATTGAGAGATGTAGTGGAGTTCATTAGAGCTCTTAGGAAGAACAAGAGAGTGCAAACAACCTAGTAGGTACCAAGAATTGGTAGCTCAAGTTGCAGAACCTTCCAATTTTCAGGAGGCTGCATAGTATCAGGTGTGGGTAGATGCCATGGTAGAGGATTACAACTCTATCATGACGAGTGATGTTTGGCAGGTGGTGTCGAGGCCCGAGGACAGGTTAGTTGTAGGTTCTCATTGGATATACAAGATCAAGTATGCTATAGATGGCATCATGGAGAAATACAAGGCTCAATTCATGGCAAAGGGGTATGCATAGAAAGAAGGGATAAATTATTAGGATACCTTCACCCTAGTTTCCAGATACACTTCTATCTAATCAATTATATCCCTAACAGCTTAGACGGGGTGGAAGATTCACCAGATGGATGTCAAGACAACATTCTTAATCAAGGTGATAGAGGAGATGTATATAGAACAACCAAATGACTTCGAGACTCATGAGAGGTGTACTCATGCATGCAGGCTAAAAAAATCTCTTTACAAGCTCAAGCAGGCTCCCAGGGCATGGTATGGTCGAATTGAAAACTACTTGCAACAAATGGGATTCGTCAAGAGTGACGCAGATCCCAACCTTTAATATTTGATGGTAGATGATAAGCCACTCATCCTAGTGTTGTAGGTGGATGATCTCTTCTTAATAGGGTCATTAGGGATCATAGAAGATTGCAAGAGGAACCTAGTGGTAGAGTTTGATATGAAGTATTTGGTGTTTATGCCATGTTTCCTAGGATTGGAAGTGTGGTAGAAGGTGTGAAAATCCTAGATCTGGAATCCTATTGTAGAAACTGGAAAATATTCACCTAATTGTTAACTTTTACTTAAAAATTTATTTGTAGTTAACTACAGAAAACACTGAATACATCACATTGCAATGGTATCATGTGAAACTTCCTAGATTTGGAATCCTATTGCAGCAATTGGAAAATATTCACCTAATTGTTAACTTTTACTTAACAATTTATTTGCTATTAACTATGACAAACACTAAATACATCACACTACAACCCTCACTTAATAAACCATAGAAATTAGATGCAGAAACAAGATCTGAGCAAGAAAAGAAATAGCACACACGACACCCTTATTTTTGGACTAAGCCCTCGGAAAAAACCAATGCGGGAAAACCGGTGCAACAACTGAGGGTTTGTATTATTATGCAGTAATTTCTAAGTAAATTTTTTCAGATGCACTGAATGGAAATCCTATACAAATATCTAACTTAACAAAAGGCTAGTGAGATGATCTCACCCTATCACTAGAAGACCTGACACTCATCTGTGTTGGAGATGAGCCTTTGCGTTATCTCTGCCAATTCTCTACGTAGTATTGCGTCACACCTACGAAGTCACTGTGTCACTACTGCTGGGACTATGCTACACATCCTCTGATATGTATACTAGCTAGAAACTTCAACCCTCTGGCCTCTCGATCTCACACCCTAGCTCTGGCACTAGATCCTGATTGTTCCCCAACAGAAATACATACTCCCTCTAAAGCTTTGTGTTTCCATTGCGCTGCCTTTGTGTGGCTTTTCACTGCCTCTCCAGACTACTCTCTGCCCTCTTTGTCTTTCACTCTCTGTATCAGGAAAAATCTCCAACCAGAAAATTATCTCTAACCCTCTCTACAAGAATCAAATCGATTGATATTCTCCGCTGCTGAGCATTGCTCACTTGAGAATTTTGATCTCTAGACTCTCTTGGTGTTTTTTCCAAATGCCCCATCAAGTCCTTCTTATAATCTTCTCGTTGAGAAATCAAGTGAGTTAATTCCAAATCGTATTCAAATAGATACATGAAAAAAAACATCATAATATAAATAAGCATTTCATCATTTGAAGCAAAAATATAACATAGAGGATAAAAGTACCATGTATATGTTCACTTTGCTCCTTTGAGAAAAAGTACTTGGTCCAGCCCTTTCTATTCAGAAACCTTCACGAGTACAAAAGTGCAACATCCTTAAAGTCTTCCTTTCTAAATTTTAAGACCCCTTATTCAAAGACATGAATGGGGTTAAATATAAAAATAAGTGTCTTAAAACAGTTATTACAATAAAAAGTTGAGGAGGTTTAAAACAACCCTCCTTAAACTAAGTGGAAATTAAACATAAACAAAAATTAAGGGGGTGACTTACTTGATGACTATCCCACTATCTCCTTAGCCATTTGTTCCTTCAACTGAAGAATGTTAAGCATAGGATTAACCTCTGGAGGTTGGTCTGGCCTAATGCACAGATGTCCAGTAAAAACAACATCAGAAAGTGGAGGGATCATGTAGGAGGACGTATTTGTAAGACAACGCAACATAATCCACTCACTGTGAGGCTTTACTAAGTATTTCCAATACTTATCCCAATCAAAATTTTCCATATTTTTCATGTGTTCTTATTTTACCTTTGAATCTTCTTTCCATTGTCTTATCAAGTTTTTCACGAGAGGCAATGCACCAGGAGGACATTTTTCAATAAGGTTTGCAGCGATGAGATTTTGACTAACAGTTTCCACAATTTTAGTAGCCACATCCTTTGCTCTACAAATGTCTCTTCCAAGATGTTTCAACTATATATCCCAATGAATAAATAATATTTCCTTCTTTGAGTCTTCAATCCTAGGCAGGTTAGGCTTTCGGCCATCAGTAGAATCCTTCTAGATGACATACTGGGAAACCTTATCATCAATCTTATCAAAACTAATCCCCTGGTCTAAAATGTGATTCATTAATGAATCTCTCTGTTCACACAATTCAAGAATATTTGATCATTTCTGGAAAAAAAATGACTTGTTGATCTGCCAATAAATTATGTAGTTCCAAGCCCTCTTTCCTGAATTCATCAATCTTTGGATTATCTTTCAATTAATATACATAAAAATGCAATTGATGGATATGAGTGTCCTTTCAACTAATTTCATTTTGGTGTTGAATATTCAATTGGTCCATGCTCTCCTTGAGCTACATAACCTATGCCTATAGTTGTTGATTGACATTTTGTTTCTTTTTCCTATAGTTCAAGTTCTAGTTGGATGATTCTTTCATCCTTTTCTTTCATCAGTTCTCGAACCTCAGAAGCTTTATCAATAGTTATGGAGGCATAAGCTCCTACAGACTGAGTTAGGCAAGTTAAACCGTGTGAAGGATCTGCCTATGAGTCTTTCCAGACAACATCCATTAAGATATCTCCTTGGACAAGGTGTTGAGATTTCTTTGATCTCCATCTTTTCTTCTGTCTGGTCAAACAAATTTGTGTTTAGGATAGTAGAAAATGTCCAGAGGAGGAATTTCCTCAATGTTAAGTACAATTTATGTTAGGTCCCTATATTAATAGTATAGTCCCTTATATTTTTTAGTGTAACCCCCTTATTGTTATTATTGTACCCCTGTAACCCCCATATTGTTATTATTGTGCCCTTAAATTATTATTGTTAGGTCAGATAGGATTACATTATGGCCCCACTAAGATTACATTGTGGCCCCATGGACTCCTATATATAGAAAGGAGGTTTTGTAATTTGTATCATCCAATAATTTTTCATTCATGTAATGTATTGGAGGTTTCCCCTTCAAAGTGGCTTATTTCTAAGGCGTTGATATCTCTTTTCTTCTATTTTTGGAGCTAGTTTCACAACATTTGGTATCAGAGCTTTGGATTCTAGGGTTTTCGTTGCTCCAAACTGGTCATTGTGGCATGTTCGCTATAAAAAAATTTCTATGAAGGTTCAAAAGCCGAAATTTTTAGAGTGTGAAGCCAAAATCCTGAGGAATATTTACAAAATTTCAGTGCTTGGTTTGCAATATTTTCAGAGATATGATTTGTGGAAGTTAGGGCTTTTTGCAGGCTCCTGAATTTAACCTAAACAGGTCATCGCGGAATTTTCGTTATAACTTGTTTTATATGAAGATTCAGATGCTGAAATTTTTAGATAGCGAAGCTGAAATCTTGAGGAAAATCATCACAAAATTTCAGAGCTTGGTTTGCAATATTTTTGGAGATATGATCCATGGAAGTTAGGTCTTTTTCAGGCTCCCAAATTTCATCTCAAAGAGGTTATCGTGGGAGAATATTCATAACTCTCTCTTTGAGAATCGGATTGGAATGCTGTAAAAAGTGGCCATAAGTAAACGGATTGTAGTTGTCTTTATATCAATTTCAGAGCCAAAGGAGGAAACAGTGACACGTGGCAAGTCGTACAACTTCGCTCTACTAAACTAGTCCACAATTGGGTCAATGTGGGAGATTGGACATAACTTTTCCTTGAAGAATCCAAATTAGGTCAGACTTGTGACATTTGAAAGAAGCTTCATAGGGATACTACAAGGTTGAATTTTAGATATTGAGGATCTGCAATTATAGAGATAATTCAATTTCAATATAGAGCTCCTCAAAATCAAGTAAAAGGTGTGTATTTTGATTTTCCCGAATTGCATAAGTCTTGTTTGAAGAATCAAGTTGAATTGATTCCAAGGGCATATTGTAGAATAGATATCAGTATTGGATTATATAGTGGCCTTTAAAAAGAATTCAACACCCATTAAGCTTTTAAAAGGCTCTACTATGACTCATGAAGACGAAGAATGGAAACATGACATATCAAAATTACAAGAGCAAGTGCAACAAATTTTGCTCTCGCAAAGAGCAACAAAAAATGACATGGAAGTTTTGAAGAAAGGTGTGGAAACTAAGATGGATGGTTTGAAGAAAGGCATTGAATATAATATGGATGGTTTGAAAAAAGGCATGGAATATAATATGGATGGTTTGAAGAATGGCATGGAAGCTAAGATATATGGCATGGAAGCTGGCATGGAATCTAAGATGGATGACATGGAAGCTAAGATCGATGAAAAAATGGAAAACATGAAGAATGATCTAAAAGAAGACATGGAAGGCTTGACAAATTTGATACAAGAAATGTTTCCTAATGGTGAAAATATAGTAGAAGAAACTCATGATGAGAATAAAATAAATGTTAATCGTGATTTCATAAACTCTAATGTTGGCGGGAAGAACCACCATATTACAAAAATGGATATTAGGAAGTTTGATGGAAAGGATCCTATAACATGGATACTACAGATGGAGCAATATTTTGATCTCAATAATGTGCAAAACACACAAAAGTTACGCATTGCAACTTTAAATTTAGAACAAAATACATTTGTATGGTATCAATGGTTTTTCTCCCGTAAAAAAATTGTCACTTGGTCAATTTTTATAGAGGAAATGATAGCACATTTTGAGGATACAAAGAGAAACACCTTCTTTAGCCAATTGATAAATCTCAAACAAAAGGGTTTAGTGGGGGAGCACATTGAGGACTTCCAAAAATTGAATATAAGGGTAACTGATATTCCAGAGGAACACATGATTGATCTCTTCATAGGTACTTTAAAGGATAACATTCAACATGAAGTTCGCATTTTGGAACCTGATTCATTGGAGAAGGCATTCAGGTTGGCAAGAAAAATTGAATGTAAAATTATGGCGACAAGGAAGCTTACCACTCACTTCTATAAAGAAGGAAGTGTTGCTATGCCTAGATTTCCACAACCTACAAGGTTGACACCACAACAATTGGAAGAAAAAAGAGCAAAAGGGCTTTGCTACAGTTGTGATAGCAAATACACTAAAGGTCATAAGTGTGCTGAGAAGAAATTATTTTACATAGATTATGAAGAGGAAGAAGAAAATGAACAAGAAGAGGATATACACCAGGAACCAACCCTAGAAGAGGAAGAAATGAGTCCGACCATATCGTGTAATGCATTGGTAGGAATTACCACTCCTCAAACTCTGAAGATAGAAGGACATATCAAGAAGAAAAAGGTAATAGTGTTGATTGATTTGGGTAGTACCCATAATTTTATTCATTGTAAGGTAGCCAAGGAATTGAATTGTTTCCTATACCCAACACCAGAATGTCAAGTGATGCTTGCAAATGGAGGAAATATAAATTTCTCTAGAAAATGCCATAATATCAAGCTAACCATGTGGGAATATGTATTGAATATTCCAATGCTTTCCATTCCTATGGGAGGTGTTGATGTTTTACTAGGAGTACAATGGTTACAATCTTTGGGGACGATAGCTTTTAATTTCCAAGAACGTTTCTTGAAATTTTTTTCAGAAGGAAAGGATGTCAAATTACAGGGTATTGCAGGGAAGCCAAGAAAGATAATAAGCTCTAATGTCATGACAAATATTATAAATAAATAACAACAAGGTGTAATTGCACAATTATGCTCACTAGAGGTTCCAACATCAAAATCATCTATTTTTGCAGATCTCCAAAATGTCTTGGACAATCATTCCAAGGTTTTTGAAACTCGCAAAGGACTCCCACCTATTCGTGATCATGATCATGCTATTCATTTGATTCTAGGAAGTGTTCCTCCAAACATAAGGCCTTATAGATATCCTTATGTCCAAAAGAGCGAAACTGAACGTATGATTGCAAAAATGTTAGAGGCTGGTATAATTCAACCTAGTCAAATTTATTTCTCTACTCCTATAGTATTGGTACACAAGAAAGATGGATCATGGTGCATGTTTCTGGATTATAGGGAGCTCAATAAGCTCACCATTAAAGATAAATTTCCCATTCCTATGATTGATGAATTATTGGATGAATTGCATGGAGCAATTTATTTTACCAAGTTGAATCTTCGTTCAGGATATCATCAAATTAGAATGAAGATTGAAGATATTCCGAAAACAACATTTCAAACTCATGAGGGTCATTATGAATTTTTGGTCATGCCTTTTGGCCTTACTAATGCACCTTCTACATTTCAAGGGTTGATGAATTCCATTTTCAAAGTCTTCCTTAGAAAATTTGTGCTAGTATTTTTTGATGATATACTAATCTACAACAGGTCTTGGAAGGATCATGTTCAACATGTTGACAAGGTGTTCAAACTATTGCAGAGAAACAATTATATGCAAAAACATCCAAATGTTTCTTTGGAGTACAAGAGGTGGAATATTTGGGTCATACTGTATCTCACGAGGGTGTTAAGGTAGATCCTAACAAAATTAAATCCATTAAAGAATGGAAAGTCCCCACAACCATAAAGCAGTTGCGAGGATTTATCAGGTTAACAGGGTATTATCGCAAGTTTGTTAAGGATTATGGGAGAATAGCAGCACCTCTAACAAAATTATTGAAGAAAGATGCATTTTCATGGACTCCCGAAGCAACTAAGGCCTTTGAACATCTTAAAGATTCAATGTGCCTAGCACCGATCTTAGCTACCCCTAACCTCACAAAAGCCTTTATTGTGGAATGTGATGCCTTAGGAAATGGAATTGGTGTTGTTTTAATGCAAGAAGGAAGACCAATTGCTTTTGAAATTCATCCAATCAAAGGAAAGTATTTACAGAAAGATATTTATGAGAAGGAAATGTTAGAAATACTGCATGCACTAAAGAAATGGTGAACTTACCTAATGGGAAGACACTTCAAGCTAAAAACTGATCATGATAGGCTTAAACACTTTTTGGAATAAATATTATCTTTAGAAGAGCAGCAAAAATGGGTCACAAAGATGTTGGGTTATGACTTTGAAATAATCTACAAAAAAGGGAAGCTAAATGTTGTTGCAGATGCACTCTCAAGAAAGAATGAAGAGGTGGAAGCATTACTTTGAGCCATTTCAATTATCCAATCGGATTGGATAACCGAAGAAAGGGATGAATGGAAGAAGGACGAAGAAGTGTGGACACTCATTCAAAAGTTGCAGCAAGATCCTAGTACATCTGATACATTTAGTTGGAAAAATGATTCCTTATGGTACAAAGATTGCTTATATCTTTGTAGGAATTCCCAACTAAAACAAAAGATTCTTTTGGAATTGCACACTTCTCCTTTAGGAGGACACTCAGGATTTTTAAAAACTTACCACAGGGTGAAGAAAGATTTTTTTTGGGGATGGCCTTAAATCTGATATTCAAAAGTTTGTGGCGAAATTTTTGGTTTTCCAACAGAATAAAGTTGAGACAATTAAGACCCTGGGTCTTCTACAACCTTTATCCATTCCAAGTCAACGTTGGGAGGAGATTTCAATGGATTTTATCACAGGTTTAACTAAGTCCGAAGGAAAGAGTGTCATCATGGTGGTAGTTGATAGATTTACGAAGTATGCACACTTCTGTGCATTATCGCATCCATTTAAAGCAAGTATAGTTGCTACTACATTTATGGACACAATTAAAAAGCTACATGGAATCCCAAGGGTTATTGTGAGCAACAGAGATCCCATTTTTACTGGAAATTTTTGGACAGATTTATTTTCTTGTTTGGGTACTCAATTAGCTCATAGCTCATATTATCATCCTCAATCTGATGGTCAAACTGAGATAGTAAATAAATGTTTGGAAGGATATCTTCATATTTTTGTATCTGATAAACAAACACAATGGGTCAAGTGGTTACCTCTCACTGAATGGTGGTATAACACTTCCCTCCATACTGCAACAAAAATGACCCCATTTATTGTTAGAAAATTATATATTATAGAGCAATGCAACACATAAAATATGCAAAAAACAAAAGCACACAAAACACATAAAACCAAAGAGATACAGATATACGTGGTTCACCCATTTTGAGCTATGTCCACCCCGACAGCCAATCCTTCCTTTCTAATATCCAGAAAAATGAAGAGACACAACCTGCAGCAGATCTGCTATAATATCCTCTGTTCTCTCTCATAGTCTCCCTATCTGTTTCTCGCTCCAAGAATACACATAAAATACATAGCCGCAATACAATACCATCATACAAGTGAGGGGTTTCCTTCTAGGGTAAAAAACGCTAAACTAAACATAACTTCTACCGTCAGATCATCCACCTAATGAACGGTCCAGATTGACTAGAAATTACTATACTTTTACAAGGCAATTTTACATATGTTTTTAGCTTCGATAGCCACCCCCCCTGGACCCCCTAGGCAGCATTTAATTTCAGGTGGCGTTGTCGCCCCATTAAGGTATAGGGGTCCAACACTATGATACAATGAGGCTCCACACCCAACAATCTCCCACTTGGAGACTGATTGTAGCAATTGCACCGCTGCTGCATTTGCTGGACAATGACTCCTCTTTAGACCTGGCTGTTTCTCATATTCAACGTCATCCTTGAAGACCAATTGAAACTGAGCATATTCTTAGTTTCTCCCTGGTTACAACTTTTGTTAGCATATCTGCAGGATTTTGGCTAGTGTGTATCTTTTCCAACTTCAACTGTCCATCTTCCAATACTGACCGTATGAAATGGTACTTGAGCTGTATGTGTTTAGTGCTGGAATGAAATGTTGATTTCTTTGCAAGATGAATGGAACTTTGGCTATCAATGTATAACGTGCCCATATCATGCTTCTTACCCAATTCATCCATAAACCTTTGTAATCAAATCATTTCCTTACTAGCCTCTATAGCAGCAACATATTCTGCTTCTGTTGTTGAAAGTGCAACAACACTTTGGATTTTTGAAACCCAACTAACAGTTGTTCCACCTACAGTAAATACATATCCTATAGTGCTCCTCCTGTTATCTTTTTCACCTGCCATATCTGCATTAACACTCAAAATGAAAATTTTCATTCATCTCTTATAACTTCAAAATTGTTCATATATAAAAAATCACCTTATCACTCCAAACAATTACGAATAACCTTATTACTCCAATAAAACATTACATAAAAAAATTATACTTTATCTCTCATACAAAAATAACATAGTAGACTCCGCTCTTCTACCAATGTTCTCCTTCTACCGCTTCTCTTATTTCTTTTGAATGATTGTGCATTGCATGCACTATTTTATTCTCTCTAACTTGCTGTTGCAGGCACAACTCAATGCACAGACTAGGGCTGCAATCCTCCAATAGCATGCAAGTAGCTATGCAATACCCAAAATGATCTGAAGCAATTCACGCAATGGTATTTTCAATGGTAATTTGTTTGTCACAATGCGAAGATGGTCAAATCCACTAGCAAATGGTGTTGCAGCAACAAGAAATCCTCTCATTGAAAGACGCTCAAGAAATAATCGATAAGTAATCTAAGGAGTAGCTCCAACAAAAATTCCACTCATAAAGTGAATTACTGCAATTTGATTGGTCTTGCTTGATCTCAATACCCACGCCCCCTTAATATCTTCTTATGTATAGTATGTTGGCGATATCCGATTCCCAAACCAATAGGGAAACATGCAGGCTCTTCGTGGGCGTTTGAGCATTGGTCAAGTTCGTTACTTATCCATCGCTGCCCCTGATTCTTCTTCCATTGCAAACTCCATATTTAAAACCCTCAATCTTTTCTCTAGTCAGGCCCTGGTACAGAATGAGGGCGATAGTGATATTGGTAAAGCTATTATTCAGCTGGCAAAAGAACGTGGCATCACAACTTTCAATGCTACCAGGATTGTTCTGTTGACTAGGTGGCGGCGCTTGAGTGTTTTAAGTGTTTCACGTGATCGAATACAAGAAGATTTATACACATTATTTTCTTTTTGTCTTTGCCTTCCACTCTATTTTTTTATTCTCAACTTTCACGTGATTCAATAGAAACCGATCGTTTCCGCTACTGGAAGAACCAGACCAGCTACGCGCGTATATTATGCTCTTCGCTGGAAGATGTCACATGGTTTGAAAACCAACTTGTCATTCTTTCGAACTGATCAGAGCACGATATATGAGATAGGCCCTTACAAAAACTGGTATAAACGCTTTAGAAAGTTCTAGACCTGGTAGTTTTGTTGGAATGGAAAATAGCAGACTCCTCCATAAAACAACATAAAACATAAAACAAAAGACTAGCATAAAACAACACTGCCCGATTGCGGCAATTCCATCATATCTATCGTCACAAAAATGGCATCGTAAAAAAAACAGATATCAAATCGGGTCTTCTTATGATTGTACATATTTCCTAAACTGTTGTGGAAATTCAACCAGTTCTTTTTTTTTGTCCACGGGCGCTGAGAAACAACTTTGAAAAATTTTGATGAATTTATTATGAACGCAACACATGATAGAATCTCTAATTATTAGAATTACCTGTAATTTTTCATATCAAGATTACTGCGGCCTTTCAGTGGCTGTCCTTAGATGCGATCTTTTATTTTAGGTAACACATGCATATTCGCATGATCCCATAGTCAATGGTCTCACACAGCTCTGATCAGTGCTCACACAACGGCCACCACCGCCAGCTTTCACAGTTCACAAGCTCAGCTCTCACAGTTCATGACCGAAGAGGAAAGGAGATAGACTCCAAGATGCTCTTTATTTCATGAATGAAATGAAATCCACGGGCCAATTATTTGCTGATCAATTCAATTGCAGAAATCAGCGCATCGCTGTTCAATTCAACAATTCAATTCGACTTCGGCAATTCTGCAACCAACTCAACCTCGCTAGACATGGATCATTACTTTGATACCACATGTTAGAAATGAAATTAACTCAGAAAAAGAATGCAGAAAATACAGATACAAAACCAGACAAAACAATGGCGGAAAAGAGGCTTCAGCCTCATGGCATTCTCATCATTCTCTCTCATTAAAAGAATTTAGTTTACAATTTAAATAGATGAGAGAAAATGTCTAAGATAGTCTATGCTATCTTAGACTCCTTTGGTTGAGATAATTTTTCACCAAAAACCCACGAAGATAGGAGTTACTAAACAAACTCCAATATTTGAGGAACAACCCAAGAGTTAGGCACATATTACTAACTTGGAATATTTAATTAATTTATTTATTATTTTGGATTTATTATTGTTATTTGAGAGAGGCTAACATTAACATATCCCTGTAGAGCAATGTTTGAACCACCAAAGCATAATGCTTGATTTGTGGTACCTCTCAAATATCTGAGAATCCATTTTACTGCCATCCAATGTTCTTTTCCTGGATTGTTCATGTACCTGCTTACAACTCCCACTGCATGTGCAATATCAGGCCTTGTGCAAATCATTTCATACATTAAGCTTCCGACTGCTGATGCATATGGAACTTTAGAAATGTAGTCCATTTCTTCTTGGGTCTTGGGGCACATCTCCTTCCTAAGTTTGAAATGGCTAGAAAAAGGTGTACTAACTGGTTTTGCATTCTGCATATTAAATATTTTCAACACCTTTTGTATGTACTCATTCTGAGACAGTGTTAATTTGCAATTTCTCCTATCTCTAGTTATTCTCATACCAAGGATTTTTTTTGCAGCCCCCAAATCCTTCATTGCAAATAAATTTTCCAATTTTCTTTTGAGCACATTTATTTCCTGCATTTTAGACCCTGCAACAAGCATGTCATCTACATACAATAACAATATAATATAGGTCCCATAATTTTTACACTCAGATAAACACAATGATCAGAGTGACATCTAGTATAACCTTGTTCAGACATAAACTTGTCAAATTTTAGATACCACTGCCTTGGAGCTTGTTTTAAGCCATACAAGCTATTCTTTAACCTGCACACTAATTTTTCTTTCCCTTTTACCTCATATCCTTCTGGTTGCTGCATATAGATCTCTTCCTCCAAATCTCCATGGATAAATGTTGTCTTTACATCTAACTGTTAAAGATGTAAATCTTCCGCTGCTCAAGACTTAAGATAGTTCTGATTGAAGTCATCTTAACAACAGGAGAAAATATTTCAACAAAATCAATACCTTTCTTCTATGCAAACCCCTTCACCACAAGTATAGCTTTGTACCTATGTTTTCCTCCATCTTCTTCCTTCAGCCTGTAAACCCATTTATTTTGCAATTTAGTTTTACCTACAAGAAAACTGACTAAGTCCCAAGTCTGGTTATGCATTAAGGAGTCCATCTCTTCTTCCATGGATAGCTCCCACTTCTTCCTACTTTCAACATGCATTGCTTCTTCATAACATTCAGGTTCACCAGAATCAGTCAACAATAAATAATATATTGAAGGAGAGTATCGTTCAGGGGGTCTACTTATCCTGGTAGATCTTCTAACACCACTTTCAGGTGTTTGAGGTGCTTGTTGCTGTTGTGGTGGTTGTTGTTGTTGTGGCTCTTGATTATTATTATTTTCAGGCACTTTTACTTTTTCTGTGATCTCATCAAGAACTGTGTATTCTTTGTTTTCTTTTTCCTGTTTCTTTTCCTGTAATTGATTCTTATATAAGACCTTTTCATTGAATATTACATCTCTGCTCCTAATGATTTTGTGATTTTCATAATCATATAAGCGATAACCAAAATCATTAACACCATATCCAATAAAGGTACATTTCTTTGATTTTGCCTCAAGCTCTATTCTATTTTCTTTATTAATATGGACAAAAGCCTCACAGCCAAAAGGCATTAAAAAAGAGTAGTTTACCTTTTTACCTGCCCATGCTTCCTCTGGAATACCACCATCCAAGGAACTTGAAGGCCCTCTGTTTATTAGATAAACCGCAATATCTATAGCATCTGCCCAAAATTGTAAAGGAAATCCTACATGCAAACTCATGCACCTTGCATGCTCCATGATTGTTCTGTTCATCCTTTCTGACACACCATTTTCTTGTGATGTTATTGGAACTATCTTCTCTCTGCGAATTCCATTCTTTGAACAGTACCTATCAAACTCTTTGCTGCAATATTCACCTCCATTGTCTGATCTGAGACACTTCAACTTCTTTCCTGTCTCAATCTTTGATCTGAAATTGTGAGAACAAATTATTTCTCATACAGAGATTGACAGTAAGGGGCTTTTACTAGTTATTTCACCTTTACTAGAAAGGATGAAACCAGAAGCTTCTGGCCCACAAACTGGCTCTGCCTAAAGAAATAAAATGTAAACACTGTAATAGATCCGATCAATGAAAGTATTTGTTTATGTGCAAAGTATTCATTAATCCAAATTTTATGAGTGAATAAGCAAGTTTAAGTATTCTGCAAATGAAGTAATGTGGTTTGAAGATGAACTAATGAGTTTTGTTCACTGTATAAGCCTACTTGGGAAAAGTGTACTTATGAAAAGTTACTGTTTAATGTAGCATAATCTGAAATAATACAGCAAAAATACACAGCATGACAGTAAGCATTTGTTTAAGCAGTTCACCCCTCTCTTGGGCTACCTCTGCTGGGTCTAGAAGCCTCTAATTAGGCTTTTCCCTTTTTCATTAATGCTCAAAATATGAATTACACTGTGTAGAAAGCCTCAAAAGGAAAAATAAGCTGCAAATTCAGAAACAGAAGGCTGAAATCAGTATAAATCGACTATTCATTCACCTCCATTGGATGATTATAGTCTAAAACAGCTGATCTTTCATTAGGCCCTAGTGGCTCCACAACCAAAATCACTGTTAAAATCACTGATAGAGCGCCTTGATGGCTCTGAAAACACTCCCAACAGCTCCAGAATGCTTCAATACCCCAAAATAAATAAATAAATTCATCCCAAATGGACTTCCCTAGCCAAAGTTATGGCTAACTGAAGTTTTCCTAGATTCACTCCGGCTAAGTCTGGCTAACTGCCAGATAGCTCCGACAAATATGGAGGTCGGCGCTAAATTAGAGGAACCGCCGAAACTGCTGCCAGTGGGAGGGGGCTAAAATATAGGGCCACGTGACCATACCCTCCGGCATTCATTTGGAAACTTTGAGTTATATGCGCGTATATTAAATTTTCAAACCATAACATTAATTGGACTCCGCGCTGAGCGCTGACTACACGGGACCATGTCCCACACGGTTAAACGTGCCCAACAAATTCAACGTTGAAATATGATTTCGTGCCATTGATTTTTAAAACCCATTGCTGTGGCCTGTTGTTTGGGCCGTTGCATTGTGTCCGCACCCACCCAAGTTCAAATCCGGCCATGTTCAAAAATCTTTTAAAAACCCACGTGACTTACATCAAGCCATACGTAATCCATACGTAACGTGCCCATAACGTGCCATATAATTTTTTTTTAATAATTAATTAAAATATATAATTAATAATATAATATATGATTAATAAAAATCATATAAATATTAATAAATATATAATTTAATTAATTAATTAAACCTTAATAAAAAATAAATTTATCCCATCACAATATATTAAAAAATTTTCTTTCAAAATTGAAAGATATTGGGCGATTTCAAAATGCAATATCTCCTCCATACGGTAACGGATTTGAGTGTCGTTCGCGACTACAGGATCGTTTTGGCGAGCTCTTTCCAGTCGATCTAGTTCAGACCAATTCTGAGCAACTTCATTTTTGAGCATTTTTCTACAAGAGACTTGATCTCCTGATCAATCTCAACCAAAGCTTTCCATTTCTTGAAAGTATCAAATACATCAGATTTATTCTGAATAAAATAAATCCAAGTTTTTCTAGGTGCATCATCAATAAAATTAACATAATAATGAGAGCCACCGAGAGATGATACCTGAGTAGGTCCCCATACATCTGTATGCACAAGCTCTAATTTTTCGCTCTTCTTTTCTTTCCCAACTTTGAGAAATCCGACTCTCTTCTGTTTTCCATAAATTCAATTCTCATAGAAATCCAAATCAACATTATTCAAACCCGACAACAAATTTCTTGAGTGAAGAACCTTCATCCCCTTCTCACTCATGTGTCTGAGCCTATGATGCCATAATGCTACATCTGCTCCTTTGGAATATAAAGCATTAACAGAGTTAGAAATACCATTGCATAAATACAATGTACCATCCTTTTCGCCTTTTGCTATTACCAGCGCTCCTTTGGCGACCTTCAAAGTTTAATCTATGAAAGTTGTCACACAACCTTCACTACCTAACTACCTTGTTGAAATTCGATTTTTCTTCAGATCTGGAACATGCCTTACCTCCTTTAATATCCATTGGTTTCCATTATGTTGTTTTACAATAACCTTACCCATTACAACAATTTTACAGGGTTTATCATCACCCAAACGGCCTTGTCCAAAATCTCCTTGAACATAATCATGAAAATATTTCGTATCAGGTGTGGCATGGAATGAGGCCCCTGAATCTACAACCCAAGAATCAGTAACATTTTCAAAATAAAGAATCAAAGCATCTTGTAACACATCACCTGTCACATTTGCTTCATGATTGCTTTCTTTTTGTGTGTCTCCTTCTTTTCCCTTTCGAGATCTACAGTCTTTCTTTAGGTGTCCTTTCTTTTTGCATTTCCAGCACACTATCCTCGATCTAGACTTGGATCTACCTTTCCTTTATTTACTGCGATATCCCGAGCTCTTTCCTCTTTCCATTCTTCTTCCCCTAGACTCTTCACTCAAAGCATTACCCGATGTCTCATCGGAGCTTTTTCGTCGCATTTCCTCGCTAAGGATAGCACCGACAATATCATCAAACTTTAAAGTACTAGATCCAGAGACAGAGTTACTAATGTCCATAACTAAACCATTCCAGTTTTCTGGCAATGAGAACAAAAATAACAGATCTCTAACTTCATCATCAAATTTTACCCCTACAGAACTTAATTGGCTGGTAACTGTATTAAAATCATTTAAATGGTCTGCAACAGATCCACCTTCCGACATCTTCATATTAAATAAACATTTCATGAGAAATACCTTGTCTGAGGCCAAGGGTTTTTCATATAATTTCGCCAACTCCTTAATCAAACCCTCTATTGTTGTTTCCTTTGAAATATTGAAGGCTACCGACGCCGCAAGGCACAACCGTACCGTTCCAAGTGCCTTTCTATCGAGAATCTCCCATTCTCCATCAGTCATAGCCGTCGGCTTCTTTGTTTTTCCACTCAATAATAGGTACAAATATTTTTGATACAGATAATCTTCCATCTGCATCTTCCACAGAGGGAAGTTTTAGCCGTTAAACTTCTCGACCCTAAACTTACCATCTTCTGCCATTGCTCCCACTCGAATCAGGAACCCTTCTTTCCTGCGAGTTTATCAGCCAAATAGACCTTCGGCTCTGATACCAGTTGTTAGAAAATTATATATTACAAAGAAATGCAACACACAAAATATGTAGAACACACAAGCACACAAAACACATAAAACCAAAGAGACACAGATATACGCGGTTCACCTAGTTTGGGCTACGTCCACCCCAAACAGCCAGTCCTTCCTTTCTATTATCAAGAAAAATGAAGAGACACAACCTACAGTAGATCCGCTATAATATCCTCTATTCTCTATCACAGTCTCCCTATATGTTTCTCGCTCCAAGAATACACTTACAATACACAGCCGCAATACAATACCCTCATACAAGCGAGGGGTTGCCTTCTAGGGAAAAAAACCCTAAACTAAACATAACTTCTACCGTCAGATCATCCACCTAATGAACGACCTAGATTGACTAGAAATTACTATACTTTTACAAGGAAATTTTACATCTTCTTTTAGCTTCGGCAGTCGTCCCCCCTGGACCCCCAGGCAGCGTTTAATTTCAGGCGGTGTTGCCGCCCCATTAAGGTATCGGGGTCCAATGTTGTGATAAAAAATAAACAAGATAATCAGGCTCCACACCCAACATTTATGGCACTTTATGGATATCATCCACCATCCATCAAATCATCTTTAAGAGAAAATTCAAAGTTTCAAGCAGTGGAAGATCACATCGAGCATCAACAAGAAGTTCTCCAACTCTTAAAGGATAACCTAAATTTGGCACAAAATCAAATTAAACAACATGCAGATCAACGTCACAACGAGAGAAGTTTTGATGTAGGAAACTGGGTATTTTTACGGCTACAACCATACAAACAAATGTCCCTCAAGTAAGCTAAGAAGGATAATAAATTATCACCAAAGTATTATGGTCCTTGCAAGGTGTTGCAAAATATTGGTACTATGGCATACAAATTGAAGCTTCCTACTTCTTCACGAGTGCATCTATTTTTCCATGTTTCATGCTTAAAGAAGGTTATAGGTGAAAATATTCCAGTTCAAACAATATTTCCAGAACTTGATGAGGAAGGAAAAATCATATTGGAACCTGAAGCGGTCACGGGAACAAGAACTTGGTAGCTACGAAATTGATCAATTTTAGAGTATCTCATCAAGTGGAAGAACTTACCCACTGAAGATTCTACATGGGAGGATGAGAATTTTATACAAAAGCACCTAGAGCTACTCAAGCATTGAGAACAACACTTTTTTTAAGGAGAGGGGCATGTTAGGTCCCTATATTACTAGTATAGTCCCTTATTGTTGTTAGTGTAACCCCCTTATTGTTATTATTGTGCCCTTTTAACCCCCATATTGTTATTATTGTGCCCTTCAATTATTATTGTTAGGTCGGCTAGGATTACATTGTGGACCCACTAAGATTACATTGTGGCCCCATGGACTCCTATATATAGAAATGAGGTTTTGTAATTTGTATCATCCAAGAATTGTTAATTCATGTAATATATTGGAGGTTGCCCCCTCGAAGTGGCTTATTTTTAAGGCGTTGATATCTCTTTTATTCTATTTTTGTAGCTAGTTTCACAACAATTTAAATAGTGGGGAAGTTTAGGATGAAGTCCACTCTCTCTACACTTACTAATTTGTCAAAGAGCTCATCATTGAATGAGTCTTGACTTTTATTTTGAGGCGTATGCACAATCTGTTGCTGATCAGTAATTATAACTCCTTGGTCTCCCTGGAGTATTAGATTAAATTATTTCCAAACTTAACTCAGATTACTTGGGAAATCTAAATCCATAGTTTGAACTTCAACTAATTTCTCTTGGACTATTTTTCTAAGGACTTCAATATTCTTAGTTGTCAGTTCATTTTCATTTTCCTTCTAAGAAGGGGTTGGGATACTTCCAACATTTTTAATGGAATTGCTTCCAATCTCTTGTTCTTGTATTGTTTAAATTTTGGCAATTGCTAAGGATGAAGGCGTAGGGTTTCCAACTTTTGTACTGTAGAGTAATTATCGACTAACTCAAATAAGTCATCGAACTCATTTTCTTCATGAAAAAAAGGCCTAATTTTAACTTGGGTAGTAAAATTATTGGCAACAATAATTGGGTCATATTGTCTATTTGAAATTGTAAACAATTACAAACATTCAATTTGGTTGATCTCTAAAATTGCATGCTTGTAATTTTCCAAACAATAAATGCCACAATTAATTGGAAAGGAAGGCCATGATGCTTTCTTAGCATACTTTAAAAACCTGGTTAGTCCATTTCCAATCATTTGATATGTTACTTATATTGCAAGAAGTTCATCAGGAACATACAAGTGTAAAATGTGCGGTCGAGCTAAGTTCTCGAATACTTTGACATAGGTGAACAACTCTTCTCCAAACCATTTTCCTATGGAGGAAAAATCAGCTTGGGCCTCTTTTGACAATATGGGGGCTTTCTCATTAAAAAAAACTTGAAACAAATGGAGTATGAATCAAGGGAATATTTTATAAAAACGATTCTCAAATTTTGATTCCCATAACATGCTATGAAATATATCAACGGGTACAAGGTATTGGGTAGTTCTTTTCCAGCCCATGGCTAGAAAATCCGAAGTGAAACACACAACATCCATGATATAAGCACTCATATAAAATGGGGGGAAATTTTGGAGGAAATAGAGCGATTTTTTTTATATTCCAAAATTTAAGTAGCAATATTATTAGACAGCATGTTTCCCCAATCCATAACATAAGAGTCCGCAACTACTGTAATATCCCCAAAAGGGAAGATTCAACAATACCTGCTAGAATAACGCATTTTTAAGAAGTATGTGCATTGAAATGAACTTGCAGCTCATGGATCCTTTAGATCTAGATATCTAGCATCTAAATCCAAGAGGAGAGCAAAAAAAAATCAAACTAGGTGAGGTAAACATACCTCCCATACCTAGTATGGCTGGAAAACACCCAAGAATGGGGCTACAGCAATATGCAACAATATTGCAGGAAAATAATGCATTTTTTCTGAGTAACAACAGGAGGCCAATAAGAAGGCTCAATATTCATATATACATCAATAAATCAGATCTATAATGAGGCCCATACAATGTATAATAGAATACAAAAGACAAGAGTAGAAGAAATTCCTCAAAAGGAGGGGCTGCAACACAGGTATTGACTGCAAATTGGCTTGAAAACATTATTCTAGAGAGCTACAGTAGCTGTATATTACACTCCAGATCTAGAGCATATATGTGTACAAAATATTATATCTATATCAGATCTGTACACTAGAAGAGCTCCTTTACAAATTCCCCTTGGGGTTTTGAGAAAAACATGAAACACAAAGAGTAGATCTGAGATCTAAAGTTGCAGATTTGCAGTAATATTCAGAAATTTCTAAAGATAAATAAAATAGTAAGGATATCAGATCTAAATAGAACATGTATTAGATGTATAATCCATGGATCACCATAGTGAAGGGCAGAACCCCAACACCATATATCTCTCCTCCAAATGTGTGTCAAAACACCCTACAACTGTACACTTGCAAATAACGCAGTCCTGGAAGGTAAACTGTGTTGTAGGCTCTAGCACTGGTTTGGCCTAATTCCAAGATCTAAAAATGTAGCTCCAAATATCTAATACTCTCTTATTAGGGGGATAGATGGCTTTCCCACTGAAAAGAGGCACTAGATTGGCCTAGATCTGAGTAGATCTAGCCTCCACTTGCTGCAACTTACAAGGACAACCAAACCCTCAACAACATTTATGTTGTAGTTGGAATATGAGCTTGGCCAAATTCCTGATAGTGGACAAGATAAACAAGACTCCTCCAAGAGATACTCAATGGAAGAGGTGGGATTCCTGATCAGGAACACTTTAGTGCTAAACAACACTATTCTCAGCTAAACAACCAGAGAATGATATATGTATAAGTAGAAAATATATTCAGAAATATAAAATAATCAACAACCTTATTTTGTTGTCCTCCTCTTCCTTTTATAAGATGAAATTCTTATCAAACCCTAAACCATCGCAATGATCTAGCTCCTTTCACATGTGGATCCTCCAACTAAAACTGTGATGTGCATCTAAGAGATTCATTATATCTAGACAACGCTGTTGATTTGGTCCTGGTTGACTTGGTCAAATGATCCAACCTCTTTCACACCTAAGTGTGCTTATGTAAATAGCTCATATTTGACTTTGTTCACTTGTGGCATTGATTTATTTTTCTGATTTGGAGTTTTATTGATCCTCCTTTACAATTTTATTCATGAAACAGAAAAATGAAACAAATTTTTATATTCCCATTAGCTTGGGCTAATTGGGAATATTATAGTCCTCCCCTCTAAAATGTTGCTTGTCCTCAAGCAACTGATAGGGTGAGTGTTGCAACACTTCTCCTCCTCCATCAGTGACACCATCAAGGATCAAGCTTTATTCACAAGCTAAGTGTTCACCAATCCAAACCTCCATGAATTGTTCCTCAAAAATCATCATGAGATGTACATAATACATCCCATAAGGAGTCAAGAACTCAACTGAAACAAACATGGCTAAACCAATACTCTCTCTAAAACATGTAGCATAAGGTACATAGAGAGTTTCCATCCCATGTGGTACATACAAACTTCCCATCCTCCCTCCATACAATCCCATAAAAAGTACAACTATATCATCAAGATATGGAAGCAAAATTACATATACACAAACAGAAATTGGAGCATGAGGAGGTGGGTCATAGTCCCACATATGATACCAACACAGTGCATCTCCTGCCTACATCAGATCAAGGTAAGGTAAGTGGTTTCCCCACCACTTAATTACTGCACATGTCATCTCACCATGGTTGAAAATGTGAGATATGTTTGGTGCCTTTGGGAATCACCCATCATGAAATAAAATCTCCCTTTACACAACAAGGGAGTGGCCAAATTCAGAAATTTTAGTGGCCAAATTTTTTCCATGAGATTCACATGATACATCACTCCTCCTTGGAGTCATGGCCTGCATAAACATGGTGAAATAATATGTCAAATCAGAATATGAAACTTTCTTTACATGATCAGATTTTTCACCAACAATGTTTCCCATACACATGGATTTCCACATAGATTTTTCTGCTCTTTCAAAAGAAGGAAGAGATGGCTGAAATGACTCTTGTATAGAGTCCCTTGGCTGCCCAAACTCCACATAGCTCATGCATTCTTGAAAATTCTGATGTAGCTCTCCTCCAAAGCCTTCCCATTCAAAGCACCTCATGGTAATGTTGTAGATCTTCATAGAATAGGTAGGGCTGAAAAAAAACTCTTTGTAGGCCCTTTTTAGCATCTTTTCCTTGAGCTTGGAGGTTGTAGGTAAGATGATTCTATCATGATGATAGATTAATCCCTCATGGACTATAAATCCATCTTCATGCAGTTGGTCATCAAGCATCATACAAGTGTGAAAATATTTGGAATAATCCACCAACAGTTGGGATTTCCAATATAGATCTACACTCCCCAACAATGACAACGCTGATGATGAATCAACAGGAATTTCTATCATGTTTTTGATCTCCTATTTTACATCTCCTATGCCAAAGGTACATGTAGGAAGGACATACCTTCCCTTCTTCTCCTCCAACAACGCAGAATCAGAAATGAAGGTGGGTGATGATGGTGAGAGAAGAAAATATCCCTCCTTATTGTGCTTTCCCAACCCTTCCAGAGCTGTAGATGTGTCTTCTAATGCTCCCATCCCTCCTGGATCTAATTTTGGAGCATCAAGTAGTGAGATATATCTCACCAAAACTGAATCAGGTGGCCTCCTAGGTGGTTTGCCACTAGATAAGAGTGTCCCTTACAGAATTCTCATGAACATAATAGATGGGACAGTGAGGTCCTTGCTTCCACTACGCAAATCCATCTCTGTTTTTTGTGTGGAAGTCTCATGAAATTTTGAGACCCCTCTTAGTGGTGTAAGAGTGCCTCTAATTGGAGAATTTTCTCCATTCTCTTCTCCTAGCAATAGTAGATCATCTTCTTCTATGTCAACTTTTTATCCCTCCTTTTTTCTATCTCATTGTCTCTTAGTATAGACACATGCTGCCCATGTCCTCCATATGGAAGATCCTTAGGAACTCTTTTCAAAGATGCAAGAGCCCCTCCAATGGAAGAAATTGCTTCATCTCCATCTCCAAATGAAAATAGATCTCCTCCTACTATCATAGCATTGGAGGATCTTCTCTGCTCTTTCTCTGCCTTCTCCTCATCAATGGAGAATGCCTCATCATTAAGAGACCATTTTCCTTGGCCTCTTCTTGAAGAAGGAACCCTCATGTTTTCTCTTTGAGAAAAGAGACCTTGCTGTAGTGGGGTTTTTGCTTTTGGAAAATCATGCAACAGGTCTTCAACCCCTTCAACAATGCTTAGAATTGGAGTTGGCTTTATGGAACCTTCCAACTTATGCAAAGATTCAGAATTCTTGGCCTTGATTTTCTTTCCACAAGAAGTTTCAGAATGTCTTAAATCAAATATCTTCACTAGTCTCCTAGTGAACTTTGCATAAGAAGATATATTTACCCTTTTCAAGGAAGAAGACTCAAATAGCCACCAGGCATAAGCCTTTCCTTGAAGATGCAGCGCTGCTACTTCCAAGGATTCTTCTTCTGAAACTTGATGCAGCTGGAAGTATGTGTCAAGCTTCCTTACCTAAGACTTGGCTGAGTCCTTAGGTGACCCATCAAAAGTAGGTAGAGAATCTACCCAAAGTGTGTTGCATGCACCCTCTTCTCCTATTGTAGTTGCTGGATCTTTATTCTTCAAGTTGAAAGAACTCTAAGAAACTAAGATGCTCTTTGAATCTCTCTGATTGAGACTCATATTCTTGGAGATGATCACCAAGAGATTCATCCTTTGGTGTTCCTCCTTTTCCTTCTTTCTTTGACTAGAAAGTAGGCATGCTCCAATGTTGCAGATCACGTTGTGTGGCTGAATGCTCACACACATAGTAAGAAGTAATGGGGCTTTCTTGATGTAAAATTCCTCCAGAGGGATCTGCATGTCTTTCCTTCTTCATTCCCCAAATTTATTCTTTCAGTTCATATATAGTTTGAGAAAGAGTTTTAGAGAATTCTTCTCCTTGCAATCTTCCAGATAAAGGGATCTTACCCTTTACTTTTGTGTCTTCAGTGTAATCATACTTCTTCATAATTATTTTCTTCCCATGAAAATACATATTTTCTTCTCAAGAAAATAAAATCACAAGCTTGGCCAAGATGATTTCTCTGATACCGCTATAATATCCCCAAAAGGGAAGATTCAACAATACCTGCTAGAATAACGCATTTTTCAAAAACTTGTGCATTTAAATGAATTTTCAACTCATGGATCCCTTAGATATGGAGATCTAGCATCTAAATCCAAGAGGAGAGAAAAAAAAAATCAAACTAGGTGAGGTAAACAGACCTCCCACACCTAGTATGGCTGGAAAACACCCAAGAATGGGGCTGCAACAATATGCAACAATACTACAGGAAAATAACGCAGCTTCTCTGAGAAACAGCAGGAGGCCAATAAGAAGGCTCAATTTTCATATATACATCAATAAATCAAATCTATAATGAGGCCCATACAATGTATAACAGAATATAGAAGACAAGAGTAGAAGAAATTTCTCAAAAAGAGGGGCTGCAACACATGTATTGACTGCAAATTGGCTTGACAACATTATTCTAGAGAGCTGTAGCAGCTGTATATTACACTCCAGATATATAGTAGATCTTTGTACAAAATATTAGATCTATATCAAATCAGTACACTAGAAGAGTTCCTTTACAAATTCCGCTTGGGGTTTTGAGCAAAACATGAAACACAAAGAGTAGATCTGAGATCTAAAGTTGCAGATCTGCAGTAATATTTAGAAATTTCTGAAGATAATTACAATAGTAAGTGGATCAGATATAAATAGAACATGGAACATATGTATAATCCATGGATCACCTTAGTGAAGGGCAGAACCCCAACACTAGAGATCTCTCCTCCAAATGTGTGTCAAAACACCCTGCAACTGTACACTTGCAAATAACGCAGTACTGGAAGTTAAACTGTGTTGTAGGCTCTAGCACTGGTTTGGCCTGATGCCAAGATTTGAAAATGCAGCTCCAAAGATCTAATACTCTCTTATCAGGGGGATAGATGGCTTTCCCATTGAAAAGAGGCACTAGATTGGCCTAGATCTGAGTAGATCTAGCCTCCACTTGCTGCAACTTACAAGAAAAACCAAACCCTCAACAGGATCTACATTGCAGTTGGAAGATGAGCTTGGCCAAATGCCTGATATTGGATAAGATCAGTAAGACTCCTCCAAGAGCTACTCAATGGAAGAGGTGGGATTCCTGATTAGGAACACCCTAGTGCTAAACATCACTATTCTCAACTAAACATCTAGAGAATGATATATGTCTAAGAAGACATTATATTCAGAAATATAACATAATCAACAACCTTCTTCTGCTATCCTCCTCTTCCTTTTATTAGATGAAAGTCCTGCCAAACCCTAAACCATCTCAATGATCTAGCTCCTTTCACATGTGGAGCCTCCAACTAAAAATGCATTGTGCATCTAAGAGATTCACTGTATCTAGATAACGCTTTTGATTTGGTCCTAGTTGACTTGGTCAAATGATCCAGCCTCTTTCACACCTAAGTATGCTTATGTAAATAGCCCATATTTGACTTTTTTCACATGTGGCATTGATTTATTTTTCTGATTTGGAGTTTTATTGATCCTCCTTTACAATTTTATTCATGAAACAGAAAAATGAAACAAAATTGTATATTCCCATTAGCTTGGGCTAATTGGGAATATTACAGCTACTTCCATGAAGGGAACCCATTCTACTGAAAATCTGGTAGTGTCAGGCTCACTAAAAAGCCTAGACATCATGGAAGCAACATAACAGTTGGGACTTGCAAGGGAGTCAGTATAATACATACCCTTATCATCATTCTTGTGCTTGTTGGGATTTATTCTCCATTTCTTGATTGGATTTGATTTAAGCATGTTCTCACTTGCGAACTACGCAGAAGTTCCTTGTCATAGAAATTTTCAGGGTCTGGGATGTGGTACATCATCTTCAGGTCTTTGACTTTGAATGATCCAATCATCGTTCCTTTTCTAGTTAGAAAAGTATTGTCCCCAATGCTAAGGTTATCAATGATCCATCTTACCATATCGGTGTATGATAAGATTTTAGGTTGCACAAAAATTCGATGCAGGAAAGAATTAGCCACTTCTTCAGCAAGAGCTTCCGAGGAATCAGAAGCATCAGCAATAGGTTTCCTTTGAACTTTGTGAGGTTTATCATCCTCAAACAACTTGTAAATGGATTCCCATGAGGAGGATCCTCTTTCCGATCCACATGTAGTGTCTGTAAATAGAGGAAGTATCTATGTTCTCTCGATTGCAATGGGTGCAAGTTTTATAGGGGCCATCTGTTTCTTAGCTTTCTTAAGATCTTTAGACATCTCCAAAGAATTCTACTAATTTGGGCTCTCCTGCGAATAAATGAGAAATGTTAAGCGGAAAGAGGAAACTTTGATTTTACAAATGCACAAGTACCATAGTAATAGAAACAATTAA
This sequence comes from Pinus albicaulis, assembly GCA_034641835.2. Classification (NCBI taxonomy): domain Eukaryota; kingdom Viridiplantae; phylum Streptophyta; class Pinopsida; order Pinales; family Pinaceae; genus Pinus; species Pinus albicaulis. The sequence goes on from CM076571.1 coordinate 141,980,560, forward strand.
AAAAATGAGACTTGGTATGCTACTAAGATATGAATTCAATGCTTCTTACAGTCAAATCATTATAGAGGCATGGGTAGAAAATTGCTAAGTTATGGAATTAATGGTTGATATGGGTTGATGTGCCCATATAATCATTTCAACATTAAAACCAGAGTTGTTGTGTCGCAGTATTTCTCATGTGAAAATATTCATTTATATTGATCGACTTAGTTTTTCCGATTGCGATATTGCAATCGAAATATCAACGAAAATAGATGGAGTGAAAAGTGTTTACGTTGTGAAAGTGTGATGTGTAATTTTCAATAGACTATATCGCATTGGTAAATATGGTCGGGGGGCATGAAAATGAGTATGATTATGGAAATACGATGTGATGGAGTATAACGCATTAGGAAAACATGGAGGGTGACAATAAGACCCTCAGGTTAGGGTTGCGAAATGTGAAGTGTGATTTGCGATGGCCTACGTGGCGGAAGTGGGTACCACAAGCTTTCCTTATAGAATTTGCTTGGAAAAATGCCTTTTCCCTTTATAAAAGCACTTTTGTTTATACATATCACATCGCAATATGTTTTCAGTGACTTTTTAGGAGTCATATGTGCTTTATTGCAGTATTGCGATTGTGATAATGTGATTTTTCTCCGCTTGAGTGCTTTTAAGGCCAAAATTCAAGGTTTTATCCCTTTTTTATTCCTATTTCTATCTAATGAATCACTCTAAGGGTCCTATTTGTTTAACTCTAAAAACAATTAAAAAGGGTCCCCATTATTTTCTAAGGTAACTAATGCAAAAATGATGGGGGTTTTTGAATAGCACAACAATTGGCAATTCACTGAAAGAACCAATTATCTTTGAAAAACAATTTCTTAGTATTTTCAAATAAGTAGAAATAATTTAAGGAAAAAAAAATTGTTTTATAATTGTTTAAATGAATAAAATTACTTTGAATATAAAAAACTCATCTTTATTGTTAATCTTTTAGAAACCTTTCATTAATAAATATCTTCAATCCTCTATATCAATCATTATATAGTTCAAAAGATAAAGTAAGTGTCTCTTTATAACTTAGACTTTTGATTTTCTCCTTTTTTCATAGGTAGAGCCACTACTGCTAGAAGGCATTCATAGACTCAAATATCCCAACGATTCAGTATCCCGTCCATTTATCATTACAACTATTTGAGATAAATCCTTAATAATATAACTTATTTTTTCTTTTTCTTAAAAATTCATTGTCCTCACTTCATGACCAGAAAGTTACAATGTCATTCACTGGTTATAATTGAACTAAACAAGTTAGCTTGTGATGAGACCCCTTGTATTATGATTTTAATAATCATGAGCCATTAACCTAGTTTGGTATGCAATAGTGGTAATTTCAGTTTATTATTTACCTATGATCATGGTAAGCAGGCTCATGATGAGACCTCTTATCCTTTTAAGTTTTTTTTTTTTTTTTTGACTTACACTCTCAAAAGGAATTTTCAATGGATGGGGAGAATCATTGACTCCTTAAGAGTTTTGGATGACAATTTAGAGTTAAATATGTTTAGTAAAAACAAGTCTTTACTTTGTAAATATGAGCCTTTTTCTAATTGGTGATAAAGTAAAAAGACTTTACAAATTTTAGGTTTATAAAATTTAGAATTTTGATGGAAAAATATTTCAGAGTTGTATAGTATTCCTTCAATTTTTCAAGTTTCATAGTTGTTTCCTCAAAAAAATCTATTCTTAAAAATTAAACATAAAATAATTTAGTGTTACGAAAAACCAAAAGTATGTAATCAAACATTATCTTCCTAGAAATGTAATAGCGTAGGTATACTACATTTAGAAGAAAATTTTCTTCTAAGAAAACATTTTTTTCAAAATTAGGCCATTGACAGGGAGAAAATATTTTCTCCCTTGAAGATATTGTAACATGAAGGTTAATGGGCCAATTTGTTCTATGATTTGAAATGGTCCAAGACACATTCTTTGGAATTTTGTATGCTTACATTTTTCCTCATGTGCCTTGTCTGTACCAACCTTGGAATGTTTTTGGGGAAACAAAATTGGCATCAAAAGAATTTTTCACTATCTGCTGTTGTCGAGCATGAGTTATTTTGGATTTTTCTCTTTGCTCTCCCATTTTAAGGATTTGAGACATTCTTAATTGTAGGGAATAAGAATGTACTTCGTCAATAAATTGAACTAGGGCTAATGAAAGAAGAGCTCAATTTGATGGAATTACAACTTCTTTCCCATAAACTAGATTGAATGGTGAAGTTCATATAGAGGCATTCTGGTGATTCTATCTGCCCATAGTGCAAATGTTAAAGACTTATGCCAATTTTCCTGGCTCTAATCAATAGTCTTTTTATGATTCTTATGAAATTTTTATTTGTTAATTTTGCCAAACCATTCCCTTGGGGATAGTAGTTAACAAAGTATTTAAGATTAAAACCTCTTTTGAGAGCAAAGTCGGTCACACTATTTCCTAAAAAATAAGATGTATTATCAAACATAAGTGCATTGGGTAATCCAAACCTAGTAATAATGAATTGATCAATAAATTCCATAACAGATTAAGAGTTAGCTACCTTTAGTGGAATAATGTCCACCCGCTTAGTAAAATAATTTGTTGTAGTGAGAATGTATTTATTCTGTTTGTATGAGTTAGGAACAATCTCGCCTATGATATAAAATCACCATTACTCAAAAGGTTTCTCAATGTTGACTGGCTGCAAGGATAAGGCTGGTTTTCTTTGTCTTCCAACAATAGTTCGACATGTTTTTCATTTTATCACATATGCATGAGCATATTTAAACAAAGTGGGCTAGTAATTTCCTGCATGAAGGATCTTATGTGCGCTGGTATCTCCATTGAAATGTCCACCTGCAGGCCCATCATGGAGTTCCTTCAAAACCCTCTATGTTTCAGATTTCTCAAGGCATCTTAGTAATACAAAGTCATAGTTATTTCTAAACAAAACATTGCCTATGATCTGTTATTGACTATCTTTCAATCTTAAATCTCTTTTTATTTTGTAATTGAGTTCTGTAGGAGCATATCCATTTTTCAAATAAAATATAAGATTAGAATATTATGATTCAGAGTCATTCAGGCTTACCTCAACAATGTGTATAGTGTTACCTGACTCTTCATCATCTGATATGTTGGATGCACCAGATAGTAATCTGCAAAGACCTTGCCCTCTGATGATTTTAGCTAGTATTATTTCAATGTCATATTCCTGCAAAGTAGTTACCCAACTTTCTCTCTTTTCTCCTAGTTCCTTTGGAATAAGTAGTTGTCTTACTGCTGAAAATGGAACTATTACCTTGGTGTGTGTTTTAAGGAGAAAAGGTTTAAATTTCTTTAAATATTTGTAAACAGCAAATTCTTGTTTTTCCACTTCTAAATAATTTAGTTCAACACCTTGAATATTTGAACTAAAGAAAGAAGCGGGTGCTTAAATCTTTTGAACATTGATTTGTGTTAACACAACAGCATAATATTTTTCATATGAAAAAGTATATAAAATGAAATGATTAGAAAAAATTGGGGTAGTCAGAGAAGGAGAATTGAAGATAGATTTCTTGATTAGATCAACATATTCTCTTTCATTATGTCCCCATTTGAAGAGTGATTTTTTCTTAATCATTACTTGCAATGGTAAAAAAATTTGTGAAAATTTTGAAACAAATCTGTCGAAAAACAATTATCTGTCCTAAAAAGGACTGCATGGAATTTTTATTATGCAGATGAGAGAATTCAGAAATTTTCCTTTATCCTTTGTGGATCAATGCAAATTCCTTTTTTGAGATAATAAATCCTGAAATTTTACCTTCATTTAAAGCAAAATAAGACTTTCTGGGATTTAAATAAATTCCATATTTCAAACAACGTTCAAGGATTTTCTTAAGATCATGATAGTGGTCACTTATTTTATTGGAGTAAATGGTTATATCATCTAAATATACAACCACATTTTTATTTATCAATCCTCTAAAAGCTGTCCATTGCTCTTTGAAAATTTTCTCTTGCATTGATTAGACCAAAGGGCATTTTCTGATAGGCATAAGTGCCCCATTTAGTTCTAAATGTAGTCTTTAATCTATCTTCAGGATGAACCAATACTTGTGTGTAGCCTAAAAATACATCAAGGAAAGACATTAATTAAGAACCAACAACTGATTGCAAAAGTTGTTCCATCGGTGGTAATGGGAAATTTTCTTTTAAGAAAGCTTTGTTTAAGTTCTTAAAATCAATACAAATATGAATATCGCCATTCTTTTTCCTAACAGGGACTTGGTTTGAGACCCACTTTGAATGCCTAACAGGGAAGATAATATTGGCCTTAAGGAGTTTGTTGAGTTCACTTTTTATTTGACTTTCAAGATTAGGGTAAATTTTTCTTAAATTTTGTTGTATATGCTTTTCAGTGGATATCATTGGGATAGTATGTTGGATGATGGAAGTATCATAGGTTTTGAGATATTCATATTTCCATGCGAAGACATTCTTGTATTTATTCAGTAAGTGAATGAAGGCTAATCTTTCATCAGAGGAAAGACCAAGTCCTAAGTTAATGTGCTGAGGATTAAGATCTATGACAATATATACTAGTTCAAACCTCAAATTTGAACTTTGTAGCTTAGAATTAACAACCTTTTTGAATCTATCTTTGAGATCATAAATATTTTCAAGTTTAACCACAGACTTAGGTATGGCATTTTCTTCAGGTTTCTCTTTAAATTTCCTTTCATGTTCATCTTCATCAATTAATTGATCATCATATGATCCTTCTGATATAATAAACATTATAACATCATCATCATCATTGAATACTCTCCAATTAGTGATATTATCAGGAATAGATCGGCGAAAAACAAACTCTATAGAAAATCTATTTGGACTATAATCTTCTGGGGGAATAAGCCTGGATGCTACATTAGCTAGAAGGTTTGCACTTGCATTCTGAATTCTTGGAATAGACGAGATATTGAATGCTAAAAAATGAGAGGTAAGAGATTGTACTAATGAAAGGTAATGTTCAATATGACCAGAAATAAAATGTATCATATTTATTACATGTTTGACAATTATTTCAGAATCACCATATACCTAGATATATTTTACACCAAGGTTAGTTGATTTGTATAAGCCTTGGACTAGTGCCTCATATTATGCGGTGTTATTTGTGCATTCAAATTCAAGTCAGCATGTCAGCATTGTATTTTCACATTCCAGATTTATTAATATACAACCAACTCCTTCACCTTCACCATATTTTGATCCATCAAAGTATAATGTTCAGAACAAAGTATTAATACAAGGTCTATCTATGATATTTATACACTTGGAAAAGTATGACTGAGAAAAATTTTGATCTGAGAATCAACTAAGTTGGTGAGAAATGGAAACTTCTGAGCATTAAAATTTCCCAAAAATGATTCAGCAGATTAATTGCCAAGAATGTTATTAGTAAAAGCCATGGGTTCATTCTCATCTTCGAATTCGGTTACTGAGTATTTCATGTGATTTTCACGGTATACTCAGATTTTATTCGGCTTACCATTATATGGAAGCCACATATGAGACCAATTAGTGGAAAAATAGCCATGAAAATTTTATGACCAGTCTCTACTTAGGATTAAACCATAAAATTCAGGGATATCAACAACTAAAATATCAATTACTTGATGAGATTTTGGATTGGATGCCAATCTGATAAGGACTGAATTCATTTCTCCTAATAGCTTAACCTTTGTTCTGTCTAATTGAAAAATATGTACTACATACTTTTGAGGAGCTATATTCAATTTCAGATAATAGAATATGGCATGACGTTTGACGAGGCTCCAGAGTCGATTAAACAATTATTCACATTTTTTTTAAATACTTAAAAATTTAAAAATTAGGGAGGAGTATGCGAATTATATCAGTCACTGATTAAAATAACATATCTTGCATCAATTTTCTCATGTGCATCACTAGGAGGCTTACCAACTCATTTTGAAGCTTTAGAAGTAACAGGGGTAGGTAAGGATGAAGCAGGGACTGCATTCAGTTCTTTAAGTAAAATTTTCTGTTGCTACTTCAATTTGCTCAACTCATGTATGTAGATATTTGCCTTTATCTTCTTCATATCTTCCACTATATTATATTCAATAGTATCAGAAACCACTAATGTCTTAGATGTAGATGGAAGAGTAGAAAATTTTTTATTTGATTGAGGAGTTTTCTTTTTAATCACTTTGTCCTTAGACACAGAGGATGAAGAATTTTTTTTTTGAGGTGACTGAGGGAGGTTAGTATAATTTTTACTTCTAGTGTTAACTGCAAGTGCCTCATGTTCATCTTCATTATCAGATGTTGGAAGGATAAAGTCCCATAGTCCATGAAATTCATCCAATTATTCTTTTTGAGATTTTTCTGCAGATGAGATTGTTTCATCTTGATCTTCATCTTGATCTGATTCAACATTTGAGATTACATTTGGAGGTTGGGAAGATTTATTTTCCTTAAATGATCTAAATTTTTTCTTCGAAGAAGACTCAACTATTTGTTTTTTATCTCGACCATATCATTTGACATAGTTTTGAGGACATTTTGTAATCCCTCGAGATCATAAGGATCTTTAGATTTTTTCTTTTTGGGTTCATCCTTAAATGAAACCTTCTTAGTTTTTCTATCTTCTTGTGAAGTTTTCTTCTCTAAAGCAAGGATTCTTTTTTCAGTAGAAAGAGCTTCTTTCATGTTCTCTACCAGTGTAGCCTTATTGGATATATATACAAAAATAGCAATACTAGAAGGAAGAGAGGATATGTACCATTCTATTTATACATCTACTCCAGGCTTAGATGTGGTTGGGATCTTATTGAGTGGCTTATTAAATCTGGAGTTGAAATATTTGATATTTTCACCTATATTTTCTTTAAGATTGGAAAGATCATTGATAAGGGTAGCAATAGTATGATCATCACCAAATTTAGTAAGGAATTGTTCTTCAAAAATATACCAGCTAGTAATAGTGCCTGATGGTAGTGAGAAATACCATGATATATTTGATCCTTGAAAAGGATAAGGAAATAATATAACTACACAATCTTCTTCAGTGACATCATTGAGATTCATGGCAAGCATAAAATTATGAAGATGTTCTTCAATAGGTAGGCCATTATCTGGAGTGTACCTAGGCAACCATATTTCAGGATGCTTAGGTAAAGCATGAAGAGGACCTGGTAATTGAACAACTCTAGGATTTTTCCAACATCTGGTTTCCATTGTGTGAAGTGGAGGATTAGTTTTCCCTGAAGGAGGATTTGGAGTAGAAAAAGTAATTCCAGTAGTGGTTGTTGGTATAGAACAAAAAACTATGGAAATAAGACTGCTTGAGGCAGCAGCTGTAGACTGGGAAGAAGAAGGAATGTGAATTAATGAAGAAATTGTTTCAGAAGATGAAAAAGGAGGAATAAATTATCGTGTTTGAGGGGTAGAAGAGGATTGAATATCGCTAGTAGATGATTTAGTTTTGGATATAGGGGATTTCCTATGATGAGAATGGAGACTAAATTCAAAAGGGATTACTCTAAGCTTTTCACTTTTACAATGGGTTAATACACCAACGCCCTCAAATATTGAAGTAACACTTCCGTCTGAGGCTTCAAAAGTACAAGTTTCCCTGCTGAAATTGAAATTTATTCCAATTTCTTTATCAATGTATGTACTTCATGTGATTATGGAGTATAATCTGAAGAGATTTCTTCATGAATAGAACTAGGATATTTGAGGGGAGATTGAACAAGTTCTTATCTAAGAATAGGATATCTTGAACTAGGACTAGAAGTTGTAGACGTCGAGGGAGAATGACTCTTCTGATGGTATTTTATTTTTGGATTAAGCTTTGGTGCCATTAATAGTTAGATGGACCTAATTATAGCGCCAAAATTGTTGAGGCCCCAAAAATCGGTGCAACAACATTAGGGAAACCACCCGGTCGGGGACTTAAAAACCGTCCCTTTTCCGTTTGGAATGGTGGCTCCAATTGGATTTATGGGACCAGTTTCCCAATGGAATATATTTGGGTGAATGGATGGATTTATAACTATCTGTAACTTGGTAGATGGAAGTATTAGCAAGCTTGCAAAAAATAATATATCTATCTACTATGTATCCCGAGATGAAATATATTCTCTGTGCGATCTATAAAAATAAACTTTAAGTGGATGAAAATAAAGATCATACAAACACTTAGAGATATGAAAAAAAATTTAAGTAATTGATTTAATTAAATATTTAATTAAATCAATTGGATAAATCTTATATCACAACTTTTAAATGCCTGTATTTAATATTTATCAAAAGATAACAGTATAACATGTTCAAAAGTGAGTTAATGCCAAATTGTATTCAAATAGATACATGAAACAAAACATCATAAGATAAATAACCATTTCTCATTTGAAACAAAAATATAACACATAGAATAAAAGTACCAGGTATATGTTCACTTTGCTAATTTGAGAAAAAGTACTTGGTCCAACCCTTTCTATTCAGAAAACTTCGAGTACAAAAGTACAACATTCATAAAGTCTTCCTTTCAAAATTTCAGGACCCCTTCTTCAAAGGCATGAAGGGGTTTAAATATAAAAATAAAAAGTCTTAAAATAGTTATTACAATAAAAAGCTAAGTAGGTTAAAACAACCCTCCTTAAACTAAGTTGAAATTAAAGAGAAACATAAATTAAAGGGGTGACTTGCTTGATGACTATCCCATTGTCTCCTTAGCCATTTGTTCCTTCAGCTGAAGAATGTTACGAATAGCCTTAAGCTCTGGAGGTTGACCTAGCCTAATGCGCAATTGTCCAGTGAAAATAGCATCAGAAAGTGGAGGAAACATGTAGGAGGACATATCTGTAAGATAGTGTAGCATAAGCCACTGGTTGTGAGGCTTTACTAAGTATCTCTAATACTTATCCCAATCCATTTTTTCCAGCTTTTTTGTTTCTTCTTATTTTAACATTGAAACTTCTTTCCATTGTCTTATCAAGACTTTCACGATAGGCAGTGCATCGGGAGGAATTTTTTCAATAAGATTTGCAGTGATGAGATTTTGACTAACAATTTTCACAATGTTAGTAGCCACATCCTTTTCTCTGCAAATGGATATTTCAACATGTTTAAACTCTATATCCCAATCAGTAAATAATATTTCCTTCTTTGAGTCTTCAACCCTAGGAAGGTTGGCCTCTCGGCCATTATAAGAATCCTACCAGGTGACATACTGGGAAACCTTATCATCAATCTCATCAAAATTTATCCTCTGGTCTAAAATGTGATTCATTAGTGAATCAATTTGTTCACGCAATTCAATAATATTTGATAATTTCTGACAAAAAATGACTTGCTACTGTGCCAATAAAGTATTTGTTTCAAAGGCCTCTATCCTGAATTCATCAATCTTTGGATTATCCTTTAATTGATCTACAAAAAACTGCAATTGGTGGATATGAGTGTCCTTTGAACTAATTTCATTTTGGTGCTAAATATTCAATTGGTCCATGCTCTCCTAGAGCTATGTGACCTATACCTATAGCTGTTGATTGACATTTTTTTCTCTACCTATAGCTCAAGTTCTAGCTGGATGATTCTTTCATCCTTTTCTTTCATCAACTGTTTAAATTCAGGAGCTTTATCAATAGGTGTAGAGGCATAAGCTCCTGCGAACTGAGTTAGGTGAGTTAGATCCTATGAAGGATCTGTGTGTGAGTCTTTCTAGACAACATCCATTGAGATATCTCCTTGTACAAGGGGTTGATATTTCTCTGATCTCCTTCTTTTCTTCTGTCTCCTCACAACTGATTTGTGTTTAGGACTATAGAAAATGTCCAGAGGAGGAGTTTCCTCAATGTTAAGTAAAATTTCAGTAGTGGGGAAGGACATGATGAGTTCCACTCTCTCTGTGCTTACAAATTTGTCAGAGGGCTCAACAGTGAATGAGTCTCAACTTTTAGTTTGAGGCATATGCATAATATGTTGCTGATCAGTAATTGTAAGTCCTTGATCTCCCTCGAGTTTTAGGTTAAATTATTTTCAAACTTCACTTAGATTACTTGGGAAATATAAATCCATATTTTGAACTTCGGATGATTTCTCTTGGTCTATTTTGCTAAGGACTTCAGTATCCTTAGTTTTTTTTCATTTTCCTTTTCCTTCTAAGCTAGGGGTTGGGATACTTCCAACATTTTTAATGGAATTGCTTCCAATCTCTTGTTCCTATATTTTTAAAATTTTGGCAATTGCCGAGGATGAAGGCGTAGGGCTCCCAACTTCTGAACTGCAGATTAATTATCGACTGAATCAAATAATTCATTGAACTCATCTTCTTCATGAAAAAAATGCCTAATTTTAACTTGGCTAGTAAAATTATTGGCAAATTTGATTGGGTCATATTGTCTGTTTGAAATTGTAAACAATTTCAAACATTCAATTTGGCTGATCTCTAAAATTACATGCTTGTAATTGTACAGACCATAAATTCCACCATCAATTGGAAAGGAAGGTCATGATTATTTATTAGCATCCTTTAAAAACCTGGTTATTCCATTGCCAACTGTTTGATATGCTACTTCTCTTACGAGAAGCTTATCAGGAACATACAGGGGTAAAAATTGTGAACGAGCTAAGCTCCTGAATACTCTAACATAGGTGAATAAATATTCTCCAAAACATTTTCCTATAGAGGAAAAATTATCTTGGGCCTCTTTTGAAAATCTGTAGCTTTCTCATTAAAGAAAACTTGAAGTAAAGGGAGTATGACTCCATGGAAGATTTTATAAAAATAGTTCTCAAATTTTGATTCCCATAACATGATTGAAATATATGAATGGGTACAGGGTCCTAGGTAGTCCATTTCAAGAATATGGCTAGAAAATATGAAGTGAAACACACAACATACATGATATAAGCACTCATAGAAAACGGGGGGAATTTTTTGGAGGAAATAGAGCAATTTTTCCTATATTCCAAAATTTGAGTAACAATATTATTAGATGGAATGCTTCCCCAATCCATAATATAAGAGTCCACAAATTCTTCCATGAAAGGGACCCATTCTACTGAAAATATGGTAGTGTCATGTTGACCAAAAATCCTAGACATCATGGCAGCAACATAACAGTAGGGATTTGCAAGGGAGTCAGTATAATACATAACCTTGTCATCATTCTTGTGCTTATTGGGATTTCTTATCCATTTCTTGATTGGATTTGATTTGAGCTCATTACCGCTGGCGAATTGCACCAGAAATTCCTTGTCATAGACCTTTTCAAGGTCTGGGATGTGGTACATCAGCTTCAGGTCTTCGACTTTGAAGGAACTAATCATCATTCCTCTACTAGTTAGAAAATTCTTGTCCCTAATGTTGAGGTTATCAATGATCCATATTACCATATCAGTGTATGGTAAGATTTTAGGTTGTGCTCAATGCAAGAAAGAATTAGCCATTTTTTGAGTAGTAGCTTCCGAGGAATCAAAAGCATCGACAATAGATTTCCTTTGAACTTTGTGAGGTTTCTCATCCTTAAACAACTTGTACATGGATTCCCATGAGGAGGATCCACTTTTCAGTCCATATGTAGTGTCTCTAAACAGAGGAAGCATCTCTGTTCTCTTAATTGCAGAGGGTACAAGGTTTACATGGGCCATCTATTTCTTAGATTTCTTAAGAGCTTTAGACATCTCCAAAAAATTCTGCTAATTTGGGCTCGCTTGCGAATAATTGAGAAATGATAAGCGAAAAGAGGGAACTTTGATTTTTCAAATTCACAAGTACCATAGTAATAGAAACAATTAAATGAATGAGACTTGGCATGCTACTAAGATATGAATTCAATTTTTCTTACACTCAAATCATTATGGAGGCATGGGCACCAAAACCGTTAAGTTATAGCATTAATGGTTGATATGAGTTGATGTGCCCATATGATCATTTCAACATTAAAACCAGATCTGTTGTGTCGCAATATTGCTTGTGTGTAAATCCTCATTTAATACCGATCGACTTAGTTTTTCAAATTGCGATATCACAATCGAAATATCGGCGAAAACATATGGAGTGTAAAGTGTTTGTGTTGTGAAAATGCGATGTGTGATTTGCGATAGACTATATCGCATCGGTGAATATGGTCGGGAGGGGGGGGGATGATTACGATTATGGAAATGTGATACGATGGAGTATATCGCATTGGGAAAACATAGAGGGTGATAATAAGATAGTTGAGGTAGAGTTGTGAAATGTGAAATGCGATTTATGATGGCCTACGTCGTGGAAGTGGGTCCTGCTTTCCTTATAGAATTTGATTGGAAAAATGCCTTTTCCCTTTATGAAAGCGCTTATTTTTATACATATCACATTGCAATATGTTTTTAGTGACTTTTTAGCAGTCATATGTGCTTAATTGTGGTATTGCGATTGCGATAATGCGATTTTTCTCTGCTTGAGTGCTTTTAAGGAAAAAATTCAAGGTTTTATCCCTTTTTTATTCCTATTTCTATCTAATGAATCACTCTAAGGGTATTATTTCTTTAACTCTAAATATTTTTAAAAAGGGTCCCCATTATTTTCTAAGGTAACTAATGCTAAAATAATGGGGGTTGTTGAATAACACAATAATTGGCGATTCACTGGAAGAACCAGTTATCTTTGAAAAACGATTTCTTAGTATCTTAAAATAAGTAGAAATAATTTAAGGAAACAAAAACTGCTTTCAAATTGTTTAAATGAATAAAATTACTCTGAAAATAAAAAACTCATCTTTCTTGTTTAATTTAAAAAACCTTTCATAAATAAATATCTTCATTCCTCTATATCAATCATTATATAGTTTAAAAGATAAAGTAAGTGTTTCTTTGTATCTTAGCCTTTTGATTTTCTCCTTTTATCATAGCTAGAGCCACTGCTGCTACTAGGCATTCATAGCCTTGGCAAGGTTACCTTTTAACCATCAATGATTCAGTATCCCATCCATTTATCATTACAATTATTTGGGATAAATCCTTAATCATATAACTTTTTTTTTTTTCTTAAAATGTCATTGTCCTCACTTGATGACCAGAAAGTGGCAATGCCATTCACTGGTTATAATTGAATTGAAGAAGCTGGCTCGTGATGAGACCCCTTGTCTTATGATTTTAATAATCATGAGCCATTTCCCTAGTTTCGTATGCAGTAGTGGTAATGTCAGTTTATTATTTACCTATGATCATGTTAAGGAGGCTCGTGATGAGACCTCTTATTCTTTAAGTTTTTTTTTTTTTTTGAATTACACTCTAAAAAAGTATTTTCAATGGATGGGGAGAATCATGGACTCCTTAAGAGTTTTGGATGAAAATTTAGAGTTGAAGATGCTTAGTAACAACAAGTATTTACTTTGTAAATATGAACCTTTTTCTAACTGATGAAAAAGTAAAATGACTTTACAAATTTCAGGTTTATAAAATTTACAATTTTGATGGAAAAAGATTTTAGAGTTGTATAGTATTCATTCAATTTATCAAGTTCCATAGTTATTTACTCAAAAATTTCTATTCTTAAAAAATAAACATAAAATAATTCAGAGGTGTTGCTAAAAGCCAAAAGTACGTAATCAAACATTATTTTCCTAGAAATATAAAAGTGTAGGTATAGTACATTTAGAAGAAAATTTTCTTCTAAGAAAATATTTTTTTCAAAATTAGCCCATTGACAGGGAGAAAATATTTTCTCACTTGAAGATCTTGTAACATGAAGTGTTACACCAATTTTTGGTCATCTAACCATTTGCAATTAGATGGATCGAAGTACACCATCTAAGACCAATTTTACCATAGTAAAATTGTTTTCACTATAAGAAATAATTTAATAAACCATATTTTATTAAGTTATTTCTAGTTCAAACAGGAAACCCCTTGAGGAATAATTAAATAAATCATTATTTATTTTATTTTCCTCTAGGAATAATTGATTAAACCACTTTTTAAATAATACACCTGGTCATATTTAACCCAAATATGAGAAATAAATAGATAAATCATTATTTATCTTTTTTTCTCTAGGAATAATTAATTAAATCATTATTTAGTTATTATTCCTTGTTAAATTTCACTAAATCACCTAGAAATAATTAAACAAATCATTATTTGCTAAATTATTTCTTAACCCCGTTTGAAATGATAAACAAATCATTTATTTGTTTATTATTTCTAAATAAAAGTATTTAACCAATTTAAATTCCTTTTCCCTGTAACAAAATATAAGAAAATATTCAAAACAGTTAGATCTAGATCTTGGTTAATAATATTTTATTATTCGCCATTATTGAGGATACCTCAATATTTTGTTATAAATAGGAGGGTTTTCGATTCATTATTCACTTTGATCATTTTCATTGTCGCGCTTTGATCATTCTCATTGCTACTACTATTTTCTTGCTTCATGAGCTCCCATAGAGTTCAACACATTTTGGGTTTTCTACATCATCGAGAGAGAGAGACTTCTAGATCTGAAGCGACGAGGACAACCAAGAACCCATCCCATTGAGGGTAACTGGTAACATCATTCTTTTTTCCCTTCCCGGGTGTTATAATACATATAAAATTATTTATATCTTGTCTTGTCCGTTGGATGTATGGAGCATTTTGTTATTTCTTTTTATTGATTAGCTACTTTTACTACATATATCGGGTTTCTGGAAACATTTGTTTCGACTATCTATTGCATATATAAGGAAGTTAAGTAGCCATATTTGTTGTTAGGGATGTTTTTCATGCACGGCTAAATTGATCTCTTTTCGTACACTTGGGTTAAGAATTTACACTAAGAATTGGCGACTCCACACGGATTTTAAGTACACACTATCAACAATTGTCGACTCCACTATGTTTTATTTAGATCCTTGCATGACCAACTGCTTTAGTAACTAGGGTGTCTCTTGATGTTGTTTTTTTATCTTTTATGCCATAAAATAGTAAAAATTCTAACTTTCGTATGTTTTCGAGTGTTTTTGGTAGGTATCAGGTATGAGCTGCGGTAGGGACGACAAATTTTTCCGCAACCTACCGCCCGAGGATCCTAGATATGGAACTCACACTTTTTGGCCCATAACCTGTGATTTATTTCTGAAATCGTAGCTATCATCCCAGAAACTGTGATTTCCATTGTTTACAGGTCAGTCCTTGCGAGCTACAACTTTTTTTTGAGTTTTTTCTGTGAGAGTCAGGGTTTTCCGCAAGCACCATTGAGGTTTTTATGACCTTTTTCTTAGCCCGTCTTAGGCCTGGATATGGAAATTTTGTCTCCTTGAAGTAGAACCAAGACCCTTAGGGTTTCATTACACTTACACCTTTCTAGGAGGGGTTTAGCTAAGTAGGTAGTTTCAGATTTTGCAGTGCTTTCAGCCATTGTTTAGGTTCTGATCTATCCTTCTTTTAGATTCCTTTTCATCAGTTATTATTCCATCCAAAATCCCCTCTTGAGTTTTTTTTTGGTCTCTCCCTTAGGGTTCCCTTGTTTTCCCTAGGGTTTTAGCCTTTCACCTCCTATTTTGCAGAAGTTTTCCCCTCCGGTTTCTTGTTGTTTTTTGCACCTTTCCCCCGGCAAATCTGATTCATTAGATCCCTGTCCCTTAGACCTGAGATATTTTGGCCATCTTGTGTGTTTTGAGTCAATATCTCTTGCCTTTTAGACTAGTTTTTTGGGAAGCCTTCTTTTCGGTTGGATTTATGCATCTGTAACAGTTTATTTTACTATCATTTTAGTTTTATTTATGTTACTTCAACATTTTTTCTTTTTCTTTATACAACCATCCAGGCTTAATTAAAATTAACACACAGATTGTATGCACTCACACCTAAAGAAAATAGGACTTGGTTTACAAGACCAAGCCAAGATATAAACATCGTAATTAATTTATTTTCCTCACTGAGCCTTTGTTTATCACTCTTCCATATTTTTGTGTCATCAGTGACTTGCCATCATTTCCCCCCCAAGGTATTTATCTTGGAGACTCCAAGGCCTTCATCCTCACTTTACATTAGGAAGACCTACTCCACCACGTAGAATTTGAGTTATTCCTCCGCTGAGTCCCCATACCGACTATGATTCTGGTTCATTGGGTTCTTCCTATGATTCTGAACTCGGTTCCCCTCCACCTCATTCTGTCACCATGTCAGGAGCCAATGCAGGTGCTGGTCCTCAAGCTAGTGGTGGCCCCAACCCTAATGGCGGAGCTGCTGCTAGAAGAACCGTTCTAACTACTCTTTTTCTACCTTTTATGGTCGATTTAATCCTTCCCGATTTCAGCCAGTTAATTAGCGACCCTATACTCCACGATCTAGGTTGGCCTGCTATGCCAACTAAGCTTCCTTCAAACATTCCTAAGTTTGAAGGAAATACATGAGAGGAACCTAATAATCACGTATGATCCTTTCATATGTGGTGTTCATCCAATTCTATCATCGATGACTCCATCCGCCTTCGGTTATTCTAACGTACGCTCACTGGAGAAGCTGCAAAGTGGTATGTCGACCAGGCCACTGCCTCTCATTCTAATTTTGCGACTCTTGCTAAAGCATTTATGTCCTACTTCCAATTAACTCTCTGCTATGATACCGGTACCAATTTTTTGGCCGCATTTCGTCAAAATTCTTCCCCCTGCCTTTCTGACCATGTCCAAGAATAGTGTAGAAGGAGGAACTTGTATCGAGATCCTACATTTGACGACCGTGTTTATATGGATTGGTTTCTCAGAACGATTTTTCCTTATATTGGTAAATATGTCGCATCTCATTTTCCTTAGACCGAGGAAGAAGCTCTTCAATTCGCGTTGAAATATGACTTGGTCTATGCCCAATCTGGTTATGTTTATACCATTTTACTAGATCTTCCTAGACCTGGTGGTGCCAACGCACCGGGGACATCTCACGCCGCCGATGGTATCATTGGATATATTTCACATCTGTATACTCATCCGTCCATGGGTTATGGTTTTCCTCAAAGAGGGACCAACTCCTCTACCACTTATCCCCCTACCAGCAACATCTATCCAAGACAAATCACGCCTTACGCATTTTCCCAACTGCATCAATTGATGCCAGGGCCAGCTGTTGCTCAACCTATTTACCCCAATGTTGCTCAACCTCCCTTCTATCCTTATCCACAACTCGGTGCTCCAGCCCCTCTAACATGAGCAACTTAGCCTCATATGCCTTATCAACCTCCACCACAACAACCACCTCCCCCTCTGGGTTAGGTGTATGTGCAAAAGACTGCGACTAATCCTCCTAATTTCAAGAAAAGGAGGAAAGGCAACTAGAACCAACCAGCGTGGTGTGATCAAGGGCACCAAGGTAATCAACCAAACACACCCCAAGGGAACCAGCCTAACACTAAAAAACAACAACAGGGTGATCAACCCAATCAGAACGTGCCTCTTCGTAAGAACAAGCATTGTTCTTGTTGTGGTGTCCATCGCCATTATACTCATGATTACCCCCTTTCACCCTAGATGCGCCAGTTGTGGGAAGCACAAGAAACATCTAGAGGACAACAATCCACAACTTTGACTCCTCCAAATACTATGCCAGCTCAACTGGCTGTGTTGACTAATCCTTTCCCTAAGCAAGGATATGTGGATTCCCAACCCCCTCAAAGTTAGGCCGCCCCTCAACCTTCACATTATGGTACCCCAGAGTACCAAATTTTCATGATGAACTTTGATGAGATCAATACCGCTGATGTCAACCTTAAGACCTGGTAGCGCCAATATAACAAGCCACCTGCTACATCTGCAACCAAGTCCGAAACCAAAGTTTCCATAGAGTCCATTTCGACACCCAATTCTCCCTTACAGATCCCTCATCCTAGGGTAGAGGTCATTCACGGGATACCCCAAAGGGCCATTACACCGAATTTTTTCTTCTGCCAAATCTGCCCACACCTACAACATTGTATATGACTTGGCACAATCTCATCCTGCCATGTAACTAATGGAAGTCCTCCAGTCATTCCCTTCACAACGAAAAGATTTACTATCTTCTTTGGGCATTGTGGATCCTTCAAATGATCATTTGATTGTCTTTGATGTTGACAAATCAGAACATCTCCCCTTACCTTCATCCTTCGCCTTCCAAATACCAGTCAAAATTTGTAATGCGAATGTCTCGCGATGTATCATTGAAGAGGGCACATCCACCTGCGTGATGTCCACCTATTTTTGGAAAAAAATCATATTACTTGACTTAACCCCATCCACCATCACTTTGCGTTCTTGGGACAGTCAACCTTCTCAACCCCTTGGTATGTTCCGCAATTGTCCTGTCACTCTTGCGGGCAAGACTATTTGTGTTGACATTGAATACATATATGCCCCCTTGGATTACAATATCCTCTTGGGTCGTAGCTATACCTATACGATGTTTTTTTTTGCATCTGCAGTTAACCTTAATATGTGCTTTCCTCATAATGAAAATATCGTCACCATCGATCAGTTGACATATTATGAACCAAAGTCTCAAACATCCCCCGAGTCTATCATATCTTCGGTAGTCGATAAACAAGTAGTCGCACCTCTCACTAGTGTTTCACCAGGAGTCTATAAATATTCCACCTTACTTGGCACATTCCCTGGTCCTCCCCCTCTTATCAATTACCCCATCTCGTCAAATGTTTGCATGATACAATCATCTCGGGCTAGCCACAAGTGGTCTGGTTCGACCAGCCAGCATCCAACCGCTCCGCAACCTATTGGTGGTCAATTGATGGAGCCTTTAGGACCTTCTCCTCAACGAACTTCATCTTATGCTCGTGTCTCTTCCAACCTTTTTCAACTAGGAAAGGTTCCCCCTAGCCTTAAACATTTGGGAGCAATTCCGCCAGGCCATTATCCTTCAAGTGAAATAACATTTCTAGCTCCCCCCCTCTAGAGTCTTTTCGGTGCCTGTTATGGCTACGTTGAGCCTTCCCAATTTGATCTTGGGGATCCCTATCTGGTACATTGATCCCCCATCCAACACTCTTCCTGGTCATCTCAAACCTTATACCGCTTTGACCTCGGTCCAACCGGTCGCTATGACCGCTCCCTTTGCTTCTGTGCCTCAGACACCTCAGCAGGAATATACTCTGTTGCGAAAGAATTTGGTGAGGGGGGCAAAGAAAAAAATAAGGAACCTAAGGAGCAAGCCACCCAAATAACTATTGCTTCTCTTAAGCCTCCAAATTCTTCATCTTTGTGCACTTTGTGTGATGTTGTTGGGCATGCTACTCATAATTATCCCGAGCTTCCTCATCTCAAACCTGTGGTCAATGAGAAATTTCATGAATCTGATATCCTGGAGGTCCATGTTACCTTACCTAATTTAGCTAAGAAACTCAAATAGTTGCGCACGAATCACCCTTGTGCTTTGTGTGATATTTATGGCTACTATTCTCATCATTGTCCCCATCTCGATGAATTTTGCGACACCCTTGAGGCTGTTCTCCAAATAGAGGCCACTTGTAGTGGATATTCTACTCCTCTACTTGTGATTTATGCTTCAGAAGAACCGGAGAACATTTCTGCACCCATTATGATACCTCCGCCCAATGTCGAGATGATGGAACCTTTGACCACTA
The DNA here is from genome assembly GCA_034641835.2 of Pinus albicaulis. Taxonomy (NCBI): domain Eukaryota; kingdom Viridiplantae; phylum Streptophyta; class Pinopsida; order Pinales; family Pinaceae; genus Pinus; species Pinus albicaulis. The sequence continues at coordinate 142,000,197 of CM076571.1, forward strand.
TCCTCTATCTATCGTCATCCATGAGATCCATGGTGGAAGACCCATCTAGGGAATCCTCTTATGTTTCGACCGAACCTCCTTTGGAAATCACCCTGGGCTCAACATAAGTATATGTTTTATCTACTAGATATTTTTCCACCCTCCGTAGTGATACGTATGTGAATGATATATCTCATGATGATGTGTCAGGTAGCCTCGCTGCGCCATGTGGTATTTCTTCTGCCAGTCCTCCCATCTTTCATTATGATGAAGACATTATGGAAACCATGACCACACCTGATTTTCCCTGGGATTATATGCACCATCATTCATACTTCCTTCCATAGCAGTCCCATGACCAATATGCTGTGGATTCCAAAGACTTCACCCATACCAAGGTAGATTGGTTCTATCCCCCCTTACAACAAACCCATGAATTTGATCCACATACACCTTGTGGCCATTACATTGACAACCAATGTTTGGGCAAGCAGGCATACCTTCTAGAGTATTTCGAAGGCCAAATCCTTCCTAATCCTCGCAATGCACTCTACCTTAAGATATTTTACCCATAGCATCTCCCCTTGAGATGTGCATTTTATTTATGTCATACATTTAGGTAGCTTGCATCATTCATCATCATCTCATTTGTTGTTTTGTGGATCCTTTCAGATGGATCCATCATCCACACCAAATATCGGCTATGTAGATGGTGCAAGTAGCTTCTCCCATAATATAGCCTCGACATATTAGGCCATTTTTACCCCCATGCATTCGTTAGTCCTCTCCAACGGCGTATGCAATGAATTTTACACCAATAGCAAGCCGAATATGATGCAATGATAGGTTTTTTAGCTGATGACCTTAATGGTCACATCCTTCATCTTCATGTTTGTTTAGATTCCTTGCTACTTGTCATGCAATTGAATGGTGTGTATCGTGTGAATAATCATGTCCTTTTTAGAAGATATTTACAAGTGAAGTTCTTAGTGCATGAATTTGAAACCATTACATTAAGTCATGTACCTAGATCCCATAATCACTATGTAGATAGCATTGCAAACAATATTCTATATTGGCACTTATCACATGCATTTAACATAATACAATAATCATAAAAAATGGCGAACCATATACTCTTCATATATAAAAAGATGCATATCCATAATATGTGTCCACAAAACCATAGATTCTTTGGAGTCCTCTACTCTAATACATCTGACATGCCCATAGCATGTTGCAAAATAAAAAATAGGGGCACCACACGCTCCTACCTCTAATCACTATCTAGAGTGTCTTGAGCCAATGGTTTAGCTCCAGCAGCCCGCAGATCCCGCACATCCTATCCGACCATCGTTCTACTACACTCTGCAGCCCATGGCGCTGCGGGTCATCCCATATACCTTGTCTGCTTCACCAGTGCTATATTTGCATACAAAAAGTAACGAATTAGTACCACATATGTATTCTAAAAACTTTACAATGCATCATAATATATAGCAAATTTCAATTACCATCTGGTCCCCATGCTTAACTCGGCGGAAGTGGCAAGTTAGGTTCCCCCTAAAATTTCATACCACTTTATGGATTTGTCTATGTATAACAACATTTGTTCCCAATGTACGAAGAACTTGGGTTGGAACACCCGTCCGACTAACCTGCCTCCTCCTTTCCACAGAAGCTACCCCTAGTGGCACATCTTGGGCTCTCGTGGGCCCCCATCTTGGATCCATACATGAGGCCGAAGTGTGGGGATATTCTCGAAGAAGAACAAGCATAACATTGTACCAAAAGCATAGCCATGTCACATGTTACTTACATAGCGAAAACTGTCGTTTCACAGATGACAACATCATTTGGGCCCACCCATAGTACGACCCACTCAGTACACTCTCAACTAACATCATCTACCCTCCATTGATGTGGTGGAATGCTTGGTTGCCCAATATCTGTAGTACTACTACGGCGACAACCCATGTCTCTAGCCTCACTAGATCACCTATCAGTATGGTCGTGCCCTTAGCACGAGCATCTGTTCTGCAATGGCATTCCACAAACTCTGATATATTCCTCCCTCATGGTAACACCGGATGTATATTTCCCACCACCCCTAGTGGCAGGTGTCCGGTCAAGAAATAGATATCCTGTATGGTCAAATCAATCTGGTGCCCCTACACTACAAAGGCCTCTTGGTATGGATCCCAGTAGCTAACTACCCTGGACAACAAGGGCTCCCCTGCCCTCATTAGTGGGTTATCAACCAACTTGAGAACCCCTTACCTTGCAAGTGTGCCTTAGAACACTTAATCCCCATGGATATTGGCACGAAGTGCATCCAAATACCTCTCTCTCCAGTTTATATTTAGCTCTGCCATACTTGCACAAACCCAACATGTTTGTCACCTCAGAGAAAGAAAAATGACATACGAAATCATCAAGTCCCATTCCCCAGCCAAAAACAGGACAAAACCCACTTTTTCTTTCAAATCGTACTTTTCCAGCCCTGTACCTACAAGCTCGCAGTTTTCCCCTCTAGAAAAGATGATTAAACTCACAGTGCATGGCCCAAGAAGTGTGATCCAACTGTGAGGATGGGCAGATTGTTGTTCCTAGGTTCTGGGCACCTAATTTGAAAAATTGAACCACTAAAACAGTAGAGTAGCGTTAGGCCACCAACCTGCAACTGATGGATCTCGATTCCAATGATCGATTTATCCGCTATAATCGCAAAAATATTTAGGGCCTTCTCCTCCTATCCAAGTTCACCACAGCTCCACTAGAAAATGAATCAAATTGGAGGGAAATCAGTCTATTAAAAGAAAAAAACTAATTTTTCTTTCGCCAATTGCGACCAAATCGTAGCTTGGTTTGACAAAATATTGTCACCATTAGAAATCCCTCCCTGAGATCTAAAATGGGTATCCTTTTGTTTTTGGTGATTTGATACTTCACCGAGAAGCCATTTTTCCAAGAAGGGTCACTTCGTCACCTTTCAAAATTGAATTTCTTCACTTGTGCTGCGTATACTTGGGGCAGCACTTTGCCTCCATAATTTTCAACACGTGTGTCTATTTTCGTGATGAGTAACCATATATTTATCATACTTTTATGGTCCCCACCAGGCCTATTATGTGTGGAAGCCTCATCGAGTCACCCTTGTTCAGAGCATCCGAGTTGAGCCACCATCGCATTCATGGAGTCTGTCCTGAGTCCCTTTGCCTCCTGTCACAGTATTCCATCCATTTTTGAATCATTGTAGCTCTATTGTGTTGCCCGTTTTGGCCTCCAATAATATTGTTCCCCATCCCCTCTAGAGTCGCATCAGTCACTTCCAGGTCATCCATGATTTTTATGCTCTAACAAGGGAAGTCGTCTCTCTGCTACTCAGTATTCCCTCTCCCATCATCATCCCTGGTGTCAGTCCTTTAGTCACTTTTACTGTGATCCCTCATACCTTATTTGAGGATTCCTCATTACCTTACCTATGGCGGACCTCCTCTTGCTGACATGAGCACATTCATTCCAAAAGATAGGTCTAGAGGGCAGTGTACCTTGGTTCCAGTTTCCATTCTTGTTCGGTGCCTCGAATCAGGAAAATGGACTCCTCATTTCCCTTTGACTTTATTTTTTCTCATCCGCTCAGCTTCAGCATGATCGAGATTCATATACTTGATGGTTCGGTGATCCAATAGATTTTCCTAGTGATTCTCGAGTGTGTGTGAGATGTTTCAAACCTCATGAGGGGGTGGCCCTAAAGGTAGCCACACACATGCCCGTATGACCTCATTTTATTCTACAACCTCAGATGCAGCTCCACATATTTGATGGGCTCAGTTCCAGCCGCTTGCAGTGCCCATAGAATGCATGTATCACTCAAATGATCCATTCATATTTTCATAGCCCTTTCCTGTTCATCAGGGATTCTTTGGTTGTTATTATGTCTCATGTGCTCAGATATTATTTTATTCAGTCATGGATGTTGTCTCAGGCGCAATATGTATGTGGGATCCATTATATGTTTGTCTATCCCATTTTATGCCAGCATATCATGTAATTTATAGCTTAGTCTCATTTTACTGGGCGCACCATTATTCTTTGTACTTTTTCATCTTGGCGGGTATAGGTATGCCTCCCTCGCCTCACTAAGAACAGGTACCTAAACATTAAATGAGACTTATATAATTTGTAGGTCTCACCTCCTTGGTTATTATCCTCTCTCGCTTCACTTCATCTATGTATATCTCTCTCTCTGACTCCCCTTCGGTATCTAGTGATTGTGTTCTTACAATGTACTTCGGTCATACGATTAGCTCCTAACGCTCGCACGTTGGGGGGGAATCTGTTAAACAAATTTTTATTCATATAACCATTTACAATTAGATGGATCAAAGTACACCATGTAAGACCAATTTTACCATAGTAAAATTTTTTTCACTATAAGAAATAATTTAATAAACCATATTTTATTAAGTTTGTTCTTGTTTAAACAGGAAACCACATGAGGAATAATTAAATAAATAAATATTTATTTGATTTTCCTCTAGGAATAATTAATTCAACCACTGTTTAAAGAATATTCCTGGTGATATTTAACCCAATTATGAGAAATAATTAGATAAATAAATATTTATGTTTTTTTTTCCTCTAGGAATAATTAATTAAATCATTATTTAGTTATTATTCCTTGTTAAATTTAACTAAATCACCTAGAAATAATTAAACAAATCATTATTTGTTAAATTATTCCTTAACCCAAATCTTGAAATGATAAATAAATCATTTATTTGTTTATTATTTATAAATAAAGATATTTAACCAATTTAAATTCCTTTTCCCTCCAACAAAATATAATAAAATATTCCAAGCAGATAGATCTAGATCTTGGTTAATAATATTTTATTATTCGCCATTATCGAGGATAACTCAATATTTTGTTATAAATAGGAGGGTTTTCCATTCATTATTCAATTTGATCATTTTTATTTTCGCGCTTTGATTATTCTCATTGTTGCTACTATTTTCTTGCTTCTTGAGGTCCCATAGAGTTCAACACATTTTGGGTTTTCTACATCGAGAGAGAGACAGACTTCTAGCTCTGAAGCGTTGAGGACAACTAAGAACCCGTCCCATTGAGGGGACTGGTAACATTATTCTTTGTTCCCTTCCCAGGTGTTATAATACATATAAAATTATTTATATATTTTCTTGTCTTTTGGATGTATGAAGCATTTTATTATTTATTTTTACTGTTTAGCTACTTTTACTGCATAGATCTAGTTTCTAACAACATTTGTTTTGACTATCTATTGCAGATCTAAGGAAGTTAAGCATCCATCCTTGTTGTTAGGTTTGTTTGTAATGCACGACTAAAGTGATATGTTCTCATACACTTGTGTTAAGAATTTATGCTAACATGAAGTTTGATGGGCCAATTTGTTCTATGATTTGAAATGGTCCAAGCCAACTTCTTTGGAATTTGGTATGCTTACCTTTTTCCTCATGTGCCTTGTCCCACTTAAGTACGAGGTCTCCAACTTGGAATGTTTTTGGGGAAACAAAATTTGCATCAAAAGATTTTTTCACTATCTGTTGGTGTCGAGCTTGAGTTATTTTGGGATTTTCTCTTTCCTCTTCCATTTTAAGGATTTGAGACATTATTAATTGTAGGGAAGAACAAGGTACTTCGTCAATAAATTGAACTAGGGCTAATGAAGGAAGAGAAAAATTTGATGGAATTACAACTTCTTTCCCATAAACTAGATTGAATGGAGAAGTTCCTATAGAGGGCTTTTGAGTTATTCTATCTTCCCATAGTGAAAGTGTTAAAGACTTATGCCAATTTTTCTGGCTCTGATCAATAGTCCTTCTTATGATTCTTATGAAATTTTTATTTTTTGATTCTGCCAAACCATTCCCTTGGGGATAGTAGTTAACATAGTATTTAAGCTTAAAACCTCTTTTGAGAGGAAAGTCAATCATACTATTTCCTGAAAAATAATATGCATTATCATATATAAGTGCATTGGGTAAGCCAAACCTTGTACTAATGAATTGATCATTAAATTCCCTAATGGCTTCAGAGTTAGCTACCTTTAGTGGAACAACTTCCACCCACTTAGTAAAATAATTTTTTGCAGTGAGAATGTATTTATGTTGTTTAGCTAAGTTAGGAAAAATCTCACCAATGATATCCAATCCCCATTGCTCAAATGGTTTCTCAATGTTGATTGGTTGCAAGGGTAAGACTGGTTTTCTTTGCCTTCTAACAACAGTTTGGTATGTTTTTCATTTTCTCACATATGCATGAGCATATTTAAATAGAGTGGGCCAATGATCCAAATTTATGCAGGAATGAAATAAAATAAATAAATAGACATAAACACAGAGTTGCAGTGGAAATAATACCTCATTTCATTAATATCAAATAACTGAAATGTGTTTAGAGACATAATGGAAATAAACTAGCTAGGACGACGGTAGCTTATCTCTGAGGAGAGATGTGGCAGCTACATGCCTCTGAAATTTGTTACAATGAGGCTCGAAGGCCTATCTATTGTTGAGAAACAATATAAAACCCTAAACATCCAAAAACCTGACCGTAGGAGATGAAACGCCAAAACTATGGGCCCCGTTTGGGTAAATTGGAGTTTCAACTTCCCAGGGACGTAAATTTTCCATAGGATCTATGTTTGACACTCACCATACCTTGTTAGAAAGATCTATCCAAGGAGTACAACTTTTGGTTTGAGAAATTTTTTTCCATAAACCCACGTTGCTCTCGGTTTTCCAAAAAAATGTCATTTAGGGCCTCAAAACAGCTCCAAAACTTGAGGACCCAAAAAACTGCTAAAAATAGTAAGTTGTGCTGAAACTAAAAAAATATAAGAACTGATAGTGGGGGTTCAAATGGAATAGGTGGGTGGCCACCAATATCCACCTGGGTCATTAGGGCCTCCAAACAGCTCCGATAGTTCAGGACCTGAAAACCTGCTAAAAATAGTAAGTTGTGTTGCAACTGAAAACCTGAAAGAACTGATGGTTCGAATCCAAATGGAATAGGTGGGTGGCCACCAATATCCACCTAGATCATTCCTCACTCCTTAGGAAGGAATGGTACCCATTGCATTAATTTCTTCCATGAGAGGAAAATTCTGTGGAACTTGGTATTAGATTTGTCCAGGATGTCTTGGACCTGTTGGCGGATGTGCTGGCAGACGTGCTGAATGCATTCGGTAAATTTTATTTCCTCTTGTGTGGATTTCATCTGTGTAATCACATGAGGTATGGAAATATCAACTGGTGGTGCACCGGGGGTCAAATCGATGGAGTGCTTGTCCTGATAGTGTAGAGGAACATTTGTGGGTGAGGAGAAAATGTCCTCGTATTCCTCCATGACTTGGTCCATCTACTAAAGCCGTGCAGGGGAGCCCTGTTTCGAGGCTGTGGCCACAATATTCTTCTTTCCCTATGAGTGATTCGTAAGGAAAATAAATTTCCTGGTTTGGGAAACAATAGTATTGTGTTTTTTTGTAATAGTCATGGAGATGGCAGGAGGCGGTACTACCTCCGGTATCCTCTACAATTTATTTTCGAAAGTAATAACAATGGAATAAGGCCTAGACTCATACACAAAATTTCGCCTCCACAAGTATGGTTGGCCCAATAATACATCAGCTACATCAAGAGGAGCACATCACACAATACCTCGTCCTTGAATGCCTTGATGCTGTATGGAAGGCGACACAGCTTGCGGGTGTGAAGATCTCTCCCTTGGTGGAGCCACCTGATGGTATATGGTTGTGGGTGTGTTATGGTCAGTAAGCCGAGCCGCTTCACGACCTCTAAAGAAATTAGGTTCTTTTGGCTTCTGCTATCGACAAGAAATTGAAGTGGGGAACCCTTCACCCACATCTGCGAATGGAAGAGGCGCTCTCCCTCCTCTGGATCCTTGGGATCCTCCCTCTGGAGCTTGGTGGTGGCAATAATGGCACTGGGGTTCGCATCAATGATCTTCTTCCCTTTTTCATCTCCCTTATTTGGTTCTGGCTCAGGATAAGAATAATCATCTGATTCAGGTGCCTTCAGTTTGGCCACCAACGACTGTTTGGCCCGACCCTCGTTTGTGTTATGAGTGGGGTTGTAATGAAATTCACACCACTTCCCCGTATCCTTCTTTGAATTTGTGGTGGTGTTCTGAATCACCCCGATTTTCCTCTACCCCCTGTTCTATGGTTCGAGAGTGCCTTCCCTGGCTTTGGATTCACAGATCCAAAGTCTCTCTTCTTCTACTTAAATTTTTGCTCGATCTTGGAAGCATAACGATATTCCGTGCCAAGCGAGGTAATGTCGAGAAAATCCATTTCCTCCTGAATGTGTCTGTGCGGATAGCTGTAGTACTTAAGCACCAAATGTCTCTCTTAATCTGTAATTCCCAATTTTGTGCGTAGGGTATGGAACAAATTCGTTAGTTCATGCACATCTTGATCCCTTTGCTATCGCAGTGTGGCCCATTGGATGTAATTATCCTCATAGTTCCCCATGGGGTAATATTGTTCCTTGATGCCATCTCGGAACAAATTCCAAGTGGGTGCGGCCGAGAACAAAAAGGGTTTCGTCCCGTCCTTTTGCTCATAGTAGGTTTCCCACCAATCTTTCACATGGGGGGCAGCTTTGAGGAGTGCAAAAATAAATTTTTCTCGGTCAGAGAAATCATGGACCGAGAAATACCCTTCTAGAAAATTCAACCATCTATCTACAACATCTACATCTATCTGGACTTCAAATACATGAATGTCAAATTTTACCTATACCTTGAAGGGAGTGGCGCCTCTAGAGAGGTCGTTAATTGTAGATGTGCCATAAGTGGGCAGTCATTGAAGGATCTGAGAAAAGTTATCCACCATCACGTTCCTTTTTTTCTCGAGGACCTCCTCAAGCAAGATTTTGATAGGATCTCCTACTCCCTCGTCTTTCTTTTTTTCCGCCATGGGAGGTCGTCGGGGTTTGCGAGACTGATCTTGCAAGGGTTCAACCAAATCAAGCCCTGACTCCTTATACCCTGACCGTGTTGGGGACATTCAAAGAAAAACATAGAAAGATCAGAGTGCTCCGATACCACTAATCCATATTTATACAGGAACGCAATAAAATAGAGAAATAGACATAAGCATAGAGATGCAGTGGAAATAATACTTCATTTCATTAATATCAAATAGTTGAAATGTGTTTACAGACATAACGGAAATAAAATAACTAGGGCAATGGTAGCTTATCTCTGAGGAGAGATGTGGCGGCTACATGTCTCTGAATTGTGTTACAATGAGGCTCGAAGGCCTATTTATTGTTGAGAAACAATAGAAAACCTTAAACATCCAAAAACCTAACCATAGGAGATGAAGCACCAAAACTATGGGCCCCATTTGGGTAAATTGGTGTTTCAACTTCCCGGGGACATAACTTTGGCATACAATCTCCATTTGGACCCATTTTTCTCCTGGTTTTCCCAAACTTTATCTAGGGCCTCAAAACGACTCCGAAATTTCAGGACCCGAAACACTACTAAAAATAGTAAGTTCTGCTGAAACTGAAAAAATGGAAAAACTGATGGTGAGGGTTCAAATGGAATAGGTGGGTGGCTACAATCTCCACCTGGGTCATTAGGGCCTCCAAACGGCTCCAATATTTCAAGACCCGAAAACCTACTAAAAATAGTAAGTTGTGCTAAAACTGAAAAAATGAAAGAACTAAGGGTCTGAGTTCAAATGGAATAGGTAGCTGGCCACCAATATCCACTTGGATCAGCCAATAATATCCTGCATTAAGGATCTTATGTGCGGTGGTATGTCCACTGAAATTTCCACCTTCAAATCCATCATGGAGTTCCTGAAAAACTCTTTGTCCTTTAGATTTCTCAAGGCATATTAATAGTACATAGCCATAGTTATTTCTAAACCAAACATTGTCTATGATTTGATATTGACTAGATTTCAATATTAAAGCTCTTTTTCTTTTGTAATTGAGTGATGTAGGAGAAAATACACTTTTCAAATAAAATATAAGATTAGAATACTGTGATTCAGAGTCGTTCGGGCTTACCTCATCAATGTGTACAGTGTTACCTAAATATTCATCATCTGATATGTTGGATGCTCCAGATAGTAATCTGCAGAGACCTTGCCCTCTCATGATTTTGGCTGGTCTTATTTCAATGTCATATTCCTGCAGAGAAATTGCCCAATTTTCTTTCTTTTCTCCTAGTTCCTTTTGAATAAGTAGTTGCCTTACTGCCGAAAATGGAACTATTACCTTGGTGTGTGTTTTAAGGAGAAAAGGTCTAAAGTGATTTAAATATTTGTAAACAGAAAATGCTTGTTTTTCCACTTCTAAATAGTTTAATTCAACACCCTGAAATTTTTAAATAAAGAAAGAAATGGATGCTTCAATATTTTGGTCATTGATTTGTGTTAACACAACAGCATAAGATGTTTCAGATGCAAAATTATATAAAATGAAATGATTAGAAAAATATAGGGTAGTCAGAGAAGAATTATTGATGATGGCTTTCTTGATTAGATCAAACACTTGCTTGAGCCGTTTTAACTTATTTTTTGGCTGAGGATGAGTATTAGCAACACAACCTCACTATGTGTTAATTTGATAGTTAATTTTGAAAGTTTTTGTTACAATGGATCAAGTTTTCCCCCACTGTGTGTCAATTTCGTTGTTGATTTTTACATTTTTATTGCAATGGGTCAAGTCTTCCCTTACTGCATGTTAATTAAATCATTAATATTTAAGTTTTTGTTGCAGCATGTTAAGTTCTCTCAAGATAAGATTTTAAAAGAGCTATATTTTTAGCATTTAAAAAATATATTCTTGGTATAATGACTCTTTCATTTAGGTAGAACCCATAACTTTATAATGACAAGAGAATGTTGGAGGAATTTCCTCTTAAACTCGAGACCTTGTAAAGTTTCCACTTCTTGATTTTATTAATCTTCATATTATATGCAAACTAATTTATTCTCGCAGCATTTATGGCCCTTAATATACTTGTTGTCATATTTGAAACATAGTCCCTTTGCTCATGTTTTATCCATTTTTTGTGGAGTCAATCTTGTTGGTTTAGTAGGGGAGCATGATTTTCTCTATAGTTATTAGTGACCAATTTTCTAGTGGCCATATTTTTACTTTCAAATTTCCATCCCAAAAATAAAGTGAGCTCTAGATATTTAGGTTCTAAGAGACAAACCTCATGTTCGATGTTTGCCTTTAAATTCCCCTAAATAGGTATAATAATTTATCCTTTGAAATGTTTTTTACTCTGAGAATCAAATTTTGGAATTTTTGAATGTTCTTTATAACTGGACCTTTTTGTCATTTGACCAAGGAATATATTACTCTTAATATCCCCATAATGTGCTATCAATTCCTATTTAAAACTGGAACAAGATTTAAGATAACCATTTTTCCTTTCACAAAGCCATTGATACCATACATGTCGGTCTTGTTCTAAAAACATGGATGCAATATTACCTTTTGTAAGGTTTCCAGATGGTGTATATCAAAGTATTGCTCCATCTGAAATATCAATGTTACAATATCATTACCATCAAACTTCCTTATATCGATATTTGGAATGTAGTAGTTCCTTGGTACTGACTAGAAGCCATGGTCATGTGGATCTTGGATTGAAAAATCATTATTATGGCTCTACAATTCAATATTTTTTCTCTCCAAGTGTGACATCATATTGATATGAGATTGATTTTCAACACCCTATTTCTCCTTAAGTTCTTTATTTCCTCGTATCTACACATCCCTTTTAGGGATATATTTTAATAGAATGTTTGATTATTTTTTTTGTTCTTCCCTAATAGGTTTTCGTATATTTTCCTTGACATTTTTAATTTTTTCCTTATTTTCATTCATCTTATTTTTTATTTCTTCCTTATTTCTATTTCTCTTTTGAGATTTTCTTGAGAACTTGATAAAGCCACCTTTTTCAACATACCATCATCTATTCCATTAAATTTCTTCTTTAATTGAGATAACCTAAATTTTAAGACATCACTTCCATCACAAGTCAAGGATGAGTCCTCAATAGTTTTAATTATTGTAGTATATTTCTTTGGAGGCATGTCAAGAAATATTAATATTACTCCTATTTACCATACCTTTCATCCACAAAATAAAATGATATTCTAATCAATACTGAGGTCACTAGTAAGTCACATAATTCAATTTGGAGAATATTATAATGACTCAAGTTTTATTGATATATATTTTTCTATTTGAGCCCTTAAAATTCTTTGATATGTATTTTCTGCAATTCCACAAGTGTGAATTGAATTTGACGTGCCAAGTGAAAGTTATGGAAACCTTCCAAAAATTGTTGATTCTTTCCTCTTCCCATGAGAAAATTTGTATAGTGTGCCATGTGTTCAATTCTTCAAATATAATTATGAAATTTTTACCTAAGGTACTTCTATATGTCTCTTGGAATCCTTAAAATTTTACAATTTGAAAAGTACCAAATAGGAAGATGTATAAAAAATACCAAGATGACTTGTTTGACACTTATTGTAGGAGCATTTAGGAACCTAGAATTACTTAGAGCATATATCCAGAATTATAGAAAACTAAGATCTATTCAAGACTAATTTTAGGAGCCTCTAAAAATGCTAACTTCCATGGAGAATATTTTTGAAAATATAGCGAATCAAGATTTGAAATTTGAACCAGATATTTCCCAAGATGTCGACTCAATATTCTATGAGTTTTGATATTTTTAAAATACTTAGAAAAAAATTTATGGAAAAAATTCCATGGTGACCTATTTGAAGCAAAAAAACCATAGGATCATGAGCTTTGATTCCAAATGTTATGATCATTTTCCTCTAAAAATTATAAGAAACTAATAATTAGAGTTCTCATCGAGGAGGTTGTTGGTGTCTAGATATGAAAAAAATTCAACCCTTTCTTCCACATAAATTATCAACCCAGGACGTTAGTTATTTCAAGACTAACGACAAGGTATATGCAAATAAAATCACATGGTCTGCTGTAAATCAAAAGTTTAATCTATAACACACAAGTCATTGTAACAACGATGGAATAAAAAACAGACATAAAAGGCATCTACAACAATTAAACGTGACTGTAACAAAAATAAATAATCACACTAAAACACAACACTATAAGGAAAAGAAAAGGGAACGCAACACCTAATCAGAAGAGTGGACCCAACTCTCTGATCAGGGCTGCGGTGAGCTCACAAATGACAGGAGAAACAACAAGTTGTTGTACATTCAATTAGTAATAAAAGAAATTCATTACGAAGTTTGTATGGCCAAGGGATTTTTCCCCAATTCACAGCCCGCAGGCTTCTTTATACAATTATCTTGAAAACCCTGATCCCTCTCAACAACTTCATTGTTACAAAAATACATTTTGTTACAACGGCAACCAGATTTCCCAGAAAGAAACCGTAAAAATGCCTAAGGTAGCGCTGATACATCCATGGTTGTCACGCTGTAACAGAAAATGAGGAAGATGCTGGAGATGATGGGTTGTGCCTTGACTCGCGGCAACAACGCTCCTGTTTTAGCCAGATCTAAAGAAATATCGGAGTTAATATGTAGAAAGGTAAAACCTCCATGACAAATACATCATTAATCAAATATCCCATGAGAGATAGGAATAATGGTTTTACCCCATGCATTTTAAGAATAATAATGATAGAAAGTGATAGAAACATAGGGTAAAATGGGAGAGGAAAGTATACAAATCCGGTACCCAACATCTCCCCCAAACTGATCTATCTACGTGTCCTCATGTAGCTCGTTGTCTCCTTAGGTCCAGGTTGGACCGACTGTGATCAGCATGAAGCTGTGTAAGATCATATTCTGTAGCCATTTCTGTTCCTGGTGGCTTATATCCTTCTGTCAAAACAACATCCTTCCACCAGTCTGGGTCAACGTTATATGTAGGAGCGTACTGCTCAGCTGGCAACCATAGGAGGGGAAATTGAAACCTTAATCCCATCCATCTGACCCCATATGTATGAATGCATGCCACGTAATGTGGAATTCTCTATAAATCATGTGCAAAGTTAGGTGCTCCAAATGGTTCTCTTTCTCTGACGGCTGAGGAGGATAACATCCATCTCTTCTGACAACTATCCAGTGCTTCCTTACGAAACATTGTAATCTGGCCGACACATAGGTCAGCGCACCATTTATGGGTTGCCAACATGTGTTCCTTATGACCCTCAATCTGTAAAAATGTATAATTCTTGTTATAAATTTTTGAGGGCTGACCATGCTCTCTTCTCATCATTAACGGCTTGTTGGCTTGATTTTCTTCAAATGTATCCCAAGCCTTTCTCCATTTAATATGATTGATGGTATAGGAGGTGAAATCCCTTAAATGGATGTCCCCCACGAATGGAATGGGGTTAAATGACTGATCATGATTTAAATAATACCCATGTATATAGAGCTCGCACATTAAGTGTTGTCTGATAATGTCGTGAATTTTTAAAATACAGAGAAATTGAACGAGGTCCTCAATTTTGTACCAAATATCCTTATATATACTTTTGAAACAAAAGAAAATAAATTTTTCAATAAGAAATAAGGCATAGCTATGTGCAAAAGGTCTGCAGGCCATTACCTGTTATGCCAAGGAGAACATTTTCTCCTTATCTTTCTTCAGCAGCTGAACTTGTTCTTCCAATTCCTCTATTCGGGCCTTCTGTTTAGCCTGCTTTAGCCGCACCTTATATAATTGTTCCATGTACCCTATGACAACTCTGGCAACCTGTTCTCGAACCCTAGCTGTTTCCTTCTTATGGTCGCTCACTGTAGATTGCCATTTCTGAATTTCAGCGGCCAATACAAATTCTCGACCTTCAGATAACTCTTCGATCGGGCCAGTCTGGGTAGCTATTGTGGACTTCAATCTTTGGCTTTATTTCCATCCATTTATAGATTTTACCTTCCTTTTCAAATGTGAAACTTGTTTCTTCAAATCTCGAACCTCCCTTTTTAGTCTCATGGTTTCACTGAACTGTAGTTGTACTTCTGCTTGAGAGGTATCCTTCTTTTCTCACACTGTTCAATCCATTCCTATTTAACAATGAATTCCATTTCTGGGCCTATGACAGGCTTAGAAGGCAGCGGGATGCTGCTAAAATTTTCTATGGATTCTCTTGTCAATCCCTTCTGGCTGGGCTCCCTACCTCCAGGGGCTTCTTCTTCTATGTTTCCTCCAGGAAATTCAACTGTCTAGTCGGTAACTTCATTGATCCTCCCGTGTTTCGAAGTTTCCACAGGAACGTTGTCTTCCTTGCGAGCCTCTAAGTGTTCCGATTCGGTGGTGACTAGGCCAATCTTGACCGTGTCAACAAATTTTAGTACTGGGGGAACAACTACTTCTTCTATTAACCGTTTGGGCGAGCGAAATCCCCTCGACTCTCTAGGCATCAGGGACTAGAACGGAGAATGGGGAACAAACTCATCATCTCCATTTCTGGTTCGGATCGGGACTTCATGCATGGCTACTTCAACCGGGGTTGATACTGGTTCTTGTGGAATGGTATTGACCTCTCAGTTCACTCCTTCTTTACCTCCCTTTTCTTCGTGAATCACCCTTTTTTTCATAATTAGTACCAGTTCTTGAGGTCCAGTGTCGATTCCATAGGCTGAATTTTCCTGTTCTAGCCGAATTGGGGGTGGTTCTTATGTAACACCCCCTCCTATATCAGAATTCATATTTATATGGGCAGGTGATGCTATTTTTTGCAAAACAACATCACTTGCCATTTCTTTATCCAGAATTTCACTCCTCTGCTCTTTATTAACAAAATTCAATAACTGTATGACAGTGTTGACTTCCTACACAATTTCCATCGTTTCCTTCTCTGTGGGTTCTTCAAGCGAGGCTAGTTCTTGTGTGGCAGCCTCAGCCAAGTCACCCCTTACCTCCTCCATTCTTATTTCTCCTTCTGCGGGTCTTTCAAGCGAGGCTGGTTCTTATGTGGTAGCCTTGGCCATGTCACCGATTACCTCCTCCATTCTGGTTTCCTTAGGTCTCTCCTGATCAACCATCATCTCTTCTTCCTCGGGTTCCTCCTGATCAATTTCCATTTCCATTTCCTCGGTTTCCTCTTGATCAATTTCTTCTTAATGTTCTTCTTCTATCTGACCTTCCGGAGAGACTGTTTCTTCGTCTGCCTAACCAACCAGAGAGGTTGGTTCTTCTTCTTTAGGAGCAATCATGGCTGCTACTTCTTCTTCTGAGGACCCACAGAATTCCGCCCAAGAGACCTGAAGCCTGTTTATTGCATGCATTACCAATAATTGCACCAAACCGTGATTAGAGAGTACTTCCGGCATTCGGCGTGAACGACGAGCAGCTTGTGCCATATGTTGCAGTTGTTTCAAGAGGAATAAGGGCATGTTCAGGGCATGCTCCGGATTCGGTGGAAATCGAAGGTGCGTTAGAATTTTAAAGTGATATTTGAACATAGTTGAGGCCCGACCCTCACAGGTAATGTATTTTATTACGAATACTGCAACTTCATTCCAAGGATACGATACCATTCAGCGCTCGTATCCTCTGCCCATTTAAACAACACTTTCTCCTTCCTGTAAGAACAATTCGGGGAATTCCGGAAGAGAAACTTTCCAAGCAAACCATTTTTGCCCCTGCTGCCATAGTCCACTGACCTCTGTGATTTCCTCTTCTATAACAGGAACTTCCAGACCCCTAATCCAAGAATAATTTTCCTCTAAATTGAGTGTGAATTCCATTGTGATATCTCCATCAAACCCCTACAATCTCCCTGCGTTGACAAACACTTGCTAAACCTCTGGATTGCTGCGAACTGACACTGTGTTTTTAGGCTCATGCTGCACAGCCAGCCCACCCATACTGTGGAGACTTGTAGCATCACTTCCTGTAATAGCAGATCGTTGAGCAAGGTGGTGGGTACCGAATTTGGAGGAAAAACATAGTGAAAATGGAAAGGTGGTAACAGTAAATACGGCCGGTAACTTTCGAAAGCCGAAAAAAATCAAAAAGAAATATGGTAAGTGTGTTAAAATAAAAATAATAGTCGTTTGTATAGGGTGGACAAGACATTTTACGGATCCCCATACAATTTAAATTATGATACCACATATTGATGGGAATCTTAAGGTGTACCATGAGAGGGTTGTCATACTTAATTTATGAGGTAATTATTACGCAATCCTTGTCATGATGGCATCCCCCCCCAACTTAAATTTTTCCTGTCCGCGACATTAAAATCTCCACATGGGATATTTAATGAAATCAGTAAAAGTCACGTGGAGGCATATGTTAATTCCCTATATTAATAGTATAGCCCCTTATTATGTTAGTGTAGCCCCCCTTATTGTTATTATTGTACCCCTGTAACCCCCATATTGTTATTATTGTGCCCTTAAATTATTATTGTTAGGTCGGCTAGGATTACATTGTGGCCCCACTAGGATTACATTATGGCCCCATGGACTCCTATATATAGAAAGGAGGTTTTGTAATTTGTAACATTCAAGAATTTTTCATTCATGTAATGTATTGGAGGTTGCCCCCCTCGAAGTGGCTTATTTCTAAGGTGTTGATATCTCTTTTCTTCTATTTTTGGAGCCCACACACAACATTCGGGTCGCAGCTTTGGATTCTAGGGTTTCTACTGCCCAAACAAAACATTTGGCATTTTCGCTATAAATTTTTTTTGCCGTGTTTCGTGTCGAACATTTTTAGGGTGCGATGTCGAAATCGAGGAAGATTTTCTAAAATTTCCAGAGCTTGCTCCGCAATATTTTCGGAGGATATCATCCGTAACTTCTAGGTCTTTTTTCAAGCCCGAGGGAGGGTCATCGGGAATTTATCACATGTTTTATACTGTTGTCTGTAATCTGAAATTCATATGGTGCGAAGCTGAAATCCTGAGGAAATTCATCAAAAAATTTCAGAGCTTGGTTCGTAATATTTTTGGAGATATGATCTGTGGAAGGTAGTGCGTTTTCAGGCTCCTGAATTTCATCTCAAAGAGGTGATCGTGGGAAAAGTTCAATAAATCTCTCTCTGGGAAGTGAATTTGAGTGCCGTAAAAAGTGGTAGCAAGTAAACAGACTGCCGTTTCTTGGCTATCAATTTGAGAGACAAAGGACGAAACAGTGACACGTGGAAAGTCCTACAAGTTTTCTCTACTGAACCAGTCCAGAATTAGGTCATTGTGGGAGATTGGACACAACTTTGTCTTGGGGAATCCAAATTAGATCAGACCTGTGGCATTTGAAAGAGACTTCAGAGGGATATTTCATTGCTTAATTTTAGATATTTAAGAGTCTCAATCACAGAGATAATCTAATTCCAATATCGAGCTCCTCAAAAGCAAGTAAAAGGTGTGTATTGTTTTTCCCGAATTGCATAAATCTTGTTTGAAAAATCAGTTTGAAGCGATTCCAAGAGCCTATTGAGAATATATTGCAGTATTTAATTCTGAAATTCCTCCTAAAAATAATTCCATACCCATTAATCCCTCAAAAATATATACTATGACGCATGAAGAGGAAGAGTTGCAGTATGAGATATCAAAATTACGGTACCAAGTGCAAAAAGTTTCAATCTTACGAAGAGCAATTGAAGATGAAATAGATGGTTTAAAAGCAGAAATGGAGGCTAAGTTGGATGGTTTGAAGGATCAAATAATAGAAAATATGGATGATAAATTAATGGAAGATCACATCGAGCATCAACAACAAGTTCTCCAACTCTCAAAGGACAACCCAACTTTGGTGCAGAATCTAATGAAACAACATGAAGATCAACATCACATCGAAAGAAGTTATGAAGCAGTCATAGAAACAAGAACTCGACAAGTACGATCAATTTCAGAGTATCTCAGCAAGTGGAAGAACTTTCCTGTAGAATATTTCACATGGGAGGATGAGAATTTTATACAGAAACATCAAGAAATAATCAAGCGTTGAGGACAACACTTGTTTGAAGGAGAGGGGCATGTTAAGTCCCTATATTAATAGTGTAGCCCCTTATTATGTTAGTGTAACCCCCCTTATTGTTATTATTGTACCCCTGTAACCCCCATATTGTTATTATTGTGCCCTTACATTATTATTGTTAGGTCGGCTAGGAGTACATTGTGGCCCACCAGGATTACATTATGGCCCCATGGACTCCTATATATAGAAAGGAGGTTTTGTAAATTGTATCATCCAAGAATTGTTCATTTATGTAATGTATTGGAGGTTGCCCCCTCAAAGTGGCTCATTTCTAAGGAGTTGATATCTCTTTTCTTCTATTTTTGGAGCTGGTTACACAACAGCATACCTGACAGCCTACTTGGACGATGTGACGATTGGTGGGATGAAAGCGTGTTAATGATGTGGATGGTGTAACAATAGCGGTGTAACATCATCGGTGTAACAGCATCGGTGTAACAGCGTCGGTGTAGCAGCATCGGCATAGCAACATCGGTGTAGCAACATCGGTGTAACAACATCGGAGTAACAACATTGGTGTAATAGCACCGGTGTAACAGCATCGGAGTAACAACATTGGTGTAACAACATCGGTGTAACAGCATCGGAGTAACAGCAACACGAGTAGCAGCATCCAGAGTAACAGCACCGTGAGTAGCAGCAACTGGGTAACAACACCATGAGTAGCAGCAAGTGAGTAACAACACCATGAGTAGCAGCAAGTGAGTAACAACACCATGATAGCAGCAAGTGAGTAACAACACCATGAGTAGCAGCAACCGAGTAATAGCACCATGAGTAGCAGCAACTGGTGCTTTGAAAAGTCTTTCTATGATTTTTACTCCTTAGTAGTGGCTCCTGCAAAAAGACAAGAAAATAAAACATAATTCTTTATTATTTATTCTTTATTTATTTATTTATTTATTTATTATATATATATATATATACACACATCAAGGGTGCAAAGGAAGGATTATTTGTGCTGATGACCTTCAAACCAGATTTCTCAGAGAGTTGTTTAATAAAAGAATCCTTAGAGGCCAGCTGGTGGTATAGTCTCAAACGATGTTCATTGACTATAAATGAAGCGCGTAATTCATCAATTGTGACTAGCTTGACTATTCTATTATCAAATACAGCATCCACCTCATAAGGTCCCATCCAACGAGTGCAAAGCTTCCCCATAAAATCCTTAAAATGAGAGTCATAAAGCAGTGCCCAATCTCCAATTTGAAACACCTTATTTTTAATAAACTTATCATGCCATTTCATTCTTTGCTGTTGGATAGCAGTAGTTCGCTGGACAACCATTGAACGAATTTCATCAAGTTCATTAAGTTGAGCCAATCGGTGTTTTTGAGCATCTGATAGATCTAACCCAACTTCCAGCACTGTTCTAAGTGTACTTATTTCAAATTCTATTGGAAACAACAGGGATTTTCCATACACCAACTCGAATGGTGAAAATCTGGTTGTATTCTGCCATGTTTTATTGTACGCCCAGAGAGCTTCTAGGAGTTTCTGAGCCCAATCCCGACGATGGTATGGCACAGTTTTTGTCAAAATGTTTTCTAATATTTTGTTTGTGCTTTACACTTGTCCATTCGCCTGGGGATGGTATGGGGATGTTACTCTGTGCTTGAACCCATATTTTCGCATGAGCTTTGCTATCTTGTGTGATGTGAATTTTGCTCCTCCATCTAAAACAATCTCTCTTGGAGTACCATAACGAGAAAAAATTTCATCAAATAGAAAGTCTGAGACAACTACCTGCTCTGGTGCTTTTGCAAAGGCTTTGGCTTCCACCCACTTAGTCACATAATCAGTACAGACCAAGATGTGGACCTTCTGGTGGGAGGGTGGGTTAAAGGGTCCAACTAAGTCAATAGCCCATTTCTCAAAAGGCTCGAGGACTACTTGTGCCTACAAAGGCATTTCATCAGCTTTACCAGGTTGCCCCATACGTTGGCAACTATCACACCTCTTAACATAATTATGAGCATCACGAAAAATGGAAGGCCAGTAATATCCCATTTGTAGCACCATATGGCCTGTTCTTTTGTCCACGAAATGCCCTCCACAAGGGATATCATGGGCAGCTTTCAATACCTCATAAATATCCTCTTCAGACATAGAACGTCGGATTTTCTTATCTGCTCCTGTATGAAAAAGGCACCCTGCCATCCAAGAATATCGGGCACTATGATGAATAGTCTTCCGTTGTTCCCTGTATGAAAAATGAGGAGGCACTTTCCCTGTAGCAAGATAGTTAGCAATATCTTCATACCACAGAGGTTTAGTAGATACTGCAAAAAGATGTTCATCGGGAAAACTGTCTTCTATAGGTGTGCATTCATCATTGTTATTCATTCTAGATAGGAAATCAGCTACTACATTATCTTTTCCTGGCTTTTATCTACTATTGTAATATCAAATTCTTGAAGCAAAAGTAGCCATCTCATAATACGGCTAGGAGTAATAGGTTTATTCATCAAATACCTGATTGTTACGTGATCAGTATGGAAAACAGTAGAATACCCAATGATGTAGTGCCAGAACTTATTGATAGCATAAATGATAGCTAAGAATTTTTTTCTATCACTGTATAGTTTAATTCAGCAGGTATTAAATTCTTGCTGACAGAATAAATTGCATACGGTGTTTTGTCTACCTTATGTCCTAGAAAAACCCCTACTGTTGTCTGAGAAGCATCCGTATGTATGTGAAATGGTAATGCCCAATTAGGTCCTCGGAGGATCGGGGCCATGCACACCAACCCCTTAATTTTCGTGAAAGTGGTCTCACACTCTTCAGTCCACAAAAATTCAGCATCTTTTGTCAGCAATTGAAATAGTGGGTGTGCTATTTTAGCAAAAGTTTCTATAAAGAGCCTATAATCACCAGCACAACCAATAAAGCTACGTACCTGTGTGGGTGTTTTGGGTACCAGGAAATGTAATATTACCTCTAATTTAGCCGGATCAACTTGAATTCCAGCAGCTCAGAGCAAATGTCCCAATACTACCCCTTCTTCCCTCATCATATGGCATTTAACTGTACTCAAAGATACATGGGTCTATTTAAATCTCTTGAATACTTTCTCTATTTTTTCCAATCCTTCCTTAAATGAGTTTCCATATGGAGTAAAATAATCCATATAGATTTCAACGCTATCATTTACCAAATCAGAAAAAATTCCCAAGATTGCCCTCTGGAAGGTAGCAAGAGCATTAAACATGCCAAATGGGAGGACCCTATATGCAAAGGTTCCCCAAGGAAACATGAAAGTTTTTTTATCCTGGTCTTCCGGGGCTATCTGAATATGGTTATAACCACTGAATCCATCTAGGAAGGAAAATGTAATATCCCTTTTTCAAGAATATCAAGATTCTATTCTAGAGATTGACTGCAGGGGAATTTACTGGATATGTCACCTTTGAAAAAGGAGGAGATCCAGAGGCTACCTGGCCATCTGCAGACTTTTTCTATAGAGCTTGAAATATTTCTCCTTTAGGGATTCAACAATACATAAACATGAGCTGGAAAATAGCATGAATGGATTAAAACCAAGAATGCAGGAAGATCTACATAACCATTACATTAGATAATAGCAGTAAAAAATGTATACAAGATCTTGAGGAAATGATCTCTCAAGTCAAACAATGCCTCCTCAATGAAACATGTACATGAAATATAGAGAAATACTGCTATATAAAAGAGGCCCTGGCTATGATTGCGCAATCCAAAAGGTAGAACTGCTGCAAAATGTCAATAACAGATAGATATGACAATGAATAGCTCAAAAAAGAAGGGGGAGCAATATCTCAACCCCTGGAAACATACAATACACAATCCTCAAAGGCATTGGCTGAAAGATACACAAAATGGAAAAACTGCAGAAATGTCGGAGTTGTTGGGTAGCTGCAGCAAATCAAGAACTGGAAATAAATGGAGAAGACTGAAGATGCTGCAATCAATGACAAGATCTCCTCCAATGGATCTCTAGGATGAAAGGCTGATCCTCTCACCTAAGAACTCACCCTCCGAACATGTGGAGCAAGTATCCACTACAAACACACTCAGAAATAACGCAGTCTAGAGAATGGACTGCGTTGTTGGTGAAGAGAAATGCTTGGCCTTGATGCCAAAGTCTGAAATAAGCTCCAGAATATCTCCAATCTGATATCTCAAAGGAAAGAGGGGCTCCTCTTCTGAAAATAGCTGATGGAAGTGATGTAGTGAACCCTCACTGCAACACCCAGCAACACAACATTACTCTACTACAGAAATAACGTTGTCTTGATGGAGGATGCTTGGCCACAAGCCTGGATGTGAGGAAAATCTGAGCAATCCCTTAAGAGGCCTCTCAAGAAGGTGAAATAATCCTAAACAGGAATTCCTTCTGGAAATTATTGCTAAACAACAGAGATTGCACAATTGTCTGAATAGACAATGAAATGAATAATCAAAAGCATGAGTAAGAATGGTTGCCTTGACCTCCTTTTAAACAAGTGAAAGCTCTTTCTCCATGGGCCCCATCCATTAGGCTTTCCTCCATCAAATATTCTCTTCCTCATTCACACTGCATTTTCTTCTAAAGTAAGCCACTCCTCCTATGGCAGCACTGTTGACTTGGTCAAACCTAACCTTGTCTTCATGTATTTGCCCCTTTTCACACTTGAGGGTGAAAAATAAAGTTCTTATGTTTATCCCCTTCCACATGGGAGGGATTTTATTCATGTTTTCAATAAACATGGGCCTCCTTACCCATTTATTTGGCTGCAAGATGATAAAAGACAAATTTTAATATTCTATTTAGCCATGTGCTAAAATGGGAATATTACAGTCCTCCCCTCCCAAATATTGCTTGTCCTCAAGAAATTGCAAGGATAGAACTGAAGAATCTCCACCCAAGGCATGGAGTCTGAAATATGTTGAGGAACACCTCCCAAATGTTGATCCTCCATCCCCCAAGCAATGATCCATACAAAGTGAGTTACCTCCCAACATGGCAACTCCTAACAATCATCTTCCACCTTTGGCTCCTGCAATATAGGTGGGCTTAAAATATGATCTTGGTAGACAAAATAGCCTACCCTACGCTGTCCCCCTCTCCACTTAGGATTAGTGCAGAGTATATGCTGATATTGGGCTGCAATAAGGTTGCCCCCAAATGGCAAAATGAAGACTAGACCTCCAAGGATCTCTTCTCCCGCGTTATGAAACATGTTGTCCCAAATCATCTCATATGTGATGAGTTGGTAGTCACCACCATATGGCATCCAATCAATCATATAGCTCACCTCAAAAGGAAACAAATGTGTTGCTATAGTGGCCACATGTGCTCTCGTGCTCCCATTAGAACATGCAATGCAAATAATGTGGGAGATCTCCCCCCCAATTGACACATCCAACCAATGTGCCATTCCCCAATCATGATATCAACAAATACAAAGACAACAACAACATAATGAACCATTATGGAAACCATGCTTGCTGTCATATGTGTCAAGGGAGAAGGACAATGGTCCCTCAATTGTAACCAATGCAGTTTGACCCTCAACTGCAAAAGAGTGTGACAAAAAGTGTGGCCTCTCAACCACTTGTTTGTTGTCTTGCTCTCCTCAAATTTATGGAGGAAGTGAATGATATACGGTGCAAGGTGAGTAGGTCCTCAAAAATACATTTCCTCCCCAAGTCCTCCTAGGGAGTGGTCACCAATAGTGCTCATGGCCTCAAGTAGACCATGGGATCTAGAAAGAAGAATTCCCCTCCTTGGAGAAACATCTTGTACATATATGGTTAAGGGATGAATATATAAATCATCACGCAAATAAAAAATACCCTTACCATAAGTTCTGCTCATGCAAATGGAGTGGCTAAAAAATGAGTCTCCCCCCATCCTCAAAGAGAAAAGAGGTGGTTGTGCTAACTCCTCCAAAGAGTTATGTATCTCCTCCATCTGCATCTCCTCATATGTTGATCTGTCAATATCATGCAAACAAGATGATCCTAGGAATACTCCACCAACAACCCGGAGCTCCAACATGGATCTATCTCCCATAGTGACAGCGCTGATGATTCCCCATAAACGACATCTGTCATATAGTTATCTCCCAAGGTCTCCACTCCTCTAAAATCAAAGAATTTTGCCTCATCATGTGAAGCATCTCTCATCATTTACTGGTCCAGTGGTCTCCCAGGCAAAATTTCTCCATGCAATGAGACATCATCATCAAAAGGTGACTGCATATATGAATGAAAAAGTATGTCCATGTTTCCACTGCGCAATCCAATCACCTTATTAGGTGCATAAAACTCATAATATAGACAGGGATGTGTGCTCCTCATCACATCATGATGGTCATCCTCCCTATCTCCTCCTGGTGTCTCCATGGTTCCACACCTCCTCAACAATGGCACATGAAAAACATGAGTTGTGCCTTGATCTCCATACCTGAGATCCTAGGGACTTCCTTGAAAATATGCAAGCATCCCTCTACTTGGAGCAAGATCTCCTCCTTCCTCTACATGAGGCACTAGATAATCTCTCGATGGCACAACACTGTTGCCCTCAGCTTCCTCAATATAGATGGGCAACCCTCCAATAATGTTGCTGCAAATATGGAAGCTCTCCCAAAGTGGAAGTAATTCCTGATCAACGAAGGTCAAGGAGTATCCCCTTTGCACCATGATAGTGCCATCTCCTAATCCTGCAACATCATACAAGAAATGAGAGCAAATATGCCCTTGCTCTCCGAAGAACAACCCCAGCAAAAATTGTTTTTGTTGCTTCCTCATGGTTTCATCATGCAAGATATATGATGAAGACATAGTGAATGATATGAATGTTGCATCATCACTATGCACCCATACTCTTTGCTGCTCCATGATGACAGCATCTTGCCACATATTCTCCATCCTCATACCCTTGGAAAGAGAGTATGCCAAGTGATGGCCAAACTCCTTCAAGAGTAACCAGCGCAGCCAAGCCTCCTGCTGCCCGGTATCATAAATCTGTAAGTAGCTTACCTGCTTCTTGCTCACCATCCACATCCACTCAATCAACTGTGGATTTCTTATCCCACCCTTCATCTTGGTACTCCTCCCATGAGGGCTACCATCATCCAAAATCAAGCTCCTGCATTTCATGGGACCTTGAAATGAAATCTTCCCGAGGATCAATTTGACCCTATGAGGATCCAAATAGGTGGTAGGAAAAAACCTCCCATCATGTTGTGCATGGCTCAAGGGGTGTCCATCACAAGCATGAGAGATGTATCCATCCGAAGATGTCCTCCATCTACTATTTTCTCCTGAGAGAAGGGAAGAACCTCCTCCAACTGATGAAGAATCTTGCACTCCATGATGTGTGGGAGTGCACCTCTACTGAAATCTCTTCGGAATATCTCCTCCTCATGCATGTCCTTCCAAAACCAAAGAGGCCTTGGATCTGCTGCAAGTAGAAGTCTCTCTTTGAGCTGTGGTATGCTCATTGAGAGAGTGTAACCTAGAGAGGAGAAAGAGTTTCTTACCTCCAGATGTCTACTCTTCCTCACTGCTTCCCCCCATGAGGAATGTTTAATCTCCTTTGCATCACTGCTCATGTACAACGCAGTGCTATTCTGCTGATCTATGTCAACTATATGCAATGATGTAGACCCATCCAAGGTGTTTGCTGAAATGATAAGAGATAAAAATTTTATCATACCTCGTGTAATGTGGAAGCTCCTTGCAGGGCTGCAAGAGTTTCCTCCTCATAAGTACTGGCCTCCCAAACTGTTGAAGATGAAGGTTGCTCCTCCATGATCTCAACAGCGCTGGTACATGCCTCATAAGCTGGTGGTGAGGGCTCCTCCCTCCTTTTTCCAAACCTCCCGATCAATCTTTGAGAAAACTCAACAAGACTAGAAACCCTTGTATGGCTTAGATGGATGATCCACCAATCCTCTGCTTCACCTTCAAGGTGTAGTGCTGCAATGTCTATAGCCTCTCTGTCTACTACAGGATGTAGCAGGAAGAAAGCCTCTATTTTCTTCACCCAAACCTCTGCTACACAAGTGTGTGATCCATCAAATGTGGACAATAGGAATATATTGACTCTCATCATCCCATAGCTGTGGGGTCTTCTTTATTTTTTTCTGCTGAATAAATTGTGGCAAAGCTAGAGCTCTAGGGTTTGCCCGGTATTCAGCAAGATACTCACTTAGAATTTCGAATTCCAAGTGTTCTTTATGCTTCTGGCCTTCTTTTCTGTTAGAATAGGAAGTGCATGGTCCTTCCATTTCTCCTTCTTCGATCTTCTTGACCTCCTTGGAGAGGTCTCCTCTGGATCTGAAAATAGATGAGAGTAAACTCATCTTCCTCATCATATTGATCTTCTTTGGCTTAGACTCACAGGCTGAGCCAGAGATCATGCTTTGATACCACTGTGATATCCCTTTTTCAGGAATATCAAGACTCTATTCCATAGATTGACTGCAGGGGCATTTAATGGATATGTCACCTTTGAAAAAGGATGAGATCGAGAGGCTACCTGGCCATCTGTAGACTCTGTCTATAAAGCTTGAAATATTTCTCCTTCAGGGATTCAGCAATACATAAACATGAGCTGAAAAATAGCAGTGAATGGATTAAAACCAAGAATGTACGAAGATCTACATAACCATTACATTAGATAATAGCAGCAAAAAATGTATACAAGATCTTGAGGAAATGATCTCTCAAGTCAAACAATGCCTCCTCAATGAAACATGTACATGAAATATACTACTATATAAAAGAGGCCCTGGTTATGACTGCGCAATCTAGAAAATAGAACTGCTGCAAAATGTCAATAACAGATAGATATGACAATGAATAGCTCAAATAAGAAGGGGGAGCAAGATCTCAACCCATGGAAACATACAATACACAATCCTCAAATGGATTGGCTGAAATATACACAAAATGGAAAATCTGCATAAATGTCGGAGTTGCTGGGTAGCTGCAGCAACTCAAGAATTGGAAATAAATGGAGAAGACTGAAGATGCTGCAATCAATGACAAGATCTCCTCCAATGGATCTCCAGGATGAAAGGCTAATCCTCTCACCTAAGATCTCACCCTCCGAACATGTGGAGCAAGTCTCCACTGCAAACACACTAAGAAATAATGCAGTATAGAGAATGGACTGCACTGTTGGTGAAGAGAAATGCTTGGCCTTGATGCCAAAGTCTGCAATAAGCTCCGGAATATCTCCAGTCTGATATCTCAAAGGAAAGAGGGGCTCCTCTTCTGAAAATAGCTGATGGAAGTGATGTAGTGAACCCTCACTACAACAGCCAGCAAAACAACATTACTCTGCTACAGAAATAACGCTGTCTTGATGGAGGATGCTTAGCCACAAGCCCGGATGTGAGGAAAATTTGAGCAATTCCTCAAGAGGCCTCTCAAGAAGGTAAAAGAATCCTAAACAGGAATTCCTCTTGGCAATTCTTGCTAAACAGCAGAGATTGCACAATTGTATGAATAGACAATGAAATGAATAATCAAAAGCATGAGTAACAATGGTTGCCTTGACCTCCTTTTAAACAAGTGAAAGCTCTTTCTCCATGGGCCCCATCCATTAGGGTTTCCTCCATAAAATATCCTCTTCCTCATTCACACTACGTTGTCTTCTAAAGTAAGCCACTCCTCCTATGGCAACGCTGTTGACTTGGTCAAACCTGACCTTGTCTTCATGTATTTTCCCCTTTTCACACTTGAGGGTGCAAAATCAAGTTCTTATGTTTATCCCCTTCCACATGTGAGGGATTTTATTCATGTTTTCAATAAGCATGGGCCTCCTTACCCATTTATTTGGTTGCAAGATGATAAAAGCAAAATTTTAATATTCCATTTAGCCATGTGCTAAAATGGGAATATTACAGAAAAAATATTCTTCCTAGCCAAGGTGTCCAGGACTTGGTCAATGAATGGCAAAGGAAAATGGTCTTTTTTAGTTGCCTTATTTAGTTCCTTGTACTCTACACAGATCCGCCATTTACCATTCTTTTTAGGAACGATAACTAGCAGGGATACCCATTGGCTATCTGAGATGGGATAAATGAACCCTACATCCAAAATAAATTGTAATTCTTCTTTAAAAAGTTTCTGAGAGCATGATTCATTCTCCGCTAAGGCTATCTTACAGGGTGGCAATCTTCCTTAATATAAAAATGATGGGTGCATAGGCTAGCAGAGATACCCTTCATGTCGGTATAATCCTAGTCAAAAGCTTCCTGATGGTCTTGAAGGACTTTCAAAAGTTGTTTGGTCTGAGATTCAGATAGGTTCAGGTTGAAATTAAGTTTTTTCCCTGGTTCAATCTCTGTTGGAGTACTATTTTGAGATGAGGTTACAGGAATGTCTTCAATGTCATCCTCCGGTTCAATGTTTTCCTGTGTCTCACAGCTCATGATAGATTCTAGAATATGTCGAGTTGAATCGGGGACAGAACTGGAATCATTGATGAAAGCGTTAATGGCATCATGTTCAGTTTCTGTTTTAAGTTGAAGGGCCCGTCCAATATTAAGAACTGGTCTAACGTCTTTGTTTCCAAATTCAGGATCTTCTACAGGTAGAGGTTTCTGATAGGGATAAAACTTGAGATTCTTCATAACTATCCCATTTGATATGATCATATGCCCAGATCAGCCTCCTATGTAGGCATCTACAGTTTCCAGCCAGGGTCTTCCTAGTATCAATGGGTGACCACCTACTAAAGATCGAGTCTGCAATATAAGGAGGTCCATAGGGTGGTTCCATGAGTCTACTGAAATGATCACGACTTCTAATTTCCCTATTGGTTTAATTGTGGATTTGTCTGCAAGTTCCAGGATATTAGGGTTGGTTTAATTTTTGCAAGTCCTAATGTGTTCATTTTTTCAGAGGTAATAATGTTAATGGCTGCTCCCAAATCCACCAGCACGTTTGGGATTTCCACCCCATTCCCCGAGTCTTCGTATTTTACAGGCTTGATTTTCCTAACATGATATTGGATAGTCTACCCACCACATGAATGGTCAATGGATCCTTAGGTTTCCTCCTTGGTTTCTTTGAGCAGTATTCTTTCAAATTTTTTGTGTATATAGGTACATCCCTCATAGCTTGTAACATGGGTATCTTAAAAAAGAGATTCTGCAATTCCCCTAGGAAGTCAAATTCTTCTTGAGTGTTTGTTTTGCTCAAGGCCAATCTTTCAGGATATGGAGGGGAAGGTGTCTGATTGATTATGTTTCTTATGAATTCTCCCTAACTATTTCTTGTTTTGGTTCTTTATCTCCACCATCAAATTTCTCTATGATTATGGGCGAAGTAGGTGCATTTACTATCCGTCTAGACCGTAAATTTATTTCATTGAGCCCCGCGGTAGAAATGTTGTAAGATGGTAGGTTCAGGGTGTCTGTTTGTTGGACCCCTTTGTTATTCGGGTTTGGGTTAGGCTAGATAGGAAGCTGAGGTTTAAAGTCTAGGTTTCATGGGGGTACATTAGAAAGCAAGTGAAGTTGTTGTTGAGGAATAGGCTGAGGAAAATGCCCAGTGGGAGGGGGTCCACGCCAGGTCTGGTTCCATGAAGGATTCGGACTGGCTTGAGGAACCCATTGTTGCCAAGGGGGATACTGATATTGAGGCCACATGGCTGAAAATGGTGCAAATTGGGGGCCCATACTAAATTTGTTAAATTACTGGGATGGGTCCTAAAACATACCTAGATTCACCGTCGGTGGCTGAGGTTGCCATGGCTTCCTCTATCCCATAAAGTAAAACTAGTCCACCATCCTTTCTTCACTTTCTCCTTGAAAAAATTCTTTCAGCCCGGGCAAGGAAGGACATGCACTTGTCGTGTGAGTTTTTTCACAGATCGCACATGCTTCCACTATTTTCAGCGGACACTCCTTCAAAGGGTGTTTCTTTCTGCACTGAGGGCAGAATATGGCCATGGTTTTTTCCAAATCCATCTACTTATGTTTTTCCTATAGAGTGTCCATTTGGGCTGATAGCGTGCTCAGAATATCGGTCCTCAGATTGTCCAGTAGATTTCTAATCTCTTCCTTTGTGACCCCTCCACCGGAAATATTTGATGACCGAATCCCCTGTCCACTTCTTGCAGCCCCCCGTGAACACTTGATACAATAATCATAGATAGTTTCTAAGTTTTCCTTCGAAATATCCCATTTTCCCACTATATTCAGAAGTTGTAGAGAGTCTTCCATGAGTTCTCTAAGAAGAATTATCTTTAAAATGTCCTTGTCCAGGTCACTGTGTCCAGACCTCTGCAATATGTATTTAAATCGCTCTACATAGTCCTCCATATTTTCATCCTCTTTCTGTGAAAATCTAAAAATTGATTCCTTAATGTCACGAGACTTACAATAATCTTAGCACTTCTCCAAGAAAGCTTCTTTCATTCCTTTCCATGAGGCAATCGTACTCCCTCCTAGACCCATAAACCACCTCAAGGCTGTTCCTTTTAGGGTAGCAGGAAATATCTTTAATTTTTGGTCGTCGGTGATATAGTCATAGCCGCAGAAAACAATATCAAACTCAAAAAGGAATGTACCATGGTCCTCCAAAGAGAGCCCATCAAAACTAGGCAAGGTTGTCAAAGGTATGGGTCTCATTGGTGCATCACCTGTAACGTTTCCTATAGGAAAATCAATGGAGGAACTTACAGGTGCCATAAATACTTTCCAGTAATCATTTAGAAATTTGATTGGTTTCGCAGCCGATACCTGGAGTGATTCAACCGAAGAAGGTCGCACCGCACTCCCCTGGTCCCTTGGTGACTCAAAGTCCTTCAAAAATTCCTTTACCGGATGAGAATCACTTAATTCAGCAATGGGAATTTTTACAGTGTTGCCTTGATCTCCTGGGGACAAAAACCCTTTTTGAGGTTCTTCTTCCTAGTTAGAGTTGCTCAATTCTTCTGATCCCTTGCTTGCCACTTCTTCCCCTTCTGCTGCTGATAAGGATATCTCCTCCACTGATACACTGTTTATTAAATCTTTTGTTGTAGAAATAACACCTTCTGGTACAGTGGATGGCACTGGTTGCTCCACAGACTGCCCTTCGGACTTCGTCTGAACCCTAACCCTAACAGCAGCATGGGATGATGCCTCAGATCTAGATTTTTCAATAATTTCCTGAATGTACGTCTTCCTTCCCAGATCCTTCTCTTTCTTTGGGGGTCTTCCTCTGCCCCTCTTATTCGGATCTTTGTTCATACAAACTGTGAAGGGGATTCATCAAAGAAAATCATTCAATTTCTCAGGACCTGAAGTAGGATAGATAACTTCCTCCCTGGGACGAGAGAAAATATTCACAAGAAACAAAACAAAAAGAAAAAGAAAAATTGAAGTTCAAGACCTGAATCAGAGTAATAGCATACCTTCCCCAGGACAATAAATTGGCCCCTAGAATAAAACAACAAGAAATAAAAATAGAAAGACTCAACTACACCTAGGAATTAGGGAAAGGTTTTACAAAACACCTTCCCCAAGATGAGGGATTAAATTTTTTTACAGAAAATAAAATAAAATAAAAACAGGGAAGAAAGAAAGCAAAAAGAAAACATAAAGCACTTACCCTCAGGATTTGAAGCTGGGAAATAAATTCCCACCTCAAGACGAGAGATCGATCCTAAGATCTGTTGTAGATCTTGTTCTTGCACCTGTTAGCCTTCCCCGACAACGATGCCAAAATGTTGGTGTCCGGATATGAACAAAATTCAACCCTTTATTCCACATAAATTATCAACCCGGGATGTTAGTTATTTCAAGGCTAACGGAAAGGTATATGTAGATACAAGCACATGGTCTGCTGTAAATCACAGGTTTAATCTATAACACACAAGTCATTGTAACAACGATGGAATAAACTGCAGACATAAAAGACATCTATGGAAATTAAACGTGACTGTAACAGCAATAAATAATCACACTAAAACACAACACTGCAAGGAAAAGAAAAGGGAATGCAACACCTGATCAGAAGAGTGGGCCAAACTCTCTGATCAGGGTTGCGGTGAGCTCACAAATTACATGAGAAACAACAAGTTGTTGTACATTCAATTAGTAATAAAAGAAATTCATTACAAAGTTTGTATGTCCAAGGGCTTTTTCCCCGATTCACAGCCCGCAGACTTCTTTATACAATTATCCTGAAAACCTCGATCCCTCTCAACAACTTCATTATTACAAAAATACATTTTGTCACAACGGCAACCAGATTTCCCAGCAAGAAATCGTAAAAGGGCCTAAGATAGCGCTGATACATCCATGGCTGTCATGCTGTAATAGAAAATGAGGAAGACATTGGAGATGATGGGTTGTGCCTTGAATCGTGGCTGAAACGCTCCTATTTTAGCTAGATCTGAAGAAATATCGAAGTTAATATGTAGAAAGGTAAAACCTCCATGAAAAATACGTCATTAATGAAATATCCCATGAGAGATAGGAACAAGGGTTTTACCTCATGTGTTTTTTTAGGTCCCTATATTACTAGTATAGTCCCTTATTGTTATTAGTGTAACCCCCTTATTGTTATTATTTTACCCTTTTAACCCCCATTTTGTTATTTTTGTGCCCTCAAATTATTATTGTTAGGTCGGCTAGGATTACATTGAGGCCCACTAGGATTACATTATGGCCACATGGACTCCTATATATAGAAAGGAGGTTTTGTAAATTGTATCATCCAAGAATTGTTCATTCATGTAATTTATTGGAGGTTGCCCCCTCGAAGTGGCTTATTTCTAAGACGTTGATATCTCTTTTCTTCTATTTTTGGAGTTGGTTACACAACATTTGGTATCAGAGCTTTGGATTCTAGGGTTTCGCTGCTCCGAACAGGTCATCATGGAATTTTCGCTATAACTTTTTTTATACGAAGTTTCAGAAGCTGAAATTTTTAGGGTGTGAAGCCGAAATCGTGTGGAACATCTGCAAAAAAATTTAGAGCTTGGTTCGCAATATTTTTGGAGATATGATCTGTGGAAGTTAGGTCTTTTTTTAGCCTCCTAACTAGGTCATCGTGACATTTGTGCTATAATTTTTTTTCTACGAAGACTCAGAAGCTGAAATTTTTAGGGTACGAATCCGAAATCCTCAGGAAAATCGTCAAAATATTTTAGAGCTTGGTTCACAACATTGTTGGAGATATGATCTGTGGAAGGTAGTGCTTTTTCAGGCTCCTGAATTTCATCTCAAAGAGGTGATCGTGGGAAAATATTCATAACTCCCTCTCTGAGCATCGGATTGGAGTGCTGTAAAAAGTGGTAGAAAGTAAACGGACTATATTTTCTTGGCTATCAATTTAAGAGCCGAAGGAAAAAACAGTGACACCTGACAAGTCGTACAAGTTCGCTCTACTGAAACAGTCCATAATTAGGTCATTGTGGGAGTTTGGACACAACTTTTTCTTGGAGAATCCAAATCAGGTCAGACCTGTGGCATTCGAAATATAATTCAAAGGGCTATGTTGGTACCAAAATTCAAATATTGAAGTGCTGCAATCACAGAGATAATCCAATTTCAATATCGAGCTCCTCAAAAGCAAGAAAAAGGTGTGTATTTTTTTTTCCGAATTGCATAAGTCTTGTTTGAAGAATCAATTTGAATTTATTCCAAGGGCATATTGTAGAATACATATCAGTATTGGGTTCTAAAAGATTCCCCGTAAAAATAATTCAACACCCATTAAGCCTTCAGAAGGCTCTACTATGACTCATGAAGATGAAGAATTGCAACATGATCTATCAAAATTACAAGAGCAAGTGCAAAAAATTTCACTCTCGCAAAGAGAAACAAAAAATGAAATGGAATTTTTGAAGAAAGGCGTGGAAGCTAAGATGGACGGTTTGAAGAAAGGCGTGGAAGCTAAGATGGATGGCATGGAAGCTGGCATGGAAGCTAAGATGGATGACATGAAAGACAACATGGAAAATATGAAGAATGATCTAAAAGCAGACATCGAAGGTTTGACAAAGTTGATACAAGAAATGTTTCCTAATGGTGAAACTATAGTAGAAGAACCTCATGATGAGAACAAAATCAATGTTAATCGTGATTTCATAATCTCTAATGTTGGTGGGAAGAACCACCATATTCCAAAAATGGATATGAGGAAGTTTGATGGAAACGATCCTGTAACATGGATACTACAGATGGAGAAATATTTTGATCTCCATAATGTGCAAAACACACAAAAGGTACACATTGCAACTTTACATTTAGAACAAAATACATTTGTATGGTATCGATGGCTTTTCTCCCGTAAAAAAATTGTCACTTGGTCAGTTTTTATGTAGGAAATGATAGCACATTATGAGGATACAAACAACAACACCTTCTTTAGCCAATTGATAAATCTCAAACAAAAGGGTTTAGTGGGGCACCACATTGAGGACTTCCAAAAATTGAATATAAGGGTAATTGATATTCCAGAGGAACACAGGATCGATCTCTTCATAGGCACTTTAAAGGATAACATCCAACATGAAGTTCGCATTTTGGAACCGGATTCATTGGAGAAGGAATTCAGGTTGGAAAGAAAAGTTGAATGTAAAATAATGGCGACAAGGAAGCCTACCACTCAATTCTATAAAGAAGGAAGTGTTGCTACGCCTAGATTTCCACAACCTACAAGGTTGACACCACAACAATTGGAAGAAAAAAGAGCAAAAGGGCTTTGCTACAGTTGTGATAGCAAATAAACTAAAGGTCATAAGTGTGCTGAGAAGAAATTATTCTACATACATTGTGAAGAGGAAGAAGAAAATGAACAAGAAGAGGATATACACCAGGAACCAGCCCTAGAAGAGGAAGAAATGAATCTGACCATATCGTGTAATGCACTGGAAGGAATTACCACTCCTCAAACTCTCAAGATAGAAGGACATATCAAGAAGAAAAAGGTAATATTGTTGATTGATTCATGTAGCACCCATAATTTTATTCATTGTAAGGTAGCCAAGGAATTAAATTGTTTCCTATACCCAGCACCAGAATGTCAAGTGATGGTTGCAAATGGAGGAACTATAAATTGCTCTGGAATATGCCATAATATCAAGCTAACCATGGGGGAATATGTATTGACTAGTCCAATGCTTTCCATTCCTATGGGAGGTGCTGATGTTGTACTAGGAGTACAATGGGTTACAATCTTTGGGGACGGTAGCTTTTAATTTTCAAGAACTTTTCTTGAAATTTTTTTCAGAATGAAAGGAAGTCGAATTACGGAGTATTGCAGGGAAGCCAGGAAATATAATAAGCTCTAATGTCATGACAAAGCTTCTAAAGAAAGAAAAACGAGGCGTAATTTCACAATTATGCTCACTAGAAGTTCCAACATCAAAATCATCTATTTCTGCAGATCTCCAACAAGTCTTGGACAATCATTCCAAGGTGTTTGAAACTCCCAAAGGACTCCCACCTATTCGTGATCATGATCATGCTATTCATTTGATTCCAGGAAGTGTTCCTCCAAACATCGAGCCTTATAGATATCCTTACTTCCAAAAGAGCGAAATTGAACGTATGATTGCAGAAATGTTAGAGGCGGGTATAATTCAACCTAGTCAAAGTTCTTTCTCTGCTCCTGTAGTATTGGTACACAAGAAGGATGGATCATGGCGCATGTGTCCGGATTATAGGGAGCTCAATAAGCTCACCATTAAAGATAAATTTCCCATTCTGTGATTGATGAATTATTGGATGAATTACATGGAGCAATTTATTTTACCAAGTTGGATCTTCGTTCAGGATATCATCAAATTAGAATGAAGACTGAAGATATTCCAAAAACAACATTTCGAACTCATGAGGGTCATTATGAATTTTTGGTCATGCCTTTTGGCCTTACCAATGCGCCTTCTACATTTCAAGGGTTGATGAATTCCATTTTCAAACCCTTCCGTAGAAAATTTGTGCTAGTATTTTTTGATGATATAATAATCTATAGCAGGTCTTGGAAGGATCATGTTGAACATGTTGACAGGGTGCTCAAACTATTGCAGGAGAAACAATTATATGCAAAAACATCCAAATGTTTGTTTGGAGTAAAAGAGGTGGAATATCTGGGTCATATTGTATCTCACGAGGGTGTTAAAGTAGACCCTAACAAAATTAAATCCATTAAGGAATGGAAAGTCCCCACAACCATAAATCAGTTACGAGGATTTCTCGGGTTAACAGGGTATTATCGCAAGTTTGTTAAGAATTATGGGAGAATAGCAGCGCCTCTAACAACATTGTTGAAGAAAGATGCATTTTCATGGACTCCTGAAGCAACTAAGGCCTTTGAACATCTTAAACAGGCAATGTTCCTAGCACCGGTCTTAGCTACGCCAGACTTCACAAAAACCTTTCTTGTGGAATGTGATGCTTCAGGAAATGGAATTGGTACTGTTTTAATGCAGGAAGGAAGACCTATTGATTTTGAAAGTCGTCCAATCAAAGGAAAGTATTTACAGAAACCTATTTATGAGAAGGAAATGTTAGCAATACTGCATGCACTAAAGAAATGGAGAACTTACCTAATGGGAAGACACTTCAAGGTAAAAACTGATCATGATAGTCTTAAACACTTTTGGAACAAAGACTATCTTCAGAAGAGCAGCAAAAATGGGTCACAAAGATGTTGGGTTATGACTTTGAAATAATCTACAAAAAAGGAAAGCTTAATGTTGTTGCAGATGCACTCTCAAGAAAGAATGAAGGGGTGGAAGCATTGCTTTGTGCCATTTCTATTATCCAACCAGATTGGATAACCGAAGCAAGAGATGAATGGAAGAAGGACAAAGATGTATGGACACTCGTTCAAAAGTTGCAGCAAGATCCTAGTACATCTGATACATTTAGTTGGAAAAATGATTCCTTATGGTACAAAGATCGCTTATATCTTTGTAAGAATTCCCGACTAAAACAAAAGATTCTTCTGGAATTGCACACTTCTCCTTTAGGAGGACACTCAGGATTTTTAAAAACTTACCACAGGGTGAAGAAAGAATTTTTTTGGGATGGCCTTAAATCTGATATTCAAAATTTTGTGGCGAAATGTTTGGTTTTCCAGCAGAATAAAGTGGAAACAATTAAGACCCCAGGACTTCTACAACCTTTATCCATTCCAAGTCAACGTTGGGAGGAGATTTCAATGGATTTTATCATAGGTTTACCTAAGTCCAAAGGAAAGAGTGTCATCATGGTGGTAGTTGATATAATTACCATGTATGCACACTTTTGTGCATTATCTCATCCACTTAAAGCTAGTACAGTTACTACTACATTTATGGAAACAATTCAAAAGCTACATGGAAACCCAAAGTTTATTATGAGCAACAGAGATCCCATTTTCACTAGAAATTTTTGGACAAAGTTATTTTATTGTTTGGGTACTCAATTAGCTCATAGCTCATCTTATCATCCTCCATCCGATGGTCAAACTGAGATAATAAATATATGTTTGGAATGATATCTTAATTTTTTTGTATCTAATAAACAAACACAATGGGTCAAGTGGTTACCTCTCATTGAATGGTGGTATAGCACTTCCTTCCATATTGCAAACAAAAATGACCCCATTTATGGCACTTTATGGATATCATCCACTATCCATCACATCATCTCAAGGGAAAATTCTAAGGTTCAAGCAGTGGAAGATCACATCGAGCATCAGCAAGAAGTCCTCCAACTCTTAAAGGATAACCTGAATTTGGCACAAAAACGAATGAAACAACAGGTAGATCAACATCGCAGCGAGAGAAGTTTTGATGTAGGAGATTGGGTATTTTTACGACTACAACCATACAAACAAATGTCCCTCAAGCAAGCTAAGAAGGATAATAAATTATCGCCAAAGTAATATGGTCCTCACAAGGTGTTGCAAAAGATTGGTTCTATGGCACAAATTGAGCTCTTATCTCGCTTCTTCGCGAGTGCATCCAACCCATGTTTCATGCTTAAAGAAGGTTATAGGTGAAAATCTTCCACCAAACAATATTTTAACTTGATGAGGAAGGAAAAATCATATTGGAACCGAAGTTCTACAACAAGATCCGAAGCAAATGCCTATGGAATCGATCAATTTCGCAGTATCTCATCAAGTGGAAGAACTTACCCACCTAAGATTCTACATGGGAGGATGAGAAGCGATAAGGTAAGCACCCAGAGCTACTCAAGCATTGAGGAAAACACTTTTTGAAGGAGAGGGTGTTAGGTCCCTATATTAATAGTACAAATTTCCTTATTCTTATTAGTGTAACCCTTATTGTTGTTAGTGTAACCCCCTTATTGTTATTATTGTACCCCTGTAACCCCCATATTGTTATTATTGTGCCCTTAAATTATTATTGTTAGGTTTACTAGGATTACATTATGGCCACATGGACTCCTATATATAGAAAGGAGGTTTTTTAAATTGTATCATCCAAGAATTTTTCATTCATGTAATGTATTGGAGGTTGCCCCCTCGAAGTGGCTTATTTCTAAGGCGTTTATATCTCTTTTCTTCTATTTTTTGAGCTACTTACACAACATGTTTTAAGAATAATAATGGTAGAAAGAGATAGAAAAATAGGGTAAAATGGGAGAGGAAAGTATACAAATCCAGTACCCAACAGAGGTAACCTCATTTAATAATGTATACAATGTACAAGAGAATATTAGATGATCATAAGACCAGGTCCCCTTAGTATAAATATAGGAGAGAAATGGTACAATTATAATAAAGTTAGACCAAGAGGGGTTCTAGCCTAAATAACATTATAACAATATAAATGTAATCATTCAATATCTAGGGATTAATAAGGGCTTTTCGGGCTGACATGGGGCTTATATAGGGCTTAACACCCTCCCTTTTAGATTTTATTTTTTAATAAAGATAAATATGCCCAATTTACATATCTCTTTTGCATTTTTTAATATACCCATTCTTTATCATTGCTATTCTCTTTTACTATTATCAACATTCAAATGAGAGGGAATACAAAGTATGATTTGTTGAAATTTGGTGATAGTTTCATTAGAGTGTCATCTTTACTCATAATGCTAATGATCAACTTGAATCCTTCTATGAAATGTTTTTGTTATGCATTTCAAATCCTTGTCATTTTTTCCAAATCTTTGGTCTTTCATTCTTAATTTTCTCTTTGCCAATCCAAACCATGTGCTTTGTATCTATCTCTTACTGGAATTCCTTTGTATTATATAGACATATTTGACTTATATGCTTGATGTTGTTCATTAATAATTACAAGTACTTATTATGTCCTTTGTTAATTTGTTAAGATTTGAAAAACTAGTTAAGAGCAAAAAGTTCACATTTATGATATGAAATTACACATAAATTTACTTATGAGCCTTCTCACCACAAACGTTGTAAATAAAAAAAATTTAAAACATGTCATTCATTATTCACATATCCCTAAATATATTCCTCAAAATACTTTATTTAGATAAAATGAATTAACATGGCATGATTGTATAGTATATATTTGGCATAAAAATAGACTCTTTAACTAAAATATTTGTTATTACCCCTTTCCACCTTGTATCATATAATAAAATTCCTTCTAAATCTGTTTTAAAAAAATCTAAAACAAATGATCCCAAATAAACAAAGTTGTACATTTCAATGAAACCATTCCAATAGTATAAGGAACTCCTAAAACAAATATCAAGAACAAATTTTATCATGAAATATTGAAAGAAAATCAACAGATGTAGAGAAAGTTCAAAAAATTATGCACCATCATGAGTGCTATCACCAAAATCGTACCTGATTGGTTGCTGATCAAACAACTTCAATGTAACTATTTCAAACCAATCTTGTGACTGAGGCTTAGCCTCCTCGGCCTGAGAGGGCTCTCTCAAGGGTTAATGATATGGGATATATATAGATGGCTAACTCTATTATTTGTGTTTTGTTTTAGGTTGAGAAGATGAATGCTTTCTACCATTGGGCTATGGAGTCAGTGATAGGGCTCTCAATAACAAAGGCTTTCCTTTTCGAAGCTAAGGCTTGTATATACTTCAATCAAAGGGTAACACATTCAGGAAAATCCCAATAAATTGAAGTTCAAAGGAAGTCAGAGCATGTAATACATGAATTCTAAGTAATGAGTCATCAAGGCTATGGAAGAGAAACATTTCAAAGATAGGACATAAAACTCATTGAAAATACACTAAGAATCTCAGGTGAAGAAAAGTTGTATGTTACTGTATATATCAGTCAATCCAAAGCTTTACAAAGTGGTCTGCTTAGATAACATTTTCCAACCTGTAGGTTGAAACCAACATCAGCATGTATACATTGGGCTTATGGAGTCAAAGAAATCTCAGAAAATCAGTGAATCTAATTGACATGGAATTTGAGGCATATCAGGGTTTTTAATCA
Source organism: Pinus albicaulis (assembly GCA_034641835.2). NCBI lineage: Eukaryota > Viridiplantae > Streptophyta > Pinopsida > Pinales > Pinaceae > Pinus > Pinus albicaulis. The sequence goes on from CM076571.1 coordinate 142,041,623, forward strand.
TACTTGAAACATGTAAAAACACAGTCAGTCCATTTATAAAGGAAGTTAGAGCATCTAAAGATGAGTTCTGAGTAATATAGATGAACACCACTGCAAATAAGATATATAAAAAACATTGATAGAACAAGAAAACACTAAAACCCCTTCTGAATCTCAAGTTGGTCAAGTAGAATCTCTCCGCATTAGCTGAAACAGTCTTTTTACAATATGCACCAATTTTGCCAAAAAGTCTCCAACAACTCTCTAATTCGACCACTTGATCTTTTATAGATCATTTACATCATGAGATAATCTTTTCATCAGCTAGATACATCGAATTCCTACATATGACACCTCTCCTAAACATATAAGATGGTATTTATTACATAAGACAGCTACAAACCTAAAACAGAGTCCTAAAACAAGTAGGATTAGGACTCTTTCACTTTATTTAAAACAAATTTATCTAGACTTAATTACATCATATGCCACTTGTATTTTCATGAGGTCGAAACCTAATGATGAGCTTCAAACTGTTATGACCATAATGCTGATGATGTTGATCTCCTACAATCTAGGAAACTATCTCCCTATTCTTTAGGCTTTGAATTTTTTAATCTTTTGAGGAATTCTGACCCTTATGAACCATGATTTCGATGCCATTTGTTGTCAAGAACTAAAAAATCATATGTCCAAATTCATCCTCTAGTGCCAGCTGTTCAAAATCCACTTCAAACTCTCCAAAATAGTGAAACAGACCTGCGCTACGAAAACAACCCAGTTTCGTAGTGCTTTTCGTAACATAGTCTTTTTAACCTTTTTCCTTCAAAATTTTGGCTTCTTATTTTCAGATTTATCTTCTTTGACACTTAACACAACTCCCTTAGCAATTTCAAGTGAAAATTCACATTTTTTCCCTTCCAAAATTTAAGAGAGAGAGAGTGAAAAAGCATGCTACAACAGTTTCGTAGCGCATTTCACTCATTTTTCACTGTTGGCGCTACGAAACTGCTGAGTGAGCACTTTTGTTCAAAATTTTCAAAAATGAAAATTTGAAAATGTGCCAAAACTCCAAATCAATCTTCTTCCAACATATAAAGCAAAAATATCAAGTGAAAAATACTTTCATAACAGTCTTCATGAGATTCCTTCTTCATTTGCAAAGTTTTCCTGTTTTTCCCTGAAAATTAGGTCTTGGTACAAAGCCTATATCTCCTAATCCATGAGGTATTTTTCAAAACTGCAGGATTTTTTTGTAGGAAATTATGTCTTTAATAAAAACCTCTCTTGTTTTTTTGAAACACATCTCCTGCTGTCCTGAAACTGCCTTTGAAAAAAATATGTAAAACAGGAAAACTTTGTTTCTGAAAATATGGCTTCAATGAAATCCTTGTATCTCCCAACTAATAACACCTATGAGAAATTTGAGAGAGGTTTTTGTAGCTGGGGCTGTGATAAAGACAAACCTCTTTCATAATTTGAAACACTTTTCATTTGGCCAGATACTAAACTTGAAGTTGACTTCTAAAAAGTCATATACAGGACATTTTAGTAACAACATTTTCGTAGTGCATTTTAATTTATCAATTTCTCCCACCTCCTAATGAATATGAGGAAAATGAGAACGGTTTTTGTATTTAGGTCTATTAGGAAGAAAAACCTCTTTCAATTTTCCTAAATTCGTTTTGCAGTGCTCCGAAAAATCCTTGGAATTTGACTACTTAAAACCAGAAAACAGAGTTTTGCTTCCTATTGCGCTACGAAAGTAGCAGCGCTTTCGTAGTGCATTTCCTCTTTTTTGAACTAGCCGCGCTACAAAATGGTGGACTCCTGGCTAATTGCAAAAATTTAGCCCGAAAATTAATTGAATGACCCTTAAATGAAAAATATGAATCTTTGATCATGGAATGGACCTAGAAGGACTTTATTTGAACTTAAATTATGACCTTTAAACTTATAAAAACTATGACCTACCCTTAACTAAACTAAAAATGACTTTTAGACCCTATTTTAACCCATGATCAAAAACAAACTTGACACAATGATGTTTTTAAAATTTTTGGGTGATAACAATGAGTTAAGCAGATGTAGAATTAATTTGGTTCAAGAAAAATCCTTCTAAATTAAAGTTATTTGACAGAATTTCCAATAATGAATCTCACAAATAGTTTAAATAATGAGGAAAATTTGTTGGGAAAACTTTGAAACAATGTTGATGGATTTTATCATTATGGCATACAATTTTCAATTTTGGCTAAATTCGATAACCAATGCCAATGAGCATTCATGGAAAACTTTAGACTTTTCAATTGGAATTTTGAAATTTTATATCACTTTCTTTTAAAAATTTATATTAATGTAACTAAAATATTTTTTGATTGTGAAGATAAAATTATATTCAATGATTGGCACCGATAAAACATTTCGCGCTAATGTTATTATTGACGAAGTTTAAAACTTTTTGAGAAAAATAAAACTATGAAGAAAGCTCATGTCGATCAATGGATTTTTAAACTTTTCATTAGTAGTGAAAGTGAACTTTATTTCCTCATAAAAGCTTCACAACTCTTTTATTATTAATAAAAAACTAGAAGTGAACTTGTAGGAATTAACAATTTTTGGGTTTTCTTAGGAAAAGGAGTTAGATGGAAAATGACTGGATTTTGTGAAAATCAATTTATATATATTTATTGTATGTGTTATGATCTAAGGGGTGTATAAATAGGTTAAATGTATATATAATAGTGGTTAACTCAATAAACGGAATAGTTTTAGGATGGGCAAAAAACATATATAGTCATTAGGAACATACAAATATGTTATTTGGATATATTAATTTATTGGAACATTTGGAGGAAGTTCTCCTATTATTTAAGGAGTTATTGTGTAACTAATCTTTCATATATTTTTGGAGTTTTGCTTCATTTCACATATTGTGTACATTGTATGTACTCTCGTTTCTTATTATATCTAAAGTATTTGGTACATAACAACATGAAAATTAGTATCATTAGAAGGAATAATCTGAGAAAACATGTGTCATAGGTTGAGACACTAATAAAAAATGGGGAAATTCATTAAGGAAAGGATTCATATCTCAATGAGGATGATCTCCATATCCTTGGGCTTAGAAAGGAGGGAGGGGAAAAGTTGAGAAAATTATCTCCAAAGTTAAATATGATAAAAGGTACAAGGGGAAAAGTGTTGTAATTTAATTTAATCTTAACACGTATAATTTCACCCTCAAGCCCAATTTCACCCTTGCATGAGAAGAGGAGGACCAAGAGTCAAATATTTTAAGGATGTTACACTAGGGAAGGATTGCAAAAATATTTCCTACCTTAAGGAGGTTGGTTAGCCTAGGAAGGAACATACTAAGGTTTTACCATCTTTGTGCAAGAAATCTATTTTAAATCCTAGACTTGGTAGAGTAGATTATTGGTTTATCTAACCTAGTTCAAGTGTACGAAGAGGATAGGGTTGTACTACACTTTGAATGGGTATTAAGGATAATTTTGTGATTGGATTATTATATTATTATTTCTAGACACTTAGGATTCCACTACCAAGTATAGGTGCATGCATCAAGGGTGAGTGTGGTAGTAAGATCCTTATAGAGGGGTTCCACTACCAACTGTGGTTGTGCTCACCATGGTTAAGGGTTCTAGTAATATCTTTAAACACTATAACTTGAGAGGTTTTAGGGGTTTCATAGACCATGACCCTCTCCACCACTCAAAGGTTAATTAGTTGGGAGTCTTGTCTTTGATAAATTATCCTTTGGGAGTTATGTATTATTTTTAGATATTTTCTATGTACCCTAAATTTGTCACCCTGCTAATTTTAATCCCTTTTCAAGGGCTGACACCTATGAAGGTAGTTGTATGGGTTGGGTGGAATATTGGCTATTAGGTGTAATATCTACCCCCACCCTTGATTGATGATTGGATCTTTGGATTATGGAACACTAATTAGATCAATAATTAAATAAGATAAGGACAACAAGTACTTGTTGTGACATTCAAATTGTGAAGTTTTTATAAGAACTAGTCAATATTTCCATTATTAGGATTATAATCCTTTTTATTTATATAGGTATTATCTAGATATGTTATATCCTAAGAACAAATAAAAAAAATGGTCAAGTAACACCTAGAATGGCTATTACAAATACCGTTGAGATAACTAATCTTGGTCCATTGCATTTCTTGTTTGGCATCGAAGTATTACATATGGATGATGGTATATATATTTCTAAACCTAAATATTTGTCAAATATTTTGCATAAGTTCATAGTGGAAGACTATAACCTTGTGCTACACTTTATCAGTTGGTAGTGAAACTAACCAAGAAGTGTGTTTCTATAAAATTTGATTTGCACTCTATCAATAGCTTATTAGAAGACATATCTACGTAACTCATGTCTAACTTTATATTTCCTTTTTTCTTACTATGGTTTCTTAGTTTATGAAGAATTTATGAGAAACAAAATTTAAAGCAATAAAGAAAAATTTCAATGTATTAAGAAAATTTACCAACTTTGAAAGTATTGTAGTAATAACATTATAATAACATGATATGAGTTGATTATATTGCCTTGGATTGGGCTAGAGATAGCTATGTTTTCTCGACATGGTTCCATATTTTTTGTTTGGCATTGTAAAAATTAAAAGGTGGTTATTTTTCAACCATAGATATAGAATAGGATGGTGTAGTTAATGTTATCACAAAGGCCATGTGAATTGAAATGTCATGGGAAAATTGGGTTATTGAGTGTAAAAATAGACTATATTGTATTGTGATAATTAAATGGTGATATAGGTTGCAAAAACTAGTTGAACACAACAAAATGAAGCATGTGTAGCTTCATGTTCATTACTTAAGATAAGTAATATAAGAAATGATTGTCTCTTATTTATTAAAAAATAGACAATTAGTTTGTTGATATATTTACAAATCCCATCTCAGAAGATATTCTTGTGAAACTTTGGGTGATGCTCAAGGTTCAATAAGCTACAATTATGGGGGCTATAGAAAATTAATTAAACCTCTTAAATCTTAAGAGAGTTATGTTCATGGTGGTGTGTTGAGACAGTGTGATTTTCATGTTCTTCACATCTCTAGATCATCTATAAATAGTTAGTCAACAATTGATAGCTAACCATGAGAGTAAACTAAGAGGTCAACTAAGAGATTGAATAGATGGTCAGCTAATATTTCAACTAGTTGGAAGTTATACCAAAATACTCCACTAGTGTCTAGCAAAGGTATAAATTGAGGATTTTTTAATGCATCCCCACGAATCTATGTGAACCTTATGTTCCTCACTTCAAGGTATTTAGTTACATCTTGGTTTGATATAAGATAGCCTCATGGTTCGATTATGACATGGAAAATGTGTGCTATGTATGATTTTTTTTTAGTTTCTTACACTTATATGTATGCTTAATTGTTATCAGTTATGCTTACTGTTATATTGGTGTCTTTAGATGTCACTTATCTCTTAGAACACTAGCTCTCTAGTCTAGTTAATCATTTTATTCTCCAATATGTATTGGCATGGACCTTGTGTTGGGGATAACAAGAAACCAAAGAGGTGATGATTCTATCTACATAGCACCAGATATATTTTCAAAAATGAAACATTTAATTCTTTACAAAAGAAATAATGGCACAATCAACATTTTTTATTTTTTATTTATTTTATTTTTGTACAGGTTTTTTTTTATGTGCTTTACCAAGAATCATAATCTCATACAAGAATAATAATTTTATTGGTAATTTATAATTGGCCTTGTGGGAAAATGTGGATATGAGATTGTAATGTGTTTATGCACGCCATTCAAAAACTGATGGGTATAATGAAGTGGAAAATGGAATCCTTTGCACAAATTAGATTTTATACACAATAATTATAAACAAGTTAATTGGGAAAGGTCCTTTATAAAATGTGAATGAAAACCTATCATGATAAATTAGATATTTGGTCAGCTTACCTAAGGCAAGCAAGAGAAGTGTAGAAGTATAATAATTTTGGAAGTAAATGAAACAAGTGCATGCATAAGTACAACACAATCTACCATAGAGTAGCCACGAATACAAGAAGAAGGATGATAAGAAAATAAGTGTAAATAAGTTTGGAAGATACTTTATATTATCACACTCAAGGAAGGGAACGTTTATGAAAAGAACATATATTAATCGGATAGAAATGAAAACTATAGGACCTTGCAAGATCCTCACAGTTTTTTTATATGATTTTTATGCTCTTAAGTTTCACAAGTTTGGTATTGATGGTAGTGTGGGTGCATGCGTTAAGGAGAGTTGTTCAAACTTGGTTACAATGTTCTCTAGTTCAGGAGGAATTAGTTCCTGGTCTTCATTTCCACTCTCGGTCATCAAACTTTATTGAATTTGTCTGATAAAACTAATAAAATGACCTAAGGAAGCTAAAGTCCCCTTATCTTTCTTCAACATAAGAATTTATATTAAACAATGTTTAAAAGCCACATGCGGAAGCAAAATCCCCTTTTACCCTTCGGAAACATTCTAACTCACTTTTATGCAATTTTTAAAGACCTTCGGAAATGTTTTAATTTACTTTTAAACAATTGTTTAAAACCCTCTCAGCAATGTATTTCCGACTTCAAGCTCTTAATAAAGCTCCATTGAAATAACATTAAAACCTTCGGAAATATTATAAAGCACTTAGACCAATGTTTAATACATTTTCGCAAGGTATCAGATTTCAAACCTTTAATAAAGCTCTATTGCAACCATCCATCGGGTCCATGCCTTTTCATTAAACTCCACGCAAATTTGGGTGTGAACACTGTCAGATCTTCGATGCTTATGGTCGGACGCCTATCGCGCTCAAATTACCCCAGTGACTTATCAACAAAAATCCATGTGAAATAGGTGGTATTGTGTCTGTGACGTGTCGCGATACTATTCGATTGCGTTCAATTGAATTAAAACTGCTCACAACCCAAAAGCGACATGACAACAATGTCCGGTTTTCCCAAAACCGCTTTTCTTCAAATTTTCATTTCAAACACGTTTAAACACATATTTTCATTGTTTTACGGTTTAAACTTCAACTCCTATGAAACCCTCCTTTTCTGCTGCTAACTCAATAAACATAAATCAACTATCACATAACCAATCTCAAGCAAGAAACCCTGATTTCTTTAAATTCCTCTGCTCCTTTACATAGAAGTTAATACAGTCAATTTCTACATAGAAAACATTAATCCAATGAATTTTCAAAGGGTGAAACCCTCCGGGAACTTGCCAAGAATACAAAAGATAGAGAAATTATGTAGTTTTATTAAAACAGAGGGAAAACCCTCTCTATCCAATCTTCTACGGCCCAAATCCGAATTCCTCCTTCTCAGAGGTTACATTTATAGTTTTTTTTACATAACAGTCGACCTCCTCTTGAGGATTGAATTCTCCTAATTTAGACAAAATCTTAATTATATAATATCTTCCTTAAATCTATCAACTGAAGGCTAAATATACTAAATCTAATCTGAAATTGCTCAATCTTCCTAAATACTAGTTCAACCCTATCTAGTACAACTGTAAATTGACAGCTAAAGGTACCAACACCTTTGCTTGTAACCTTTTTTTGGATTTTTGGAATAATTAATGAAGCCTTTTATCTCTAAGCCTCATGCCCCTGCATCAGACTCCTGAGGACAAAAATCTTCATGGGCTCCTATCCATGAGCTCCTCCATAGAACTGCCCAATTTCTGCAGCATGGTTTCTATCATCCAGGTAGCATCTTCAATTGGCTGATCCTTCCACTTAATCAAATATTGAAAATACTCCTGTCACCTGGTATTTTTAAACACTTTCTTGCCTAAGATATTCTTTGGCTGGAATGTCTTTGCTGTGGGTAACTGTTTTACCCAGTCAATATTTTCTCTGTCTTCTGGTCTGTCATCTGTGCCACCATCTTCATATCTGTACAAATCAGCAACATTCAATATTGGAGATATTCCAATATCAGATGGTAATTCAATTTCATAAGCACTTGCAGAAAACTTTCTCAATATCTTGCATGGTCCTATCTTTTTGAATTTTAACTTGTTATACTCCCTCTTTGGAAATATTTCTTTCCTTAAGTGTGCCAAAACCAAATCACCAACTTCAAAATTAACTTCTATTTTTCTCAAATCTGCTATGTCTTTGTACTTGATGCTGCTGTCTTGTAGCTGCTGCTTTACCAGTTCATGTATTGCTTGAATTTCTGAAGAAAACTCCTCTCCTATAGCACTTCTCATTTCTTCTTTTCCCAAGTTCCTCAATTCAAATACTCCTCTTGGATGCATTCCATAAACTATATGGAATGGACTTTGTCCTGTACCTCTGTTATGTGAATCATTATATGCATACTCTGCCTATGGTAAAATATGATCCCACTGTTTAGGATGTTCTCCTGCAAGACTTCTTAAAATATTATCCAAACTTCTGTTCACTACTTTAGTCTGGCCATCAGTCTGAGGGTGATAAGCTAAGTTGAAACTCAGTTTAGTACCAAGCTTCTTCCACAATGTCCTCCAAAAATGACCAACAAATCTAGTGTCTTTATCAGAGAAAATACTTTTAGGTAACCCATGTAATCTGACAATCTCCTTGAAAAACAAATTGGCAACATGAGTAGCATCACTGGTTTTATAACATGGAACAAAATGTGCCATTTTTGAAAATCTTTCAACAACAACATAAATTGTATCATTTCCTCTCTATGTCTTAGGAAATACTAAAACAAAATCCATACTTACCATATCCCAAGGTCTGTCTGGAATAGGTAATGGAATGTACAAACCTACATTTTGACTTTTCCCTTTTGTATATTAACAAATTTTACAATTCTTCACATACTTTTCCAATTCAAATCTCATATTTGGCCAAAAATAAAAAATACATAGTTGCTCATAAGTCTTATCAACACCAAAATTTCCAGCAAGTCCACCACTATGTTTCTCCCTGATTAAATTTTCTCTCATAGAACAATTTGGTATGCACAACTGATTTCTTTTGAACAATAAACCCTCTTGCAAGAAATAATCTAACCAATGACTTCTGTCTATCAAAACAGGATTACAACATGCTTCGAATGCTTCTTTGAAATCCAAATCTATTTTATAGATTTCTTTAAGAAAATCAAAACCTAACACTTCAATTTGACTTTCTTGAACAAGAATGTTTTTTCTACTCAAGGCATCAACTACCTTGTTTGCTTGACCACTTATATGCTTCAATAAAAAGTTAAAACTTTGAAGATATTCAACCCATTTTGCATGTTTTTGATTCAGTTTAGGTTGTTGCATAATATACTATAAATCATGATTATCTGAATATAGCACAAATTCTTTAGACATTAAATAATGTCTCCACTTCTTCAATGACTGTACAACTGCATAAAATTCCTTGTCATAAGAAGAGTACTTCCTCCTTGTCTCATTCAGCTTCTCACTGAAATATGCTACAGGTCTATCTTCTTGACTTAATACAGCTCCAATAGCTTCCCCACTGGCATCACATTTCACTTGAAATGGTTTATTAAAATCAGGAAAAACTAAGACAGGTTTCTCAGTTATCTTTTTCTTTAAGAATTGAAAATTCCTTTCAGCTTCAGCAATCCACTTGAATGGTTGTTTTTCCTTCTTTATGGTTTCAATGATAGGTGAATTTATCTTACTAAAATTCCTTATGAATTTTATATAAAAATTAGAAAGACCATGAAAAATTCTTACCTCAAAAACACTTTTAGGTGAAGTCCACTCCACAATTTCCTTTATCTTCTCTGGATCCATTTTTAATCCTTCAGCAGAAACAACAAAACCTATATATACCAATTATTCTTTCATGAATGAACATTTCTTTAAATTTATCAGTAAATTCTCTTGATGTAACTTCCTTAAGACATAATTAAGATGTCTCAGGTGTTCTTATTTTGTTTTGCTGTAAATTAATATATCATCCAGATATATTATTGCAAATTTACCAATAAATTCCTTTAATACTTCATTCATAAGCCTCATAAATGTGCTAGGTGCATTTGATAAACCAAAAGGCATTACCATCCATTCATACAATCCCTCATTTGTTTTAAAGGCTGTTTTCCATTCATCTCCTTCCCTTATCCTAATTTGATGATACCCACTTTTCAAATCTAGTTTTGAAAAATATCTTGCTCCACTCAAACAATCCATCAAATCTTCAATTCTAGGTAAAGGAAATATATACCTGATTTTTATCTTGTTGATCGCTCTTGAATCAGTGCACATTCTCCAACCTCCATCTTTCTTTGGACTTAATACTGTAGGTATTGCACAAGCACTCAAACTTTCTTTGACCAAACCTTTGTCAACCAATTCCTACACTTGCTTTCTGATTTCTTCATTTTTTGTAGGAGTCATTCTATAAGGTGCTTTGTTTGGAAAATTTGATCCTAGAGTCAAATCTATCTGATGGCTGATTCTTCTTATAGGTGGTAATTCATCAGGCAAATCATCCACAATAATATCACAATAATTCTCCAACATTTCTTGAATTTCAATTGGCAAATCAGAAATTTTAGTAGAAGTAAATACTACCTTAGGTTTGCAAACTAAAGCAAAATTTACCTCATCATCTTCAATCTGCTGCAAGTATTCTTTTCCACTCAACAATAAAGCCTTTGGATCAGACCTTTTACTTGATTCATATTCTTCTTCCATAGGTAACAATGTTTGATTCATACCATCTTTGAAAAACTTGTAAGTGTTTCTCTTTCCATCATGTACTGCTGCTCTGTAATACTGCCAAGGTCTACCCAACAATATGTGACACACAGCCATAGGTATCACATCACACATGATTTTATCTTTGTAACTGCCCATTTGTAATTATATTTTACATTGTTCCTTTACTATTAGTTGATGTCCCTTCTGAAGCCATTACACCTTTTAGGGTATTGGATGTTCCCTTGTCTTCAATTTCATCTTCTCTATCACCTCTGTAGAGACCAAATTATCTGTACTGCCACTATCCATTACCAATTGACAGCAATTCCCTTGAAATTTTTACACACTTCTGAACAAATTCTTTCTCTGTGTTGCTTCAACAACTTCCTTTGTTTGTTTTAACAAAACTTTGTTAACCACCAAAGATTCTCCTTTCTCTGGCACAATTTCTTTCTCTGTTTCAAGCAACTTTACTGCCTCTTCTTCAGTCTGAGCAACAATTGCATTTCTCTGGTTTGTCCCCACATTCTCTGGACACTCATAGGCTATATCTCCTAATTTTTTAAATTTGTAACATCTGGCTTCTCTTCCTCTATTTCTGCCTCTTCTTCCTCTTCCTCTATAAGGACTTATTGTGCCACTTGTATCACCTTTTGTGGGTGCATACTGAGGTGAGATGCTGCTAGCTCCATCTCTTGGTGTTGTATATCTTCCTCTACCACCTTGACTTCCTCTTCCTCGGAAAGTACCTCTCCCTTTTGCAGATTTATTTCTTATGAGTTTTTCTTCAGCTTTTAAGGCCATCTGGTAAGCCTCTTCTACTGTTTTACGAGACAATATACTTATCTCATATTGAATCTCGATTCTGAGACCATTTATGTACCGGAAATATTCTCTGTTGTATCTTGAATTTTTCCTGCTCTTATGCTCACTTTGTAAAATTCTTCTGTGTATTATTTTACTGTCATTAATCTTTGTCTAAGATTCTAGATTTTTCTAAATAATGAAAGCTGATAATCACTAGGAAAAAAATTACCTCTCAGCTTTGCTACCATTCTGTTCCAATTCTTGATTGGTTGCTTACCAACTCTCCTTCTTTCTGTTTGCACTCCATCCCACCAAAGTGCTGCATGTCCTTTCAACCTTGTGACAGCAAACTTAACTCTCTTTTCTTCACCCATCCCTTCATAATCAAAGTATTTATTCATTTCATTGATCCAGTCTATCAACTCTTTTGGATTCAATCCTCCTGCAAAAGGTGATACTTCAAGTGTAGGCTTGGATGTAGATCCTAAAACTGATTTAAAGAATCTCATATCAGGAGTAAGCTCAACATTTTCTTCTTCTTCTTATTCATCTTTAGGTTCACTGAAATCTTCAGGATCTCTCTGTTTTCCTGCTTCTATTGCACCCAATCTAGCTTGAATCTGCTGCATAGTCTCTAGTACTTCAGCATTTGCAACTGGTCTACCTCTTCTTCTACCACCACCACCTCCTCTACCAATTCTGACAGCCATATTGGATTTCTTTTTATAACTTTTGAAAGCTTTTTCAGTGTCTGAAAAATGCTCTGAAGAATGCTCTAATACCAAAAATGATGGCAGTGTGGGTGCAGGCGTTAAGGAGAGCTATTCAAACTTGGTTACAATGTTCTCTAGTTCAGGAGGAATTAGTTCCTAGTCTTCATTTCCACTCTCGGTCATCAAAATTTATTGAATTTGTTTGATAAAACTAATAAAATGACCTAAGGAAGCTAAAGTCCCCTTATCTTTCTTCAACATAAGAATTTATATTAAACAATGTTTAAAAGCCACATGCGTAAGAAAAATCCCCTTTTACCCTTTGGAAACATTCTAACTCACTTTTATGCAATGTTTTAAAGACCTTCGGAAATGTTTTAATTTACTTTTAAACAAGTGTTTAAAACCCTCTCAGAAATGTATTTCCGACTTCAAACTCTTAATAAAGCTCCATTGAAATAACACTAAAACCTTCAGGTATATTATAAAGCACTTAAACCAATGTTTAATACCTTTTCGCAAGGTATCGAATTTCAAACCTTTAATAAAGCTCTATTTCAACCATCTGTCGGGTCCATTCCTTTTCATTAAACTCCATGCAACTTTGGGTGCGAACACCGTCGAATCTCCGATGCTTATGATTGGACGCCTATCGCGCTCAAATTACCCCAGCGACTTATCAACAAAAAGCCACGCGAAATAGGTGGTATTGCACCCATGACGTGTCGCGATACTATTCGATCGCGTTCAATTGAATTAAAACCGCTCACAACCCAAAAGCGGCGCAACCACAGTGTCTGGTTTTCCCAAAACCGCTTTTCTTCACATTTTTGTTTCAAATGCATTTAAACACATATTTTCGCTGTTTTACGGTTTAAACTTCAACTCCTCTGAAACCCTCCTTTTTTCTGTGAACTCAATAAACATAAATCAACTATCACATAACCAATCTCAAGCAAGAAAACCCAATTTCTTTAAATTCCTCTGCTCCTTTACACAGAAGTTAATACACTCTATTTCTACACAGAAAACATTAATCCAATGAATTATCGAAGGGTGAAACCCTCCGGAAACTTGCCAAGAATACAAAAAATAGTGAAATTCTGTAGTTTTATTAAAACAAAGGGAAAACCCTCTCTATCCAATCTTCTACGGCCTAAATCCAAATTCCTCCTTCTCAAAGGTTACATTTATATTTTTTTTTACATAACAGTCGACCTCCTCTTGAGGATCAAATTCTCCTAATTTAGACAAAATACTAATTACATAATATCTTCCTTAAATCTGTCAACTGAAAGCTAAATATGTTGAATCTAATCTAAAATTTCTCAATCTTCCTAAATACTAGTTCAACCCTATCTAGTACAACTATAAATTGACAGCTAAAGGTACCAACACCTTTGCTTGTAACTTTTTTTGGATTTTGGAATAATTAATGAATCCTTTTGTCTCTAAGCCTCATGCCCCTGCATCAGACTCCTGAGGAAAAAAATCTTCATGGGCTCCTGTCCATGAGCTCCTCCACAGAACTGCCCAATTTATGCAACATGGTTTCTGTCATCCAAGTAGCATCTTCAATTGGCTGACCCTTCCACTTGATCAAATATTGAAAATACTCCTATCCCCTGGTCTTTTTAAACACTTTCATGTCTGAGATCCTCTCTAGCTGTAATGTCTTTGTTGTGGGTAACTGTTTTACCCAGTCAATATTTTCTCTGTCTTCTGGTCTGTCATCTGTGCCACCATCTTCATATCTGTACAAATCAGCAACATTGAATATTGGAGATATTCCAATATCAGATGGTAATTCAATTTCATAAGCATTTGCAGAAAAATTTCTCAATATCTTGCATGGTCATATCTTTTTGAATTTTAACTTGTTACACTCCCTCTTTGGAAATCTTTTTTTCCTTAAGTGTGCCAAAACCAAATCACCAACTTCAGAATTAACTTCTCTTTTTCTCAAATCTACTCTATTTTTGTACTTGATGCTGCTATCTTGTAGCTATTGCTTTACCTGTTCATGTATTACTTGAATTTATGAAGCAATTTCCTCTCCTTCAGCGCTTCTCATTTCTTCTTTTCCCAAGTTCCTCAATTTAGATACTTCTCTTGGGTGCATTCCCTAAAATATATGGAATGAGCTCTGTCATATACTTCTGTTAGGTGAATCATTATATGCATACTCTACCTATGGTAAAATATGATCCCACTATTGAGGATATTCTCCTGCAAGAATTCTCAAAAGATTACCCAAACTTTTGTTCACTACTTCAGTATTCCCATCAGTCTGAGGGTGATAAGCTAAGCTCAAAATTAGTTTAGTACCAAGCTTCTTCCGTAATGTCCTCCAAAAATGACCAACAAATCTAGTGTCTCTATCAGAGACAATACTTTTAGGTAACCCATGTAATCTTACAATCTCCTTGAAAAACAAATTGGCAACATGAGTAGCATCATTGTTTTTATAACATGGAATAAAATGTGCCATTTTTTAAAATCTATCAACAACAACATAAATTGTATCATTTCCTCTCTGTGTCTTAGGAAATCCTAAAACAAAATCCATACTTACCATATCCCAAGGTTTGTCTGGAATAGGTAATGGAATGTACAAACCTACATTTTGACTTGTCCCTTTTGCATATTGACAAATTTTACAATTCTTCACATAATTTTCCACTTCAGCTCTCATATTTTTCCAAAAATAAAAATGACTTAGTTGCTCATAAGTCTTATCAACACCAAAATGTCCAGCAAGTCCACCACTATGTTTCTCCTTGATTAAATTTTCTCTCATAGAACAATTTGGTATGCACAACTGATTTATTTTGAACAATAAACCCTCTTGCAAGAAATAATCTAACCACTGACTTCTGTCTATAAAAATAGGATTACAACATGCTTCAAATGCTTCTTTGAAATCCAAATCTGTTTTATAGAGTTCTTTAAGAAAATCAAAACCTAACACTTCAATTTAACTTTCTTGAACAAGAATGTTTTTTCTACTCAAGGCATCAGCTACCTTGTTTGCTTGACCACTTATATGCTTCAATAAAAAGTTAAAACTTTGAAGATATTCAACCCATTTTGCATGTTTTTGATTCAATTTAGGTTGTTGCATAATATACTATAAAGCATGATTATCTTAATATAGCACAAATTCTTTAGACATTAAATAATGTCTCCACTTCTTCAATGACTGTACAATTGCATAAAATTCCTTGTCATAAGAAGAGTACTTTCTCCTTGTCTCATTCAAATTCTCACTAAAATATTCTACAGGCCTATCTTCTTGAATTAATACTGCTCCAATAGCTTCCCCGCTGGCATCACATTTCACTTGAAATGGTTTATTAAAATCAGGAATAAATAAGACAGGTTTCTCAGTTATCTTTTTCTTTAAGAATTGAAAATTCCTTTCAGGTTTAGCAGTCCACTTGAATGGTTTTTTTCCCTTCTTTATGGTTTCAATGATAGGTGCATTGATATTACTAAAATTCCTTATGAATTTTCTATAAAAACTACCAAGACCATGAAAAATTCTTACCTCAAAAACATTTTTAGGTGAAGGCCACTCCACAATTTTCTTTATATTCTCTGGATCCATTTTTAATCCTTTAGCA
Source organism: Pinus albicaulis (assembly GCA_034641835.2). NCBI lineage: Eukaryota > Viridiplantae > Streptophyta > Pinopsida > Pinales > Pinaceae > Pinus > Pinus albicaulis. Next base: position 142,057,488 of record CM076571.1, read on the forward strand.
AAAACAACAAAACCTAGATATACCAATTCTTCTTTCATGAATGAACATTTCTTTAAATTTATCAGTAACTTCTCTTTATGTAACTTCCTTAAGACATAATTAAGATGTCTCAAGTGTTCTTCTTTTGTTTTGTTGTAAATTAATATATCATCCAGATATACTATTGCAAATTTACCAATAAATTCCTTTAATACTTCATTCAAAAGCCTCATAAATGTGCTAGGTGCATTTGATAAACCAAAAGGAATTCCCATCCATTCATACAATCCTTCATTTGTTTTAAAGGTTGTTTTCCATTCATCTCCTTCCCTTATCCTAATTTGATGAAACCCACTTTTCAAATCTAGTTTTGAAAAATATCTTGCTCCACTCAAACAATCCATCAAATCTTCAATTCTAGGTAAAGGAAATCTATACCTGATTGTTATCTTGTTAATTTCTCTTGAATCAATGCACATTCTCCAACCTCCATCTTTCTTCAGAATTAATACTGTAGGTACTGAACAAGGACTCAAACTTTCTCCGACCAAACCTTTTTCAACCAATTCCTGCACTTGATTTCAAATTTCTTCATTTTCTGTAGGAGTCATTCCATAAGCTACTTTGTTTGGAAAATTTGATCTTGGAATCTAATCTATCTGATGGTTGATTCTTCTTACAAGTGGTAATTCATCAGGCAAATCATCCACAATAATATCACAATAGTTCTCCAACATTTCTTGAATTTCAATTGGTAAACCAGAAATTCTAGTAGAAGTAAATACTACCTTAGGTTTGCAAACTAAAGAAAAATTTACCTCTGCATCATCTTCAATTTGTTGCAAGTATTCTTTTCCACTCAACAATAAAGCCTTTGGATCAGACCTTTTACTTGATGCATCTTCTTCTTCCATAGGTAACAATGTTTGATTCATACCATCTTTGAAAAACTTGTAAGTGTTTCTCTTTCCATCATGTACTGCTGCTCTGTCATACTGCCAAGGTCTACCCAGCAATATGTGACACACATCCATAGGCATCACATCACACATGATTTTATCTTTGTAACTGCCCATTTGTAATTCTATTTCACATTATTCCTTTACTATCAGTTGATGTCCCTTCTGAAGCCATGACACCTTGTAGGGTTAGATATCATTTTGGGATTAACTGTGTTAATTTAGTCATTCATCTATGACCATTTCCATGAGAGGTAGTCGTAACTGATTAATTTCTCATGATTTTTGAATAGTCCACTTAGCACTCAATGCATCGGGTGATGCTCAAAGGGGTGAAGAAGTGGGATTGAAACTAGTGAAATGAATCACATAGTGTCAATCATCACTTCTGGGGCTTGCACCCGGTAACCAGGACTTCTCGAGAGGTCACCCATCCCAGAACTCCTCTAGCTCAAGTGCGCTTAACTGTGGAGTTTTCCCCACAATCAAGCCGACTTAGCTTGCTACCCCATTTGCAAAACCTTAGCAACTATTGTGCCTCATGAACCATTGAAGAAGGGATCCCTTTACTCTTATTATTTTAAGTATGAGGGGTTTCTACAGTGCATTATATTATATATCATTTTGGGATTCAACTGCGTTAATTGAGTCATTCATCTATGACCATTTCCATGAGAGGTAGTTGTAACTGACTAATTTCTCATGATTTTTGAATAGTCCACTTAGCATTCATTGCATCGAGTGATGCTCACAGGGGTGAAGAAGTGGGATTGAAACTAGTGAAATGAATCACATAGCGTCAATCATCAGTTCCGGGGCTTGCACCCGGTAACCAGGACTTCCCGAGAGGTCACCCATCCCAGAACTCTTCTGGCTCAAGCGTGTTTAACTGTGGAGTTTTCCCCACAATCAATCCCACTTAGCTTGCTACCCCATTTGCAAAACCTTAGCAACTATTGTGCCTCATGAACAATTCAAGAACAGATCCCTTTACTCTTAGTATTTTAAGTATGAGGGGTTTCCGCAGTGCATTATTTTAGATATCATTTTGGGATTCAACTGTGTTAATTTAGTCATTCATCTATGACCATTTCCATGAGAGGTAGTCGTAACTGACTAATTTCTCATGATTTTTGAATAGTCCACTTAGCACTCATTGCATCGGGTGATGCTTACAGGGGTGAAGAAGTGGGATTGAAACTAGTGAAATGAATCACATAGCATCAATCATCACTTCCGGGGCTTGCACTCGGTAACCAGGACTTCCCGAGAGGTCACCCATCCCAGAAATCCTCTGGCTCAAGCGCGCTTAACTGTGGAGTTTTCTCCACAATCAAGCCCACTTAGCTTGAACCATTCAATAAGAGATCCCTTTACTCTTAGTATTTTAAGTATGAGGGGTTTCTGCAGTGCATTATATTAGATATCATTTGGGATTCAATTGCGTTAATTTAGTCATTCATCTATGACCATTTCCATGAGAGGTAGTTGTAACTGACTAATTTTCTCATGATTTTTTAATAGTCCACTTAGCACTCTTTGCATCGGATGATGCTCACAGGGGTGAAGAAGTGGGATTGAAACTAGTCAAATGAATCACATAGCGTCAATCATCACTTCCAGGGCTTGCACCCGGTAACCAGGACTTCCCGGGAGGTCACCCATCCCAGAACTCCTGTGGCTCAAGCGCGCTTAACTGTGGAGTTTTCCCCACAATCAAGCCCATTGGATGTTCCCTTGTCTTCAATTTCATCTTCTCTATCACCTCTGTAGAGACCAAATTATCTGTACTGCCACTATCCATTACCAATTGACAGCATTTCCCTTGAAATTTGCACACACTTCTGAACAAATTCTTTCTCTGTGTTGGTTCAGAAACTTCCTTTGTTTTTTTTAACAAAACTTTGTTAACCACCAAAGATTCTCCTTTCTCTGGCACAATTTCTTTCTCTGTTTCAGGCAACTTTGCTACTTCTTCTTCAGTCTGAGCAACAATTTCATTTCTCTGGTTTGTCCCCACATTCTCTGGACACTAATAGGCTCTATGTACTAATTTGTTACATCTGTAACATCTGACTTCTCTTCCTCTATTTATGCCTCCTCTTCCTCTTCCTCTATAGGGAATTCTTATGCCACTTGTATCACCTTCTATGGGTGCATACTGAGGTGAGATGTTGCTAGCTCCATCTCTTGGTGTTGTAGATCTTCCTCTACCACCTTGACTTCCTCTTCCTCGGAAAGTACCTCTCCCTTTGGAATATTTCTTTATTATGAGTTTTTCTTCAGCATTTAAGGCCATCTGGTAAGCCTCTTCTACTGTTTTAGGAGACAATATACTTATCTCATCTTGAATCTCCATTCTGAGACCATTTATGTACTTGGAAATCTTGTATGTTGTATCTTGAATTTTTCCTAATCTTATGCTCACTTTGTAAAATTATTCTGTGTGTTCTTTTATTGTCATTAATCTCTGTCTAAGATTCTGCATTTGCCTAAATAATGAAAGCTGATAATCACTAGGAAAAAACTTACCTCTAAGCTTTGCTACCATTCTGTTCCAATTCTTGATTGGCTGCTTACCAACTCTCCTTATTTCTGCTTGCACTCCATCCCACCAAAGTGTTGCATGTCCTTTCAACCTTGTGACGACAAACTTAACTCTCTTTTCTTCACCCATCTCTTCGTAATAAAAGCATTTATTCATTTCATTGATCCAATCTATCAACTCTTCTGGATTCAATCCTCCTGCAAAAGCTGATACTTCAAGTCTAGGCTTGGATGTAGATCCTAAAACTGATTTAAAGAATATCATATCAGGAATAATCTCAACATTTTCTTCTTCTTCTTTTTCAACTTCAGGTTCACTGACATCTTCAGGATCTCTCTGACGTCCTACTTCGATTGCTCCCAATCTAGCTTGAATCTGCTGCATAGTCTCTAGTACTTTAGCATTTGAAACTGGTCTACCTCTTCTTCTACCACCACCACCTCCTCTACCAATTTTGACAGCCATATTGGATTTCTTTTTATAACTTTTGGAAGCTTGTTCAATGTCTGAAAAATGCTCTGAAGACTTCTCTGATACCACAAATGATGGCAGTGTGGGTGCAGGCGTTAAGGAGAGTTGTTCAAACTTGGTTACAATGTTCTCTAGTTCAGGAGGAATTAGTTCCTGGTCTTCATTTCCACTCTCGGTCATCAAAATTTATTGAATTTGTTTGATAAAACTAATAAAATGACCTAAGGAAGCTAAAGTCCCCTTATTTTTCTTCAACATAAGAATTTATATTAAGCAATGTTTAAAAGCCACATGCAGAAGCAAAATCCCCTTTTACCCTTCGGAAACATTCTAACTCAATTTTATGCAATGTTTTAAAGACCTTCGGAAATGTTTTAATTTACTTTTAAACAAGTGTTTAAAACCCTCTCAGCAATGTATTTCCGACTTCAAACTCTTAATAAAGCTCCATTGAAATAACATTAAAACCTTTGGAAATATTATAAAGCACTTAAACCAATGTTTAATACCTTTTCACAAGGTATCGGATTTCAAACCTTTAATAAAGCTCTATTGCAACCATCCATCGAGTCCATGCCTGTTCATTAAACTCCATGCAACTTTGGGTGCGAACACCGTCGGATCTCTGATGCTTATGATCGGACGCTTATCGCGCTCAAATTACCCCAGCGACTTATCAACAAAAAGCCACGCGAAATAGGTGTTATTGCGCCCGTGACGTGTCGCGATACTATTCGATCACATTCAATTGAATTAAAGCCGCTGACAACCCAAAAGCGACGCAACAAAAGTGTCTGATTTTCCCAAAACTTCTTTTCTTCAAATTTTTGTTTCAAATGCGTTTAAACACATATTTTTGCTGTTTTACGGTTTAAAATTCAACTCCTCTGAAACCCTCCTTTTCCGCTGAAAACTCAATAAACATAAACCAACTATCACATAACCAATCTCAAGCAAGAAAACCCTATTTCTTTAAATTCCTCCGCTCCATTACACAGAAGTTAATACACTCAATTTCTACACATAAAACATTAATCCAATGAATTTTCGAAGGGTTAAACCCTTCGAGAACTTGCCAAGAATACAAAATATTGTGAAATTCTGTAGTTTTATTAAAACATAGGGAAATCCCTCTCTATCCAATCTTCTACGGCCCAAATATGAAGTCCTCCTTCTCAGATGTTACATTTATAGTTTTTTTTTACATAACAGTCGACCTCCTCTTGAGGATCGAATTCTCCTAATTTATACAAAATCCTAATTACACAATATCTTCCTTAAATCTATCAAATGAAGGCTAAATATGTTGAATCTAATCTAAAATTTCTCAATCTTCCTAAATACTAGTTCAACCCTATCTAGTACAACTGTAAATTGACAGCTAAAGGTACCAACATCTTTTCTTTTAATTTTTCTTTTGGATTTTTGGAATAATTAATGAAGCCTTTTGTCTCTAAGCCTCATGCCCCTGCTTCAGGTATCATGCTAACTTTCAAATTGGAAAATTTATATGAGTACCATGAGTGTACTATAGATAAACGTGGGCACTTCAATGACTAGAAAGAGAAAGGTGTGGAGACAGAGAGAGAGGTGGTCATAGAGTTCTTGGAAGAGAGTTGAAGGTATAAGGGATAATTATTATTTATTTCATTAAAAAGGAAGAGGCTTAGAAGCGATTTGGATTTCTTCAGGGGAGTTGGCTGATTTCAGTCAACCATTGTCCAAATTTATAGTTTCCAATCCCAATCCCATGATCTCATTTTTTTTCTTATTTGGAGAGTTTGTATAATCACCATCTTTGCACCTTAGTGAATCCTCAAACCTATAGGACTATTAATTATTTTTTATTAGTTAAGAATGTGTGAGCAAGAGATGGAAATACCCACATGAAGGAGAAGAAGGCTTGTGGGAACGAAATAAACTAGGATTACATGTTCCCATGAATCCCAATTTTCATTTGGAACTTCTTTGGTTTTTTATATGTGGTGAGGTGTAAGTTGTGAAGCTATGTGAAAAATCATTAGTTCTTATTGAGTACCAAATTTCCTTTGGACTAATTAAATTTTTTGGATGAGAGGGGCTCTAAAGGCCCTAAGTGAAAGGAAGCCATTAGATCCTGTTGTCACATATAGAATAACATGAATTGTTACCAGTAGTCAGACTTCAAGAAATGATACAATAAGCGTAAAGAGATACAATAACACAATAATGGAGAGATATCCAAGCCACACAAAGTTATATTATTATTATGTATCAAAATCAACCATTACATTTCTATACAGACAAATATATATATATACTAGTGAAATAGTTACGTGCGTATAACTCTCTGACTGACTATGCTACTTAAAGCGCCATTAGTTAAACTTATATCACAATACAAACTACTGACTTGATTGGGGCTAGTCGACAGAGCTGACTAGCCCTTTTTCTATCAAACTAGTTGGTCAATCCGAATAGATCCTCCAACATCTCCCCCACCCTCAAAGCCTTCTTCATATCGAAGAAGGGGAGAGTCGAGGTAAAAATAAAATACAATAGGAAAAATGACTTTTTTACATATGTAGTAGAGAATTTCTGAAGATAAATATTACAATAAAGAAAACTCAAAGTAAGACACTTGTCGTATCATTTCCCTATGCTTTTGTTGCTGTGGTGGTGTTCTCTGAAGTTGGATTAGCTGCCTAGTTCATTGCTTGGTCAAATTCCTCTTCACAAGATTGTTGTTCTAAAATGGTAGCAACCATTGAAACACTAGGTGCATAGAAATTATGGGTAGGCCGTTGGGGATGTGGTGAATCATAACATGCTCGTGGCGGTGGGATTGTACCTAGGAAATCAGTATGGTAAATTACTGGAGCAAGCATATGCAAGAGCTAATCGAAGATATATCTTTCTCTAACTGCCACTTTAACCTTCACGATGGAATCTAAAAGGCCAACCAAATACTACACATTTTCTTCCACTTATGTGTGGTCTACTATTCGTTGACTAAAATTCTTGGCTCCTTCAATGCTCACAAATTGTTGAGGGATCTGTTGCAAAAATTTAGATGTGTTTGATGCTTCCTGTTGAGACTCATTTCCTTCCTGCAATCATTGGCGATATTGTTGTAGGAGGTGTGAGTAGGTTTCCCTTTCTTGTTCTAGTTGGGTATTAATGATGTGCTAGGCTCTATGATTTGATGATTTTCTAGTTGATAAATATCTGATAAGCATAGTCTAAGCTCTTATCTTTGAATGAGCAAAGGCTAGATACGTGGGAAAATTATTTAGTGTAATATTAATGACAACTCCTCTATATAGCATAGCTTCTAAATTTTGTTTTTCTACTAAAAAATTACCATGGGATTTTTGCAGAGCTTGTGTGAAACTAAGATTTGCAACCACTGAGGGTCAGGTATGCAACTCCGAAACTTGCACATAAAACTTGACATTCTAGTCGATCAGCTCGTTTACCAATTGCTGAAAAACAACGAGGTGATCCTCAAAGTTGGCTATAGATGGTATGTTTAGTTTTTCTGCTGCCTGGATTTGACATGCCAGCCAAGTCTCAGTTTCTCATTCCTGTAAGTGTTGAAGCTTATCGGTATCTTTCTTTGTCTTATGCATCCACTTATTGGAAATTATAATAGAATGTTTAATAACTCGAAATATTTTTTTGTCACTAGAAAGTTTAATGTCGAACTATTTGGTAGTGATATCAACACATTTATTTTTCTCTTTGGTTGCTGGAATAGATGTTGTAGAAAAATTTTCCGTTGTTTGAGTAGTCAAAACATTTTTGGTACTTAGATTCATTGTATATGTTTTGTTGTCAACATGCACTTCATTTTATTTATTTTGCTAGTGCTAAGTTGAGGAACCAGTAGATTGTTGATTATATTCTCTGATAATTTCAACGAATTAAGTTCTCTCCGATGAATTATCTTTATAATTATTCTGAATCTATGATTGATTCATTTCCGACTGATTGTCTTCTGATTAAGTGTGCTTTAACTGGTTTTTTTCAAGTTGTTTTTGCTCAACCTGTTTTGTGTCATGTTGTTCTCTCTCTAATTGCTTTTCGTCGGAGTTTTATTTATAAATTTTTTCTTCTACATAATGTTCCCTCCTAAAAATTGATGGTATGACTAGTTGTGTTCTTATAGGACATGGGTTAGAGAGTGGATGGCAGAATCAATGGTTAGGTTGATCTCAATGGCTGTAGCAGACTGTCTGGATTTATTTATTGGTTGGTCTGCAGTAACATTAAGTTCACACGGTTGTGAAGAAGAACCATTATCATGCTCACCATTTTGAAGAAATTCATCTGTTTTTTGTTGGATGCCTTGAAAAAAAACGCTTTTGGAATTCTATAGGGAATCATGGATTCTTATTTTGATATATGGATCTCTAGCCTTAAGAGGCTTCTTTGTTGTTTTCTCCTTGGTATGTGATTACTTAATCACTTCTACTAAATGTTTTCGTTTCTTAGGATCATTCAATTTAATTGTTCTAAACACTTTTTTACATTGGGGTGACTTGTATCTAGATGGAAAAGTGGACTTGGGGCTAGTGTATTCTTTACAGATAGACTTGTGGGAAGATTCAAGAAAGGGTGTTGACAAATCAACTTTGAAGGGCTGCAAGGACAGAGCGGCTTGGACTTCCTTTTTGACTTCGACATCGCATAAAGGAGTGATAATGCCATGAAAGGATTCAAGGGTTGCAGGTGGAATAATGTAGTTGGTGTTCAATTGACAACATAATTCTTTGAATATTTGGTTGATAACAGAATGATAGGGGAGTTCTTGGGGATTGACCTAGGTTGGTTGTTATACTAGAATTTAGTATAATCTAAACTTAGTTGAATATGATAATAGGGGGTAAGGGATTTAAATATGTCATGAGGCACCCTCCACTTATTAGAAATTTTTTTAATGTTCAATAACCAATTCATGAAATATTTCATTGGGACCTAAGGACTACGGTTTTCCCAACCAAATGTTGGAAAATATTATGAAATGGTTCATAAGTGGTGTGTATTTCATTGTGAAATACGTTTTCCCAACTAGTGGGTTCAACTTCATAGAAATCAATATTAATAGAGAGGGAATTTGAATAACCTTGCCAGAATTATGGCAGTCGTGACAGTTGGATTTAATGAGATCACTTAGATGGTCAACCCAATTATATTGAATCTTAGATATTGCTATTTTTCCAATGGATTCAAGCATTGTAAGCTTGACATCCAAAGCTCGATCGACTGAGATAAGGCATAAAGAAAAAAATGCACATACCCATATAGCTAAAGGGTCTTGGACTTAACTAATGACTAGACCATGATAATTATTCCCAAAAGTGCCTCCATCAGGCTTCTTGAGCTAGTTTTTTACATATGTAGTGATCGATACCCTGTTTCCTTTGTATGGAAGACCAATTGTTTTTCAATTTAATTGTCTTAAATTTATTGCATAAATAATTGACCGAAGTTGGTAAACTTGTGAAGTGCAAGTGCACTATATGTGCTAGAAGCCTCTTTCAATTCAGTTTATTGGTGTGATGATTGAATTTTTAGAGATTGCTTCTAAGGATTTTTTTATTCTGATGTTCCTAATGAAATAAATTTAAATTAAAACTAAGTTCTAAAAATCAACATGTTATCTATTCTGCAAAAATTGAAACAAAACTTCTCTATCTTATGAAGAAATCTTAACTAATTTGTTAGTTTCTAAAAATTCTAACAGTGTAGTGTACAAAGATAAAATCAAATTCTAGAAAAGGGAATTTATACATTTTTTATATTTTTGAAATGAAATGTTATGGTAGTGAAACTTGTAAAGAAAATTACTCTGAAGAGAAATCACTCTCGAACTGAAAAAGCACTCACTCATATATTGAAAGGAAAACACTCAATAAATCACTCATGCTCGTGAAAAGAACTCATTCAAAATCTAGAAAAGAAATCAATCAATTCTTTTTAAAGTAAACGACACATGAACGTGTGAAACTATTCTAAAATAAATCATTTTTGTTCTTGAAAGTAAAGCTATGAATCACTCTAAATTTTGATAATTTTAAAAGGAAGATTAAAAAAACTATGATAAAGGAAATTATGGAAACATTTACTTCGAATGGAAAAATGGAATTCTGGAAACAACTACAACAAATGATAAATTGGAATTTTGAAAATAACTACATCAAATGATAAAATGAAAGCATGAAAATGTAATGATCCTTCTTCGGGATTCTCAAGATTCTATTTCAGAGATGGACTAAAGAGGCATTTACTGGATATGTCACCCTTCAAAGATAGGGTGAGATCCAGAGGCTACCTAGCCAACTGTAGACTCTGTCTATAGAACTTGGAATAACCCCTTTTCAGGAATCTCAACAAGGTCTTCAAGGAAAACATTTTATAAGTAAAACTGAGCAAGAATAACGCAGATCAGGGCTGGGATTCACTCATTTATTTTGTATGTGATTATATATGGAATTTCATTAGAAAAAAATCAGTTAAGCACATTAAACAGATCTCCCAAAAAGTAGACTAGCTAAAAGGCACCCAAAGGGGAAGGTTGTAGTAAAATGCAAGCACTGCTTCAGGAATTGCACAGTTTTAGCTAATGTTCAGTGGATATCAGCAAGAGGACTGATATCTCAGTATTACAGCAGAAAATAATCATTATGACAAAGCCCTTTATTATACAGTGGAAAGCATGAGCCAATACAACAATAAATCTTCAGAAAAGAGAGCAGATGCACATGTAAATTTGCAGAAATGCTTAAACAACGTTATTTTCTAGGTGCTTCAACAGATGTGAGTTACAACTTAGATATAGAGCATATCTATGGATAAAACATCAGATATATATCAGATCTGGAAGCTCTATAGTTTTCTCTACAAGATCCACTTGGAATTTTGACAAGAGCATGCATAAAGAAGAGTAGATCTGAGAAACAAGTTGCAGATCTGGAAACTGCTGCAGTAAATTTCTGAATATGACATCACATTACAATGGATCAGATCTGAATAGAACATAGATCATCAAGCCAATCCATGTATCACCAAGTGGAAGGCAAGCCCAGCACAAGAGATCTCTGATCTAAACAATGAGCAAATCAACCCGCAAACCCTCATACATAAATAACGCAGTTTTCCCAGTGGGACAACGTTGTAGCTCAAGAGACACAGAAAAATACTAAATAATAGCAGATCTGAAAGTACAAGAAATGGTACTCTCTTCCAGGAGGTCAAAGGACCCACTCCATGGAGAGATATTCTCAAGATACACTAGATCTCTGCAGATCTAGATCACCACTTGCTACAGCTTGCAGAGACAGCAAAACCCTCACTAGATCACTGCTGCCAATGCAAGTAGGAGCTTGGCCTCAAGCCTGATAGTGGTTCACTTCAGCAAAGAACTCCTCCAATGATCCTCAAGGGAATATATGAAACTCCTAAACAGGAATTCCAATCACAATCCTCCACTCAACAACAGAGAATGGTATTTGTCTAAGCAGACAAATACTTTAGAAATATGATCTATCAACAACCTTCTTTTGCTGCCCTCCTTCTCCTTTTATAAGATGAGAAAGCTCTTGCAAACCCTAAACCACTTTGATGAGTTAGCCCTTTTCACATTAGAGGCTCCCTTCTAGAACTGCGTAGTCCCTTTTGGAGATGCAATGAACCTAGACAATGTAGTTGATTTGGTCAAGGTTGACCCAGCCTTTAGCTCAAACCTCTCTCACACCTGCAAGTGATTATTTACATAGCCCTGATTTGTCTTTGTTCACATGGGCATTGATTTATTCAGAATTTTTAGGAGTTTTACATGTCCTCCTTTATTCATTGATTCATAAAACACAAATTAAATCAAAATTGAATGTTTCCTCTTAGCTAATGCTAAGTAGGAACATTACAGAAAATAACTAAATTGAAAACATAAAATGAAAAACCTTCACTGTTTGCAGGGGGCCTCCAAAAAAAGGTGGTATCAAAGCTTCACATTAACTATCAGCTACAGATCAAATATTCAAGGCACTTCTTCATTAAAAAAGATGTAAACTGAGTTTTAACAATTCACTGTATGCTTCAGAAAATTAACTTTTCCTCTTTGTTTCAATGGAGTGTTTATATATGGGTTACAATGTAACTTAATGGAGATTCATATGGCTAAAGATCAGAATTGAATGGAAACCTAGCTGCCACAAATTTAATGAAGAATAGTCCGTTTCAACCTCTATTTGCTTGACTAGGCGTGTATTGACACATGGGCACAATGTTTTCTCACACAACTGCAAAATAGGGCTCCAAAGAACCTTAAATATCTCCCAAATGGTAACGTAGTTAGGAAAAATTATAATTAATAACTTAATTGGGCCCATTATGAACAAAACCCATGTTATTTTTTTGCGAGATTCACTTTATTTTGCTCATAAAACGCGTTTGAAGTTGTCTGGTCAAAATTGCTGTGATTTTCCCTTGATATTTTCTTGGAGGTCCACATGTGTGAGTTGGGTGGAATTTGGCCAATAAAAATCCATATTGGAGCTTCTAGAAACAATTTCCATGTGTCGGATTTCATTCTAGAGTGGTGCTACTACCTCAACCATGGAGACAGCTGCAGAAAATTGGCTACCTGTAGAAACTTGCACTAGCAAAACTATCATTAGTAAAACCATGCATAATTCTCTTTAATTCATTAAAAATAATGGAAATATTAATAATAAACCTTGTAAAAATGTATGTGGGAATTTGGTGTGTTTATGAATAAATATGGTTAAAAATGATGACAATGGATGAATGGAATAATGCGAAAATGGATGGTTTATTCAACAAAATTATGACAAATTGAACTCCCAACACCAATTATTAGATGAATGGTAGTGCTGGAAATAGAATGTGGTTGCTCCAATAAGAGATTTCCATTTTTGTACCTACTGACTACGTACTTAGTTGCTTCCTATTTCATCTCGTGGAGGTCTCCAACTAGTGGGGTGCCAAGAATGTCGCGAATTCTGACTTTTTTTAAGTGGTCTTTTCGGGCATTACACTGGTATCCCATCTTGTCCCACTTAATATAGGCTTAAAATTTCTTCTCCCATGCAGGTTCATGAACCTTTGCTTATCTGATGTTGTGCATGCGAATATCCAACTTATTTTTACCAGAGGTGTTGAATTGGGCTTTGGTTCAAGGCTCCACTGTAATTTATTCTTCCTCAGCTATGACCTTCTACTTAACCATAGAGAAATCATCCTAAAATTATTTTGTGCAAAGGAAATATAAGAGCTCTGAACCTAAAATTACATGACTTGGAATATTTGGGATGTCTTCCAAGTCGCAAGGGATGCCAATGGGAATTTCAGGAAATATTTTTAACAACCATAGGCGCTCCTTGATTTTTATAGAAATGGCATTGAATTTCAGGAAATATTTTTAACAACCATAGGCGCCTTCCTTTGTAATGTCTCTTTAGCTATGATGGATTTTCTTATCTTCATCTCGCTCATGCATGCGGTCAATTCACAACATTTCTCGTGAAGTGGGTAGTAAATGTGGACTATCTTGAAATGAATTTTGATAATTATCTGACGATGGTGGAATGTGTGTGCGATGTGTCAGAGGGATATGGTAATACTTGATTACTCTAGCTTGGAGGTCCTGTCTTTTTACTTTTACGTAGAGCTCTATCAAAATCACAAGTGGGATGTTTCTGTGCGACTAGATTTTCGAAGCTGCTTCCCTGTAGGTAAGCATTGTTATCTTCTGGATTTATTGACCTATGAAATCATGCTCTTTATGTATGTTCTATCGATTACTGCTTCCTAGATGCAATTAGACTTCTCCCTCGGTATTCAATGTCTTGATAATATTTGTACTGTTATTATTTAGAGCTTTGTTTGGCTCTTAGAAGGTTGCGTAAGTCGACTCCTTGCTCCATAACAATACTTTTTCTACTCACCAAATGTATCCCTCCAATTGGTTTTTATTGAGATGACGACTGTTATATCAGTAATATTTGTAAATTCATTTTATTTTATTTTATTAATTTGGATTTTAATATGAATACAAGAAAATTGCATAATACATTAATAACTTTTCTTTTTATTATTAATAAATTAATATTTTACATATTAGTCGATTATCTTTTATGTTAATAAACTTACAGTTAACCTATAGTAATTATTTTCATGAGATGCATTTTTTAATCGGGCACCATTAACAAGAGGCTTAAAAAGGTGACCAATAGAAAATGGACTAAGCCATGTAATTCGAGTTTCTTTGGCTTGCCTTTGACTCAATTATCATACAGTAAAACTAAATTACGAACTTGAAGGTGTTTAGCTTGAAGATTCTAGTCATGCCATGTTTTTTTTCCAGTCCTTGTTAATTTTTTGATGATATAATGCGAACATTCAGTCTTTCTCTAATTTATGTAACCATGTGATGTGTTGTGCTTGTACTTTGTGTTATAATTTAGTATAGTCGATACAGTTTGTGCACTTGCTAAAAATGGAATGTCATGATTTCTTCCTATCCATAGACAAGATTAAATGGCATTGATCCCGTCGATTTTTTGTATGCTATACAAAATGCCCATAAGATCGCTGGAATTTTATCGTCCCAATTGTTTTTGTCTATGTTACAAATTTTCAATAATCCTTTATGCATATTTTTATTCACTGATTCGGCTGCAACGTTTGTTTGAGGGTGTTATGTTGTAGTCTTTATGTGTTCTATCATAAAATTATTTGTTAATGCTTCGATTGTTCCATTACCAAAATGTGTTCCCTTATCACTGATGAGAACTAAGGGGTAGAGAAAATGTGTCATTATATTTTCGTATATGAATATGGTTGAACTTCTTTATTACATGATGCTATAGGTTCTACTTTTTCCCATTTTGTTACATATTCGACTGCAATTATGATGTATTTTTTGCCTATCCTTTTATCTCTTTTTGGCAATGTACTGACGAAGTCGATAGTCCATATTTCGAATGGTAATGATGGGACTTTGGAATGAAATGGAATTTGATTCCTTGGTAGAGTTCGACCCATTCTTTGGCATATATCACATCTTTGAACCCGTTTTCGACATTCACAAAATATTCTCGGCCACCAGAGATCGGATTGTATTATTTTCTGAGTAGTTGTGTCCCCTTGATATTTTCCTCCATATCTGCCTTTGTGGGCTTCGTCGGTAACCATTTCTCTTTCTTGTTCCAAGATGTATATTTGAAGTACTTATTAATTTATTTATTAATTTATTAAATTATTAATTTTTTTATTAATTTATTTTATTTTTTTTCAGATATTCCTTCCGGTGCTTTTATTGTATGTAAAAATTCCGTTATTTCAGCAAGCTCAGTTGGGATTGCTTCAATCCTAAATATATGTGTGTCAAGTAGATCATCATAAATGTCTAATGGTTCCTCTTGCAATTCTAGTTGGGATAGATGATGAGGGTTGACATTGCTTTTACCAGGTTAGAAAACAACTTCAAATTCAAACTCTTGAAATAAAATTATTCATCGAAAAATTATTCCTTGATGAACTAGTTTATTTACAAGGTATTTTAATGCTTGGTGGCTTGTCCAAAATATGAAATAATTTTCTTAAAGGTAATGCTGAAATTTCTGCAGGGCAAATATCATTGCTAAAGCTTCACGTTCTTTCATTGAATAATTTCAATCTGATTTATTGGGCTTCTGATTAGCATAAGTGTTTGGATGGCATATTAATTCATCGTCAAGCTCTATTAAGAATGCTCTAACTAAAACATTTGATTCATCGACATGAACATGAAATTATTTTGACTAGTCTGGAAATTTGAGGATTGGTGCCTTGAAAAACTTATTTTTTAATAGTTGGAATCTTTTGTTGCATTTGTAAAACAAAATAAAAGGCACATATTTATTTAAAATTTTGTCGATTGGGAATGTTATGTCAAAATAATGTTTGATAATTATTCTATTATCCTGTATGCCCCAGGAATATTTTAATTTTCTTTTGATTTACTAGGGACTTTAAATCTAAAATTACCTTGATTTTTTCCATATCTACTTTAGTTCCATCCTTTGAAACAACATGGCCAAACAATATTCCAATTGGTGTCACAAATATAAAAATTTTTATATTCAAGGATAACCGTATATGTCTACATATTTTAAGAATTAGTCTTATCCATTGAATATGATCCTTTAATAATGTGTAGATTGTCAAGTTTTCAAAATAAATAGCCATGGTTTTATAAATATATTCTTGAAATTCTTTAACAAACATGCTCAAAAATACTACCATTGCATTTTTTAATCTGAATGGAATCACCCTCTAGGAGAAATAGCCAAATTTAGTAATGAAAGTCATTTTTTCTTGATCTTCTTTTGTGATGGATAATTGGTTGTATCTTGCAAATCCATCTGTAAAAGAGTAATGTTCATGACCTGTGACTTCATTGATAACCTCATCGGCGAAGGGTTTTGGGAATGGGTAAGTGGTTGTTAGTTTGTTCAATCCTTGATAGTTGACACAAATTCGTAATCTCATTGGATCGTTCTTCTTTGATTGAACCACATGGATTTCCCATTCTGATGTTTCTATGGGATATATAATACCAACGATAAGAATTCCCTCTATTTCTTTCATTGCAATGGGTTTATAATTATGTACTAATTTTTATGGTCTCTTATGTTGGGAATCACGATTTTCGTTACACAAAAACTTGCAGGTGTTAGTAAACGATCGCATCAGCATAGATAAGGATCCATGAGAGGTAGTTAGTCCATGTCGTGAAACACACAGGGAGCGTTGGTTTATCCAATGTCCTGGAAAACTCCCCCCCCCCCAACATGATACGGGTGTGTATTGATCTGATACCACTTTTTGGGAATCATGATTGCCATTAGAACAAAACCCACAGGTGTTAGTGAACGATCACATAACCAGAGATAAGAATCCATGAGAGGCAGTTATTCCATGTCGCGGAACACAAGGGGAGCGTTGTTTTATCCAATGTCCAACATCTTCTATATTGGTTTAGCTCCATGAATAAGGTTGATCTTCATTTCTATCATTTCCTTAGCTAAATATTTTAATTCTTTATAGTATCAAGAAAATACATGTTGATACTCTTTGAGGAGGTCAACAAATTATGCAATTTTCTTTTCCGACCAATAGTCACCAAGTCAATGAATTTTCAGTCGGACATCACTTGATATGTCTAATTCCTGTATTTTGATTAATGTATCCATCGAGTTAGGTGATTTTGATTCATCAAGTGGTTTTACCCAAAATTTCACTTCTTGGTAGGTTCGAAGAAAATATAAATTATTTGATTTCTCTATATCTTGTTTATCGACTTTGTATACTAATTGGATTTTCTAGTGATTTTTGGGATGATGATTATTCAAAAAAATCTCAGGCTATCGATGGGTTTTTCTTCCATTTACAAGAGACTATCCATATTTTTTTCTGTGGTGAGAGCTATATAGTTACAAGTTACTAAAGTGTTAAATGAAGTATGATGATCAATTGGTTTTTCTCTGATAATTTCTTTAATGTTTTAGACTGCGTATTTTAAATCTGCCTCTATGGTTCGAATTCAAAGTCCTTAATGAAGTTTTATTTTATTACTTTCCATTAGATTTATTTTCCTGTTGCTTCCTTTGACTTATACTATTTATCTGGTAAATTATCTAAGGTATTTGGGAACATATGCAGCCAAACACATTCATCTTTGTATCTAATTCTTTTCCATTCTGATTCATAATTTTTCGATATGTTCAATAGGATATTGACCACCACTAAAAGTGGGTATATTTTCTTGAATTTTTTCCCTCCAAACCACTCCAAAAATAAGTTTCCACAACCATCCATTTTTGGAGTCGGGGCGAATGGGCATCCAGCCATCTCGCTTCATGACTGGTGAAAGTTTGTACTAAAATTTTCATTCGTCCTTATTCACTAATAGATTTTGTGACTTGATATATTTGATTGACAGGGGAGGTTCTTTCTTTAAAATGGATATTATTACTAGAATTATTCTTTAGGTCTATTGGAATTAAATATGGTGTTTCTCAAAAATTATTTTCTCAGATAATTGACACCGCTTTAATAGAATAATGCAATCAAATATTTGATGTCAGAATATCTTGGATTGTCCAACATTATTTTTCCTTTGATTTATATTTTTCAATCTGCCAATAATTTAGCTCAACGTCCGAGTTTTTTTTTATCGATAGAGGTGACCTAGTTAATATTTCACTAAAAGCATTTGGTGTGACATTTTTGCAATCGTCATGTAGAACTTGGTAGAGTTTCCTCATTTTTGGAACAGGGTATCCTACAAGCTGCGAAACTGGTCCATTTTGAATATTTTTGATTATATTTAGTCTATCACAGGGGTTTTGGGGCGGGTCAAAGCCCCGAACGCATTGTAATGGGTAAAAGGGTAAACCAGGGGTCTGAAAACCACGGTTTGCGGACCATAGGAAATCCTACGCTAGATTGCTATAAATAGATGGACATTTTGTATTGTAAAGGACAAGAATGATGAGCTATTGATACGATTTATGGTTTAAGCTATTTGTTTGGGTTTTTGGGGAAAGGACTCCTGCTGGTTGTGTGCACGGAGATCCAAGTCCAGCTGTGTGTGGACCCTGCTACTGTGTGTGCAGGTTGGGAAGGGAATTGTAAAGAGAATTGATGAATGAATGAATAAGAAAGATTGATAGAGGACTGAATCTATGAGTACTCTTGTGCGAATTGTTGGTAATTGTTGTATTGTGCCTTTTCTATCTTTTAGCTGTGAAGATCTGCGTAAGTGTGTTTCCTGATCTGGATATTTTTTGTTATGTTTATGTATTGTTGTGTTACTGTCATAAAATGATACAATTATAGATATAGCGCACATTGATGCGAATTGAGACCTAATTAACCCTGCACAAAACAAGGTAATATAGGAATTACAGGACCTAGTGCAGCGCTGCTTGCCTTACCCATCCTTTCTTAGGGTTCGGAAACCTGGTTCCAGCACCCACCCATACTACTTCGGGTGAGACTTTGACCTGCGCAAGCAGGTCACTGCCGAAAGGGCCAGTAGTATAAGGTTTTTTTGGCAAGCCTTGCACACCGAACCTGGGTTAGGACCCCTCAAGACAACAAATGGTTTCATTGCCAGGACCGGAAGAAGTCTGAGAGAAGGATCGGGTAATGACAAGAGAATACTGGAAGCTTGAAAGGAAGGAGATTGAAGACTGGTTTGAAAGGCAGACCCAGGAATTCACAGTAAAAGAAAATCGCAGTGAGACATTAACAGTGAAAAGGTGGAAAAATAGGTACATTATTACAGAGAGCTACGAAATATTCTTTGTGACATTTGCGATTGAGCTCTAGGAGTGACTGGCCAGACTTGTAGAATTCCAGAAGTGCTGGAAGGACGAACGAAGCACTCAATGAACCCTAGAGCTGATCCAATGGCTAGAAAAGATTGATGATACTATCACGTGCATGGTAGATCACTGGGTGGATAGCGTGCTGGGAGGATTTGTGACAGAATTTTCCAATGATCAGTTTGTCTCATACTCCGAGGCCAAACGACGATTCTTTAAAGGGTTCCGAGGCAAATTTCTGAGGACGTTACCATCTCTGATTAAGATATTACTGTGCGAAAAGAGCATTCTGTGTAGTCATACTAACTGAATGACCTCGGATCTAGACGGGAGCGCAACACGTAGTGGTAAATACTATCAAACCAACCTTGACGGAGGGAGATTTTCCTATAATCTATTGCAAGAACCAGCTACGCAAGATCCCCCAACTACATCACCACCTAGGCCGCATAAAGGTAAGAATTCACCTATACCACCACCCCCCCTAAACAGTGATATGGTTGTGCACTTGAAACTACCTACCTTCAAGGGGGTAGGAGATGAGGATATGGACTGGTTTTGGTTCATTGCAGACTCCATCTGGACTGTGTAGAATGTGGTGAGTGATACGGTAAAGAGGGCGCAGCTGTCGTTGGCATTCGAGGACAGGGCCCTGGACTGGTATATGCGATACATTTCCCAGAATGGGATTGCATCCATTCAGGATATCAAAGACGCTCTGAAGCAACAGTTCCGAAATCTGAAATCTTATTCCCAGCTGGTAGAGGAAGTAAAGGACTTCAAACAAGGTGGGTCTAAGTTAGTATGGGAGGTTGATCAGTGATTGAAGAAGGCAATCAAGGAAGGAGGATTCAAGTATGATGATAGACAGCATACGGAATAGTTCATCACTATGCGCATGCCAACAAGTCATTAGACCTTTGAGCCGTAGGAGAAAGCTGTAGAAGTCGCTATGAAACTAGAAGCTACCCCCGAGAGGATACGTCGGCCGAGGTACAAAAAATTCAGGAACAACCAGGGGCTATGCATATGCATATACAGAACCTGCGAAAGGAGCGAGGAAAGGATGGTTGCGCATATATTTGGTGCATACAATGTCGGGTGTCTGGCCATACCAAGGATTAGTACCCTCTGCTAACGGATTACATACAAGTGGGAGGACCTAGTCCGGTATACCCAGGAGCAAGTAGGGAAACCATTCTGTCATGACCAGGATCAAGCGGGCATGCACTGTGGTGTGATGACTATTGGGTAGTAGGACTGCATGATATGAACCATTGCCCTCGGCTAGGTGCATATGTCCCAGAACTGAAGCAACAATGGTGCAGATTCTGCCGGTTAGTGGGACACAATGAGTAGAACTATCAGACCTATGACTTAATGATGGATCGTGGGAACTTATATAGGGTACAATTGGACCCTGCGTCGCCAAGAATTTCTGCGCACTTTGGAGGATCACCGGCCAGAGGCAGAGGGGGTCGGGGAGGAAGTGCCAGAGGAGGACGTGGGCAGCTAATCTATTATAACTATGGGGAAATAGGACAATTCGCTAGAGAATGCCCAAATCCCACCAGGCCATCGTGCAAGTATTGTAGGCAGCTGGACCATGTGGTGGAGGATTGCCCAATTTTAATAGCCAAGATGCAAGAAAAACAACCCACCCCTACGCAGAACGTATAAAGAGTTAAAACCGAACTAAGTAATACGAATCCAAGTGTAAAATTCATGACATGCAGCGAGATGGTCACCCAGGGAGAAAAGGAGGAGATTGCCCCTCGGGAAGGAGAAAATTCCAAAGAACAAGCACCACTGGCAGGCCCCGCACAGTGGCCGACGCACCTCCGGGTAGAAGAAGGAGTTGAGCCATTTTTGAAGGCATGTCTGAAGTTGCTACGAAACCCGCAGGCCGTAGGAAATTTCCAATCACTACTGAATACCTGCGCAGCTTGGTCCAATTTGATCCTTGGGACCAAGGACGTACACAAACTATACAGCTATAAGAAAATGGACCGAGAGAGAAATGTGGTTGACTGTACAGATTGGTGACTACGAAATGGATCAGGTCATCTTAGATCTTGGATCTGATGCGAATGTATTACCAAAATAGACATGGAAATGAATGGGAGAGCCTAAATTAGAGTGGTCCACCATCCAGATGCAAATGGAAAATCAACAAAAAATCATTCCTCTAGGTAGGCTACCAAGGGTTGTGGTTGACATCGCAGGGGTAAGGGTCCTCGCTAACTTCGAAGTAACAGAAATTGTGGAAGATGAGGATCCCTACCCTGCACTCCTTGGACTAGACTGGGCGATGGACATGGGGGGTGTCATCAATCTCAAAAATTGCAGCATGGTGTTTGAAAACAAAGGTACGCGCATCATAGTGCCACTAGATCCAGCAGAAGGCGCGCGGTATACAGAGCCAGCCTATGAGGAGGAGGAAATAGATCACATTTATAAATTGACTGCACGGGATGAAGATCGAGTTAACCCCACGGACGAAGGAGTGCTCTGCTGGGAAAAGGATAGTGAATGTTTTTCTGACTCTGACGAGGAGCTGGAAAATTGGCAAGGTCAGTTGCACGAGTTTTCGGCGCTGCGACGTCTTCGGACCAACAGGAATTTCCGTCGCATCTCTACCAGGGAAAGAGACCTGCCTTGCCATAATGACGCAAGTGATAGTAAGAAGAGTGTTGAACCTAAAATTCCCACGGAACAAGCACTGCCACTAACAATGCGCAGAGCACCTGCACGAGCGCCAATATTCTTCACTCAGAAGAAGTATTGGAGTAGGGTGATCCTGTGCTTAGGGACCCGAGTTGCTAGGTGGGCTCCGAGGTCAGTCGACCTACGCAGATACTTGCTGACATACAAAGGGTGTGATCGAACCATGCCCAGACAAGCTCACCTGATTACCGCTGACCTAGGCATGCATTCAATTAAAGACCTACTTGAACCCACATGTGATTGGGAGAATTTGTGAGCACTTCAAGTAACAAATGGCACTAGGATGCGTGACACAGCCCTATCATACAGGGACGTCCTGACCAAGGGTGAGGCGCATGGCTCGAGAAGATTTGTGGCCCACTTGCAGATCTAGTACCTGAAACACATCATGGAACACTTATCATCGACCTTAATTCAGGGTACGCTAACAGCACACAGGCATCATCTGAGGTCTGAAATTCCATGGGAGAGTCCTCAGGTATGAATAATGACCATCAGTACACCCCACTTTGATACGAAAGGAACCTTATAGTTACGCAAAAGAGGCGACGGACCATCAATGCAACCATTTATGGTAAGTTTAATCTGAATTGCCGATGGTAAGTTTCCTGTACGGGGTACTCCACCATTAAATAACTCTAGACGGTGTGCGGTTGGCATAATAACTTCACACCAAGCTATTTATTGGTTCTGCAAGATGCTCCTGTTATCGGCCTACTAGTTTTCTGCGATCATTGACATTCTCTTGAATGCCCATTCTCTTGTTGCTATGACGGACCCTAACCCGCAGAATGGTTCGTTCTTGGGCTACGTAGGGCCCGTAGACATCATCTTGAGAGGGTCTGGGAATGACGAGTGTGATCAAATTATTGAGCGCTAGCCTCCTGTAGAAATAATTTCCTGCGACCCACGCACAGAGAGGCACCATTGCTGTGCAATAGGAATAACCAACCTTCACACCCCGGGGACGACCGTAGGACCCAGCCGGATGGCCTTAGACGATATAGTAGAGGAGGATACGTTAGTACCGTAGTCCCTTGCCCGCCATATCACAGTCAGGCCATGACTGGTTCTGTGCCAAGATAGAACAATGAGTTATAGGGACATATTGCGACTTCTCTGCAACTAAAGAGTATCGCCTAGCAGAAGCAATGTTTGTTCATTACCTCGCACTGCCCTAGCTCACAATCATGATCCAACCGCTGGAGACATCCAAATCGATTTGGCACAACTATCTCGCACAGTGCTACAAGGATTATACACCAGAGTGTTGCAAGAGGTTCGCCACCATGACCAGACTATGCGACAGCAGTATGACATACCTCCGGCAGTACGAGCCCAGTGGATTGCATTGATCACAGACGCAACGCATATAATTCAGGAGTAGCTTACATAGGCCGTGCAGTCGGTCAAAACAGCTACGCAACTATGGACAGCAGTCCAGCACCACTCTATGCTTCAGCATATCCAGAAGGACTTACATTAAACGGAAGCTGCTCTGGATCAGGTCAGAACTTCCTCACCCTCCGACGTCTCCACACAATGTCTAGTCATCATAAACACGATTGAGAACCTTCGTCGCACCAAGCATGTCATCCAGAAATTATTGAAACCATGGGTCGACACCGCACTCCAGCTCGCCCAAGATGCTCAGTCTACCATTGCACACCTCCACCGGCTGCTAGAATGGGTTACCGCGGCTCCA
The DNA here is from genome assembly GCA_034641835.2 of Pinus albicaulis. Lineage (NCBI taxonomy): Eukaryota > Viridiplantae > Streptophyta > Pinopsida > Pinales > Pinaceae > Pinus > Pinus albicaulis. The sequence goes on from CM076571.1 coordinate 142,081,257, forward strand.
GACGGTCCCGCCTCCCTGACACTTGTCAACATTGCACAACGAGCTGCTGCCCAGAGTCAGGAAGTGCTTCCTCTGCTTATCCGCACTCTTGATACCTTGCGTGCGCAAATAGAAGCCGCACCACCACAGTGACTTGGGACGAGTCACAAGATTGTGTTGGGGGACTGTTGGAACAGGATCTCCTACAAGTTGCAAAACTGGTCCATTTTGAATATTTTTTATTATATTTAGTCTAGCACAGGGGTTTTGGGGCAGTTCAAAGCCCCGAACGCATTGTAATGGGTAAAAGGGTAAACCAGGGGTCCGAAAAGCACGGTTTGCAGACCATAGGAAAATATAGGTTATATTTCTATAAATAGAGGGAAATTTTGTATTGTAAAGGAAAATAATGATGAGAAATTGATATGATTTATGGTTTAAGCTATCTGTTTGGGTTTTTGGGGAAAGGACTCTTGCTAGCTGTGTGCGCGGAGATCCAAATCCAGCTGTGTACGGACCCTGCTACTTTGTGCATAGGTTGGGAAGGGAATTGTAAGGAAGAATTGATGAATGAATGAATAAGAAAAATTGATAGAGCACTGAATCTGTGAGTACTCTTATGAAAATTGTTGGTAATTGTTGTATTGTGCCTTTTCTGTCTTTCAGCGGCGAAGATCTACGTAAGTGTGTTTCCGGATCTGGATCTTTTATGTTCTGTTTATGTATTGCTGTGTTACTCTCATAAAAGCATATAATTATAGATCTAGCACACGTGGATGCGAACCGAGACCTAATTAACCCTACTCAGAACAAGGTAATCTAGGAATTATAGGACCTAGCATAGCACTACTTGCCTTACCCATCCTTTCTTAGGATGCGGAAACCCGGTTCCAGCACCTACCCATACTACTTCGGGTGAGACTTTGACCTGCGCAAGCTGGTCACTGCCCAAAGGGCCAGTAGTATAGGGTTTTGTTGGCAAAAATTGCACACTAAACCTGGGTCAGGACCCCTCAAGCCAACACTTATGCCATAATCTTCATCGGAGGCTTCTACCCATGGTTTACCTTCTTGTGGGTTTAAAGGGATAATGATTTTTTTTGTTACCTTCTAATTTTATTTTTTATTTTTCTAATGATATCTTCGCTTTCATTCTTCATCCCCAAGTTTGACTGGCTAATGTTTGGTAAGGAGGAATTCTATCAACTAGGTCGATGACTTCGAAATCGACCATCATCAGAATTCCAATTATATATGTCAGGACTTGTCATAATGTGCCAATCGGTTCGATAAATATTTGGTCGTGTTAATTTTGGTAGCTTAGTGAAAAATTCCAACCATGGGACTATAATTCTATTTCCGAGAGGAACAAGTTTGAATATTGAAGCACTCAATCGGATAAGCGAAAGTGAATTTATGAAGAAAAATCCACATATGCACTTTTGGATAGGTCGACCCTAACAATAAATTGGTCACCCTTGGAAGCCTATAAATACAGGTGACCTCAATCTCATTTCGACGGCACCAAGCATCTTATTCTTCTTTTATTCATTTATTGGTTCACACATATGTAAGGTGGGGTTGAGGTAATTCATTTGCACAGGTCTGAGATTACAAGGTCCGAAGCTTGCAAGTGTTTCTATGGTTTTGGGTCACAATCGTAGGATTTCCAAAGGATAATTTTGACTATAGTCGTAGGCTCGCAGGTTCAAGGGAGCGAATCGAAGCTCTAATTTTCACACATTAATCTTCTTCCATGCTACCAGAAACTAGGGAAATAAATTGATAGTTGATCACAATTGACCAAAATTGACCTAAGACAAGAAACATTGTCTCTTATATATATTGATACTGAGGTCATATTTCTGAATTTTATTAGGTTAATTTTGTTGGATGATAATGTATTGGGCTCATTTTACTCTCTACTAAACATTTCATGACAATCTAATAGGAGAATAATTTTCAAAGGAATTTCCCCTTAGTGGGGTTTTTCCATGGTCTTTGACAAAATATGGTGTCTCTTGTTGATGTGTTGATTATCTCCTTTATCATTGCATTTACTGTTTTATCTTCAATTACTATTGATGATTGAAAAGATTAATTTCTTTCGAAAATATTGCTAATTGAATTCTTTATTTGGGCGAAAAGTAATTGAAACAACATATAACAGTCTAAAAATTAACATGGTTTCAGATCCCAGGTGAAGGACAAGCCTAAAAGGAGACAAGCATTGAAGAAATCATCTTTGGAAAGTAGAAGGAGACAATTCATTAGGGTCAAGATGTGTTCCTTCTTCAAGGAAAATGAGAAGTTGGGTGAATCATATAATTTTGATACATGGAAATTCAAGTTGGATACTATAGATGATAACAATGATGTTTTGGATTACATTGAAGGAAAAATACTTGAGCATCTAGATAATTCTTCCGTTGCTATCATGAACAAGCATAATAAAGGTGAGTTAAAAGAAAAGAAAATTATAGTCGATGGTTTACAAGATAATATACCTATTTATGTCGGAAATTTGAGAAGGTCTAAGGACATGTATGATAAGATAGTTGGCATGTATGAATTCAAAAACTTGAATGAAATAATCTCCTTGAAATATCAACCCAAAGATACAAACATGAACAAGGGAGAGTCTATGCAATCCTACACTATGATAATATCTCATCTTAGAGATGAATTGCAAAGAGTTGGGAAAATTGTGCTTGATAGGTAATTGGTGACCGTAACTCTTAGAGGTTCGCTCTTGTTTGGGAAACCTTCATCACTACCATAAGAAAAAACAATTCCTTCTTGTCATTTGATGAAATAGTTGGAAATATCACTCAAGAAGAATCAAGGATGATATCAAGAGGAAAGATTCAAAATCATGAAGAGGGAGATCCCATTGCATTCATCACTCAAAATGAGAGGAAGAAAGGAAAAGGAGGTCCATCAAATTCAAGAAATCCTCCACCTCCAAATTCAAAGAGAAGGAATGATAGAACACCATCTCATATTGAATGTTAAAATTATCACAAGAAGGGTCATTATGCTTGACATTTCCCTGAGAAGAAAAATGGCCCACGCTACAACAATAGAAGCAACAATAACAGGTTTGATGATTGAAGAAGAAGAGATGACCAAAGTAATGATATCAATGGAAGAGATGATACAAGTGACCATGAAGAGGATAATTTTCCTTAAAAGAATTCAAGGTACTCTAGGTATGAAAGTAATGTTGGAAACCAATTTGAGTATATTCATATTTCTGTCGTCAGTAGTATTTCTCCTCTAGATTTGTGGGATATTTGGCCGGTTGATAGTGGGTCCACTCATAATTTCTCTAGGTATAAGTAAGTTATCTCTAATTTGGTAGAAAGGGAGTCAAATTTGAAAACTATTCTTGGAGATAAATCCACTCATCCTGTGAGAAGTTATGGGTCCATCAAATTTCATTTGGATTATGGGGAATCTGTTGTGCTACATGATGTGATGCATGTTCCAGGATTGAAGAATAATTTGGTATCAATATGTACTTTGGAAGACAAAGGGATGAGGGCTTCCTTCATTAGGAGAAAGGTTCTTACTTGACCGGTTGGATCACCTATGAGATATGCATTTACATTGGGATTGATATTTTAAGGACTGTACATGGTTATAAGAAGACCTCTTCTAGCATTGGTCCATGATAAAAATCATCTAAGAGAGATATGACACTGAATATTGGACCATCTACATTATTATTCTCTTTTTAAATTGAAGAAATTGGTCTCTGGTATTCCTGATGTTCAAGCCCAACGTGATGGAGTATGTCCATATTGTTCCAATGGGAAAAAGACAAGTGGACCGTTCCCCTCTAGGGAGAACAAGACAAATGACATCCTCCATCTCATTCATTCCCACTTATGTGGTCCAATTCAAGTGAATTCTATTGGTGGTCATCTATAATACATCACCTTCATTAATTACTTATCAATAAATAAATGGATATATTATTTGAAGCACAAGGATGAAGCCTTCGAATGTTCAAAGAGTTAAAAGCATTGATTTAAAATAAAACAGGGAATAAAATCAAGATATTCAGGTATGACAATGGTGGAGTACACTCTGAATGAGTTCATTTAATTTTTCAAGAATTAAGGGATCAATAAGGATACGATTGTGCCCTATACTCCTAGAAAAATGGAGTAGCTAAAATAAATAATAGGTCTACTATAGAAGTCACTTGTTCCATGCTCCATGATCAAAATTTTCGAAAGTTCCTTTGGGGATAAGAAACAAATGTTGATGTATATGTTCAAAACAAGGTGACTCATCAACCATTGGACAAAAATACCCCGGAAGAAGTGTGCATATGTGTCAAGCCATATGTTAGCCATCTCTGTATATTTGGTTTCCCTGTATATTTCCATGCGCTGAAGGAGAAAAGAAACAAGTTGGAAGCCACATGAAGAAAAGGTAAGTTTTCTCGATATTGTGAAAATTCTAAAGTATTATAATATATATTCCTGGTCAAAGGAAGGTTGAAATTAGTAGGGATGTAACATTCGATGAAGACGTTTCCCTTGGAAAATAAAAGGACCTTCCTCCACCTCCTCCACCTAAGAATAAGGATGATGATATGTGTTGGCAAGGAAAAAGGTCTCTTAGGCAAAACCCAGGTTCGGATTAGAGGCCAACAAGGATTTCCGCTGTAGTCTAGCAACACGCCGACATTTTCACCCTACTTTAAGGAGCAGAGATTCTCACCTGAGGCGTGTCGTGACCTTACTAAGATTGGGAGTAGATTGATATCAGTCTAGCAGATTAGATATGTATGAACCAAAACTATCTCAGAGCTTAAGAAAACGCAACATTACATGGGTGATACCCCTTAGAAGCACATTCAAAATGTCAATCAATTAAATTTTAAAATACTACCACACTAATCAATCTGGACTACAACATATATTGTGAGCAACAAACTCTGATCATATTTTAATTCACTTATCAACAACAGACTATTACAATGCTCCTCAACATGAGCTTTAACCGAACATATTACAAAGAAGTCCTATCCAGTAGATTAGAACACAGAGATACAGAGAGATAAAGAATGGAACAACATCAACAGAGCTATCCTACGGCTCCTGTTCCTTGATTCCTCCTATGCCAACCTTCTTTCTCCACTGGCTGGCTGCCTATTTTTTCTGCTGCCAGTGCAACTGACAGTTCTTCCTTTCTTCTCACTCGGCTGTCTTCTACTTCTCTTTGTTCCTCGGGAGTTCTACTGCTTGTCTCCTGCCACATTCTTCTACCATCTGTGCTTGCTCCTGCAGCAACCGTGCCACATGTCATTCAATCCTTCGCAACCTTGACAGATCTTTGCCTATCATGGTTGCGTTTCACCATGTACTATCCGCAACTCAAAACTATTTGATTTCAAAACAAGGGCCCCAATAGGCCCTGACCACATCATATTGACTAGCCCTGAGTCAATCACTTTTCACTGTCTCTATTTCCATTGGTCCGCTTGGCCCTGTGTTTTGCTCTGCTTGTCCCCTTTCTCCCAACTGTCCAAACAAGGGCCCCAATTCTGGGATCTGTGTTAGAGTTGTTGCCTTAAGTTCTTGAAAGGTCGTCAGGGCGTGATGCCATCCTTGCATGAGCGAGTCAGTTTGTGCTGTGACTTGCGCGACCACTTCCTCCCCTAAAACAACTGGCAGGCTGCCGAAAATGTTATGGATTTTCGTATCGGCCTTGGAGACCATTCGTTGCATTTTTTGGGAACTGGTTTTTATTGGCCGTCTCAGCTCTTGGAGGGCTTGCTTTGCTGTAGTTGAGATTTCTTCAATCTGTTGTATATGGACCTCTAGAGCATCTGCTTAAGCATATAGTTGGTCAAGTCCAGTAGGGTCTATGGCCTCCTGGATCTCCCTTGATACTTGTTGTAGCTGTAATGAAACCGATTGAGACTTTAGTGTGAGTGAGGTCGAACATTCATGTAGACCCTTTAGTAGGTCATACGCTTCTTTCACTGCAGTACTCAGAACTTCCTGAATTTTTGTCACCTGACTCTGTCTCTTAGATATATTCTCTGTGTATACAACCACTGGGTCTGGCAACGCGGGCTGGGCTGCCAATGTTGCTCTGAGCTCCTCATTTTCCTTATGGAGGTTCGAACATGCCACCCTGATGTGAACCGAGTGTTTGACTATATCATTCTCATTTATCCCTTTTGGTACTTGGTTGTTGTTGGTCATTACTGTGGGCCAAACATCTCGGAATATTCTTTTCACTGTCTCTATTTGTTCTTGTAGATTACCCTTTTCTGTCCTCAGTTGTTCACACTCTTCAGTAAGCGTGCTAATTTGTAATTGTTGTTGCTTGCATCTTTGCTGGAGCTCCGAGTGAAGCCCTTCTTCTTTTTGTACTGCTATCTGAATTAAATGGTATAGTTGGGTTTTTCCCCATGTCTCCACGCTCTCAGCACCAAATTTTTCCTGATCTACCCATCGTGCTTGAAGTGGTTGTCCGTTGGCGATATATTTTTCTGATTGTGCCTGCGGTGACTGTGGTGGTGTTTGTTGTGGCATCCAGTTACTAGAGTTGGCCATGTTTAGATCGAGCGGCATTTCTTGGGCTGTCAGATTAGCCTGGAGTGGACTTTGCTCGGGGATCGAAGCACCTGTTTCTTCCATATAATGTTCTATATAATTTAAAAGCTCTGTGAATGTAGCATGCTGAACCAGGGTTTGGCCCACTAGGGGTAGTTTTGATGTACCCGAGTTAAATTCCGCCTCGGGGTCCTCATTTGGTCTTCCTCTGACGATTGGGTTTGATACGGTGGATGATGAAGTGGAGGGCATGGTAATGGGTGGTTCTTGAATGGTGGATGAGGTAGGGGTCGATGTTTGGTGAATGCGAGGTGGATATATGCGAATATTTAAGAAATCGAGGGGGTTGATGGGTGGTAGCCCTGTTGGGACTCAGAAATGTCATATTTTCATCCACCTTTTCCTTCACTATTCCTTACATTTCATCATTCCATTAACCTTTTATCATATCATTTTCATAAATGCATTTGGGTTTCACCTTCTTATTTTCCATTTTATTCATTCTTGTATTATAAATGAATTTATGATTAAATATTAAAAAATATACATACATATATATATATATATCTCAAGAATATGTGAGCTTTGTAATGTGTAGGAAATATGTGAAGGATTAATTCCAAGATACGTCTCAAATATCTCCTCCACCATATTAAGGAGATAATTATTCAAGCATATTCCTAAGGAGAAGATCATGGAGGATTTGGTTGGCATATCTTATCCAAGATATGTGAGAGATGTGTGGAGGATTCAAAGGGATAATATTTTGTAATAATGGGAAATTAGTTGAGAGTGCTTGAGAGAATATTGGATATGTAATTATGAGATGGTTATCTTCCTCATGTATATAAGAGAGTGCTCTCTCTTCATTTTCATGATAGAAAGGGGGAGAATAGAGAGATAGAGTTTTTGAGTTTTTGAGTTCATGATTTGTAATTTGATTCTTGTAATATAATTTGAGATAGCTTTATTGTTGTGAGCTCACATATTTTGTTTGTCATTCAATTCTTCACATGTTGTATTGCTTTTCCTTTATGCAATTTCCTTCTTTCATAGTTAATGTTTCAATGCCTTCTTAGATTAATTTGATTCCAGTAATTTAGATTAAATTAGTTCCACTTCAGTCCTGCATATATAGTGCATGTGTCTCGTAAGCCTACGAACCTCGGATTGACAAATTAAATAGTTGGGTAAGTACTAAAATAGAATTAAACGATAATATTTTCACCCAACATTTTGGCGCCATTGCCGGGGAGGCATGATGGATTGAAGTTTAGTTTGATTTTTCATGCAAGTGTGTTTAGACATGTTCCTAAATCCGAGGTGTTAAGGCAGTAAGACGTGGGGAACAGCCTACGCATCGCATTCGAGATACCGTAACGGGCTCGACCTCTTATGGATCAGGGCATGTAGGGTGTGTTTACATTTATGCAAGTGTGAATTTCAATTTTTGCAAGTGTGTTTGATTTTCGCAACTCTGAAGAGTGTTTGATGAATTCATGGTTCATGGTTGTAATTGAAGAATTCAATTACTAAATTAATGAGAAATCCTTGTAAGAGGGTTTAATTGAGTATTGAATTCAAGATTATCTCTGTGATCTTTGTTTTTTTTTTAATTTTTAGTGTGCTGATTTGGAAGAGTTTTTGTGAACTAAAACTGTGTAAAAGGATTAAAAGCTCAAACAATTATTAGCACTCTATTTTTAGTATGTAAGAATTCCTTTTTCAACATGGTTTAACAATGAGTTTCAGCTTGGAACTACTCACTCAGATCTTAGCAGAAGTCGGGATCTCTTCTTCCTTGGAAGAGGAGATCTTGACAAGAATTAAAGGTTCAAATACTCCCCAAGAAACAAATGAAGATTCAATATCTGAAGAATCCTGCATATATGATGGTGAACAATCATTCGAACAGGAGATTAAGGAAGAAGAACAACAGATCGAGGGAGAACAACAGGAGTTACAATATTATCTAAGTGAGAGAAACTGTGCCTATCAAAGCTTTATCGAACAATGGTTCCAGGTAAGTACTAGATTAGATTCATATTTTTATTTTTTAGTTGATTTGCAGTTACAACAACTAGACTCATTCACTATCGAATATTTTCATCCATCATTTAAAAAATTGCTACTGGATATATTGTTGTTACTGCTACGTGAATGGCTTCACTGGAAGTTTAATTACACGTAACTAATTTTTTTTTATTAGTATAGAGTAGGTAGGCTTTCATTTTTAGTTTTTGCTTTCATTTTCAGTTTTTCTTTTACCTAGAATAAGTATGCTCTCCTCCGCGCTTAGTGCGATCACGAGGATCAGAAAATAGGGATGATTTAGACTAATTTCAGGAATAAATAAATGTTTTGCAATATGCTTGATCAAAAACATCTTTCAATATGCAAATCATTGTGTCCATTTGTTAAAAAAATTCAGTCTAGAGAAAGTTTAGTTTCTTTCTAAATTTTAGTTTTTCATTGATTAAAAAAAAAAAAAAAAAAAATTAAAAACTAACCATTTTTGTTTTTGGGTTAATTTCATTTTTTTAGACTTTCAATAATTTTTAAAAAAAAATTCTAAGATAGGATACAATTTCATTTCTTCAAAAAAAAAAAAAACAAAACAAAAAAAAAAACAATTTTAATAAAAAAAATAAAAACAAATCATAAAAAAAAAAAAAAAATTTAAAAAATGAAATAAAATAAAATAAAATATAAAATATAAAAAATATAAAACAACCAACCAACGCACTCACAAAAACGCAAAGACTTCGTACTTTCAAACGCTATTCACTGTGGATTATGGCCTCCATCTCACGACGTCGCTGTTCATCTTCCAAGTCAACAGCAGCCTTATCACAGCTCGGCAACCTTACAGCGCTCTTTGCTCACGACGCTCCAACTTATCTGTTCCACGGCTGGTGCACGCAGAAACGGTTCACGCTGAATATAACAAAGCACTGGTATTAAGTAGTTTCATGCCCCTTCTTATGCCATGATCACCTCCTCACCCTTCACCATCGCCGCTCCCTCAGAAAGCACACAAAATCTGCAAAAATCCATAAGAAAATCGGGCTATCTGAGAAAATCAAGCTTTTTATCCACAAAGTAAGGAAGAGATAACACCAATTCATCTGAATCATGCACCATCGAGATCTCAGCCTGAGAATCATGCAATTTATAATGGATTATACCTCGCCTAACGTCGCTCCTGGTCTAAGATCTCCAGTAACCGAGGAATAAAAAAATTCACTGAACCATTGTGTCATTAATTTCAACACTATTCTTCATTTCTGACGATGTGGGCCTTGATGCTGATCACTGCAAAGTGCTGGTTAACATTGAACAGCAGAGCCCTGACATTGCCCAGGGAGTTCATGGACACTTTACCAAGAGGCCTGAGGAGATTGGAGCTGGTGACCAGGGTCACATGTTTAGATATGCAACTGATGAGACCCCAGAGCTGATGCCCCTGACCCATGTGCTGGCTACCAAGCTGGGATCGAAGCTCACCGAGGTCAGAAAGAATGGAACCTGTCCCTGGTTGAGGCCTGATGGGAAAACCCAAGTGACTATTGAGTACCGAAACAAAGGGGGTGCCATGGTTCCTGAGCGCATTCACACTGTTCTCATCTCCACTCAGCACGATGAGACAGTGACCAATGACCAGATTGCGGTAAATTTGAAGGAACATGTGATAAATTCGGTGATTCCTGAGAAGTACCTGGACGAGAATACCATATTCCACTTGAACCCGTTTGGTCGATTTGTGATCGGAGGGCCTCATGGAGATGCAGGCCTCACTGGCAGGAAGATTATTATTGATACTTATAGAAGGTGGGGAGCTCATGGACGAGGTGCATTTTCTGGAAAGGATCCCACCAAGGTGGATCGTAGTGGTGCCTATATCGTCACTTGGAGAGGTACATGGGGGTATGGTATGAAATCGCTTCGATGCCGTCTCTTTTTCAGCCGAAGAATGACTCGGACACCAGAGCTACGTATTCATTCAATAAAGACAGCACTGTGCATGTGCTGAACGAGACTTTTGTGGACGGGAAGAAAAGCTCCATCGAGGGAAGTGCGTACAAAGTTGATCCTAAAAGCGATGAAGCCAAATTGAAAGTTAAATTTATGGTGCCTCCCTTTCTCCCCATTATTCCAGTCTATGGGAATTACTGGGTTCTACTGCTGTCAACTGCACACACACGGGGCCGAGCCACTAGTCGGGTAAACTGTTGGCCAAAACCATCATTTGATCAGGACCAAAATTAATTAAAACTGTGGAGCGACTACCATAAGTTTTCAAATGAGCTTCGTGCTAGTACTAAAGCATCAAGAAATCAAACAGTCTGGCTTGAAGGATCTACTTGTTCCAGTGCCAAGCAGTAAAATAAGATTTGGTTTCATTACACGGAATGGATTTCACAGAGCTGGAGCGTCGCCAAACTCGCATTTTACAGAGAATTAGCTTTCTGGAGAATTCTGTTTCGTGTTTACCTGATCAAAAGCATCAGTTTGACGATCGGTCTTCAGATGATAGCCACGCGAATGACACTCTGCCTGCGGAGCAGCGCTTGGGAATGTTGATGAGAGCGAGAGGTGTGACGACATTTCAGTTCAAAAGAGTCGCTTCCGACTACTATGACAGATCCTTTGAAGAGAGGCGGGACATACTTGGAGCTCAATCCATTGATCATCTCTGCAAGAGCATCGTCATGGTAAAGCTGGATGGATAAACATTATAGGCACCAATGGAGGATGAGGTAATGGTAATTATTTTCTTTGGACGTTGAATAAAAAAAAAAAAAAAACGTTGATGAATTTGTATAATTAAAAACGTTGATGAGTTTGTAAAATTTAATTTAGGGTTAGTTTTTATTTTTTATTTTTCTTTTTAATTTGTTAAAAAAAAAAATCAACACCAAACATAAATGACAAAATAAAAATTTTCATTTTAATTTTGTTATTAAAAAAAAAAAAAAAATTTTAAAAAAAAAAAAAAAATCAACATAATAAAAAAAATTGCCCTCATTCATTTACATAAAAATTCATAAACTAACTACTTGTTCCCTAACAAATACAAAAGCCTTTTCAAATGTTTTAAATCAATTTTCCTGCAAACCAATAAAAACATTTTGAAAAAGTATTGAACAATCAATGATTACATTGCATGAGGACATGCAATAATTCTAGTTGGGGGGAAATAAAAGTATGTTGGATTTTATCATTTATTTTAAAGTGAATTTATGGGCAAAAGTTAGGATGCATATACTAACAAGATAAATGAGATTGGTGTTGTGTAGGTCAACAGGAAGCTTATGCAGAAAGTTCAACATTACAATGCGACACCTTTTTTTCATCCACAATTAGTGTAACTTCGAAAAATAATTAAAAAAAAAAATGGACATTTCATAAATTCTTGAAAATGAGCTAATTTGTTTTTGAGTCACTTCATACAGGAATGATCGATGGAGATGGCACACAAAGGCGAAAATTTTTATGCAGGTATTGAAGACAATCATGAAGGCGAGATCTCTAGAGAACACATGCATCATGTCGTGACATTTACCATTACACAAAAACCCTTTTGCATCATGACATGATTACTCAAATTTTTCCTTCCAAGTGCCTAAATCATTCCTATGTTGCAGCCCATCTTCCATTTCCTTATCTTTCACGACTTCATGCACGCCTATTTTTCTGAATCGCATACATTCCTTTATTCTTTTCAATTTATTTTTGCCTTTTAGTTTGCCTTCTGAATAAAACGCATTCCCTTTCCATGATTACATTGCCTTGTTTTCCTAGCCATGTTGATCCACACTGCTTGTCCATGAGTTCTTTCCATTTATAGTCCTACCAAATATTTTTGTACAAACTTGCGTTGACTGATGTGGGATTCCTTAAGGCCCACCTTTCAACAAGTCTTGCCCCATCGACATCAGCACCTTATCTGGGAAATAGACTAGAGTTCATTTTGGGTACCTTGAGACTTGCATGCCTCAATGGCAAGTTCTCTCGCTGACAATCATGGGAATACATCAATGTCCCTTGATCGTCAGATCTTGCAAATGGCTCGACGTCAACCCCTTTATTCGCATTTCGCAAGATGTACTCGGGTACCTTGGCACTCATTGACATCAATGGTGAGTTTTCCTCGCATTGGTTAACGGCATGCATCAATGGCCGGTAATCCAATGATCTCTTTTCATGCTCGACATCAACACATTCTTTCGCATGATTAGACTTGTACTATCAGTTTTGTAGCAGATGAAGACTATACACTTTTTTACGACTCCCTCAGCAGTTACAGCAGCATGAATTCTGATCTATGAGAGTACTACAATTCCACTTTTAGCGTTTATATTTTCCATGATTCAGCATCAGTAGTTCAGATTCCTTCATTTCCCAGGATCTAGTTACAACAACATCAGTCACATTTTCCTGATCCAGCAGCAGCAGCAGCTACATTCCTATTGCATAGTTCATCATTCTTGGGTAAGTAGAGGTATGTTGTTTTCTAATCTTTAATCATGCAATTCCTTATATGTTGATTTGAATATTTTGGAAAATTCCCTCACCATGCTACATTTCCTTTCATGAGCCATGTCAAGTTGCATGAACACATGCAACCAATTCAGTTGGGGGGGGGAACTATATTCACCACATATTCACTACCATGATTCCATTTCTTCACCACTATCACTCCATTTTTTTTCTCATTTACCATTCACCAACATTTATTTTCCAACGATACTTTGTTGCACTTTGCTTCATACGCATTAAAATACATATTGGCATGCTTCATTAATATTACAAAAGGGCTTTCTTATGCACATTATGATTTCCAGTGAATGTTTATATTATTATTGCAGCAAGAGAACATAAAACGAAATGAATGTTGTTAACACAAGAACCAACATTCTTTGTATTCATGAGAACCAACCAAAAGAAAAGAGAACATAAAACGAAATGAATGTTGTTGACACAAGAACCAACATTCTTTGTATTCATGGTTGTCACACAAGAACCAACCATAAGAAAATGTAAGTTGTTACTCATGTATTTCACATATCCTGGAAACATTCATTATTAAAAGACATCATCATGTAAAGCCAAAGTTCAAGATGCCAAATGTTCTTAAAGAGACCCATGCATGGGTGCATGAGGACATGCAACAAGTTCAGTTGGGGAGGATGTTGGGACTCAGAAATGTCATATTTTTATCCACTTTTTCCTTCACTATTCCTTACATTTCATCATTCCATTAACCTTTTATCATATCATTTTCATAAATAAATTTGGGTTTCACCTTCTTATTTTCCATTTTATTCATTTTTGTATTATAAGTGAATTTATGATTAAATATTAGAAAATATACATATTTTTATATTAAATCTCAAGAATATGTGAGCTTTGTAATGTGTAGGAAATATGTGAAGGATTAATTCCAAGATATGTCTCAAATATCTCCTCCACCATATTAAGGAGATAATTATTCAAGCCTATTCCTAAGGAGAAGATCATGGAGGATTTGGTTGGCATATCTTATCCAAGATATGTGAGAGAAGTGTGGAGGATTCAAAGGGATCATATTTTGTAATAATGGGAAAGTAGTTGAGAGTGTTTGAGAGAATAGTGGATATGTCATTATGAGATGGTTATCTTCTTCAAAGGTGGGAGGAGTGCTTCCCTTCTGGGGAATGGAATAAATAGAAAGGGGGAGAATAGAGAGATAGAGTTTTTGAGTTCATGATTTGTAATTTGATTCTTGTAATATAATTTGAGATAGCTTTATTGTTGTGAGCTCACATATTTTGTTTTTCATTCAATTCTTCACATGTTGTATTGCTTTTCCTTTATGCAATTTACTGCTTTCATAGTTAATGTTTCAATGCCTTCTTAGATTAATTTGATTCCAGTAATTTAGATTAAATTAGTTCCACTTTAGTCCTGCATATATAGTGCATGTGTCTCGTAAGCCTACGAACCTCGGATTGACAAATTAAATAGTTGGGTAAGTACTACAACAGAATTAAACGATAATATTTTCACCCAACAGTCTTCAAAGGAAAAAAACCACAAGTGGTTATCGTGAAAGAAATAGGTGGTAAACGAAATTAGTTGGACGAATGCGATCCAATAGAGCTCGACCATGTGGAGGAGAGAGGAAAAGGTGAAACCACCTATTTCGCGTGGTTAGGAAAGTGTTATGTTCGCGCAAATAAAAATGTGATATCGTCTTTTGATCATCGAATTGAATGATCGGGATGCGAACGACTGCGATTTGTTAGTGAAGTTGCACGACATTAGGGCATGGGGCCCAGGGTTTGATATGCAGCGGGACAAATTTAAACTTTATAAATATATATATTTATAACATTAAAAACCTTATTTATAAGATTGGCGGGGGGGTAATGTTATATGTTTTAAATTAAAACATTAATGAATGTTTTAACCAATGGCGCGGGTATGGATTTTAAACATTACAAATGGGTATTCATAACGTAAAAGCATTGCTTTATTTTTTATTGGTAAGATATATATATATATATATATATATATATATATATATATAGATGGTTAATAAAACATTTTTACGTGTTTTAAAACCATAGGGCGAGGGATTATAATATAGATATGTTTAAACCTATGTGGAAAAGGGCGGGGGTTTATTTAACATGTGGGATAAATAAACATAGGTTTAAACTTAAAATAAGTGGGTTTGGGGATATTAATTTATACAGAAATTAATATATACGGGAAGGGTTGTTTTATATAGGTATTTAATACTTTAGGTTAGAAGTTAATATGAAATGGAGATGTAATGTATGAAATGAATTTAAAATAAATAGACTTAAACCAAGTAAAGTGTAAAATAGGCCATTTAACATAATTTGGCCCATTTTGATTCTTTACACATGAACTTAGGAAAAAATGTATTCTGTAGGTTTTTGAATGTTTTTTGAATGAAAATGAAATTAATTAAGTAGGGTTTTTACTTTCACTAAGCAAAAAAGGTATTTTACTTAGGAAAAGGGATCATAGTTTTGGAAAAGGGTGAATATGATGATGAAATGGGTTCTATGTAGGGAATTTGATATTTTTAACCAATCAGTTACTAAGCCTTGGGTCCGGTCCCAACAGAAGTCATAGAAATGCTCTGAGCCTCTTTAACTGAAGATTTGAATATCGGATCATTGTGGGGGAGGGGAAATTAGTAATTTTTACTTGATGATGCTTTATTACATGCCTTGCACAACTGCTTTCTACCTGCCCATCATTATTTCTAACATTTTTTACTTCATTTTCATGGGTGTATTTAAGCTTGTAACCCTAAATCCATTTTTCTTTCAAAACATAAAAAACTATCTAAGTCTAACCTTATTTCATCTGAGGGCTCAGATTAAACTATTGAGCTCCTCATTTATTCTCTAACTATCTACTAATTTTTTCAAGTTTATACTGTTTGACATATCTTTATTCTCTATCTTAAAACATAAAATTCAATGAAAAGTTAAGATTAAAGTGTTTAACTTATCATGGATTATGGAATTTATTGACAATCTGCACATAATCATTATTCTTGCTGTAAAAATAAATAGTAGTGGCATTTTGACTTTATCACTTTCATATCTTATTTTATCTCTTTTTCTCTTTTGGGGTCCATTTTGTTTTTATCTTTTCTTTTCTAAGTCCTTTGATATTTCTTTTAGGACTTTTACCCTCTTTTCATTTTTATTTTTTATTTTCAAATATGGGAAAACAACTTGCAAAAAGCAAGGTATGTACATATTTACAAGACTATCAAATTCAATTCAAAAATTATGAACCCTATTATTATAGGACCCTAACACTAACATCACATCCTCTTTCACTGTTGCTTTTCCTAGTCTAATAACTACTCCCTCTGTTGAATTTTCAACAAGTATTGTCACTGCCAATATGGCTAGAGTTCCTCCTCCCCCTCCTCATGCAGGTCTTGCTAGATATGCCTCTCTCTTTTTTCATGCCCTACTTCATGATCTCCCACAAGGATATTCCACTAGGATAAAGACCTTTGTAGGCAAAGAGGGAGTTACTGTAGAGAAGCATGTTCACCAATTCAATGATTTTATAGACTTAGAAGAGGTAGATGATGAAGATGTCAAAATGAGGTTGTTTGTGCAAAGTTTTATTGGTGAAGTGAGAAAGTGGTTTAAAGCCTTAGCCCCAGGAAATTTGCAGAATTGAGATCAATTGGAGGATATATTTTTGAGAAAATGGGGAAGTAAAGTAAACCCTATTCAAGCCTTAATTGAATATAATAACTTGAATAATATAATAATGATTCAGTCCAATACTTTTCAAAGAGATTCAATAATTTTTATAATTCTATTATGTCTCATATAAAACCTCCTCCAGGGACTGCCTAATTACATTATGATGAAGCCTTTGATTATGGTTTTTCCATTCTATTGAGAGAGAGAGAATCTGCCACTTTGGATGATATGAAAAATTATGTTGTGAAATTTGAGGTTAATATGGTTGCAACAAAGAGGTCTAATATTGAAAAGGGAAGATTGAAAGAAGAAGAACAACCCTCTACATCTTCGGATGTGTAATTTGACACCATGATGAAAACCATAGAGAGGCTTATGGATATTCTTTCTCTTGGAAACAATCCTCCTCATGCTGCACAACAAGAAACACATATTAGAAATCCTCATTATAGTAGACCTCGAATTCAACAGAGACCAAGAGATAATAGAAATAAGCCTAATCAACAAGTTAGGCCTCCTTTTCAACAAAACTTAGAGGATGAAGAAGAAACACAACCAGAAATTGAAGAGGATATCATTCACTATTTGGATGAAGATGAAGCATGGATGTTGTTAACAAAATAGGAATATGATGAATCTAGCAATGACATAGGGAATCAAGAAACTGAAAAACAATATGATTACTTGAAAGGCTATCATCGTGCTATTTTTGAAATTCAAAAACAATAGAACCTTAGGAATAGAAATGTTCCTATAGTAGGTAATGAAAATCACCCTAAGAAGGATGGTCAAAAGGTTGTTGAACATAAAAAATATACCCCTGTTAGCAAAGAAATTAAAAAAACACAATCGGATCTCAATCTAGAAAATGAAATTTCGAAGATCAAAACTGTTGTCCCTTTTGGTGAGATCATAGAAGTCATTGAATATAGAAGGAAAATTATCAAGGTGCTTAATAACTAGCCTGGAACCTCTGATATTTTGAATTTGCAAGAAGATCATCCTACTATCTTCTTAGGACCAAGAGTAGAAGATTATCAAAATGAGGAAGTTCCACCTTTCTATGGGAGCCTAAACATTCATGACATGACTTTACATAATGCTATGTTAGATTCAGGGGCATCTCATAACTTAATTCCTAAGTTCATCATGGAGAGAATGGGTTTATACATAACTAGACCATACAAATACTTTTTCTCATTTGATTCTAAAAGGGTTCAATGTATTGGTATAATTAAGTATGTGGTTGTTGTTTTAGCTCAATTACATGCTAAGACTATATTAATGGACATAATTGTGGCTGATATCCCTCCAAAGTTTGGCAGGTTATTATCTAGATTTTGAGTTGCCAAAATCAAGGGAACCATGCAAATGGACATGACTTATGCCACTATCCCTATTTTTTGCAAGAAAATAAAGTTGTATAGAGATTATAGAATGGCATATATGATAAAAAAACAAATAAAAACCTCAAAAATTCCCAGTCTATGCAATGGAAATTGAGTTAGGATCTTCCATCCTTTTCAATGAAATCACTAATGAAGCAGAAAATTAGCAATTAGAAAAAAGTCAACAAACAAAAAATCAGCAAGTTGAAGAGGTTAATAAAGAGGGTTGGTGGCACATGGATTTTGATGGCAATGTTGGAAGAGAGGGAGTTGGTGCAGGCATGTGGATTATCAGCCCAAGCGATGAGAGTAAGTTTTTCTCTTACAAATTTATTTTTTATTGTGAAAATAACATGGCTGAATATGAGGGATAAAGTTGAGTTTAACCTATGTCTTGCGGTAGGGTTTCTCTCAGGAGGGCTGTTGTGGCGATCGCTGACACCATGTTCACAACCACCGCTTCTGCTTCAAATGTCTTTGGTTGCGCTATGAAGATCATGGACGAGCTTGAAGAGGCAATAGATGCAGCTCTTGGATGCAGATTGCGGATGGCCTTTTCTAGGTCGTTTTCTTCCCATTGCATTGAAGTTGCTCCCACTGAAGCAGACACTGACAGGAAAGATCCTGCGGCTACAGAAATCCATGCCACTGTGGCGCTTGTCTCAAAGAATGCAAGTGTTTACATCAGGGATGAGTTCTCGGTCTGGTCCTATAATATTGTCCTCCACAATGCTATAGGAGCCACTGCCTTGCCTCATTTCAGACTGGCCTCTCGGATCTGCTCTCTCGATGCGATGAGGAGTCTCATTTAGCATGAAAAAATATAACTTGGTTCAACACTGACAGCCAGAAGTCCTCCCTTAACAGGAAAACATATCGGGCTAAGGACGTCACAGACCAAGCAAGAAACACCATTCTAACTTCCACATTGACAGATAACAATCAAGATTTCTCTACTCTACTCTATCCTGCTTTCAAAATCCAGATCTCTCTTCTCTTGCGCCGATCCATGTTGCTTTGGGTCCGCTCAATGGATAGAGTTCAGCAGATCCTACTTGCCCTTGAGTACATGCTAGGGATCCCCACGGCTCTTTAGAGACTTCTTTACGAAGGTAAACAACTTGATGCCTCTTTCCCCCTTTCATTCTACAACATTGAAAGAGATGCTTCTCTAGTTTTATCCCTTCATTTACGAGGAGGGGCCACAGGAAATTCCTCTACTGCTCCAACCTTCTTCTACAAGGATGTTTTTCATGCATAGCCCAAGAAATATGCCCGAACCCCTGAGGCCCCCAAGCCTTTTTTGGTTGATAAATTAGAGGAGATCCCCTCCATTGAGATCTCCCATCCAGATCTAGCTGATCAGCTTCAAAAATTTGTAGAAACTGCTATCATATGCAGATTTAGTGGACTATGGCCTTGCACAAAGGAGATCTATGAGTGGATCTATCACAAATGGACCCAAAAATGCAAGATCAGCTTCTACTCAAAGGGTTTCTTCATAGTCCTATTTGATCACATCGAGGATTATCATGAGGCCCTAATAGGAGGCCCGTGGTTTTGGGGAACAACAGGGCTCTTCATTACCCCCTGGTTCCCTGATTTCAACCCAGCAACAACAGTCATTACCAGGACTCCATTTTGGGTCAGGGTTCCCAATTTACCTGCACACTTATGGCACCTCTCAGTTTACAGAGGTATAGGTAACACCCTAGGACGCTATCTAACTACAGATCACTTTCAGGAGTCACAAGGCCTATACACTTACTGTGGAATTTGTGTGGAAATAGACATAAGTAAAGGGATGCCAGACCAAATTAGTCTCAATATAGGGGAATTCGTATGGACACAGATCCTAGACTATGAGAATACAGCCTTCCGTTGCTGCCATTGTCACCAAACAGGGCACCTTTAGCATACTTGCCCCACATTCCTCGGAAAAAAAAAAGGAAAAAAATTCAAAATCCAAATCCAAAAGATAGATTCCTTGTATCCTTCCTCCCTTGGATGACTCTGAGTCCTTGAGTTCAGAGGATGAATAGCTAGAGGTAGACACATTTCATGCTCACCAGAAGACAGATTAGCCATCCGCTGCTCCTAAGGATCTTCCAGACACAACGATCTCTCAAAAACACACTCATGAGACCTCCTCCTCAGATTCAGATAAGGAGGCACCTTCCTCAGACAACTCCTATCTTCATGTGGTTCTTTCCCATCCACCCCATGACATATGGGTAAAATTTCTCAAAAAGAAAGGGAAAAAACCTCGCCAGGAGGCTTCTACCCTTTCTGGATAGTTTCGAGCTCTTTTCATCTCACTCGCTTTGTCTTGTCTCTTAGCCCTTCTGCTTGTTTCTCTTTTTCTCTTCGGGACCGAGGTTGATAGTTCATCATTTCCAATTAGCCCATTTATTTCCTCTCTTGGTTGTAATCACACACTGTACTATATGTTTACTTAATAGAATTATTCTTATTCAGAAAAAATAAAAATTAAAAATTAAAAAAAAAACATGGCTGAATATGAGGCTCTATTTTTGGGTCTAAAAGTTTTGAAAAGTTTAGGTGCTAAGAGAATTTCATTTTTTGGTGATTCGGAGTTAGTTATAAAAGAAGTAAAAGACACTTATCAAACTAAAGATGTCAGAATGATGGAATATAGAAATCTGATCCTTGAAATGCTTGAAAATTTCGAAGAACATAATTTCACCCTCAAGTCTAGAGATCAGAATACTATTGTGGATTCCTTGGTTATCTTAGCTAGCTTATTTACCATTCCTATTCATCCTAGTAGGAGGTATGAAGTTCAAGTTAGACATAGGCTAGCCATTACTAATAACATAACAAATTGGAAAGTGTTTGACAATGATCAACAAGTCAGAAATTTTCTTGAATTAAAGGAGTTTGAAAACATCCAAGTTGACAAACAAAACATGTTTGCTGAAACCAAATCTAATTCAGAGGTTATACAACTAAAAAAAATAAATAAATTAATTAATTAATTAAAATAAATAATAAAACTAAATAAAACTAAATAAAACTAAATAAAATTAAAAAAATAAAAATAAATAAAAAAATAAGAATTATATTCCTAAAGGTTGAATCCCTCTTGAAAAGTTATTCAATCAAAATGATGTGGTTAAGAGTCTATTAGCACTAGTATTTGCATCCCACCCATCCCGCTTTATTTTACTCTGTTTTCACCTCATCTCCGTCATTATCATTAACCTCACTTCGTTTTTTACCATTTTCACATTTTTTCCCAAGGGTTCCCAAATCATCATTTTCCACAAGCACTAAACCCTAATTTCCTCTCCCATTGAGCTAGGGTTTGCTATGGAATCATAGACATCTGAGCAAAGGAGGCATAAGGGAGGTCATTTCAACAAGAATGAAGCCATACCAACTCATAAACATCATGCCTCCATCATTTTCCAAGAAGTCATTCAAAGAGTCAAATCATTTGCCACTCATAGGGCCAGTTTTGCTTCAAAATATGTTTCCAATCAAACAGAGATGAGTTTGACAAAAGTGAGAGAGGTTTTTGTCCATCATAGGTCAAAAAAGAAAACCCCTCCTTCAATTTTTACACAGGTATCGTGGTTTGGGAGAAATTTCAAAAATATCGGTGCCCCTAAACATTACTCCCTATCCCCTCCCCATATCACATATCCCTATCAACCATATCCCTCAGTTTTCCTTTCCCATTTCCCTTCCCTAATCCCTAGGGTTTTGACAAAAACATCATGGCAACAGAAGAAGAAAACACATCATTGAGTGAAGGAGAGGAAACAGAGGTAAGGAGACCACATAAAGGTGGAAGAGTACTAAGCTAATAAATATAATGACTTGTTGAGGACGAAGGTCAAACTTCATGCATAGAAAGAGAAAATTGCATTGGCCAAGATCAAAAGAGCCAATGCCAAAATTGAAGATTCGACCAAGGAGGAGGGAAAAAAGATGGACATCCTTGTTGAGGCTTCCCTAAAAGATTAAACACACCTACCTCAACCATTCAATTAGTTTTGGAGCATTTTCAACTTGTTGTCAAATTCTAGAAATCTCTATGTTTTTTGAAGCAATTATTTAGCATAAAATTGGGCATTTGCGTAGTGCCCTACGCGCTATGAAAATAATTAGCACACTTTTTGAGGAGAAGGAAGGCACCATTGGATTCATAATGACTCCTAGGTCTCATAAAACCATGTTTCCAGCCTTGGTTTTCATTTTTTATGGGTGAAAATCCCAAAAAACCACCAAAAATGACCTTTCTGCCCCTTTTTTCACCTTGGCACTGTGCAAATACCAATATTAGGAGATTGGATTTTTGAGGGGGGTAATGACCTTCATTTTGAAACATAAAGGAAGATATGTAAACTAGACTTGAAGGGCTTTCCAATGAGTTATAATGGGCCCAATTTGGACACCATAAAGGCCTCTAACAGTGGCCTGCAAGATGGAGGACGCAAATGCACAGTGGATGGCACAAATGTCAAATTTGTTGATTTTTTCCAAAATTCTCTCAAGTTTTGAATTTTCTTCAGCAAATCATCTTTCTACTCATGTAATTAATGATGGTAAAATTTAATTATGTCTTATATTACTTATCTAGGTTAGATTCATCGGGTAAAAGTCATTGATGAGTCGTGATGAATCAGTTGAATGTAATGAGGAGTGAGTCACTTGGACCACCCTACACTCTAGGTTTCAATTCAGAATTTTGTGGATCAGCTCCTCAACTTAGGGATTCGACCCCTGGGGTTGGGAGAGGTTGTTTGAGGCCTATATATTTTACTTTTTTACTCGTTTTCAAATTCTGGAATCAGTTTGATGTTTTGCTAGTTTTATCAAGGAAATTTTGTACTTAGTTTGGCCAAGCTAATAAAGAGGAGTTTCAGCTACTTTTATGGGATACTTGTGGTATTGAATGTCTATCATTGTTTATTCTTCAGTATCATATGTTTGAAAGTATTGTATTCCAGTGTTCATTTAATTTATATGTTATGATCTTTTACAAGTTAGATAATAAAAGTACATGTTTTCACATGTTCTGTTTTGGGTAACTGTTCATATTTTGTTCACCTTCTTCTATCTAAGAAAAATACATCTCCTATGCTTTTCTTAGCCTTCTTACAGCTTCAACACCATTCCATAACCATTATTTTCAAGTGATAAGCATTTTACCTACCTTGCCCCATTAATCCCTGCAACCCTAACTCATTTTCCCTGACCTAGCTTTCCTTGACCTAATTCCTTCATCCAGTGATTCCCCAACCAAAATCAATTCAAAACAACCCCTGCACTCTATATCTAGCCTAAAAACCCTAATTTCTGTAGCCCTCCTGGCTATGACCCTTTTGGAGAGAGCCCTCTCCGGCTTGATGGGGCTAGCTATCAAGTCAAAATCTTGGTTTTTGGTTACCTCTGTTGGGATTCCTTCCTCAAATTCGGGAATCTGGCGGAGTGATAACATTTTGGCGCCATTGTCGAGGAGGCGGAAAGACAAATCTTCCCTGGGAAAGAACAACAAAGATTTAGATCTAATTGTTGATGGTGAATAACAGTTGGACATATATGAAGGCTGAACCATTCACATGGCGACTCCACTGCACGACGATTAGTAGCTTCAAGAATTTTCAAGATGGAAACTGTTGCAAGAAGGTATTCTCCCATGAGCCGGGATCACATTTCAGGTTTCCCAAATAAAATTGCTGAGCTAGATTGGAAAATGAATTTTCCTATGTTTAAAGATGATGATAGGAATGTTAAATTTCACATGCATACACGCAAGTTAAAGGTTGAATTTCCTGAAGATTGTCTTTTAAAGATGTTCATGGCTTCTCTTGAAGGAAAAGCATGATCTTGGTATGAAAGTTTGCCACCTGCCAATATTTGTTCTCTTAGATTTTTCCATTCAAGATTTAATGAAGAATACAATGAATCCTACCCTTCTTTGTCTTTTGTAAATAATTTTTGTGAACAATTTGAGGTTTTCATTCAAAACCTAGAGGATACTTATGATGATAATGAGTTCATGGATGAAGAGATCTTGGAGGCTTTGCGTGACAATCCTTTTCATCACCAAAAACCGTAAGTGTTTTCTCTCATGGAAGAAAAAGATGATGTATATTGTCTTGATGTTCATAAATACTTCCCACAGGAGACAATTCTTGCTGCAGTACAAGAAGTTGATCAACCAAAGGTTAAAGAAGATATTCAATATCCTTGTGAATCTTTAGGAGAGAGAAGAAAATTACTATGTTATAAGAAAAAAACAAAAAGTGCTTTCTCCTATGTCTGAAGATGAGATAGATCAACTCCTAAAAATTCATATTACAGTCCAAGCTAAAGCAGGTTTTCAATGTTCACATATTCAAGAAAGTTTTGATAAAACTTCTTCCATTTTTGTAATTGAAAATATAGGTTTGAATGAGGACAATTCTGGAACTAGATTTATAGATCATCATGAAAAAAATCAATCTCCTTTTTCAATGTTCATATTTGATGAAGTTTCTCCTGAACCTGATTTGCCTAAGTACGATAAATCTGAAGATAATTTCGATGAGGAGCTTGATGAAACTATACAGGAAATTGTTGTGAGTAAACCAATTTATGATGATGATTTCCTGCAAGGAGATTAGCTAGCAGATACTGCTTTCTTTCATGAAGATGACAGGGCTTTCATGTTTGATAATCTTGAAGAATGTTTCTTGTTTAAGGATGACTTAGACTATGAATTTGAAGAGTATAAACCAGAGAGAGACAAAATGCCAGAGATTGAGTTAGAATTTCTCATGCTTAAGAAATTTTCAGCCAACACTCATATAGCATAAGGTTATACTTCCCTATGCCTTCATATCGATCAACAACCAAGTGTCATTTCAGATTAGAATGAAGGGAGTACTTGTGTTTTTGTTGTTGGATATCAAGACAAGGTAATGCTTCAGGATTTTCAAGATCCCTTCAGCAGTATTTTGCAATCAATGGAGAAGATGAATGTTGTCTCGTTTGTCAGCATAAACCTTGGTTTCAGTTTTTATTATGAGGTGCCTACATGTACATCATTCTGCTTGCTCGAGGAAAATGAGAGCAGAACTTCAGTAAGTATTCATCTCATGGATTGGTTACACTGGAAGGATCATTTCACCTAATCAGCAATTGTACAGTAGATTAGAGTAGATTGGTATCATTTCAGTTTGATTTTATTTTATTTTTAGTGGCAAGTTTCTTTCAATTTCAATTTTTAGAAAGTGTTGATAGAATTCATCAAGGTTTGAGGCCCGAAGTGAAGGCCATAAGGATTTGATGATCTGTTAGTGTGGTTTGAAGTTTCTAGTGTGTTTTTAGTTTCATTTTTAGTTTCATTTTACAGATTGGACTCCATTTCCCAATGGATAAGGCACTGATCTACAAATTCAAAGATCTCCAGTTCTTGACACCTCCTCAAAAGGAGATATCATCCCCAGCTGGAGCCGATGTTAGCACTGGTATTTGCATCTCACCTATCCCACTTTATTTTACTCTTTTTTCAACTCATCTCCGTCATTATCATTGACCTCGCTTCGTTTTTCACCATTTTCACCTTTTTTCCCAAGGGTGCCCAAATAATCATTTTCCAAAAGAACTAAACCCTAATTTACTCTCCCACTAAGCTATGGTTTGCTATATAATTAGAGACATATGAGAAGAGGAGGCATAAGGGAGGTCATTTTAACAAGCATGAAGCCATACCAACTCATAAACATCATGCCTCCATCATTTTCCAAGAAGTCATTCCAAGAGTCAATTCATTTGCAACTCATAGGGCCAGTTTTTCTTCAAAATATGTTTCTAATCAAACATAGATAGATTTGACAAAAGTGAGAGAGGTTTTTGTCCATCATAGGTCAAAAAAGAAAAACTTCCTTCAGTTTTTACACAGGTATCATGGTTTGGGAGAAATGTCAAAAATATCGGTGCCCCTAAACATTACTCCCTATCCCCTCCCCATATCACATATCCCTATCAAACATATCCCTCAGTTTTCCTTTCCCATCTCGCTTTCCCATTTCCCTTCCCTAGTCCCTAGGGTTTTGACAAAAACATTATGGCAACAGAAGAAGAAAACACATCATTCAGCGAAGGAGAGGAAACAGAGGTAAGGAGGCCACATAAAGGTGGAAGAGTACTCAGCTAATAAAGACAATGACTTGTTGAGGAGGAAGGTCAAACTTCATGCGCGGAAAGAGAAAATTACATTGGTCAAGCTCAAAAGAGCCAATGCCAAAATTGAAGATTTGACCAAGGTGGAGGAAAAGAAGTTGGACATCCTTGCTAAGGCTTCCCTACAAGCTTAGACACACCTACCTTAGCCATTCCAACAGTTTTGGAGAATTCTTCAACTTGTTGTCAAATTCTAGAAATCTCTATGTTTTTTGAGGCGGTTATTTAGCAGAAAATTGGGCATTTGCTTGTCGCCCTAGGTGCTACGCTAATAATTGGAACACTTTTGGGGGAGAATTAAGGCACCATTTGGATGCATAATGACTCATAAATCCGCGAAAACCATGTTTCCAGCCTTGGTTTTCATTTTTGATGGGTGAAAAGCCCAAAAAACCACCAAAAAATGACCTTTCTGCCCCTTTTTTCCCCTTGGCACCACGCAAATACCAATCTTGGGAGATTGGATTTTTTAGGGGGGAAACGACCTTAATTTTGAAAAATGAAGACATAGCTAGAAACTATACTTGAAGGGATTTCCAACAAGCTATCCTGGGCCCAAGGCCTCCAAAAGTGGCCTGCAAGATGGAGGACGCAAATGCATAGTGGATGGCACAAATGTCAAATTTGCTGATTTTTTCCAAATTTCCCTCAAGTTTTGAATTTTCTTCAGCAAATCATCTTTCTACTCATGTAATTAATGATGGTAAAATGTAGTTATGTCTTAGATTACTTACCTAGGGTAGATTCATTGGGTAAAAGTCATTGATGAGTCATGATGAATCAGTTGAATGTAATGAGAAGTGAGTCACTTGGACCACCCTACACTCTAGGTTTTAGTTTAGACTTGGTGGACCATCTCCTCAACTTAGGGATTCGACCCCTAAGGTTGGGAGAGCTTGTTTGAGGCCTATATATTGTACTTTTTGAATCATTTTCAAAGGTTGTAGTCAATTTGATGTTTTGCTAGTTTGATCAAGGAAAATTGGTACTCAGTTTGGCCAAGATAATAAAGAGGAGTTCGAGCTACTTTTATGGGATACTTGTGGTATTGAATGTCTACCATTGTTTCTTCTTCAGTATCATATGTTTCAAATTATTGTATTCATGTTCATTTCATTTCTATGTTATTATATTTTACAATTTAGATAATCAGAATACATGTTTGCACATGCTCTGTTTTGGGTAACTGGACATATTTTGTTCATCTTCTTCTGTCCGAGAAAAATACATCTCCTATGATTTTCTTAGCCTTCTTATAGCTTCAACGCCATTCCATAACCATTCTTTTAAAGTGATAAGCATTGTACCTACCTTGCCCCATTGATCCCTACAACCCTAACTCATTTTCCCTGACCTAGCTTTCCTTGACCTAATTCCTTCATCAAGTGATTCCCCAACCAAAATCAATTCAAAACAACCCCTGCACTCTATATCTAGCCTAAAAACCATAATTTCTCTAGCCCTCCTGGCTATGACCCTTTTGGAGAGAGCCCTCTCTGGCTTGATAAGGATATCTATCAAGTCAAAAGCTTGGTTTGTGGCTACCTCTGTTGGGATTCCTTCCTCAACCTTGGGAATCTGGCGGAGTGATAACAGATTCCTAAGATGAAATCTAATGATGAGGAAGTTGAAAGTTGTAACATTGGTACCGCAGAAAATCCCAAGTTGGTCAAGTTGTCTAAGATCCTTTCTTTAGAAGTAAAAGAAAGGTATGTTGATTTTATGAAGACGTACATTGATTTTTTTGTATGGAGTTATGCAAATTTGAAGAGATATGATCCTAACATTATTCAACATACAATACCCATCAAAGAGAATGAAAAGCCTTTCAAACCAAAACTAAGGAGGTTCAATCCATTTCTTATGCCATTGATTGAAAAGGAAATTAAGAAGTTTTTTGAAGCAAAAATCATTGTTCCATTGAGATTTTCCAAGTCGGTGGCTAAATTGGTGCCTGTAAGGAAGAAAAATGGGGAGAGTAGGATATGCATTGATTTCAGAAATTTGAGCAAGGCATCTCTTAAGGATAACTATCCTCTTCCCAAGTTGGACCACATACTGCAGAACATTGTTGGATCTCTAAGGATGTCGATGTTAGATGGCTTCTCAGGCTACAATAAGATATTATTACATCCAAATGACCAAGAGAAGACAAAATTCACTACAACATGGGGAACATTTATCTATGCCAAGATTCCCTTTGGACTCATGAATGCAGGAGAAAAATTTTAGAGGGAAATGGACATTTCATTTCCAGAAGAAAATGATAGATACATGGTTTTTTATTTTCATGAAATCACTGTGTTCTCAAAGAAGGAAGAAGAGCATATCGAACACTTGGATAAGATTTTGCAAAAATGCAGAAAATTTGGTATTTCTCTAAATCCCACCAAAAGTATTTTTGCTTTGACAACTAGAAAGCTATTAGGTCACATAATATCAAAAGAGGGAATTAAGATTGATCCAATTAGGGTTTATTCTATTCATAAGATACATCTTCCTATAAATAGAAAGGAAATCCAATCATTTTTAGGAAAGGTGAATTTTTTAGAAGGTTTATCCCTAACTTCACAAAAAATGTGAAACATATCACCAAGATGCTGAGGAAAGACTGTGATATTAAATGGACAGCAAAGGCTTAACATTATTTTGAAGAAATTAAGAAGGATATATGTTAGGTCCCTATATTACTAGTATAGTCCCTTATTGTTGTTAGTGTAACTCCCTTATTGTTATTATTGTACTCCAGTAACCCCCATATTGTTATTATTGTGCCCTTAAATTATTATTGTTAGGTCGGCTAGGATTACATTGTGGCCCCACTAGGATTAGAATGTGGCCCCATGGACTCCTATATATAGAAAGTAGGTTTTGTAATTTGAATCATCCAAGAATTGTTCATTAATGTAATGTATTGGAGGTTTCCCCCTCGAAGTGGCTTATTTCTAAGGCATTGATATCTCTTTTCTTTTATTTTTGGAGCTAGTTTCACAACATTTGGTATTAGAGCTTTGAGATTCTAGGGTTTCGCTGCTCCAAACAGGTCATCGTGGAATTTTCACTATAACGATTTTTCTACGAAGGTTCAAAATCTGAAATTTTTAGAGTGCGAAGCCACAATCTGGAGGAACATTGTCACAAAATTTCAGAGCTTGGTTCGCAATATTTTCGGAGACATTATTTGTGTAAATTAGGTCATTTTGTAGGCTCCTGAATTTAACCTAAACAGGTCATCGTGGTATTTTCATAATAACGTTTCTTCTACGAAGGTTCAGAAGCTAAAAATTTTAGAATGTAAAGCCGAAATCCTTAGGAACATCGTCGCAAAATTTCAGATATTTTTTTGCAATATTTTCGGAGATATGATTTGTGGAAGTTAGGGCTTTTTGAGGCTTCTGAATTTCATCTCAAAGAGGTGATCGTGGGAAAATATTCATAGCTTTCTCTCTGAGCATCGGATTTGAATGTTGTAAAAAGTGGCCGCAAGTACACGGATTGTAGTTTTCATTCTATCAATTTCAGAGCCAAAGGAGGAAACAGTGACACGTGGTAAGTCGTACAAGTTTGATCTACTGAACCAGTCCAAAATTGGGTCATTGTGGGAGAATTGACATAACTTTGCCTTCAAGAATCCAAATCAGATTAGACCTGTGGAATTTGAAAGAAGCTTCAGAGGGCTACTACAGGCCTGAATTTCAGATATTAAGGATCTGCAATTATATAGATAATTCAATTTCAATATCGAGCTCCTCAAAAGAAAGTAAAAGGTGTGTATTTTTTTTTTCGAATTGCATAAGTCTTGTTTGAAGAATCAAGTTGAATTGATTCCAAGTTGATGTTGCGTTCAACTTGGGTAGTCAACACCCAATGGAGGGATGGTCAAAAAATTCGTAGCTTGGTCACCATTTCTCCTGATGAACCCCATTCTCCCTTTGTAAGGGTTTGTTTGTCAATTTCAGAGAAATTGACAAACAACCATATATTCTTAACCTTCAAATGTTATATTATATTTCGGCTTGATATTTCACCACCACCCTTATAACCAAAGTTTCAGATTTATATTAATACTCCATGCCCCTTTTAAATAAACGCTTATGATGACCTTAGGCAATTTAATAATATCCCCGACTCTAGGTTAATAGTCCAACACTTTATAAATATTTAACTTTGTGATAACCCCGTGACTCTGGGCCCCACCTCTACGATAAATCGGCCAATCAAATGCTCATATTATACCTGACTATCCTCTGTGTGCTTTGATTAAACTCCGGTTAAGTTCAACGTGCAATCACCGTTCGATGTCGAGCTTCCAGATCAACGTTCGATAACAATTTCGCTCGGCGTCTTCCGTCGAGGTATAACACGCGATGACGCACTTTAACCAGTGTCTTCCAATACCGCCTAGGACACGTGTCACCAATCCTATGGAATCGCTGCCACTCCAGGAATACCACTTATGGTCAAAAAGGTGGTGCGAAATGGCAATTTGCTCTTGGAAATCCACTTGGGGCTTCGCTACAGTAGCTAACTATGGTAATGCTCCGGTTACATTATCTTTGTGGTCCAGTAACTCGGGTTGCTACCTCAGGGTTCCGGTCTTCAATTAACAGTAAACCAAGTTATCTC
The DNA here is from genome assembly GCA_034641835.2 of Pinus albicaulis. Lineage (NCBI taxonomy): Eukaryota > Viridiplantae > Streptophyta > Pinopsida > Pinales > Pinaceae > Pinus > Pinus albicaulis. Next base: position 142,112,292 of record CM076571.1, read on the forward strand.
TTTCTACGAGAATTTCACCGAAATTAACCAAGATTCTCCACACAGACCTCCTCGAGGAAGGGAATTGATTCAACAGAGTTGTACTAACAAATTCGAGAGAGCTATAGACAGAGTTGGGCGGAAATTATACAATAATTAAATCCAATAAATTACATGCACAAAGTCAGTCGCTCCACAACTCAACAATCTCTCCACCAATAAGGATTTAGACAGTCTGATGGCCAACCGAGCACAGAAAGTTTTTTTTTTTTGGAAACAACTATTAGCACAAAGTTTTATTGCCAAAATTCTCTTCTTCTCCCTCTTCTTTTCTACATCTGGAGAATACAATTTATACATATTACAATGTGGCTCTTCGGTTCCTCAGTGAGGACCGTTTTGGAAAATCAACAGTCTGATTACAATGATTCAATTAACTGAAATACGATAGCTAGACTAACTGAGCTATTCGACTTTCTATGACTCTAATTAATCTAAATAATACAATAAGTTAAGGTGTTGACACCTAGCTGTAACAATTCAAATATTTTCAAACCCTCCTAGCCACAACATGTGGACAAAACTCCTACATTGCTGGCCAGTGCTTAATGCCCCTGCATCAGACTCCTGAGGGCAATTTTCTTCATGGGCTCCTGTCCATGAGCTCCTCCATTGATCTGCCTATCTTCTGCAACATTTATTTAGTCATCCAAGTAGCATCTTCCTCTGGCTTGTCCCTCCATTTGATCAAGTACTGAAAGTACTCTTGTCCTCTGGTCCTTCTGAACACTCTCTTGTCCAATACCTTCTCTGGTTGCAATGGCTGTGTTGGAGGTAACTGCTCTTTCCACTCAATCTGTTCCTTGTCTGTTGATCTTGCTTCTGCACCATCATCTTCATACTTGTACAAATCTGCAACATTAAAAATAGGAGATATTCCAACATCAGGTGGCAATTCAATCTCATTAGCATTTGCAGAAAACTTCCTAAGTATCTTGCATGGCCCAATCTTTTTGAACTTCAATTTGTTGTACTGCTTCTTTGGGAACCTCTCCTTTCTCAAGTGTGCCAAAACCTGATCTCCTACTTCAAAATGAACTTCCTTTCTGCTCAAGTCTGCTCTGCTTTTGTATTTGATGCTGCTGCCTTGTAATTGATGTTTCACTTGTTCATGTATGGCCTGGATCTCTGAAGCAAACTCCTCACCATCTGCACTCCTTAGCTCTGCTCTTCCCAGATTTCTTAATTCTGATATTCCTCTGGGATGCATTCCATAAAAAATATGAAATGGACTCTGTCCTGTGCTCCTGTTTGGTGAATCATTATATGCATATTCTGCCTAGGGAAAAATATGGTCCCACTGCTTGGGATGCTCTCCTGCAAGACTTCTCAATAAATTTCCCAGACTTCTATTCACTACCTCAGTCTGTCCATCAATCTGGGGATGATAAGCTGAGCTGAAACTTAGTTTGGTGCCAAGTTTCTTCCACAGTGTCCTCCAAAAGTGCCCCACAAATCTGGTGTCTCTGTCTGAAACAATGCTCCTGGGTAACCCATGCAATCTAACAACTTCCTTGAAGAATAGGTTAGCAACATGGGTGGCATCACTAGTTTTGTAACATGGAATAAAATGTGCCATTTTGGAGAATCTGTCCACCACAACAAAGACTGTATCATTCCCTCTCTGAGTCTTGGGCAATCCTAGAATGAAATCCATACTCACCATGTCCCAAGGCCTGTCTGGAATAGGCAAGGGAGTGTACAATCCTGCATTCTGGCTCCTTCCTTTAGCATACTGACAAATTTTGCAATTCTTCATGAAATTTTCCACTTTTGTTCTCATCCTGGGCCAGAAATAAAAGTGACTCAGCTGCTCATTAGTCTTATCAGTACCAAAGTGTCCAGCAAGTCCACCACTATGCTTCTCTTTGATCAAATTTTCTCTCATGGAGCATTTTGGTACACACAGTTGGTTCTTTCTGAATAACAAGTATTCCTGCAGAAAATAATCTAGCCACTGGCTTCTATCTATTAAAACAGGGTTACTGCATGCCTCAAATGTTTCTTTAAAATCAGGATCTATTTTATACAATTCTTTGAGAAAATCAAATCCTACAACCTCAAAATTATTTTCTTGAACAAGCAAGTGTCTCCTACTCAAAGCATCAGCTACTTTATTGGCTTGGCCACTTATATGTTTAAAAAAAAAAGTAAAACCTTGGAGATACTCAACCCATTTAGCATGCTTATGTTTCAACCTGGGCTGCTATACAATATACTGCAAAGCATGATTGTCAGAATATAACACAAATTCCCTGGACATCAAGTAATGTCTCCACTTCTTCAGTGCCTGAACAATTGCATAGAATTCCTTCTCATAAGAGGAATACTTTCTTCTGGTATCATTCAAATTTTCACTCAAATAGGCTATAGGCCTATCATCCTAAGTCAACAAAGCTCCAATGGCTTCCCCACTGGCATCACATTTCACTTGAAATGGTTTAGAAAAATCAGGCAGAATCAAAACAGGCTTCTCTGTTATTTTTTGCTTCAAAACCGTAAAATTTCTTTCTGCTTCAGCAGTCCACTTAAATGGTTGTTTGCTCTTCTTTATGGTCTCAATTATGGGTGCATTAATCTTACTTAAGTTTCTTATAAACTTTCTATAAAAACTGGCAAGTCCATGAAAACTTCTTACCTCAAAAACATTCCTGGGTGAAGGCCATTCCACAATTGCCTTAACCTTTTCTGGGTCCATATTCAATCCTTCTGCAGAAACAAAAAAACCCAAATACACCAACTCTTCTTTCATGAATGAGCATTTCTTCAAATTTATCAGTAGTTTCTCTTCGTGCAGCTTCTTCAAAACATGATTAAGATGCCTTAAATGTTCTTCTCTAGTTCTGCTGAAAACTAGTATATCATCTAAATATACTATCACAAATTTCCCAATAAATTCTTTCAATACTTCATTCATAAGTCTCATAAAAGTGCTTGGTGCATTTGACAACCCAAAAGGCATTACCATCCATTCATACAGTCCTTCATTTGTTTTAAAGGCAGTCTTCCATTCATCACCCTCTCTTATCCTAATCTGATGGTATCCACTCTTCAAATCTATCTTTGAGAAATACTTAGCACCACTCAAATAGTCCATTAAGTACTCAATTCTAGGCAAAGGGAATCTGTACCTGATTGTGATCTTATTAATTGCTCTGGAATCAGTACACATCCTCCAGCCTCCATCTTTCTTTGGGCTCAAAACTGCTGGTACTGCACATGGACTCAGACTTTCTCTGATCAGTCCTTTGTCCACCAACTCCTGTACCTGTCTCCTGATTTCCTCATTTTCCTTGGGAGTCATTCTGTAGGCTACCTTATTTGGCAGATTTGAACCAGGGATAAAATCTATCTGATGGCTGATCTTTCTCACAGGTGGCAGCTCATCAGGTAAATCATCCACAACAATGTCACAGTAATTGTCTAGCATCTCTTGAATTTCTACTGGTAAATCAGAAATCTTTGTGGAAGTAAGAACTACTTTAGGCTTACAAACTAAAGCAAAGCTTACCTCCTCTTCTTCTATCTGCTGCAGATATTCCTTCCCGCTCAGCAACAAGGTCTTTGGATCAGTCACTCTGCTGGATGGCTCTCCTTCTTCCATGGGTATCAATGTATGATGTACCCCATCCTTGAAGAACTTGTAAGTGTTCTTCTTGCCATCATGCACTGTTGCTCTGTCAAACTTCCAAGGTCTACCCAGCAGTATATGACACACATCCATGGGCATTACATCACACAGGACCTTATCTTTGTATTTGCCCATTTGCAGCTCTATCTCACACTGTTCTTTCACAACCAGCTGGTGCCCTTTATGCAGCCAGGACACCCTGTAGGGAGTTGGATGCTCCCTAGTCTTCAAATTCAACTTCTCTATCACCTCAGTGGAAACCAGATTGTCTGTGCTGCCACTATCAATGACTAGCTGGCAACATTTCCCTTGGAATTTGCAGATGCTCCTAAACAAAGTATTCCTTTGTGCAGGCTTAGTGGCTTCTTTAGCTTGCTTCAACAAGACCTTATTTATCACCAAGGATTCTCCCCTCTCTGGAATAATTTCTTCTTCAATTTCTGCCTCTTCTTCAGCCTGGGCAACAACAGCATTTCTTGGACCAGCACCCACATTCTCTAGACACTCATAGTGCTTATGTCCCACTCCCTGGCACCTATAACACCTCAAATCTCTGCCTCTGCCTCTGTCTCCTCTTCCTCTTCCTCTGTAAGAACCCCTTCTGCCCTTTGCATCATCCTCTGTAGATGCATTCTGAGGTGAGCTACTGTCAGCTCCATTCCTGGGTGTAGGCTTTCCTCTACCACCCTGACTTCCCTTCCCACGGAAAGTACTCTCTTCTTGGCAGACTGTTTTCTCAGGAGCTTCTCGTCTGCTTTCAAGGCCATCTGATATTCCTCTTCCATTGTCTTGGGAGACAGAAGACCAATCTCATCTTGGATCTCCAGTCTGAGACCATTTACATATCTGGTAGTCTTCTGTGGTGTATCTTGGAATTGCCCGACCCTTATGCTTACTCTGTAGAATTCCTCTGTGTACTCTTTTACTGTCAGCAACTTCTGTCTCAGGTTCTGCATTTTCCTATACAATGTCAGCTGGTAATCACTAGGCAAGAATTTGCCTTTTAATTGAGCCATCATTCTGGTCCAGCTCTTGATAGGTTGCTTGCCAACTCTCCTCCTTTCTGCCTGCACTCCATCCCACCAAAGTGCAACATGTCCTTTCAGCTTTGTCACTGCAAACTTGACCTTTTTATCTTCGCTTATCTCTTCATAATCGAAGCATTTTTTCATTTCATTCATCCAGTCTACTAGTTCTTCTGGATTCAGTCCCCCTGCATAACTCGACACTTCAATTCTGGGCTTAACTGCAGACCCCAGAACAGTCCTAAGGAGCCTCATGTCAGGAGGAATTTCCACATTTTCTTCTGCTTCTTCTATCTCAGGTTCGCTGATGTCTTCAAGATCTCTGGGCTGTCTTTGTTCCATGGCATCTATTTTGGCTTCGAACCTCTGCAACATCCCCAACACCTCTGCGTTGGCAACAAGTCTTCTTCTGCCAGCACCTCTACCAACTCGGATTGCCATGTCAGCAAAACAACGTCAGACTTGCTCTGATACCACAAATGACGCAACAACAACACCGAAAGTCGCCCTGAGGAGGGATGGTCAACAACTACGTGGCTCTGTCATGCCAAACCCTTTGCTTTTCCTCATAGTCTACTTTCTCTTATATGAAGTTTATCTATCAATTTCGAAGAAATTGATAGATAACTATATTCCACAACTTTCACAGTTAGTAAACATAATCCAATACCTTAATCTCCCAATCTCGTAGCTTGGATTTATATATCTCCCCGGCCCACAATACAATCGTGGGGTTCAATTAAATGTATCCAACGTTTATACCTCCGAACTTTGTATTATATTTCTCAGCTCGTATACATTATCTCCGAACTTAGGACTGAAGTTATAACCTTTGCACTTTATAATAATATTCCTCGCGTTCTATATAAATGACTTACAATAAACCGTGGGCTCTTTTATTAAACTTCGCACATCTTCGGAAAACAGTCACCGTCCGATGGCCCTCCCTCGAATCGACGGCTCTGGTGCATTTCGCTCGGCGTCCAACGTCGATTTTTAACGCGCGATGGCGCACTTTAAGCGGTGGTTTTGAAACGGGTCCCTTGCCACGTGTCGATTCCTGTATGGAATCGCTCCAATTCAAAAAATACCGCCTCCGCGCCAAAAGCGGTGCGAAATGGGGCAATCCACTTTTGTAAATCCGCCGTGGGTTTGCTACAGTGTTTTACCAAGGTTACTGGTCGGTTGCGTTATTCTTCGTCCGCCTAACTCAGGTCTTCGACTCGGGTTAGGAATTATAATTATCAATAACCAAATGTATTTCTTTTGTAAACAAAGAGAAACTTCTGTTATCATAAGAAAGGGTTAAATGGCCACGATTTCACGCAGAGACCTCGCCTGCGGGGATTGAATTCACAGGGTTATCCAATAATTTATGGGAATCCAAGGACAGGGAACAGAACTATCTTACCACAATCGCTTCATAGTTAACCAATTCCTCACGATTATGAATACAGGCAGTTTGGAAATCAACAGGACTTAAATTTTTATTCAACCAGAAGCAGTTGCTCAATACACAGAGTTCTATTGCAGAGTTTTCTCTATTCTTCCCCCCTGCTCCCTCTTCTACATCCGGAGGATATAATTTATACATATTACAATGTGGCTCTTCGGTTCCTCAGTGAGGACCGTTTTGGAAAATCAACAGTCTAATTACAATAATTCAATTAACTGAAATATGACAGCTAGACTAACTGAGCTATTCGACTTTCTATGACTCTAATTAATCTAAATAATACAATTAGCTAAAGGTGTTGACACCTAGTGCCAACAATTCGAATGTTTTCAAACCCTCTAATAACATGTGGACAAAACTCCCTACATTGGCCGTGCTTATGTCACTGCATCCATTGCTCCCACACCAGAGTGTGAGCCTCATAATGAACAACAAGTTCCTACCCCATTATTGATTGATGATCAACAACCTAAGGACAATACTTTTCCATTACTAAAGACATTAATATTGTATATCAAACATCCTTTCAGACTACCACTTTACCCGTTTCCCAAAACCAAATCCCTCAAGAAAACCAAGATACTTCTCAGCTTGCTAAGTATAAAGACTTTTATGAGTTTCTAATTGTAGAACTCAATCAAAGATATGACTTAAGACCTAGAGCTGGTCTTGGTAGACCTCCCAAGAACCCTGTAATAATTGAACCTCAACTGAAATCATCTAAAACTCAAACTACTTATTCTCAACCTTTAAACCAGTCAATTGATTCTACTCAGATTGATGAAACAATATTGACTGCCTTTAATGTTGAGAAACAATTAGAACGAATCAAAATTCCAATTCCACTTTCTGAACTCTCTAAAAATCCAGGGTATAAATGTCAAGTAGCAAAGTGGATCCAAAATTCTAGTATGGATGTTGAAGGAGATATTATCAGTCTGAAAAATGAAAGACCCACTATAGCTTTCAGTCCTAGTTCTTATATGATTGATGAATCTATACCACCCTTCTATCTAAATTTAAAGGTGCATGATTCTCTGTTATACAACTGTATGCTTGATTCTAGTGCTTCGCACAATCTAATGCCTAAAGTCATCATGGAACAACTTAAACTGGATATCACTCGAACCTATCACAACTTGTATACTTTTGATTCAAAGAGGGTCCAATGTTTAGGACTCATTAAATACCTAGTGGTCACTTTACATCAAATACTAGTTAAGAGTGTAGTATTAGATATAGTTGTTACTAACATTCCTCCCAAATTTGGAATGCTTTTCTCTAGATCATTTTGTGCAAAATTGGGAGGAAGTCTTCAAATGGACATGTCTTTTGCCACTATCCCAGTATATGGTGGAGAGAGCCTTAGATTATATAGGGAAGTGAGATTTATAAACATTGTTTGCAATGCTAATCAAGCTAGGAATCACCCCATTTATGCAATAGATCAATAATTTAGTTGTTTTCAACTATCATCAGACACTTCACAGGATTCTCAATTCAAAATTTAGGATCTAGTTGACACCTCTAAACGAGTTCATACTGAAATTTGGAAGTTAGTTTCTAATGGATCTTGCACCAAATATGGAGCTAGAGCTGGAGTTGTTTTGATTTCACCTGATAAAGAAAATATTACACAATCATGTAAATTAGATTTTGAGGTCACAAACAATTTTGCTGAATACGAATCTTTTATCCTAGGATTACATCTTGCTAGAAGTTTAAAGGTTAAAAACTTGAGTGTTTTCACTAACTCAGAACTAATAGTAAGACGAGTTAGGACTCTTTGCCAAACAAAGAACCCTAGACTTAAGTCTTATAGAAATGAGATTTGGGACACTATTGAAAATACCTTTGATGCTTTTAACATCACTTTTATTCCTAGAGATAAAAATCTGCATGCAGATTCATTAGCTGTTTCAGCTAGTTCTTTCAAGATTCCAAACCATTTTCAAATTCAATATCAGACACAAATCATATATAGGCCTTCGATCCCAGACAATCTTAAACATTGGAAAATATTTAAAGACGATGAACAATTAAAATCCTTTCTGCAAGTCATTGACTAATTTTTTTTATTGAAGATTGAAGAGGATAATTCAAACAGTAAAGAAGCTACCCAAGACAAAGAAAATTCAAAACTAAAAGATAAGGTAGCTAATCATGATATAATTCAATTATCAAATAATTTTGTCCCCAAGGGACTTGTTCCTTTAGAAATTTTTTTTGATCAAAATGATGTTCCCAAAAATCCATTCTCTATTTCACCAGAAGATGACATAGAAGACATAAATATTGGCACTAATGAGTAAATTAAAAATATCAAACTTTGTGCATCATTAACTCCAAAACTTAAATTTGAATATGTCAAACTTCTTAAGAATTATAAAGATGTCTTTTCCTCTCTTATGCTAATCTCAAATCTTATGACACATCTTTAATTGAGCATAAAATCCCACTAAAACTAGATGTAAAGCCTTACCAACAGAAGTTAATAAGGATGAATCCAGTTCTTCTTCCCACCATTGAAAAAGAACTTAACAAACTTCTAGATGCCCAAATTATTGTCCCATTAAGATACTCTATTTGGGTTGCCAATTTAGTCCTCGTGAGGAAAAAGAATGGTGAAATGAGACTCTGTGTAGATTTTAGAAACCTTAATAAATCATCCTTGAAATATAATTATCCACTTCCTAAGATGGATCAATTACTTCAAAAAGTGTCAGGTGCTAACAAGCTCTCTATGTTGGATGGATTTTCTAGTTATAATTAAATATTGGTGAATTCAGAAGACAGGGAGAAGAAAAATTTTACCATAACTTTGGGTACATTCATGTATGGCCAGATGCCATTTGGTCTATCAAGCGCAGGAGAAAATTTTCAAAGAACCATAGACTTAGCTTTTTTCAGGAAGGTAAACAAATTCATCGTTATTTATCTTGATGATTTAACTATTTTCTCTCAATCAGATCCTAAACATCTCAAGCATTTAAAGAAAGTTTTTGAAAGGTGTAGGAAGTTTGGAATTTCTTTGAATCCCAAAAAATCATTATTTGCCATTAAAGAGGGTAAATTTCTAGGTCATATTATTTCAAAATATGGAGTAGTTATTGATCCCAAAAGGGTCTCTGCTATTCAATCATTATCATTACTAGAAATAAGAAAGAGATTCAAGCCTTCCTAGGAAAAATTAACTTTTTGAGAAGATTTATACCAAACTATGCAGAAATAGTGAAGGATATAACATACATGCTAAAAAAGAACCATGAAGTCAAATGGACTGTCTCTACAAGATTTTCATTTGACCAAATAAAGAAATCCATCTCCAAAGCCCCAACCTTAGCCAGCCCAAACTACTCAGAACCTTTCAACATGTTCTCTTTTGCCTCTGAAACTACCCTTGCAGTTGTCCTTTTGCAAAAGAATGAGGATTAACATGATCAACCTATAGCATTCTTTAGTAAGGTCATGAGAGATGCCAAATTGAGATATGATATTATTGAAAAACAAGCTTATGCCTTAGTTGAATCCCGGAAGTCTTTTAGAATGTATATCCTTCATTCCACTATCATTGCCTATGTGCCCAATAACGTTGTCAAAACATTCCTCACACAGCTAGACACTGATGGTAGAAGGGGAAGATAGATAACTTAGATCCTTGAGTTTGATCTTACCATCAAAACTACCAAGTTAGTGAAGGGGCAAGGTTTAGCCCAGTTTTTAGCTGAATCCAATTGTAAAGTATTGGGCATCAATTATATTTTCAAAGTTTCAGAGAAGCATCCACAAGAACCTTATTCAAGTTTGGAAAGGGAGAATCCACAAGAACCTTCCTTGAGTGAAAAAGGGGAGAATCCACAAGAACTTTCTTGAATGGAGAAGGGGAGAATCCACAAGAACCTTCCCATGGAGTGAAAGGAAAGAATACACAAGAACCTTCTCCTTCAAATCAAACAATCCCAATTCATATTGATGATAAGTTTGTTACATCAGATTGGTATACAGACATTGTTCATTTTCTGATTCATTTTGAATGTCCAGCTCAGTTTTCAAAGAACCAATGCAAAACACTCAAGTTGAAACCCATCAAGTATTGTATCATCAATTCCAACTTATATTGGAAGGATCCTCTTAATATTTTACTACTTTTCCTAAAAAAATCAGGGACTGAAGGAATCATTGATCAATTTCATGCAGGAATTTCGGAGGCCATTATGCTTGGAGAGAAACAACATACAAGATATTGAGGGCGGGATTTTACTGGCCTACCTTATTTTCACAAGCAGGATCAGAAGTCAGAGCCTGTGTTCCATGTCAAATGTTTGCTGGTAAGCAAAAATTAGCAGCTCTTCCACTAGTTCCAATAGTTTTTTCAACACCATTTCTTCAGTGGGGATTATATTTTATAGCTGAAATTCATCCAGCCTCCAGTAATCAACACAGATGGATCTTGACTGCTACTGACTATTTCACCAAGTGGGTGGAAGCCATTCTTGTAAGAAATGCTACAGATTCAGTTGTAATAAAATTCATTGAAGAGAATATTTTATCCAGATTTGGTTGCCCACAACAAATAGTCATTGATAATGCCGTAGCATTCAACAACATAAAAATGATAGAATTCTGCCAGAAATATCAAATTTTGTTGCATCACTCAACTCCCTATTATCCACAAGGAAACGGTCTTGCTGAATCATCAAACAAGAGTTTAGTGAAAGTAATCAAGAAAACTTTAGAATAACACAAGAGAAACTGGGACAACCACTTGATTTATGCAGTTTGGGAAAACATAATTTCTCCAAAAATATCAACAGGTAAATCTCCATTCCAATTAGTTTATGGCAAAGATTTTATTTTTCCTACAAATTTAGCTTTCCCTATACTCAAGTTTCTACAAGAATCTACTGATGAACCTGATGATTTCTCTAGAAGGATTAATTAGATCATTGAGTTGAATGAAAATAGAGATGAGATACAATACAAACTAAAGAAAAATCAGAATAAAATGAAGAGCCTCTTTGACAGAAAAGCAAGGGAAAGAGATTTAGAGAAGGTAGTCCTAAGATGGGATGTTAGGAGAGAAGATAAAGGAAAACATGGAAAGTTTGAAAATTTATGTTTTGGGCCACTCAACATTGCAGAGGTGTGTTATCTCCTGAATTGAACCCCAAGCTGAAAAGGCAAAACAAGGTAACAACTAAACCACGCTCAGCCTTGTAGCTAGCCCTACAAGGACAGGAGAGGGCTCTCTCCGTGAAAGAATATTCAAATAAACACAATAATGATCTGAGATTAGGCTAGGTAAAATGATGTGAAAAGGCTTTAATAAAATAAATGAATTTTCAGGGATGTGTGGGACAAAAATGGGACAGCTGAAACCGGGAATTAAATCGGGACACAGGGTATTTCATGGGGCAAGATAGGTAGGAAACTTAGCAAATAAAACTTAATGAGGATGGGATGGAAAGACTGGCGAGGAGCTGAAAAGGGCACAATAAATGGATCCTTTTCAAACAGAAGAAAAACACAAAGCATGAATGATTTCCCAAGGCAGAGCATATAAAATGGATTCTAACTTTCTATCTTGAAAGCATTCAAAAGGAAATGTTTATGAATGAGAGGTGAAACATAACAATTTACATATGGAACCAAGGAGAGAACAAATGCTAAATCTCATACCACATGGATCCCACAAATCAGAGCTGCATCTTTTATTAATTACCTGCCAGATTGTACAATGGAGCACAGAGTTTTCTTCCACACTATTCCCCTACTTCTGAATTACAGACTTCAGATTTTCCAATTCAGACTATTTTCAAATGACTTACAATTACAATAAATAAACTAAACTGTGGAACCATAGATCCATGAAAAGAGGAGTTGTTCTAACAGATGAAGAACAAAAATCTGAATATGGCAAAGAGAACCAGCGTTTTCCTCTGAAAACAAGGAACAACAATACATTTTTAAACACTTCGAGAATTCGCTGAAGGAAAAATAGGTAATCCGATCCTATTTTCTTGCTGTCGTAGATATCTCTATTTTATTTTAAGCTCTCTTGGCCCTTTGACTGTCGCTTTCCATATTCCGTTTGAATAAAACTGACCTTTAATGAAATGCCGTCGAAATAAAATAGAATGAAATAATGACTTCGGTGAAGGGAAAATCGATTTCGGATGGAGGGAGCGAAGGGAAATGGGGTCCGCGTGATAATCGGAATCGGAGGGGAGGGGATAGGGATACAAAAATAATAGGATGTGCGGTGCATTTTAATAATCGCAATTGGGATCAGAGGTCGGGTGAATTTGGAGCAGGTCACACAAAGCTCCGATGCGATTGGCATAGAACTTTAAATAAAAGGGTAGAATGATTTTTATTGTAAAGGCGGGGGACTAAAGGTGGGACCGGGGTCAATCAGAGGCAGGGTTAAAACGGTGCGATTAGATCGGAGGAGGTTAATCGGAAGGGAGTCTTTGGAGGTGCCGATTGAGTCTGGGTCGTTTGATCGTATGGATAGATCGACGGTGGGGACATTAATCGGAGGTTGGGCCATCGGGGGTAGGCCATCGGGAGTGGAACAATGATAAGAGCCGATGGGAATGCTCCGATCGGCTATGAGCCGTCGAATCGGCGGGGTTAAATTGACAGTTGGATGTGCATCGGAGGGTAACAGTACAAACGCATCGGAGGGAGAGGTGTTGCAATCGGGAGATTGGAGGAGGGGCTGCGATCAATCACATCAGAGCTTTTTGCGATTGCGACAGGGTTTTTATAATAAAACCTTTGAAATTTATATTATAATGTATGTTGGGGAAGTGGATTGAGAACGGATTAATGTATTAATGCGATTTTTGCCATTGGAAGGGGGAAAAAGGGATTTTTAGGGGGAATATTAAACTTTAATAATACAAAGTTTAAGGGAAAAAATGGGAAAAGGGGAAGGGTTAGGATATAGAGGGATTTTTACTTCACTTAGGCATAAAATTCAATCCAGAAGTCAGTTTTGAGAGTGTATTATACCGTTTGAAAGCTCTTTCCGGGCTCTTTCTGATGGATCTGTTTAAAAGGTGATTTGGTGCTGATCATGCTGCCAAAAACCTCTATAAAGGCAGGATGATGACTTTGTGGAGATGGCAGCTTCTGAGTTGCGACTTATTACACATGATGATATAGAATTACATAATGAATAATAATAAAGGAAAAATATCACGTTTTCACCTCAAAACGTGGTTTTGAGGTGAAAATTACATCAAGCTGAATAAAATGTCTCTTTGATCTTCCAGGTGCTGTGACTTTGAATTTATTGACTTCCTCATGACCTTGCTGATATTATTGACATTTGACTCATTAATTTGACCATGGTGAGACCCCAGAAAATAATGAGACCCTTCCTATGACATACTGATATGATTTTGAGAATGAAAGTGACTAATGACTGAAGACCATAGAAAGGAAAATCAGCAAGTACCTCATGAGGGAAAACTGATAAAAATTTACCACCATCAATGAATCCATGACCTAACGGAATGGTGAAATTTATTGGTATGGGACTCATAATATGCAAATGTAAAAGAGCAGTTTTGATCACTGATGGCAGTATGACTAGACTGACACTAACATTGGCTCCAATGGGGATGGTAGCTCCTTGGAGGTGCCAAGAACGTCGTAGACCAAGTAGCCTTATCCATTGGGCATGGAGTCAAAACACTAAAACTGACATTATGCAGATTGACTCTGACTTAAGACTAATACTGACAATCATAATAAAACCAAACTGAGTTAAGACATGACTAAAACACAATTGACAAACTGGAAAAATGCTCATAATTGAGCTTATTCATCGAACCTACTCTAATTATTGCTTTCACCACCTGATCAAGTGAAATGGAACAACCAATGCAACCGTGTAAGCATCCTGGCTGCTATTTGAATGCTCCCCAAGTGCTTCCTAATGAGCAAGTAGAGAGAAGAACTGAAAGGCAACTCCCATGGAAACTTGGAATAAAGTTGAATCTTGATAAACTTGCAAAGCGTGAGTTGATTGGATGGCCTCAAGAATACTGCGAAAGGATCTTCATAATAATAGCTATTGATTTCCATTAATATATCACTGCTCTGGTCCAGGTAATCTCCATACCTTGATTTTAAAAATTTCTTAACATTTGTGCTGTCTTTCTCTGATGATTGCAGCAAATTAACAAAAGGATCCTGAAATTCATGAATAACCAAACTCTGTTGCTGATCCCAAACAAAACAAAATTCTTCTTCATTAGTATCCTCATATGACTGCAAATCTTGATATGGGCTTAGTAATGAAATGTTTGCTGAACAAGACAATGAAGTCGTCTTTCAAATAAAGTAACTGTCAACACTCTTTTCTGACACATGGTCAGCCAATGGAGAAGGACTTTTACAGCAAACATCATCCAACACATGAGCTATAGGGTCATAAAAAACTTGAAAAGACTGTTGCGATGTATCTATTGACTTTAATGAGACTGTATGACACTTTTCAGACTGCTCATCCTTTTCTTTAGAGATATTATGAAAATTCTGCTTTAAGAACTGAAATTCTTCAAAACATAAGGGTACAAAATCCTCTTGCATCATTAGATCATATGTTTCAGCTTCCAAACCTTCATCTGTAATCTGATCTTCAATTGTGTTTGGTGGCTGCAAGTCTGAAGCTAGGGAGGATTTTATATTGCAAATGATTTCCTCAGTCGTTTCAGGGGAAGATTTCTCATTAACAACTTGCTCAAGAATTTCACTATCTGTCTCAACCTCAACATTAAAACTGAGAGATTGTTGATTTCTAATTGCATGAAAGTTATCTTTGATGAACTGAATTGAAGTGAAACAAAGAGGCAGAGATCCTTCACTTACTTCAAAATTTTCCATACTTTCCTCATCACTGTCCTAGATGATATGCATCGGATGATTACTGTTTTCAAGCTATTGAAACGGAACTTCCTCCCACAAATCAGCAGTTGATTGTGCTGCAAGACTAGCTTGTGTTTGGAAAAAATCATCATCATCGTATTGATCGAATTTTGTCAAATCATCAACATAAAACATATCATCAAGCATACAAGTCATGTCAACAGATCTCTCTTCTCCCAGATGTTCTATAACACAGTCATTGTTAGATGGATGAAAACTGGGATAAGAAAGAGAATGTTTTGGATAGGCCATTTGTTCTTGAACGTCATTTTCATTCCTGACAGTGATTTTCCGCACCATCTTTTCCATTGCGTTTACCAAAAGGTCGAGCTTTACCTCTGAAGGTGTCAGGTGCTCTGCAACATTCTTCTTTTCTTCTTCGTTCAGCTTTGCTCTTCTGATCAACATATTAGCTTCTACATCTACTGCATTGTTCTGTATCTCTTCAAGTGTTGCTAAGTTCCTTTCTCTCAACTGAAACTCCATTTCTGTATCAAAAGCACTCGGGTAATGTAAGAGAGTTGAGCCAGGAGGGGGTCTTATATTGACAAGTATCGAATAATAGAATCAATTGAATCTGGCGGAAAACTATTGTACTGTCTCCCCTAACTGTCTTTTCAGTTGGGCACACTCGTCTAAAATCAGGAAAGGGTTCTGTCTAACCACCCATCTTTCGAGGAAGACTTTGACGAACTGCTGGAATTCTGAGATGCTCACATCAGGCAGGGTTTTGAACCAACTCTTGACTTTACCTTGCACAGAAAGAGCAAAAAGCCTAATACTAACATCTTCTTTATCAACTTCAAAAAGGTCTAGGAAAGTCTCAACATTTTTCACATGTTGCTCAGCGTTGACATTGTTACATTCACCATCAAATATTGACAAATATAGGTAATAATTTGCAGGGAAAGCATGGATTATAGAAGGTAAAACAAGAGTTTTATACCTATCCCGAACTATAGAAGGTCTAGGAGTATATATAGGAGCTACGGGATTAGTCTTGGTCTCTTTAGGCTCATCATTTTGAAGAGGGTCATCATAATATTTGGGAAAAGGATGGAGGCCAAGATCAAAGGAAAACTCAGTATTTACACTTTTTGAATAGGTTGAGGGAATATTTTGATCACCTTTATCATACAAAAAATTCTGAAAAACTTTCAGGATAGCTTCAGGAAAAGCAAAGAAGTAATTTACCAGAAAGCAGATTAGATCCTGAATACCATTCCACTTTGGATACCTTAACTTTGTGTAATATCCTTCCATTTTCCCGTGGAAAGAGTCGGTCCTCCAGTGGAGTCTTTACATTGAGTTGGAGTCGCCAGGTGAAAGATTCAGCTTTCATATGCATCTGATTGTTTGTTCACCATCATCAATCAGATATGATACTTTGTCATTCTTTACCGGGGATTTAGATATGATCTTTGTATCCCCAATATGGTCACCAGAGATGTTATCTCCTAAATTGAACCCCAAGCTGAAAAGGCAAAACAAGGTAACAACTAAACCACGCTTGTTTCGCGTCGCAAAAAATTTCTTAACATATAAGTTATAAACTAAAAATCTAAAAGCTACCCATTAGAGACGACGGACCAATGTAATGCCCCATAATTTTTTCAATTTTTTTTTACAATGTATTTTGGGAGATACAAAATTTTGATTTCACTGAATCACAATGACCCTCAGAAATTGTTTGCACCCATTTTATTAGAAAAATAATTAAAATTAATAAACATTTATGAAATTCCATAAAAGTTATATTTCCTGAAAGTAGATTCAATTCTGAAAATGCTTGTCTTGGTTCCGACAGTTAATTAACAACCTTTCATGGAGTTTAATCAGTCCAAAGTTGCAGAACCGTATTTAGAGCCTGGTTTTTGCGTAATTGGTGACGTGTTAGTTCAGCCGAACTTTTAGTCCAAGTTCGGCCGAACTATGTCTTCCGCCTAAGGCTCGTTAAATCTAACGTCTTAATAGTTCGGCCGAACTATTGTATAACTCTCCGTCGGCCGGAAAGTTTTGCGGATCCCCCTACTAAAACACATTTCGCGTCAATATAAATTGCCGCGAAATGATTCACAATTTTCGCACATTTCGCACACTTCATCTCATTTTACAAATATTTTGGTTTGGGTTCAAAAACTTTTCTTCAAAGTTTGGGTTTAAGAACATTTCTTGGAAGCAAATTGATTTTTTGGAAGACATTTCTTGGAAGTTTCTTCAAAGTTTGGGTTTAAGAACATTTCTTGGAAGCAAATTGATTTTTTGGAGGACATTTCTTGGAGGTATGTACGTGTTTTGAGTTGAAGTAAATCTTTTGAGCTTCGTTTCATTTTTATAAAACATTTTTCTCTCGAATTTTTTAAAGTGTGTGTTTTGGATTGGAGTATGTATTTTTTACAAAAAAATTACACTGAATTTTTTTAAATTAAATCTTTTGTGATATTTTTTGTAATTGAGTTATTGTCTAATTTTTTGAAGGAAATTTTTTGAACTTCATACCCTATTATCATGGGAAATTGAAGAAATTGTGCGAGAAAATATGATCGAAAAAGAGACCCTGAGACACGTAGAGAAGAAACGAGACAATCTCGCAAAAGAAAGTTAGAAGCCCTCTCAAATATTGAGGAGGAAAATCAACCTCAAGCAGAAATTGAAGCAGGTATGTAAATGTAAATATTATGATCTATTGATATATATTTAAAATTTTCCTAATGTAAAATGTGAAGCTTAATTTTTATTTGATGAACTAGTTTGAAAAATATTTTTTTTAATGTAAACAGACAGAGATATTCCTCAAAATATTGAAGAAAAAAATCAACCTCAAGCAGAAATTGAAGCAGGTATGTAAATGTAAATATTATGATCTATTGATATATTTAAAATTTTCCTAATGTAAAATGTGAAGCTTAATTTTTATTTGATGAACTAGTTTGAAAAATATTTTCTTTAATGTAAGCAGACAGAGATACTCCTCAAAATATTGAAGAAGAAAATCAACCTCAAGCATAAATTGAAGCGGGTATGTAAATGTAAATATTATGATCTATTGATATATTTAAAATTTTCCTAATATTTATCGACATAGTTATTAATTTAGTGATTTATTGAATATGTACTATTTTTTCGAATATGTACAGATGAAATCACTATCGATAATGAGATGTTAGAAAATGTTGACACTCACACATATGGAGATAAAAAACCTGACCATGTGATACGATATCGTGTCGACCACATTTTTTAAAAGCATTTCTTAAATGAGTGAGTGACAGTTCAGGCTCAAATGTTGAAAGGTCTCCTATCATCAAAGAAATTAAAAGAAGCGATGACACTATTGGGTATTCAAAAATCAACCAAAGATAAAAAAAATGAAGGAAGAGGTGATAAAAAATATGAGTAGTGCTATAAATTCAATTAAGAGATCTAGAGATAAAGATGTTTCAAATGTACGTAGAGGAATACAGATGGCAATGGTTTCACCAAGTACTCAAGAGAATCGTTTGATAACATCTATGGCACGAGCACTGGGAACCTCGCGAAAAACTCTGCACAAACATCGAAAATTTCGACTACAAATAGATGTAAATGATGAACTCGCTTGTTGGAGAGCTATTTGTAGGCAACCATACAAAGATAGACTTGGAGAAAATGTTAAAAAAATAATATATGAATATTGGAAGAACAATTCACGTGTTTCACCAACTGCAAGACATGTGATGCGAAGAAGAATAGCATGAAATCAGTACGAAGAACATGAAAAACATCTCTTGGAAACCACTGGAAGGTTTCAAGGTTATTCAACGAGTTCAAAAGAAGATAAATCGGGTGTATTCCCTTTGAGTGCTTTTGTTCAACAAAAACCATGGTATGTAAAACCTATCACCAAATAAAGACATTATGGAAGGATTCACCTCCTCCTTCCACTATCCATGAATTCATATCTCAAATTCTATGTGAAAGAGAAAGCGATGAACTATTTTACAAAAAAAAATGTGTTGGTGGTAAAAAATGCGATGATTGTGGAAATTTGACTAAATTTCAAAACAAATATCATATTGATATAAATGATCAATCATTTTCCAACATGAAAGTGAAATGGAAGAGATATGAATATATTGGTACATCGATTCAAGGTGAAAATAGTGTTAAAAGAATCGAATTACGAGAAGACGAAATTTTTCTGATAGACTTTTTGAGAAAGTTTGAGGCAGAAATTTACAAATACACCAAGCATTCCCATAGAGCTCGATGGCAAGACTTGAAATTCAAAAAATCTCGTGAATTTTTTCCACCAGGGACCATTTTGTCAGTGATTGATTTTGCAGAAAACTACACATTTGTTCCACAAAAAGAAATTCAGAGTGAATACTATCATTCTGACCAAGTCTCCATGCTCTTCCATATTCTATATAGACATGCTGAACAAAATTTCGATCATATAGAAAGCACGAGTGAAAATCGACATATAATTAAAGAATATCACTTTTATATCAGTGACGATCGTACACATGATACATGTTTTGTACAACATTGTTTTGGAAGAATTTATGATTCATTGAAAGATCGTGGAATAACATTCAATGAAAATTGGATATGGTCAGACGGATGCGCAGGTCAATTCAAATCTGCACGATCATTCTTTTGGTTGTGTTGTCTTCATAAGAAAACATGCATTAAACATTGTTGGAATTTCTTTGAGATTGGCCATGGAAAAGGAGAACATGACGGTGCAGGAGCATGCATAAAACGAGTACTTCGAAGATATCAAATGAACCACTCTGCACACCGACTTGTGAACGCTGAAGAAGCTGTTCAATGGTGCATCGCTGCTCTAAGCCATGAGAAAAACCCATCAAGAGAAGTACGAAGGTACATTCAATTTAATTTATATTGGAAATCTAATTTTAAACATTGTACATTTATCATGCAATGATTATTTTTAATTGTATTTTGATATCATATTTACAAATTCTTTTTCTAATTTTCCATATAAAGGTTTTTATGGCATATTGGAATCGGAGACGTAGATAGATCAATTGGAAATGACGTTGAAACAATAAAAGGGACTCGAAAATTGCATTCAATTCAAAAAAAGTTGTCCACAAATGTGTTTGCATTGGATAAAAGAAAATATTCTTGTTTTTGTGATGTTTGCATAGACAACACAAAATCCAATGACGTTTGTGAAAACAAAATGTACGTGAACGATTGGAAACATATACAGCTAAATACAAAGGGCAAAATGTCTGTTGCAATGTTTGAAGAAATGAAATCAGAGGAAACTACAATATCATTCGATGGTGATCGAGTTTCTGATCTTGTTAGAGAAGGTAACATTTGAATTACTTTCTAATGATTTAAAGATCTAGAAATAAATTTAAATATGCATAATTAAATGTTAAATTTATTTTATTGTGCAGGAGATGTTTTTGCTGTAATTGCACCTATTAACAACGATGAAAATGTGAAGTATTATTTGATGCGTTGCACTGAACGAAAAATGAAATTATTACAAGACTATAATGATCACGGATTTCAGTATGACAGAGGGTCTATTATACTGAAATGTTATTTTTTCAGACAAACTCATCAAAGTGGAGACTTTGTTTACTTTGAAGACTATGAACTTGATTCCATAAGTTGTCAATATAGTCACTTGGTGTGTGCAGCACGCATAAAGTTGATAGAAGTTCAATCAAAGAAAAAATCGAAAATTAAGAAATGGAAAATGTCAAAATCCGATCATGAACGGATTATTGAGGATGGAATTCCATTAGAATTTTTTTTAGTGAAGTGTCCAACAATTTATTATCTTTGGATTAAATATGTTTTAGAACTTCTAGTACTCAACTAAAAATTGAGCTGCTTATGTTATTTGTGGTTTTCACATGTTACAAATTGTTTGGGTACAAGCACGTGCTCTAGTATCAACTGAAAGTAGTTTTTCTATACATGTGCATTGACGAAAAATGTTATATGTATTGGATATATATATTCTAGAATGAAATTAATTGCTCTTGTATATTAATTTTTCTTGTATATGTTTTCCGACCGTATGGTACAAATTATTTCACTTTATTTTGTAAGGTCGGATTCGGTCCCCATATGGCCTAGCCTCCAAGGGACGAGATAACAAGTGGTTGTCCCCACTTGACCGAATCTTAGCTTTTAAGTACAATTTTACTGTTTATGGCAGGCATCTTACATGATGTCCTAGCCAAGGATAGATTCTCTTTGTTTCAAGTTTCCGGTAAAAGTTGTCACCGAATGACCTACTAGGATATTATAAATACTAGCTTTGTAAGATCATTTGGCATTCGGAAAAATTTGAAATTCTTAGATTGTCAATCAATTTAAAGTATCATTCACCCTAGGGAGTGTAAAATATTCAATGTAGGTTGGTGACGATGCTCACTCTTAGCTTGAAGCAACTCCAATGACCAATTCTTTAATGAATTCCAATGCACTAGACCAAATTTGGTGACCTACTTGGTTTTTCACCCAAGAAATTCCAAGGTACTCTTCTTACCTTTGGCCCCCAAAGCTACAATGGAGTTATAGGAAGGTGAAGAAAAAAAATTTCACTGATAGGAATTTGGTCACATCCCTAATCTTCCCTTATCAAAAAGTTCCTATCTACTACATTATCCAGCATGTACTCAAGATCACTATTTCGTAATTAGAATATCACAATATCATAAGTTCTCACAAAAATACATGGAATGCCATTACGACACTCATATAACAATGGGGAGCTCAAAACCTAGAAAGCTCCTCGTCCCCTTAATAATAATGTGTTTAATTTAGTCTTTTAGGTGAGGATTAGGTGTGAATCTTGTTTTCACATACAAAAATAATTAATTGTTTAATTCCATAAATTTGATTATTTACCAAAATACATGTCATATCCACTATTTGTCTCTCCTACAAATTCCAATTATTTTATTAAAATATATGATTTTATCTCACCCAACTATCACATGTTCCTAAATTTACTCCTAATTGTTCCCTATGCCCTAAATCTACTCCTAATTGTTCCCTATGTTGCTTTTCCCTTACTTATTTTTAGAAATTTATTTTCCTAGATCCATCATAACTATGGATCTATCAAGCGCCGAGAGGGATCAAATATCTAGAGGTGCAAACCTCTTTTTTGAGTGCAAAACTTGAGGAAAGGTTTGCACCTCGAGAGATTTGATCCCTCTCAGCGCTTGATAGATCCGTAGTTAAGATGGATCTAGTTTGGTTTCAGTCGTGTGCAACCAAGAAAAAACTATCGATAAACCATTTTAAATATGCTAAATATGTTTGAGATTTATCAAGTCATTTTAATTTTAAATTTTCTTAGTTACCTCAATTTGTTGAGATGATAAATATTGTAGAATAACTTTAATAATGGAAAATGATCAAATAAAATTTTTGAATGCGAAGTGACAATGTAATAATATTGAATGATAAAATGTGAATAATTAGAATGTAATCACTTACAAATAGCATTTATTGTGATCAATCTTAAACTATTTTCTTCTTCTATTCTTATTGTCACCCTTATTAGTTTTGTCATCTTTCCATATCGATTATATTAAAAAGAAAGTAAAAATCATAAATCATAAACCATTTAAATATTTAGCTTGAACTCTTGTAGTAAACACCATACCTTCTCTCTCTTGCTCTCCAATATTATTAGGTTTAATTATTATAACACAAAAATCGTTCTACATTGTCAATAATTTTTTGCGCTTACACTGAAATCAATGAACACTATTAATCCAATGACTTTACAAGTAATGTACCATCATACATGCAATTATATCAAATGAGAAATCAACATATACAATGAAATCAATGGGGATTGTCTTGTTACAAGTAACATAATTTCAATTTACCACATGTGCAAATGTAGGTTGAAACCATCCAAAACTTTAAGTTGTAGATTGAAACCATCCAAAACTTTAAGTTTTAAAACCCTTTTGATTATATATTGTGCAAAATTAAAACATTAAACATTTAAAGTTCATTAAATATCACATGCAAAATGTAGATTGAAACCATCCAAAACTTGAGTTTTAAAAACTTCACATGCCATGCTAATTATAATTCAACTATCCAACAAAAACATTTAACATTAAATATCACATGCCAAATGTAGTTCGAATGACAACATTACTTCACATTCACATGCCAACAGTACTAAAACCATCCAAAAATTAAATAAAACAAATTATATAATAACAATGTAATAAAATATGTCCAAAAATTGTAAATCTCACAAGTATCAAACTGTATCAAGTTTAACAAATTTTAAAACCATCTAAATTTTGAAATCAAATCTATTGTAAATCATGTCCATCAAATGCAGGATCTGGCGTCTTCCCTACTAGGGTCTCAGTCCGCGCCCTATCCTGTGAATAGGAAACCTACATACACAATGCACATGTACTTGAACATTAAAATTTGAAGTTTTAAAAATGAATGAGAATATATATATATCTAAAACTTCATGTAAAAAACAAAATATAACAAAAAAATCATGCAATACCTCGTAAGGTTCCCTCTCCATTTGATGAACAGGTTCTCCCATAGAAACATCTGCAGTGGTAAACTATACAATATACATGTACAGTTAAATGTATATATATATATATAATTTATATAAATTAAAAACTTTCAAATGAAAATGCACGTGTACATATATAAACTTATTTTCAATAATATTAAAAAAAGGAACTAAAGACAACTTGTTCAAATGCTGTGGATGTTCCTATCTCCGTCGCTAGAGTCCTCAGATTAAAGAAATCTTCTATAGGAACCTAAATTCAAAAAAATTTAAATAACTCAAAATATAGATCTCTCTCTCTCTCTCTCTCTATATATATATATATATATATATATCTCAATTTTTAATGAAACTTTTTGAGGTAGAATATACACACACACACACACACACACACACACACACACACACACACACACACATATAACTTTTAAACATAAATTTTAAACTTGTGAAAAATTGTCCATACTTGTGGCTCATCTCCCAATGAAGTAGAAGGTACATCTCCTAAGGAAGAAGAAGGTACCGCCATCCCAAAAACATCAGACGGAATCAGTACCTGTTAAAACATTTTATCAAATTATATATATACATACATGTACATGTGTGGCAACAATTATTTATTTTAGAGTCACTTAAAAAACACTAACATACATGTGCCAACATATCATGATGGTCAGACCCATCTGCATTGTTTGAACCAGAGGTCCCTAACGTAATATTAACATTTTCATCACGCATCATGCCTGAGAACTGCAAATGGTGTTTTAACATATAATCATACATTTTTGTTAGATTAATGTACACATAAAAATAAGTGTATACATGTACATACACATGTATTTATTACAAATTGTACACATGTATATGTAAAAATAATTTCAAACCCTAAGGTCACTAACACATACCATTCCGGTGCCCTCTTCCTCATGAAAAATTAGGTCTTGCAGACCATTGCGAAAATTTATTGCATATGTTTGGAGATCTTCAACATTCATGTTGTAAATCTCCTCATCTGTACGATAAAAAAAATTGGCACGTGCATTTTCACGTGCTCTTTGTCGATTTAAACAAAGATCGACTCCACTCAATCCGCTATGAACATTGTCGATCATAACATCTCTTGCTTCTCAACTTATTTGAGAAGTCGCATCCATCTCTGATCGCAGAGTTTCGACTCGAAACGGTCGACTCACCAATGGCGGCTCAGGGCGAGGCAACTCCACATCTCGCTTAGCGCCCTTACGTTGATATAATCGACCTCTCCCCGAGCCAAAAAATTCTAAAGGAAGGTCATTGTAGTCGGGTTTCATACCCAAAAAAATTATGCATAAAACATTTGTGCAAAATAAACAGGAACCTCATCGTTCCATGGAAGCCTTCCAAAGGCCGCAAGATGTCGATCATACAAATAACCAGCTTTGTCTGGGTGCTTGAAATACTACACCTTCAACATTTTTCTTTTTGGCCCTTCCTTATAATTAAACATTGACTTGGCATCTGCTCTTGTAACTCTTTGTTTTATGTCCTGCCATTTATCGGGACCTATCACTGTTTCTTTTCTCTTTCTCATCAGTTCTACAAACGAATCAGTCGTTGGCCCCAAATTTATGTACACATTTACCATTTCACCCAATGAATGTGTAACTATTTCGAGGCTTTGTCTACTCTCAGCAGGTAGAGACAAAGCCTCGAGATCTCTTTGCAATTTTGCATGAAGGCTTTGACACCTTTGTAAGGTGCATTCCACCATGTTCGTTTCCCATGGTATATCAGTAATCTCAGCCGGATAAGTTGTGTTGGGTTGACAACCTTCTTCTTCAATGTAGCGCGCTGCCCTGCGTCTTTTTTGACCACTGGCTCGAACATTTTCAGCCTCTGCATCAATATATATAAAATTTCGTATATTAGAAAAAACACGTGTAAAAAAGTTGTACAAATTTAATGAAAAAATATTGAAATTGATGGCAACCTTGATGTTGTTGGTTAACATCTTCTCCAACATGACCCTGCTGAGAACCAGACCCAGAATGACGCTGCTGAGAACCATACCCACAGTGACCCTGTTGAGAACCAACAGCGGTTGATTGGCCTTCGGGGGAATAAATATCACCCCCTTCACGCAACCTACTACCAGTCATACCTCGACCGGTTGAACCTTGGCCACGCTCCATGGATGGAGTTGAAACCCTTCTCCTCTTACCTCCTAAAAATTAAAATATGAAACTTATTAACAACTAAATTAACTCAAAGTTAATAAAAAAATCAATTCCATATGTACACATGTATGGAGATTTAAGATTATATTTAAATACCGTGAACATTCCCCGATCCCTGAACCTCCATATGGGATTCGGCTGATCTTCGTTGTTCATCCTCCATGATATATATCTATTGGTTGACATTTACACAAAATAGATTTCAAAAAATCAATTTGTAATTTAGTGTACACAAATTATGTAGAACACAACTTTCAAAGCAATAATTGATCATGTGTGAAACTAAATTTAATTGAAAAAGATATTATAAAAATGATAAGTTCACCAAATTGCGCTTTACATGGTGGGAGCACACTTGGTATAAAATTTACTACTTATACACTTTAGTTTGTGGGAGAAATGACACATGTACATAGTTTACCTTAAAGTCGTTGTGTTTTACGGATATTAAAATGAAGAACTTCTATTTAGATCCATTCCAAATATTGACTGTAGGGGCATTTACTAGATATGTCACCTTTCATAAAAGATGAGATCCAGCGGCTACCTGGCCCTTTACAGAATCTGCCTATAGAACTTGTAGAAGTAAACACTAGAGGCATTAACAATATCAAAGAACGTTTTCATGCTCAGACATGGGAATGTGTCTCTTTCCCTACGCAAAAAAATAGTTCAAGGTAGTTAATCTTCATAGACATGTCATCAAGGAAGTCAATGTGATCATCCCCAACTTAATTTTTATGAAATTAGGCTTGGAATCTCATTTTAGAGCTCAAATAAACCTCTAGTTTATTTTGGTTTAGACAAGGTCTAGAATTTGAAAACTGAATTCCCTCTTTCTTCCTCTTACATGTCCAATGATCAGAATTTGGATTGAGGGAAAATATTTTCCTAGAAATAAAAATTTTGCATTTTATAAATGTGTAAACATGAGTTTTTAAATAAATGAGGCAAAAATTCAAAGGCCCATTGGACAAGGAAAATGATGTTGAAAATAAGATGCAATTGGTTTGCTAACAGATGGTTAGATTTATTATCCAATTAAGGCCTTGCATGTATTTTGATGTTTCATGAATTTCTTCACAAATTCAAAGTATGGTGCATGAATTTGATGCACCATTGATGACTCCATTAATGACCTTGCTGAGGAATTTGATGCACACAATATTGACTTTGAAGATGGTTTAGAATATGTTGAAGAAGTTGTATATTTTGGTGTTGTCACTGAATGTTTCTTTGTTGTTCGACTTGATCAAGACATGTAAATTAACTTTACGAGAAGATTGAAGACCTTGAAGAGTTTTTAGATTTTGTTGTTCTATGGGACAAAAATCAATATGTAGTTCAATATTCACTTGGTTTTTATAATTGAGTACAAGGCATAGTTGAGCCAAATGTTCTTCGGGAAGGGGCCTAATTATTTGGGTCTTGGTTATGGAAAACATGGAAAATGCTCCAAAGCCAAGGAGGCACATGAGCTGTTCCAGAGGAATTTTTATTTCGTGTTCATTACCTCAAGCTTGTGAAGTTGGTGTTCATGATGAATGGAAAAGTTCGACACCCACTTTGCAAGAAGATGTTAATAATCATGCAAATAATGAGAATGTAAAAGAAGAGGATGTTGAAAGCTCTAGATTCATTGAATTCATTTCTAGTATTCAAAGGAGAGCCACTACCTCATGTCAAATTCACCTCCTCAAGAAGGCGACAGCGGTGAATGTTCAAGGTATAAATTTGCCTCTAATCAAATTGCTTTTGATTATGATAAACATGGTAAATATTCAAATAAGATATAGAAAAGAACTTGCATGTTCCTTTTGTGGTTTGAATTTAATCATAATGTTTATAGATGTTGGAAGAAGATATCCATGCACATGAAACTTTCTAAATAAATGAGGCAAAAATTCAAAGGCCTATTGGACAAGGAAAATGATGTTGAAAATAAGTTGAAATTGTTTATTACTCATTGCCATAAGAAAGGTCACCTTGTAGAATATTTTGCTACATACAACACTGAACATTTTTAAAACATAAACTAACTTCTAGAAAACAATAATATTAAATTAGATTTAATTGTTTGTGCAATTGAATTGATGTGCATAGAAAAACTGGGAATAGATATCTTTGATACATACAACACACAAATGCAAAATATTAAAAGATAAATCAATCTTGCAAATAGAAGGGTATTTAACTAGACAGAAATGTCCATATAGATTCAGCCAGAAACCCAGACCTAGTCAAAGAAAACATGAACCAATGGTTTATTTCAACTCTACATCAACGTTGAAAAATCGAACTATTATGATGTGTTACAAATCAGCCTACATGGAAAAGTGTTGGTCGGCCTAAAAGGAAGTAATTCTATCTATATTTATATACCTTGTCTATGGCTCTTTTGATAAGGAATAACTCGGCAATCTCTGAAAACAGTTTACATATTCTTGTAAGATTCAGTACGAATATGTTGATGGGCTTTCAGTGTGAAGTTTAAAGAGTTTGAAAATAGTGTGGATCTATTGTTCGGTCATCTTTGAAGCAGATTCCAGATAGTATAGTATGAAGCAGATTGTGTATAGTGTGAAGAAAATTGCGGATAGTCTAAGGAAGATTACAAATGCCTGAAACAAATCTGTGGATATATGTTGCAGGATGCAACACCAACTAATGTTGTTGATAATACTGTTAAAATAGAGATAGAGAACGAACCCAAGGGTTTATCTGACCCTGCTGTGTCAAAGGTTAATGTTGTGGATAAGACTGTTAAAATAGAGACAGAGAACAAACCCAAGGGTTTATCTGACCCTGTTGTGTCAAAGGTTGATCAAAATAAGAAGAAAAAACAAGGCAGCAAGGAAGCAAAAAATGAAGATGGCAGTGGCAAAGATAAGTTTTCCGGCTTGATTTTTATGTGTAATTCTCAAACAAGGCAAGAGTGTTTCCGATACAAAGTGTTTGGGTTGCCACCAACCAAAAAGAAGCTTGTAGAAAAGGTGAAGCCCGGAATGAAGCTCTTCTTGTATGATTTTAACCTTAGACAAATGTATGGTATCTACAAGACAGCGTCTGCCGGAGGAATGAATGTGGAACCAAATGCTTTCCGAAGTTGTAAAAGGCCACTCCCAGCACAGGTAATATTTTTATACATGAAAGGGGTGCATCAAGCTTGTGAAGTTTGTATTCATGTTGAATGGAAAAGTTTGACACCCACTTTGCAAGAAGATGTTAATAATCATGCAACTAATGAGAATGTAAAAGAAGAGGATGTTGAAAGCTCTAGAGTCATTGAATTTATTGCTAGTATTCAGAGGAGAGCCACTACCTCATCAAATTCACCTCCTCAAGAAGGCGACAACGATGAATGTTCAAGGTATAAATTTGCCTCTAATCAAATTGCTTTTGATTATGATAAATATGGTAAATATTCACATAAGATTTGGAAAAGAACTTGCATGTTCCTTTTGTGGTTTGAATAATCATAATGTTTATAGATGTTGGACAAGTGTTGGACTTTGTATCCAACAAGTCATCCACAACATTTGAAGAAGGTGGAATGAGATAATGACAAGAATGGAAAAGAGGATTTCATAATCGATGAGTGTCAATATGATTCACATGATGAAGTGCAACTAAAAGAATCGCCATTGAAATGGTTTGCTAGCAGATGGTTAGATTTCTTATCCAATTAAGGCCTAGCATGTATTTTGATGTTTCATGAATTTCTTTGCAAATTGAAAGTATGGTGCATGTTGCATGAAGCAAGATGTTGAAAGTAGAGTTATGTTGACACACTTAAATGCAAAAAATATGGAAATTTGTACATGAGCTCTATTATTTGACTTGAGAGTCAGTTGTTTGAAGAGGCATGTTTTGTCGACTTGTGTTTGGTTGATGGTTTTGTACACCAATATGTAAGAGTACATGGAGATATTCACATGATGTGAATTTTTTTTCTTTGAAGGAGAAAAATTATATGTTGGCGAGCTATGTTTCTTGCATGATGTGTTTTTCAGTTTGATGGTTTTGTTTGTGACAAGACGTCACAAGATTTTGGGAAGGTCCACTCTTGAGCGAGAGCCTCATGATTACAACCTAATCATGAGAATCAAATGGGAGTGCATCCTTATTTTAAAAACAAATAGGATTCTAAGCTACCTAGGACTCAAACCATTATTTTTAAATTTGAAATATCATGGTGTGTTGTTTCAATGCCTGAATCCACAACCCTAACATAAATTGTTTTATTCTTTTTTTGCGGGATTTAGTTGGTTATATTAAAAGTCAGTTGAATTTAAAATTCTTGGCTTAGTGGCATGAACCAAACATATTGTACATATTAAATGAGGAATTTCGCTCTCCAGTCATTTCTAAATCACCCATATCACCAAGAAAACATGTTTTAAAAGAACATACTTTGGTATAGGAAAGACCTTAGGTTTCAAATATTATAAGATTGGATAATAATATAATATTGGTAATTATAACTATGTTTTCCACGGAAGGAAAATTATATGTCACATTTTATCTTACAATGATTACAATATTTTTTGAAGTATTGGATTACGTTTATTCTTTTATATAATTTAACATTAGATATAAGTTAAAATTGAAAGCTACTTAGATGAAATATAGCTTAGATATGGCATTTGCAAATTATTATCTATTTATTAAACTAAAGGACATAGTTATTACACATGTTTAATTTACATTCAAATGCTTCTTTGATTTATCTCCTATAGCTTAATGTAGTGCTAGATATATAATTTAGGTTGAAGGCCCATGAGATAAATGACTTCCATGTGACATTTGTATTGAATCATCTATTTTTTGTGTTATGTTTTTCAAAGGTTGCTATTTTCTTTGTATTTTCTTTTAAATAATAAATTTTTGGTTTTTCTTTTTATAAAAATTATTTAAAATTATAAAAAAAACGAAATAAATAATACATAAATAATAAATAATGTTAAATGTTCTCTCATTTTCCTTTATACAGAAGTAGTAGTAGGCTATAAAGGTCAATATAAAAAATGGACTAGGTCCACACAAATAAACCTAGACTTAAATCAACAAGGCAACCTTGGTAGGAGATCTCCACTAAATAAGGAAGTGCAAGCCTCACACTAGGTTTATCCAAACCTCAAGATGATGTACCATCCAATCATGATACCCGTCATTCAAGATTGCATGCTATCCAACAAGCTATTAACCAAACACTCTTTCTTGCATGGTGGTTCATTCTGCACAATCCCAGTGTCATAGGGTGTTTCATCTCCTGGAGTGTGGACAACATATATATACGCCCCATACTCCTCAACATGTGTGTCGATAGCATCACTTGCTCAAATTTTTATCCCCAACAACATGCCCAAGTCCACAACCAACCTCCACCAAGTATGCTCATCAATCCAAGCATCCTCAAGTCAAATTTTCAACCTCTAAGGTATATGCCAAATGGCCCCAGCATGCTCTTATGGCTAAGTGCCCACGTTAGTGCCTAATGCTCATTCCCTAGGTAGGTACCTCTCTGTTCAAATAACCAGCTCTGCATTATGTATACCCGGTAAGGTTAGTTATCATGAAAACTAAGATAACAACCTCCTGTAAATTACCAATGTTCTAAGAAATTATCCAAGGTACGACATCCACTCACACTAAGCCATCCATATGTTCATCAAGCATCACCAAGGGAGTAGGAGGTCCAACAGTCTCCTAGCTAGGTAACACTACTTATGGACTAGCCCTAAAAAATATCAAAAAATAAGTGTGAAGTATTCAAAGACCTCCTCAAGTCCCAACACTTCTTTATGGGGTATGAGGAGGACCACACGATTAAGTGGCACTTACTATCAACAACCACAAAAATAAAGTGTACAAAAGTACACTACAATGTTTTAGAAACAATCCATTCAATGGGGAGGATAAGTTCTCAAGAACAACAATGTGGACATAAAGTACATAGCTAACCTTCACAATCACATAAAATGGACACTTATATTACCTAATTCCAAGTCAATAGATGAGACATGCATTTCCATATTAGAGCTTCTACTAAAAGGAACAATAGGAATACTCTCACCATTGCATGAGTGGATCTTAACAACCATTTTGACCATTACAAAACCAGTGGTAGCATTGAAAAAAATGTTAGTAAATACATCTAGAGCATTGGGTCTCAAGAACAAAAAGCTAAATCAATAGAAAATGAAGAAAAAATTATTTTATATTAGATGCCATGGAGATTTGAATATGGAAATTTTATATTAAACTCAAGTTTTAAATAAATATTTTTAAAAGTGCAAATAATAAAAGTTGAAGACCATTAACATCTTTGTAAAAAGACAAACACATGTTCTTAAAGAAAACCATTACCTTTTTGTGAAGAGGTGTGATCTCTTGATAACTATTTGTCCCTATCTATATTTATATACCTTGTCTATGGCTCTTTTAATAAGGAATAATCCCTATCTATATTTATATACCTTGTCTATGGCTCTTTTAATAAGGAATAACTCAGCAATCTCTGAAAACAGTTTATAGATTCTTGTAAGATTCAGTACGAATATGTTGATGGGCTTTCAGTGTGAAGTTTAAAGACTTTGAAAATAGTGTGGATCTATTGTTCGGTCATCTTTGAAGCAGATTGCGGATAGTATAGTATGAAGCAGATTGCATATAGTGTGAAGCAAATTGCGGATAGTCTAAGGAAGATTACAAATGCCAGAAAAAAATCTGTGGATATATGTTGCAGGATGCAGCACCAACTAATGTTGTGGATAAGACTGTTAAAATAGAGACATACCACGAACCCAAGGGTTTATCTGACCTTGCTGTGTCAAAGGTTAATGTTGTGGATAAGACTGTTAAAATAGAGACAGAGAACAAACCCAAGGGTTTATCTGACCCTGTTGTGTCAAAGGTTGATCAAAATAAGAAGAAAAAACAAGGCAACAAGGAAGCAAACAATGAAGATGGCAGTGGCAAAGATAAGTTTGCCGACTTGATTTTTATGTGTAATTCTCAAACAAAGCAAGAGTGTTTCCGATACAAAGTGTTTGGGTTGCCACCAACCAAAAAGGAGCTTGTAGAAAAGGTGAAGCCCGGAATGAAGCTCTTCTTGTATGATTTTAACCTTAGACAAGTGTATGGTATCTACAAGACAGCGTCTGCCGGAGGAATGAATGTGGAACCAAATGCTTTCCGAAGTTTTAAAAGGCCACTCCAACACAGGTAATCTTTTTATACATGAAAGGGGTGCATCAAGCTTGTGAAGTTTGTATTCCTGTTGAATGGAAAAGTTTGACACCCACTTTGCAAGAAGATGTTAATAATCATGCAGCTAATGAGAATGTAAAATAAGAGGATGTTTAAAGCTCTAGATTCATTGAATTCATTGCTAGTATTCAGAGGAGAGCCACTACCTCATCAAATTCACCTCCTCAAGAAGGCGACAACGATGAATGTTCAAGGTATAAATTTGCCTCTAATCAAATTGCTTTTGATTATGATAAATATGGTAAATATTCACATAAGATTTGGAAAATAACTTGCATGTTCCTTTTGTGGTTTGAATAATCATAATGTTTATAGATGTTGGACAAGTGTTGGAATTTGTATCCAACAAGTCATCCACAACATTTGAAGAAGGTGGAATGAGATAACGACAAGAATGGAAAAGAGGATTTCATAATCGATGAGGGTCAAGATGATTCACATGATGAAGTGCAACTAAAAGAAGCGCCATTGAAATGGTTTGCTAACAGATGGTTAGATTTCTTATCCAATTAAGGCCTAGCATGTATTTTGATGTTTCATGAATTTATTTGCAAATTGAAAGTATGGTGCATGTTGCATGAAGCAAGATGTTGAAAGTAGAGTTATGTTGACACACTTAAATGCAACAAATATGGAAATTTGTACATGAGCTATTATTTGACTTGAGAGTCAGTTGTTTGAAGAGGCATGTTTTGTTGACTTGTGTTTGGTTGAAGAGGCATGTTTTGTTGACTTGTGTTTGGTTGATGGTTTTGTACACAAATATGTAAGAGTATATGGAGATATTCACATGATGTGAATTTTTTTTCTTTGAAGGAGACAAGTGATATGTCAGTGAGCTATGTTTCTTGCATGATGTGTTTTTCAGTTTGATGGTTTTGTTTGTGACAAGACGTCACAAGATTTTGGGAAGGTCCACTATTGAGCGAGAGCCTCATGATTACAACCTAATCATGAGAATCAAATGGGAGTGCATCCTTATTTTGAAAATAAATAGGATTCTAAGCTACCTAGGACTCAAACCATTATTTTTAAATTTGAAATATCATGGTGTGTTGTTTCAATGCCTGAATCCACAACCCTAACATAAATTGTTTTATTCTTTTTTTGCAAGATTTAGTTGGTTATATTAAAAGTCAGTTGAATTTAAAATTCTTGGCTTAGTGGCATGAACCAAACATATTGTACATATTAAATGAGGAATTTCGTTCTCCCAATCATTTCTAAATCACCCATATCACCAAGAAAACATGTTTTAAAAGAACATACTTTGGTATGGGAAAGACCTTAGGTTTCAAATATTATAAGATTGGATAATATTATAAGATTGGTAATTATAACTATGTTTTTCCACAGAGGAAAATTATATGTCACATTTTATACTAACGTTCTAAATATTTTTTTGTTTGGATTACTGTTATTCTTTTATATAATTTAACATTAGATATAAGTTTAAATTGAAAGCTACTTAGATGAAATATAGCTTAGATATGGCATTTGAAAATTATTATCTATTTATTAAACTAAAGGACATAATTATTACACATGTTTAATATACATTCAAATGCTTCTTTGATTTATCTCCTATAGATTAATGTAGTGCTAGATATATAATTTAGGTTGAAGGCCCATGAGATAAATGACTTCTATGTGACATTTGTATTGAATCATCTATTTGTTGTGTTATGTTTTTCAAAGGTTGCTATTTTCTTTGTATTTTCTTTTAAATAATAAATTTTAGGTTTTGCTTTTTATAAAAATTATTTAAAATTATAAAAAAAACGGAATAACTAATACATCAATAATAAATAATGTTAAATGTTCTCTCATTTTCCTTTATACAGAAGTAGTAGTAGGCTAGAAAGGTCAATATAAAACATGGACTAGGTCCACACAAATAAACCTATACTTAAGTCAACAAGGAAACCTTGGTAGGAGATCTCCACTAAATAAGGAAGTGCAAGCCTCACAATAGGTTTATCCAACCCTCAAGATGATGTACCATCCAATCATGATACCCCTCATTCAAGATTGCATGCTATCCAACAAGCTATTAACCGAACACTCTTTCTTGCATGGTGGTTCATTCTCCAAGTCTCCTCATTCAAGGTGTTTCTTCTCTCAGTGTGGACCACATATACTCTTACGCCCCATACTCCTCAACATACATGTGTCAAAGCATCACTTGCTCAAATGTTTATCCCCAAAAACATGCCCAAGTCCACAACCAACCTCCACCAAGTATGCTCGTCAATCCAAGCATCCTCAAGTCAAATTTTCAACCTCTAAGGTATATGCCAAATGGCCCCATGCTCTTATGGCTAAGTGCCCTCATTCAAGTGCCTAAGGCTCATTCCCCTAGGTAGGTACTCTGCTCAAATAACCAACTTCCATTATTTATACCCAAATTTAGGTTATTTATCATGCCACATAAGATAACAACCTCCTATGAAATTGCAATGTTCTAAGACTTCATCCAAGGTCAAGTATACACTCACACCAAGCCATCCAAATGTTCATCAAGTATCAAATGCGATAGATAGTCCAATAAGCCTCTAGTTAGGTAACACTACTGTTGGACTAACCCTAAAAATAGCAATAAACAAGGTGAAGTATTATAACACTTCTCAAGTCCCAACACTTATTTATGGGGTGAGGAGGAATTGCCACGTGATTAAGTGGTACTACTATCAACAACCACAAAAATAAAGTGTACAAAATTACACTACAAGGTTTTAGAAACAATCCATTCAATGGGGAGGATAAATCTCAAGAACACCAATGTGGACATAAAGTACATAGCTAACCTTCACACTCACATAAAATGGACACTTATATTACCTAATTCCAAGTCAATAGATGAGACATGCATTGCCATATTAGAGCTTCTACTAAAAGGAACAATAGGAACACAACCATTTTGACCATTACAATATCAGTGGTAGCATTGAAAAAAATGTTAGTAAATACATCTAGAGCATTGGGTCTAGAGAACAAGCAGCTAAATCAATAGAAAATGAAGAAAAAATCATTTTATATTAGATGCCATGGAGATTTGAATATGGAAATTTTATATTAAAACTTAAGTTTTAAATAAATATTTTTAAAAGTGCAAATAATAAAAGTTGAATACCATTAACATCTTTGTAAAAATAACAAACACATGTTCTTAAAGAAACTATTACCTTTTGTGAAGAGGTGTGATCTTCTGATAACTATTTGTTAAACAAAACTTATATTTTTTTTGAAACTTCTAAAAAATTTGAAGTAAACAAAATTCATCTGAACTCAAGTCACATATGAAAGAGTAAGCCATTGCGTGACCAATGACAACTAATTTAAGATGACATGCACAATGACATCAATTTAACATCTACCACGTTAATACTTAGTGTTCCAACTTGAGGATTATGGTCTGTAATCTAATTGATATCAACTCAAAATCCCCTTATTATAACACCGCTCCCATGTTCCCCGAACAAAGATAGAAATATTTCAGACTAATCCTCCATCTTGGTCAACATTAACAATGACCCAAGGTTGGATGCAAAAAAAATTAATATCTCCTAATATCCTAGTAAACATTGACCCAAAGTTCAGTGCAAAATATTTTAAAAGTGAAAAATAGCAAACATACATATTAGAAAAAAAATAATAATAAATTAAAATCAAAATTAAAATTAAAATTGACATATCCTAATATCCTGGTCAACATTTGAGCCAAGGCCTGGGTTGATATCAATTTAACAAACATCCTGATCACCATTAACACACAATTGAATGCAAAAAATTTCAGCTTGACATCTCCTAACATCTTGTCAACATTGGCCCAAGGCATTTGTTTACATTAATGTAACAAACAGATATATCATTGTTAATTTGATCAATAAGTTCATCATTGTTAATTTAACAATGGTTAATGTGATCAATAAGTTCATCATTGTTAATTTAACAATTTTCGAAAAGGAAAACCATCTATCATTTTTCTATAGTTTACTATTTAAAAAATAAAACCTACAATTTAATATTTAAAAAATAAAACCACTAGTTACTCCAAATTGAAAGAATAGTTGTTACAATGGTAAATTGACCATGAGATATCAGTTACAACACGTAGGATATCACTAAGTTTCATTTCACTGTGAAAAGTAACACCACAAACAAACAAAAAAATTCAAATGCAATTCATCTGAATGTTTGTCTCGTTGCCACTGTAAAGTGCAACTTTGTTGAACTCTCCTAATATTAAAACACCCGAAGGTTTTTATTTCAGTTAAGAGTTTTCTCCAATTGCCAAACTACCATGGATGTGATTGTTATATTTGGTCGTTATCAAATTTGGATCTGATAAATACTTAACCAGAGAGGGTCTCTATGATTCGACCTTTTGTTTGCAAATTTTGTCAACGGAAAATATAATTTCAAACCAGATATTATATGAACAATTTATTTTCGCTCAGGCTCATGAAGTGATCAAACTCTATTTGAAAAAGATGTAATATAGTTTCATTTAAAAATATGGCAATATAATTCTGAGACTTCAAATAATGGAGAAATGTCATTGTTTTAATGTAAATGTAACATACCTGACGCAGCAGTCGACGAGCGCGGATGGCAAGAGCACCACGGCGGATGGCAGGAGCACCACGGCGGACGACAGGAGCACCACGGCGGACGGCAGGAGCACCAGGGCGGCTGGCAGCAGCAACAAAGCGACAACAGTCACAAACAATGAAAGGCGCGCGAAATGAAAATGGTAAACCATAAACATTCGCGAGCGATTTATTTATAGAAAATAGTTCGGCCGAACTATTTTAAAAGAAAAAGTTTGGCCGAAGTCACA
The DNA here is from genome assembly GCA_034641835.2 of Pinus albicaulis. Taxonomy (NCBI): domain Eukaryota; kingdom Viridiplantae; phylum Streptophyta; class Pinopsida; order Pinales; family Pinaceae; genus Pinus; species Pinus albicaulis. The sequence goes on from CM076571.1 coordinate 142,150,274, forward strand.
GTTCGGCCGAAAATTTTTAAAAGTTCAGCCGAAATTTTGCTTCCGGTTTTCCAATCTCTGGCAAAAACCCTGTTTGCCCGCGCCGTCTGTGTGCCGTCAATCTAAACGGAAACACGATTTATTAGAGAGTTCTGTACCCAAAATTTCAGGAATGTTCAAATTTCGAACCATTGTTGAAAATTCGCACCGATTCTCGCGTAATCTCCACTTTCACGTTTCACCCCTAAATCTACCTCAGGCTGAGAAATGGTAGGATCTAGGATAACATCATACCACGCTTAACCTGGTAGCTAGCCCTACCAAGTTGGGAGAGGGCTCTCTCCTTATCAATCTCAGAAAGGATGGAAAATGAAAGCTTGAGATGACTGATTTTAGGCTAGGTATGTGTACATAGGTTTTTGATTGAATTTGATGATGTTTTGTTGGCTCAAATGTGAAAGGCAGATTTGGGCCTAGGGAATGAGGCTCAGTTTTGCAGAGATCTCTATGGGGCAAGGTAGGAAAGTGATTTGGTACTTCAAATTGAGTGAGATGGAGAGGTTTTAGATAGATGAGGAGTTGAAAAGGGCATGAAGAACTCAGGGATCCTTTTCAATCAGCTGAAAACATAGATAACTAAGCAAACCCTAGGTAGAGCACTGCACTTTCAATGTATTCTACCTTTATCTTTGTTTGATTTAGTTAAGATGAAATAAAGAGAGATATGGAATACATAAAACACATGTAGACTTAAAATTATAGAAGAAAACACAATACCAAAGAAAGATGCCACATGAATCCCATAAAGTGTTGCAAACCACTGGTCTATTCCTTAGCCAAAACTGCTGAAATGAGTATACAATAAGCTCCAAGATTTCCCAAAAGTCCAACCATGCTAATGACTGAAAAAACATAAGATATAGGCAAAAAAAAACTCATCCTAGCCTCTAGGGGTCAAGCTCATGAGTTTAGGAGCTGTTCCAATAAATTCTAAACTGAGAACTAAAAAGTAGGCAGTGGAACAACTTGCCTCTAAAAACTAGGGAACTAATTCATTTAGTTGTAAACTACCTTTTCATGGATGAATCTACCTCTATGAGTGAAAATTCAGCATAATTACATCAAAATCCATCAATTCATATTACATTACATCATAAATTTGACAATTAGAAGGAGAAAAGTCAAACTGTCAAGAAACTAGGCGAAAAACAGAGTATTTTTGGTCAAACTGAGCAAATTTCCTCCAATGCGCCGCACTGATTTCCCTATGCGTAGTGCCTTTTTGCAGCTACTTTTGGAGGCCTTCCTGGTGTCCAAATTTTCTCCAAGTGGGATTTTTGGAAAGCTCTGCCTGTCTACTTTCCAGCACACTTGGAATTTTTGAATTTGGCCTCCATTTGCCCTCCAAAACTAAGTTCTCCCAAGACCTCTTCCTGTGTGTCAAAAAAGGGGCAGAAAGGTCATTTTGGGGTGTTTTTGACCTTTTTAGAAGCCCAAAACCTGTCAAAAATTCTTGGCCATTTGTGAGCATGCATATTTTTTCATGAAAAATCTAAATATGCTGAGTTTTCCTCAAAAGGATGCCTCCATCAAAAGCGAGCACCAGGTGGCGCGACGCATTGGGCAGAAAAGTTTGTTTTTTGAGCCAAAAATTGAAAAATTACAAAAAGTGTCCCAAATTTTTTGAAATTTGGGCTGAGTGTCCTCCCTTAAGATTTGTATTGGGCCAAGGAAGCCTCAGCCAAGATCTGAAGGCTATCATGCTCTTTTCACCTCTTTGATGCCTTCTTCAACTTGGCCTTCAAGTCCCTGATTCTTGCTTTTTACACCTTGTTTCTCGCCAAGTAGTGGTAGGCCATGTGCCTCAACATTTTTTTCTCTTTGTTGGCCTTCTCAAACATCTTTTCCAAATGTATGTTAATCCTTTCGAGCCAAGATTCACGATCAAATTCAATTTCTTGTTCAAGTGGTGTCAACTTGGTTTTCCTCCTCTTGGCAGCTTGCCGGTTTTATCGTATGTTTTGCAGCTCCATAATGGTTTGATAATCCTCTAGCTGCTTGTTTATTTTTTCTAGATAGTTAATTATCCATTTGGCTCTTTCTAGGTTGAGAGACAAACCCTGGATGTCCTCTTTCTATTCCTGAATGATCTCTTTAGGCTTTGAGCTTTGTGAGCCCAAATTGCTGTCATCATCCTGAATAGGAATGAAATCTGTCTCCTGCCCTCCTGAAGGCCCCTCATCATGTAATGGACGCTTGCCCTTGTCTTGTACCTGCTCTGATGATGGAGGAAATGAGACCCCTTCCGCCCCGGGTGGAGATAATACTCACTTCGCTGCTGCAAACAACCTTCTAGCACCCTTTTGGTAGGTGACAAATATTGGCACACTAGCAGTTTGTGTCTCATGAAGCTCCTGCTGATGTGAAGGCCCACCTGTCTCACGAAAAGCTGCTGGAGGTACTTGAGGAGAGGTGAAGACCTCATGTGAAATGAAATCATCCCATGAGATGTTCTGTAAACCAAGCTGATGCATGACCACAATCTTAGATTAGTGCAAAATGATATATGTTGTTATACTACTGCTGGGGAGTCTTCTTGTGCACTAAGGTGGTCATCTTCTCAATGTTCCGGAAAATAAAGTAGGGGAGATTCATCATTCTCACCCTAGTAAAGTGCATCAACAATCTGATGTGATAAGCATTTTGGTGAGAAAACCGGCCCTCATAGCTGAAATACTTAATTATGAGTTTCATCAAGTGAGCATATGAGTCTTTCAAATACCGAAAAGGAAAAACTCTGCTGAGATGTCTCTGATAATCAGCCTTGATGTAAGGCTCATACTATTCTCTATCAATCTACTGCCTTTTTTTCCACTGCTCACCGATACTTTGAATGCCAGTTGCAAGAGAAATGGACTTCGGTTTCAAGGTAAATGTCACACCTACTAGAGTGACTTGGCCATTTTGAAGTTGGAGCATAAACAACCTAGCCAACTCATGATGGAATTGAGCTCTCTCTACCATCTCATAGAACTGATAATAGGATTGGTGTTGAAAGCATGTGACAGCAAGAGGGCAAGCCTGAAAATCGGCAAGTGAAGTAAGCTCCTCTCGTATATGTTTACCACCCTTCTGAGGTCTTCTTGGTGCATGCATTTCTGTAGGAGAATCACTGTGTGTCTCTTCATCTCGGTCATAGGAGGGAGCAGACTCCATTTTTTCTAATGTGTGAGTTTTCTTGATTAGTATGAAGAGATTTATGGTGTTTTTAGTTTTTTGCTACCAAGGATGAGAATGTATGAGGGATTGTGGAGGGAAAGGGTATGAGGGGTTTTGGGAATGATATGGAAAATTTTTTTGGGAATAAGGGGGTTTAGGGAATAGTATGTAGGCTTAGGGACAGCAATTAGGGTTTAGGATTTGTATGTACAGTTTGGGATAGTGGGAGTTAGGGATATGGGAATTAGAGAATTTTTGTAATATGGGAATTAGGGAATGAGTGGATGAAAGTGAAAAATGAATGGAGGATTCAAAGAGTGGGGAGTGATGGAGTGGACTTGGTAGCAAAAACACAAATGTAAACCCTAGGAAATTGTTTTTAAGCTAAAATTTCAAAGAGGTAGGGTTTGAGTTTTATCACACTAAACCACCATAAATTTTAAGAAAAAAAATTTCACTAGCAATGGACGGAATTTTGACTTACTTGCACACCATGGGATTGAGAAAATTTGGAAATTTGAGGGAGTTTATGGTGAAATCGGGCTTGCAGCTCTATGCGCCGCACCATAAACCAATGCGTCGCGCCTTCTATATGCATCGTGCCAGTGTATTTTTTACACTGTGGAGGGTAGCCCAATGCGTCGTGCCTTCTATATGTGTCGCACCAGTGTATTTTTTACACTGTGGAGGGCAACCCAATGCACCGCGCCTTCTCTATGCGCCGCACCCTTGAACTCACACAGTTTTGCTTCAAACTTGCTCCCTTTCTGCAACACGACCTTCTCTTGCTCAATTTTTCTCCTTTGAATGCATATGAGCTATTTGAATATTACCAATGAGTTTATATACAAAAGATTTTGATTTTTCACTCATAAAACCAAATTTTATAATGTTTTCATTGTAACTTACTTTTTCAACTCTGTTTTTGGGCAGTTTACTTCATTTTTACCTTTGATGAACTGAATGATTTGATTTTTTGGTTTTCCTTGCAGGTGATGGAGTTGTTGAAGCTTGGTAAGGTGACCAGGGTTGCCACTGAAGTCGCTTACATAGGAAAAACTTAAATTACATCAAATTTTATACATGAAAACATAGAATACTCTATTTTTCCTCAAAACAGGGTTTTGAGGAAAAATATGTCTCTGAGCATGTGATTATGGAATTATTGGTACAGAAACTTTATTTGATTGCCTCATGTGCCTGCTGACTATTATTGAACATTTTGAAGACCTTTTTAACAAAACCCTAGACCTAATAAAGCAGAAACTCTAAAACTGACTCTTGCAAATGATCTAGATGAATGGAAATGTGCCAGCAGGTAAAGGGCATGAGGGAAAATGTACAACAAGACACTACCGTCAGATGATCCATGATCCTAATGGAATGCAGCTGACTGAGTGAGACACCTAACATGCAATGCAACAAGAGAATTTGATCACTGACAGAGGGATTAAGATACCGACACTAACAACAAGGTTTTTGGTAGGGGAATAATGTGGTTTTAAAACCAGACGAAGGGATTTCACTTGGTTTAAAATGATGAAATAGATGGTCTGGGAGACTTAGGAGGGATTTTTGGGGGTTAAAGGGGAAACTATAAAAATTGGAAAAAGGTTAATAATGAGGAAATTTGCAGAGATACAAGGGGCAAATGGAGGCTTTTCTGAGCATCATTTTTCACAGGCAGTGAGGTTTTTTTCAAAGGCAAAGAACACACAGAGGCTTCAAGGATGAGAGATTTTCATGGGAACTGTATCTCTTGAAGGCTAAAAAACAATTTAGCCACCTGTTTTTTTGACAAAAAATTCATAGGTGGCTAACAATCGCTCCACATGGGCATGGCTTCTTCTTGAAGGAGTAAGAATTCAGAAAATAATCTTTGGAGTAGGCCAGATGGCTGATCTTTGAACCATATTTCTTTTTTTATTCAGATGTACAAACATGACGGATATTAATCATCAGAATACATTCCCCAAAAAATCTACCTACCCATCCTACGATCCTAACATTTTTTCTTCAAGGTGCATTTGAATTTGCAAACCTTCTTCATCATTTTTTTTTTATATTGAAAACAGAGAATCACTAATCTAACTCTACCCTTATTCCTCCATGAGATCAGATTATACTATTGGCCTCATAATTTCTCTACCTAATCTAATATCAGCTAGGATTAAACTGTCTATCATATTTCTTCTCTACATTATACAACAGAAATTTAAAAATAGTCAAACTAGGATTAGACAGTCTAGTTTGTTGTGGATCCAAGGCATAAAAACCCTTGCTCATGGACTGAAATTGTAGAAACTTGAATTTTTTTTTGCAAAGGATTGAAATCTTTGAAACATTTGAAGCATCTTTCTTTTCTTCGTGACTCAAGTTTTGAGCTTGTTAGAGTCACCCTCTTCTTCATTTCAGCTCTGGTTTTGGGCTTGTTAGAGCTTATCTTTTTTCTTCTTTGCTGGCTCAGATTTTTAGCATATTGGAACTAGCTTCCTTTACTTCCTTTGGTTCAGGTTTTGATCATGTTAGAGCCAATATTTTCACTTTAGAGGTTCATGTTTTGATCATGTCTGAACCTCTCTTTCTCTATTTTTTGAAACATTTTCTCTTTTTCTCTGAAAATAAATCACAGCAATGGTATTTACAATGGAAATGAAAAATGTAAATTGGAACTCAGCAGTAGTAATGCTTGAGCATCTTGCCATTGACAGGACCCCCAAATAGCTCTGCACCATCTAGCTCTTGTAGAAAAAAGTCATTTCAACCCACAGTGGCCTGTATGATGTAAGGACCCTGCCACAAACTGTCAAATTTGCCGTGTTTTCCTTTGTCCTCTCTCCTTGAGTCCCATTTTAGAACCTTATCTCCAATTTTGAAGTCACAAGATTTTTTTCTGTTTTCAAATAACTTCTTTATATTTTCCTACACTTTCAGAGCTCTATTATAGACCTCTTCTCTTGTTTTTTGGAGATGAATTGTTTGATTTATCCTCCTTACCATACTGTCCTCTTCTTTCTGAATCTCTTGGACTAGTTTGATCACTGGTACCCCAAGGTTCATAGGAAACACTACCATTGTTCCATAGAAAAGCTGATATGGTGACATGCCAATGGACTTCTTTGTTGTTAGCCTGTGAGCCCACAAAGCATGCAGTAACTTGTTGTGCCATGACTTCTTGTTCTCTTCAAGAATTTTTTTGATGATGTTAACCAAGCTCTTGTTTGATGATTCAGCGAACCCATTACCTTGTGGGTAATAATCAGTTGAATGACCGAGTGCTATTTGATACCTGTGACAAAAATCAATCATTTTCTTGGATCCAAATGCAGTAGCATTATCAGTGATTATTTTTCTTGGGCAGCCAAATCTTGAGAGGATGTGGTCTTCTAGGAACTTAATGATGATAGAATCTGTGGCATTCCTAGAAGGTATGGCCTCTATCCACTATGTGAAATAGTCCGTGGCTGTAAGGATCCACTTATGTTGTGCATAGGAAGCAGCGTGTATTTCCCCTATGAAATCTAGGCCCCATTGTTGGAATGGAGCCTCAACAGTAATGGGTTTTAATGGAAATGAGAGGAGCTTTATTTTTCCCTCGAAAACCTAGCACTTATGGCAGGAAATTATCATTTTATGAATGTCATTGAAAAGTGTAGGCCAGTAATAGCCAACTCTGAGTATTTTGTTAGTAGTGGCTTTCCAGTTTAAATGGCCCTCACACTCTCCTGCATGGAACTCCTGTTTAATCCTCTCTACTTCAGTTTCTGGGAAACATTTAAGTAATAGACCATTTGTATTTTTCCAGTATAAGCATTCATTCAATATGCAATAGTTTCTGGATTTTAACTTTAGGAATCTAGCCTTAGTTTTTGATAGTTCAAGAGGGGCATTGAGGTTTGTGAGCACATAGAGGGTATCAGAGTACCAAGGAGAGTTTTGAAATGTTTCTTCAATAGTAGGATCAGGAAATCCTTCCTGTTCATCCAAGGCATCTACCATGTTAATGTCATGGGCTTGCAGATTAGATTTAGCCGTTAGTTGAGCTCAGCCCTGACCTTTGATCAGTTTTGTGGGTTTTATTTCCAGGTCATACTCTAATATTATAGCAATCCATTTGCCCCTCTTTCCATCTGGATCTCGGGAGAAAATCTCTTTAACCACTATGTTTGGTACGTAGGCGATGATGTGATAATGCAGTATATACACCCTAAAGTCTTTCAAGGCCTTTACCAGGGCGTAGGCTTGTTTTTCCATTATGTTATATTTTAAGGGTGCATCCCTCAAAGCTTTGCTGAAGAAAGAAATAGGCTGTTCCATTCCCTGTGGATTTTTCTGTAGTAAAACTGCAGCCACTGTATGCTCAGAGGCAAAGGAAAAGATCAGGAAATATTTTGAGAAATCTGGGCTAATTAGGATAGTAGCCCGGGTGAGTTCAAGTTTCACTGATTCAAAATATTTCTTACCCTCTATAGTCCACTTAACCCCTACACCTTTTTTCACCATGTTTGTCATATTCTTGAGGTTGTCAGCTAAGTTGGGAATAAACCTCCTTAGGAAGTTAATTTTCCCAATAAAGGACTGTAACTCCTTTATGTTTCCCGGGTGTGTGATCTGTAGTATTCCCTCAACTCTTTGCGGGTCTATTTTAACTCCCTTCTCTGATATAATGTGGCCAAGAAGCTTATCTTCTTGAAGCTCGAATATAGTATTTTGCGGTTTTTTTGATACATTGTCAAAATACAACAGGTCCTCTAAAGGTGCCAGCCCCTCGGGTATATTCTTATCTTCTGACTGCAGCACCTCTATTTCCTCTTTATCTGCATTCTTATACTCTTCGGTTTGATTTCCAAATTTTTCAGTTAAAGTGTTTATTTCTACGTTATGTGGTGATTTCCCTTCGTCGAGGGGCTCTTCACTCAGGAAGCTTTCATCGGATTTAGAGTCTGAATCAGAGAATACAAACTCATCCCTACCAAGCAGGAAATCCTTGATCTGCTTGTGGCCCTCAAAGACCTACCAATATTTCTCGTTATCTAGCACTGCAGGTCTGTATTTTGTCTAGATGATGATTTTTTTGTCGCTAGGGGACTCATGATATGAACTAGCTATGCAAGATAATCCATTTGAAATTACCTTCTAACTCCTAGGAATGAACACCAGTTCATACTCTACAAAGGTTTTCAGTAAATCCATAGCATCATTCCTGTACGCTCTCAATCTAGGGTGTTTCGCTGTATACTCTTTGTTCACTTGTTTTATGATCAACTCAGAGTCTCCACGTACAGTTGTCCTTGAGGCTCCTAGTTTTTTCAATAAATTCAAGCCTAGGATGAGAGCCTCATACTTTGCGATATTGTTGGTACATTTGAAGTTCAGATTAAAGGCATGACTCTCAACATAGTCACTCTCTGTATTATGCAACCACACTCCCACTCCAGCAGTATTCCTAGTGCAAGACCCATCGAAATTCATTCTCCATAAGGGATCATTTTCAGGTTTATCATCGTTTTCCTCCCTGATGTTGGTTTCATTGTTATGGTGTAATATGGGGTCTACATCGTGGTGTGGAGGGTTTTTTTCCTCATGATGTGTATGGGGTTCAGAGATATGACTAATTGGTTGTTTGCATTATGTTTCTTGTTTACCCTGACTTTCAGATTCAATGCACTGTCTAGAGATTTCTTCTTCGTTTTCTTCTAAGTCCAGAGTGGCCATTATATTAAAATCTTTGGCTTCTACTCCATTGTTTGTATCTTTTTTTTCTAGCTCTAGCTCGTCTTTGAATTCATAATTACAAAGGATAAAGAACTCCAGATCTGTATGTACAGAGTACATGGGTGAATTTTCAGGCTTTTCAGTGCTTTTGACCATGAACTTCCTTTGTGCCTCTCTATACAATCTCCTAAGTTCGCTAAAGACAGGGATTGTGGCATATGAGCCATCCATCTGCATTGTACCTTACAACTTGGCTCCCCATGACCTCGATAGTAACATGCCATACTTAGGTGGCACATCTGCCACCACTACATCCATAACCATGCATTTTGCTGGAATCTGGGTCAGGTTCACACATAGATATTTGATTAGGCCAAGGAATTTTACTCCGCTAGAGTCAAATGAATATAAATCTTGTAAGGATGGATTATCTCTAGGCCTAACCTTTCCATAACTACCTTATGCATTAGGTTGTGTGATGCCCCAGAGTCATGCATAGCGTTGTAAAGGATCTTGTCATGGATATTTAGGCTGATGTGAAAAGGAGGTACTACCTCTTCCTGAAACTTCCCCTCTATCTTTGGACCAAATAGCAAGGCGAGTTGACCATCACTCAGATTGACAGTGTCACTATTTTCACCTAGATTTAATATTTTCAAAATTTGGCCTTTATATACATCCTGAGTGGCCAGCTCAGAGAGTGGGACAGAGATTTTAATTTTAGCAGTCTCACTCTCCAAATTGAAGGGAGATTGACTCTTTGTAAGACTAAACTCTGTTTTGTTGACCACCACTTTAGTGGCAAAATCAGTGTGTTGATTCTCAGTATGTACATTGTTTGCAATTGTTTTATCAGGAACACTAGTTGCGGTGCTAGTGCTACTAGTTGGTTGACTTTGTTTATCAGCGTTTTGGCTGTCTTTTTCTTTGTTCTTCCCAAAACTCTCAACTATTGATTTGCTACTTTCAGCAGTCACCTTAGAATTTTTCTCAAGTCTTTTCTTAATGGTAATCTCAAAAGCTTTTGGTTTGGAATTTTCTAAGCTCTTTTTGCTTCTAAGCTCATACTGTTCTCTAACCTGCATGATGGAATTTTCAAATCCCAGCCTATAATCCTCAGATTCTAATCTTTCCTCATCCCAATATGAGGGTGAGGGCTGATCTTCTTCTATGGAATAGTTGTGGATTGAGTTTTCTATTTCCAACATGTTTATTGTGGTTCGCTCGGACTCTTCTATGATCCCCTCATCTTCATCAAGAAAATTCTCTTGAAATGGGGGTATGACTTGCTTATCAGAGTCTCTCTGTCTGTTTGGAGGGTTGTTTCTCCTAATGTTCTGGTTATGGCTATGATTTTGGTTTCTGTTTTGATTATTGACTATGAAAACCATTTTTTCCATCATTTGTTGTAGCTTTTCCATGTTTTTGGCTAGACTATCATACTTGGGATCAGATGTGGAAGCTACAGTGTCATCCCTACATGTTACCCTTTTCTCAGCCCTCATTTTGGCTTTCTTTTCAATTAGGTTAGCCTCTACACTCACTGCTCCCTTTTGAATATCTTCCAATGTGTTGTAATCTCTCTCCCTAAGCTGGTAGGCCATGTCAGCATCAAAGCCTTCGGGGTATTTGACTAAAGCCATACCTTGGGGAGGTTTCATGTTTGGAGGAAGAGCGTTGTAAACACTGTTAAACCTTGTAGAATAGTCATGGACATTCTCTCCTACATTTCTTTTAAGTTTCTTGTATTCTGCTAAGATTTCGAGAGGGTTGGTCTTGACCTCCCATTTGTTTATGAAGGACTAATATAAATAGGGAAGATCGGGGATACTATTAGGAGGTTGGCCCTTAAACCATTTTTTCACATCACCTCCTAGACTCTAAGCAAAGATTCTCATCTTGAATGTCTCATCATCTATCTCCATATAGTCAAAGGAATCTTCCATCCTGTCTACATGGTGCTGAGATGTGGTAGACTCTTTTGCAGTGAAATGTGGGATTTTTGATTGATAATCGTTGGGTAAAGGCACAAGAGGTTGAGGTAACACCAAAGGTGCATACCAGGCTGCCATGATGATGTTCTAAGGAGGTAAGTGTTACACAGCAATTTGTCACCGTCCCTGCAATTCCCCGTCCCGCACATTGGGGGGCTCTTTCTGTGACCTGTGAGCAGTGATATAACTTGAAAAGACTTTCATGGCATTCCCCTAGACATGTACTTTTATTGCCCTAAAGACAACTCCTTGTGAAAAACCCTAAAAATAGCCTTTTTTGCATTGGTGCGGGCACACAGTTCAGCCCTCGCGCCAAGGGGGCAAATCCTCCAAAGAGGGCACACCAATTGGCGCTCTGTCTCAGAGCCACACCCGCGCTAGGCTTAATAAGGAGTGTTTTTAAAAAATAAATAGTGGAAGATTGACCCCAACCAATTCCTAAACTGGTCTCTAATTTGAGTTGGGAGGTTGGCTCCAGATTTCCACGTAGAGGAAGTAGTTTTCCACCTCTCATGGAAGCCTCCTTGAGGATAGGGCCAATCCCATGATTTTAGGGATCCCAACTCCCCTTCCTCCATCTATATAATCTTTCCATTTTCCTTTGCAAGCTAATCTCCAAGAGACTTCATAGCCTAAGAATGATGCAAGAGCTTTGATAGTCCTCATAGTGCCAAATCCATAGCAAGGAGATTGACGATCGAAGAGAGAGGTTTGTCCCCATTCCCGACAAGCTTTACCGAGACGTATTCTGCTGACGACCCACCGAAGGAAGGTTTAGCATCAGAGCCAGGTTGTACTTTCCTTTGTATGAATTAATGATAAGCGACTATTGGTTATGGTTCCACTCGTATTGTTCATTATGATCATGAGTTGTGTCTTCTCTGACCGATACATAATTGCATATATCAGGTTTTACGCTTGTGTTTGTCATGTTTCTTGTGTGTGCAGGTGTTCTATCGCGACGAGCAAGAGGATTGTGATCTGCTGGGGCAAGGTAATAGGAGCTTCATCTCTTCTACAGACGAAAACGTTGGACTTGAGGTAGGCCTTCTTTGCGATTTGGTTTATTGCAATTAGGAACTTGCATTGTAGCATGTTACGATTGTTGCTAGACCCGATCTGGGCTAGTAGGTATTGCCTCTGTCTACAAAGGGGATTTACCTCCACAACAAATTGGCAACTCCACTGGGGAGTTAGCTTGTTGTTTGCTTTATAAACTATAGATGGAGCCTGAAGTTAGCCAGATAACCTTTGAAATGCTCTTGCTATGCATTAGTGAAGTAGATCAATCCTGCTTCAGTCAATCTCTGGTTAATTAGTTTATGAAGTGAAAACTTGGAGTATTGTCTTGTCTTTCGGTCGATTCTTGACTTTGCTTGCTTGATCAGCTCTTTTGGCTGGCTCTTTTCGTGAGTTTGACTTTTGGTTTAAGCTCCACCATCACTGGTCTGCTTCTTGGATTGCTTATTTTTTATTCTTCCTTAGTAAACTCGACTGGCGTGCTTTTCAGTGTGATAGTCGCGCCCACTGGCACATGTTGTCAGTGTATTACTTGTGCCAATTCCATTCTGGCACTAGTTTCCGCCTTCTAGTCGCGCCAATCCTGTAAGGTGCTAGGGTTTACTGGGTTTTGAGCCTTCTGAGACTGATCTGGGTGTTTGGTCTTGTTTTTCCACTGCTTGAGTGTTCTGGGGCCATGTTTGACTGACTGTGACCTTCTTCCTTTGTTTGTTTGCTCGTTTCTATCGATTTTACATTTTAGCCCTAGGGCATCTAGGTGCTATTGTGCATCGAGCCTCCCTTGGGAGTTTTTGGTTTTTGTCTGTTCAGTCAGCTTTGTGATTGCTTCTCTGCACTCGTTTGGTGGTTGTCTATCGTTTTATTGCGTTATTTTAGTGATCGGCTTCTTCTTCATTCAAATTCTGCGTTGTCTCATTTTGGGCCTAGATTACATGGTTCAATTGAGTCTTTGGATGTCTTTTGATTTGAGGGACTTTTTATCAATTTGAGATCTAATTGTAGGCTTGCATTGAGTGAAATTTGAGTGTTTTTATTTTTCTTTTGCTTCTCATTTTCTTATCTCATTAGTTTTCATCTTGTTTAGTGCTCTTGCTCTTAAACATTGAAAATAAAAAAAATCTCTTTTGCGTAGAATTAGTTGGTGTGAATTAGATCTTTTCGGTGTTATTAGTGGTTAGTAACTTTGAACGAAAAGCTTTTAGTTTCCATTAGCTACATTAGAGATATCATTAGTTGTTGTCTTATCATTTTGTTGTTGTGTGAAAAGCTCTTAACTCTCCTATAACTAGCTTTCATCGAATGAAATGATATACTGTGGCATGTAGTGTGCATTTAGGATATTTTGAGACATTACATTCGCTAGGGCCTGAAAAATGAAACATAATTGAAGATAAACATTAAAATTCATTCAATTTATACTAAGGCAGCATTGAAACATTAACAAAATATTTAGAGGTCTAGGCTAGAGACGTGTTCCAGCATCTTTAAACCTAGTAGCTTTCGTTCGCCTCTTGGCTTTAGACAACACTAGTACGGACTTGTGCTCCCCGTACCGTCGTGTATATAAAGGGAGACCCCACTAGGTTTCTATCCTTTATCCATAAGAAGCCGAGTCTGCCGCCCTATACCCATGATACACTGGACACAGCATTCGGGGAGATTTCCTGCACGTACGTCAAGTCATTGGTTGATTTATCTTTCATTTTGAAACCAAGGTGTATATTGCAGTTCACGGTTATTTGGTACACCCTTTGCCTAGTATTCCTGAGTAGTCATTTTGATCTTATCTGACTCTTTAAATTTGAAAAGATCACCAAGCACTTGTCCTTTCACGCTTGCTTCAAAACTGAAAGCGATAGATTCCTCTTTCATCCGTTTCTCGACTCTTAAAACATGAAACGGTGAAGTTTCTATGTTTCAATGTCGTAAAATAAATCACCCTCGATCACACTCCCTGTTAGATTTTGCTTGTTGGTCATTTGATTGTGTGCCTTGGTTCTTTTTCAGCCCGTGTGTGTGTTTGATATTTTTCTCTTGTCATTACTACCACAGTGGCGGAACCCTCAGTTTCGTCTACTGGTAGTCCATATATGAACGATTCATCAGAGGTTTCTCAATCCTCTGTTGAACCTCAGCAGCCCATCATTTCCGAGTTTCCCGATGGGGGATCGGTTCTGTCTGAGCTTCGCTTTGGAGGACCAGTTGAGTTCAATTGGCCCTTTCCCGACCCTTGGTCTGGATTTGGAGTAGCGGAACATTTCCCTCCTCTTACATTGGGTTCACCTTTTTTAGCTGTTGTTATTCCTCCTAGCCCTCACCGTCTATTACAAGATCTAGCGGTAGGTTCAAATATGAGTGAATCTAGTCATTCTGCTAGAGACGAAATCCCTATGTCTGGTGAAGATTATCAGCTATGCCTAGAAGTAACTCGGAATTTATTCCCAGAAGACAACGCCGAATCATCTGTTATGTCTTCGCCTGGTCCCTCACTACCAGCTGGGTATAGATCCTTAGGTCAGATTATTGTTGCCGTTGCCTCTATGGGGGTATCAGTTCCTTCTATAAGGCCGGTTGTTCCATCATTGGGGATGTCTCCATGCAAACCTGTCACATCATCCCCTCAGGTCACTTTTGTACCCATCAGGCCCACTGCTTGTGTGGTCGCATCTACACCTGCTGTTACCACTCAGTCCGTAAGGATCACATCGCTTCCCGAAGACATCTATATAGCTTCTGCCATACCAGAGAACATCTCTCCTGAGGAGTATCGATTGTCCTTACAAAAATCGAACCCCGAGGTCAGACAACCCTCTCAAGATCCCAACCGCTCATATTTTTTGCATTATGCACAGGATGGTACACCCGTCTACGTTTTTCCATATCAGTACGATGAGAATGGGAACCCTTTACGTTTACCCGCTCCTGAGGCTCAACTTCATGCGCAGGGTTTACCGTATAACCAGGCTGGGCATCCTTATAACCCACAAGGACAACCTTTTCAAGGCCAACCTTCAGGCCAGCCTGGCTATCCTTACGACCCACAGGGTTACCCTACGGGCCAGCAAGGGCTACTATACGGTCTGCAAGGACAGCATTACAACCCTTCAGGTCAACTCATGCAGCCTCTTCCTGGAGTCCAACCGGGGTAACCTCAAGGACTCATAGGTCAATCGGGGTACCAACCCGGGCCGGTATACGGTCCTGGGGGGCAAGTCCAACCGTCGCAACCCATGCAACCTCAGTATCTTGTTGCTCCAAATGTTGCACATCAGCCAGGACCATTTTATGGTCCCGCTGCAGGTCAAACTAGTTACTAGCCACCACTTGGCTCCATTCCTCCACCAGGCCAACCGGTTCATCCGACACAATTGAGTGTTCCACCACCAGACCAACTGGCCCGTCTGGTACAACCTGGTGCTCCTCAATAGCCAGGTCAACCTATGCAACTAGCACAACCTATTTATTCGGGTCAACCTGTTCAACCAGGGTAGCTCGTTCAGCCAGGTCATCCTGTCCAACTGGGCCAGCCTGCACACTCTATCAACCCTGCCCAACAGCCGATTTATTCGATGCCACAACCGAATCAACCGGTTCACCCTAATTATCGGGCTCAGCAGGGTCCCACCTATCAGCAGCCCGCTCAACCTCAAGGTAGTTATTACCATCACGATCAATCTCGACCGACTTATAACCTGCCCCAAGGTTCCCATTATTACACTCAACAACCTGGCTACACCTATACTCAGCAGCCAAATCCACAAGCTGCCCAAACGGGGCCCACATATAATCAGGGTCCATACTCTGGCTATCAAGCCCCGCACACTGGTTACCAGCAACCAAGTCAGACTGGTTATACACCCTATACCCCGTATGGTCAGAATCCTGCCGGACAGAACCCATGGGGGTTGTTGTACCTCGAGAAACAATTCCTTGCTGTGTAAAGGAATCTGTGCTCAAGACATTATCTGATTATGTCACAAATAAATATATATCTGTCTCTGTTTTACAAACACTTAAACATTAATTATATAACCCTCAAATATTAAATCCATGCATGTTCTGCAATGCCATATTCCACTTATGCTGAAGTGAATGAACGGAGGAAAAAAAGAGAGAAAAGGATTTCAATTTGATATGCTGTTTAAAACGGAATCTATCATTATAAAACCCTGAAGAAATAAGTAAGGATAAAGTTAAAATAGAGGAGCACACATTAAGGTTTGTTTAACTCTTAAATACACATGTATAAAGAGACCCGCAGCTCAAATTACTCTATTTTATTCACAGATATGAAAACATAATGTAAACTGGAAAAATTTTCAGCATAGACAGAATGATATAAACTTACAAACTTCTTTCATTGATTCAATATTCTCAAGTACAAAATTTGGTCTCTAGGTTCAAAAAATCGGAACCCCTCCTCCTCCTCCTATCTCTGCTTTTATATCTGCTATTTGATCTAACTAACTGTTATGATCAGTTTTAAAACTGATTCTTGGAAATTTTGGAATTAGTTGAAATTACAAAATGATTGTTTTAATATTATATATATATAATATATAATATAAAACCAAAAATAGAATTGGAAGTTTAAAGGGACGAGCATTTTGGTATTAACGACAAAGCCACCCATGGTTTTTGAAAACCAATAACCACCTATGGAGGCACTGATGGCGGTCTCTTGAGAAATGACTAAGTGATGTCGTAACGCATCATAGCCGTCGATTTTGTAAATAGTGGTTTCAATTAAACCATTTTGTGGGGGCACTATCTCTCATAAAATCCGTTTTGTTTACGCCACCGCAAGACCATTGGATCTGAGCTGGATGGTCCAGGTTGTTAATCCAACTCCGATGTTATATGCGGATTTCTGCTTTGGCAAACCACCACTTTCATCTGCAACAAAGTCAAGAACAACTGCATTGATCCTAACACTACAGGGCATTTCGCTATAACTCCACATCTGCTAAATCTCGCTTTTTCTGTCTTGCGGCCATCTTTATCTTCCAATATAATCTCTTCTTCCAACATCACTAAGTCCAAAGACTTTCCAGATCTTCTAATTATGAATGTTGAGTCCCTTCGTTCCACCCTATCTGTTGGATGAAACTTAATCTCCGAACCATCAAAAAAGTGGTTTCTTCCCACGATTTTTTCCATTCCAAATGGTACCAAACTGATTTTCTGACTGCTGGAATGGATTTGTTTGAATATAGTCAATTGTCTGAGCTGCAACGCGCCCCCTCTCTTCAGATTCCTTTGATGCAAATAGCTTTTCTGCTTCCAACCTCTCCTTCTTCTTTACTTTTCTAAAGTCGAGAAACCATACCCCACAAGGATTTGTATATCCTTCCGGGACAAGGACCTTAGAATGTCGAAGCGATCTTTGGCAAAATTGATGCAGGCCTTACGAAAAGTGCTCAAATCCTTGAAAATATGAACCCCTTCATCCTTGTAACTGCATTCCCTGCCTCACAGCTTCTCAATCACATCGTCCTCGTTCGATCTTCTGCAATGCATTTATCAGCCATATATCTAGATAGAATCGACATCTAATTGTAGTTTAATGCTCTTACGTTAGAGGCACTTCCTGATCTCACATAATACTCCTGAATGAGCTTTGAAAATGTCGAGCTTTTGTTCTCCAGCAACTTTAGTGGACTGTCATATTCCAGAATTCTTCCTTCGCTGAGTACTAGAACCAGATCACTATCAATTATAGAATGGATTCTGTGAGCCACGGTGATGACAGTGAAATCTACAAACTCTGAACGAATTACACGCTGTATAACACCATCGGTTGCAGTGTCCACAGAGGTTGTAGCTTCGTCAAGCACCAGGATGTGACTTTGTTTGAGCAGGGCTCGTCCAAGGCACACCAGCTGCCGCTAGCCAACACTCTAGTTTTCCCCATTTTCGACAACTATTGAATTTAGTTTTCCTTCCTTTGCCTGTATTATGTCCCCCAACTGACATTTACCTAAAGCCTACCAGATATTGGCATCAGAGAATTCTTCAAGTGGATCAAGATTAACTCACATTGTTCCTTCAAACATTGCCGGCTCTCGAGGGATGATGCTCAATTTGGATCTAAGGTCATGTAGACCTATTGTGCAGATATCCATGCCATCGATAATAATTTTTCGGTCTGTTGGTTCTATAAGCCTAAAGAGAACTTGAATGAGAGTAGATTTTCCACTTCCTGTGCGCCCAACAACTCCAACCTTTTTTCTTCCGCGAAACGTTAATGTGAGATCTCTCAAGATAAATGGTAAGTGTTCGGCATAGCGGACCTGCAAGTTGTCAAGGCATATTGTTCCTTCAGATGGCCATTGATGAGGTGGTCTGGAATCTTCGATTACTAATGGAGCTTCACTTGGAATATGTGAATATTGTATTATCCTTTCTACCGAAATCATTTTATTCTCAGCATTGTATAGATTCCATATAATTGTTGCTAGTAATATATTGAGATTTAATCCATATGTTACTGCTAGCCCAGCAATGCTTGGGTCAATCACACCTTCGGGCGAGCTCACGACCACCACTAAGGAGAAGGAAAATACAAAATTTGATAGGAGATTTAATCTGAAGCTAAGCCACTCCATAGAACATATGTTATAACACCATGGTCTCGAATGATCATCAATTAGGGAAAGATTTTTGTTTATGAATCGCGATTCCTGGTTAAAAGCTCACACTGTGGCAACCCCAGAAAGTGATTCAACAAAATGGTGAAGCATCGGGGCTCTTCGAATTCCCACCAAGCGAGCAAGTTCTCTAGCAGTTGGTATGTAGTATTGTTGATACCATATGCAGATGGCAGTCACAGGTACAAATATAACAAATACTTGCCATGCTTCTTGTGACATAACTGCCATAGTCCCCAATATCTGTATTACTGAAAGGAAACCCAACCTAATCTCATTGCAATTTCTAAATCCAACATGCTTTGGTCCATTGATGCCCTGTTCAAAATCCGACCTGTTGGTGTCGTATCAAAAAAGGACATGGGGGCATGGAAAATACTGTGGAGCATCCCCGAAAAGAGTTTTTGAGATGTCAGAAGGCCCACTATTGATACCAGTAATGCTTGGATCAACACACACAAAGAGCATCCTATTGATAATGCAGTGTACACTAGAATGAGGACACCAGTACTAATTTTAGGCTCTATATCTAGTGTGGGAGGACATGCCCATGCCATCCAATTAGTTGCTTCCAACTTGTAGAACTTGAAAAATTGTCGGTGACAGCAACGCAACTGAAACCAATCCACCACCATACACTGCTGTTAAGTAAAACCAGTAAACCTTTTTCTTAACACTTCCTGATTCTCTCTCTTTGTTTCACTGTCAACACGGCCCATTCTCTTTCTCGGTTGAGGTTGGGGCGCTTTCACTTTTGGAGAAGGCTTCTTGACAACTAGTTTTGGAAACTTTGGATCAAGTGGGATTGCACTCAATATCACCACTTCTTTTAACAATTTGCGAATAATTGTTCCTTAGCAACCTTAAATTGCCAAGAACTTCTCCCGAATTTTTTCTGAGTGATATTGGGCTACAACAGGGGCAAGGATATTCTCAACCAGTGTGGAGTGTAGGTACCGGTCCTTATCGAGGGTCGGGTATGCCGTTCAATCCGCAATTGCCGTTCTTGGCTACCTTGGAATTACCGGACATTTCTAAATTAACCAATGATCCGATTCTTCACAATCCCTATTGGCCTTTGGTTCCAACCAAGGTACCTGTTGACTGCCCCAAGTTTGAAGGTAAAGCTGCTGAAGACCCCCAAGCTCATGTAATGACTTACCATTTGTGGTGTTCGTCTAATTCTTGGGGCGATGATTCAATTCATATACGTCTCTTCCAGTGCACTCTTATCGATGTTGCCGCTAAGTGGTATATTTAACTACCCCGTGGCATCTTTCAAGATTTCAATACTTTAGAAATGCCTTTTCTGACTCACTTTCAATTACCGGTTCGCTATGAAGTCAGGACGCATCTCCTGACTTCGTTGAAGCAGGATAAAGCCACCCACATATCCGATCATATTCATGAGTGGCGACGTCATTGCAGGCTGATCAATTTTGATATACCTGATCGACTACTAACTCATTGGTTCACCACATACTTCGTTAACAAAATCGCACAAGACATTTCTATGGGGGCATGTGTGACTGAAGAACAGTCTATTGCGCATGCCCAGTATCTTGATCTGGTATACTCTCAGTTTGGCACGCTGTATAATATTTTCACTGATGCTCCACGCCCAGGAACCTCTAAAGCCCCACCTACCCTAGTGGTGGATGGTGTTATTGGTTCCGTGTCTCAAAATTCTTGAAAATCTTCAAATGGGAAGCAGAAGTCCAATTCATCCAATAATTCTGCTCTTCCCACCCCTCCAGATTCTGGAAAAACTGTGGAGGTTAACGCCATTCAGGCTAATCCTATGGAAAAAGCCTCCAAAGGGAAAAAGAAGGGCAAAGGAAAATCCAAACCCGATGCTCCAAAGTCAAAGTCTTCTAAACCTTGTACTGATGACGGTGCTCAACATAAACTGAAGTACCCTTGCCTTATTTGTGAAGGAGATCATTATACCAAGGATTGTCCCAGATGATCTGAAATTAGTCAACTTCTCAAAGGCTCCAAAGTGACTCCAGAAGTTCTTAAAGAACCGTTCCCGTCTCAGCAGACCCGGATGGTTGAGCAGCCTTCACCATCTGCACCATTTGCGTCACAGGTCCTTATGATGAATGGTACTGCACCTATCTCCGTTGCTACGCATTGGAAGGATTATACTGGATCACGTCAGGCAGCTGGAAAGGAAGTTGTGGATGACCCACCTCCTCCACCTATCTCCAGTTCTTTAGAAATTGAGAAGCCTACGACTGAACCTGTTGTGAGGCCACCTTCCAAAGGTGTTCTGCGAATGTCTTCCTACAATCCAAATTCCCGTTCTGCTCAGCATTACAGTATTTTTGAGGATTTGTCATAGGAGCCTTCTGCTATGTCTGCATTGGAAGTCCTTCAAAGTTTCCCTTCACAACGGAAATCTTTGTTGTCTGAAATCAGTGGAATTGATCCCACTGATTCTAATATTCTCACCTTCGACTTTGAAAATTTTACCCCTCGACTTCCACATCAAATCTCTCTTGTTATTAAAGTCAGGATCAATGTTCTTAATATCCATCAGGTTGTTGTGGATGATGGTGCTTCTACCTGTGTCATGTCATCCGCCTGTTGGAAGGCCATTGGCTCTCTGGCCTTGTCATCATCTCCCAATGCCTTAGAGGCATTCGATGGTCGGGAATCCAAACCCCTAGGTGTTCTCGAGAGTTTTCCGATTACGTTATAGGGGAAGACAGTCAACGTAGAAGTGGAAGTGGTTGATGCCAAGCTTAACTACAACCTTCTTCTCGGCCATAGCTAGACTCACGCTATGCTATGCGTGACATCCACCCTCTTTCGACTTCTTAAGTTCCCTCATGAGGGAAAAATTGTTACTGTGGATCAGTTGTCTTTCTTCACCTCCACCTCTGAGAACACCGTTCCTTACGTGGATAAGATCCCCAATCCCCCTGATAGTGTAGGACCCGGTCTCTTCAAGGACCCTTTCCTCATGGGTATTTTTCCCACGCCACCACTGCACACCGTTCAAGTTAATATGATCTCTAGGTCTGATGACCCATGGATTATCCCTTCACCTGAAAAAGTGACTGATTTTTGAGAATTTGTGCCCTTAACTCCAGTAGAGATTAATTACTGTGAAATCGTTGCCGCATCTGATCCTCCCCCTCCTCAACATGCTCCCTCGAGCATGGCTTTAGATATCTATTCTCAATCCCCCTATCTCGGTGAGGCTGACTCGCCTGATCCTCTTAGAGAGACTTTTCCTTCTGACGAAGCCATTGTTGAAACAATGTCTCCTAAGGAGCTGCCTTGGAGTGATACACATCATCGTTCCTCCTTTATGCCTAGCCTGGGGGCAATGTCAGATTTTCTAGAGCGTTTTTCATCTCAGGTTCCCACTCCACCTCTCCAGACACCCATATTGACACATGAGGTCTTCTCAGAGGGAAACCTGAGAAACATTACTCAAACCACTCCGATCGACATCTCCGTTAAACCGGGGATATTTGAAAACATACATGTGGGAGTAACTTGTTCTCCTGATGAGATACGAGTTTATACTGATCTTTTCTGAGAATTCAGAGACGTGTTCGCCTGGTCCTATGAGGAAATTCCTGGGATTGATCCCAGCATAGTAGTGCATGAGATTCCTACCTATCTTGGTGCGAAACCTATGTGCCAACGCTTATGCCTAGTGAATCCTCGCAAAGCCACTTTTTTTAAAGCAGAAGTTGAAAAAATTCTGAACGTGGGCTTCATTTACCCAATTCCCCTCACAGAATGGGTCTCAAATATTGTCTCTGTAGATAAAAAACAGGGTACTATAAGGTTCTGTGTTGATTACCGTGATATTAATCGCGCCTGTCCTAAGGAAAACTATCCTACTCCCTTCATAGATCAAATCATTAACGAATGTACTGGGAGTGAGATTTATTCCCTGATGGACGGCTTTTTCGGGTATAATCAGATAAATATTTTACCTGCCGATTAACACAAGACTGCATTCATCTGTCCATGGGGTACCTTTTCCTATAGAAATCTCCTGTTTGGCTTGAAGAACATTGGAGCTACTTTCCAGCGTGCTATATCTTACGCATTCCACGACATACGCCATATCGTTTAGCCTTATCTAGACGATCTGCCAGCTCACTCAGCTCGGTAGGAAGACCACCCAGAACACCTCCACCAGATTTTCCTTCGCTGTCGAGGCTATAATATCTGGCTTAACACTCATAAATGCGTCTTTTGCATGGATTCTAGCCATCTTTTGGGGTTCATAGTCTCCAAGGACGGAATTCGCCTCGACCCTCTAAAATTCGAGGCTATTGTCAATCTCCCATCATCCTCCTCATTATATCAATTATAGAGTCTGCAGGGAAAAGCTAATTTCCTTCGACGCTTCATCCCGAACTACACGGAAGTTGCCAAAGGTTTCATGCGTCTTTTAAATCAAAACATTCCCTTTCATTGGGACGAAATTGCTCAACAATATTTTGAGAAGCTTAAGACGTTACTTGTTAATGCTCCGTTGCTTCGTCCTCCAAACTATCACCGTGATTTCACTTTATATTTGGCCACCGCGTTTAGCACCATAGCTATGGTCCTGGTGCAGGATGATGATGATGGAAATGAACATGTTGTCTATTATCTATCACGGAACCTTCTTGACACAGAGACACGTTACACTCATGTCGGGAAGATGGCATTAGCCGCAGAGCAAGCTGTGCAGCGTTTTCGCCACTACATCCTGCTGTGTACAACAACCGTGGTTTTGGATTGCAACCCCATGACATATATTCTATCTCGAAAATTACTGGAGGGAAAATACTCCAAATGGATCATTATCCTTCAGAAGTTCGACTTAGAGTTTACCACTGCTAAGTCGACCAAATCATTGGTTTTTGCGGATCTCATTTGCTCCCTCCCGACAGACTCCGCCCCATCTCATTCCAAGGATCATATCCTGGATGAAACACTCTTCCTCATTAGCACTCGCGACCTATGGTACGGCAAAATTATTGTCTATCTTCAAACATCAACGTTCTGGTCTGAGTTTACCAAAGATGGCTGACGTCGGATTCGGCATCAGTCTCAACCCTACCGCATTGTAGGAGATACATATACCAGGTTGGGGTAGATTCGGTGCTCCAATGGTGCTTGACCCTAGAAGAGGCTGAAAGAGTCTTGAATGACTGTCACAGTGGCACCTGTGGCGGTTACATGTCCGGATATGCCACTGCCCAGAAGATTCTACGTGAAGGTTACTTCTAGCCGTCGATATTCAAAGACTGTATTGTTGCAGTCCGAAAATGTCATGCGTGCTAGGTTTTTCAGCGCAAGATGCACGTGCCACCTCTCCCTCTGCATCCTGTCATTATTGTCAGCCCTTTGGAAAAATGGGGCATAGATTTTATGACGTGTAACCCTCATTCGGCCGGGGGGCATGCATATATAATCGTCTCTGTCAACTACTTTACTAAGTGGGCCGAAGCGATGCCTACACTAGTCGCCGAAGGTAAGACAACTGCCCAGTTTATTTTCAACCACATTATCATACATTTTGGGGTCCCTTAGGCCATTGTTACCGATCATGGCACCCATTTCCGAGATTACATGATGGCCAAGCTAACATCAAGATTGGGCTTACGACACGATAGCTCAACGCCATATTACCCCCAGTCAAATGGCCAGGTTGAGGCTGTGAATAAATTTTTGGTCACAATGCTTCAACGAATAGTTGGTATTCATAAGTCCAATTGGCACCTCCAATTGTTCTAAATTCTATGGGCCTACTGGACGTCAGTAAAGAGTGCAACTGGATTCACACCATTCCAGTTGGTGTATGGTATGGAAGTAACTCTTTCGGTTGAGTGTGAAATTCCTTCCTTAAAGTTGGTTGTGGAACTTTTGCTCGATACTTCTCCTAAAGAAGAGCATCTCTTGTATTTGGAACGGTTGGATGAAACTCGCCGCTTGGCTGCTTTAGTCATTGAGGCACAAAAGAAGCAGGTCAAAGCTCACTTTGATCAATCAGTCTGTCCACGTTCATTTTTCGAAGGGGATCTTGTCCTCCTATACGACCAAGCACATGAAAAACTTGGAGCTGGAATGTTCCATCCCATGTGGCATGGGCCCTACATAGTAAAACGAGTATTGAAAAATGGGACTTATGAGCTCCTTGATTATGAAGGAGTTCCGTTGGTGCAGCCTAGAAATGGGCTGTACCTTAAAAAATACTAAGCTTGAAGTTTTCTTTTCGTGTGGTGTTTGTACATAGGTGTGTATATTCATTTGTGTGCATGTGTGGTGTGGTGTGCGATGTAAGCATATTTCTGATGATCGGGTCTTCCTGATTGTGCAGATATCTATTACTCCGTTTGTGGGTTTCACAAATGGTGCCTCCCGCAGTACCAGGAATTTGTCCTCGACAGCCTGGGTAATCTATGATCTTGCTGGTGAATTGGTTAACATGCAAGGTGTGTGTCTGGGTCCTGCTACAAATAATATTGCGGAATATAGTGCCGTATTGGAATTATTAACCGAGGTTGTGGACCTCAGCATTCGTGAACTACTTGTGTATCTGAACTCACAACTTGTAGTATTACAGCTTAATGGTCATTATTCGGCTAGAAACCCATCTATTTTACTTCTGTATCTACGTATTCATTTACTAGAAAGGAATTTTTATTATATTACATATCAACATATACCCAAGCATATGAATACATCAACAAATGCAGTAGCAAATATGGTTTTCGATAGACATTTGTGCAATTTATAAAACAAAACATCATCACATGTAATGAGATCCATCCAGAAATAGGTATATGTATATGTGTGTGTGTTGAAATGTTTACATAGTGTGCATCACATAAAATCAAAAAATATACATGTTCGTCTTAATACAGCCGGAGACGACATGTCTCTCAAAAAATATGCAGGAAAAGCCCTAATGTCTAATCTGCATGGTTCTCGTGGTAACAAGCCACCACACGCACTAAGCGTCTCAGTAGTCAGTGGAGGCGACTGGGCACCCCCACAGTGTGTCGCTGGTACGCTAGCAAAACATATGCTAGCCATGCATATTTCGGGATCCCCTGGGCGATGCCCTCCAGGTTCTGAATCAGTTCACCTCCCTCGCCACCCTCAGCTTGAGGGTCATATTCAGCATGGGTTCTCCGCGCAATGGGCGACATGCCCGTGGGCCTCTCTGGGCCGACATCTGCATACACATAAAAATGTTATTAGAATGAACATGTATTACCAAAAAATTTATAAATACATAAAAATCAAAAAGAGATTATCGTACCCAACTCCTCATCCCGATCCTCCCCCTCCAGGAGCGGAAGATCGGGATCCCTAGTGAAATCGGTCCCAGCATAGGGCCAATATTCAACCACAATCAACTATCGTCGTAACCACCCAAAGAACTCGGGCCTCCAAGACATCTGTTGGCCTCCACCTGACCTGGGCATAGGTGCTGCCCAACGAGCCATCCTCGGCTCTCATGGTACCGGCTTAGCAACTATGGCCCCTTGACCCTGGAAAATAGGTAGTCGTTCTAGGATGAACGACACCAAAATGGAACCGTAGCCAAAATTCTTTAGTTTGACTTTCTTGCATCTTGTTAGCTGCCTCTTGATATTGACCGTCACTGCGGTATCCCAATCGAACAATGTGGGGTTCATACACTTGGAGGCTAGTATGAGTTGGGCTTTCGTTTCCTCATGCAGAGCTTGCGATCCTGCAACACGTGTAATGGTGTGTAGCACTACTCTGAGTGCTAGATCACGGACAATGTGGATATCCACCTTCCCACTTCCCAATCTGGTTCGTGCCCCTAGGCACACCGTCGCCATTACTTGTTCCATATTTTCCCCAGAAGCTCTGCTGCACGTTAGAATGGGTACTGGGCCTCTACGCGACAGCCCGGTGATGAAATATACGTCGAAAACCTCAAGTTCCAACACTTGGTCCCAAAGTTTAAATACTTCTTCATTTTCGTCCCATATAGTGACGAAGTATTGTAGCAGCTCAGGTTGAGCTCATAAACACGGAGTAAGAAAGAATTTCTTGAGTCCACAGTTCTTGAGTGCATTCATACAGGCTCCATTTTCCATAGCCATTTCATCTTCCTCCCCATGTTCCCTCTCCTTCCATTCAATAACCATTGTGCTTGGTTACCTGCATCAACATGATCAAAAAACCCTTATTAGATCTCTATCATGCTTAAAAATCCATATGGATGGCTCATTGTATAAAAATTTAAAGCGGAAAATTATGTCGCGCCAGTTGGCGTGACCCCTTTGTGAGCAAGAGTCCATTGGCGCGGGGCCGTGCCCGATACCCGCGCCAATGGCGGAGCCCTAAAATTTTAAAATGTCTCCTCTAGAGATCGACTGAGCAATGGGAACTCATAAAAAATGGGTTAAAATGGAGCTTAAGGGAACGCCTTTTACCTAGGACAAACGAGGAGCTGAATGACGTCCCGGATCAGTCGCAATCACCACCGCAAGTTTGCACATCAACTGACCACTGTTGCTCTCCAAGTAAGGTAAAAAGTAAAAGTAAATTTGTTTTACCATTTGAAGCCTATTTATAACTTTTTAAGTCAAAATTAGGTTTTAAATGTCATTTTTCCCAATATTTTAATATATTTTGTCGAAAATGGATTTTACACTTGCTTCTATGTACAGCGACAGGTTTTTACGCGACTTGGACTGTGATACGAGTTGTATTTTATACTTTTTCGGACTCGGTAAAAACATGAAAAGGTCATTTTGGATTCATATTTCAGCTCTTTTCTGACTCTCTAAATATGAAAATATTTCCAAGTCCCTTGTCATTTTTGATCTCGTTAAAATGGACACGAAACGACATCTACCCAGTATACGTTTACCCCTTTTTTGGGCTGGGATAGATTACTTACGAAAAAGGAATACCCTAGCCTATTGCGACTAGGAGGTTTTCTCAGATATTGTTTTCTACCTTTTCGGGTCTGAGGAACTATTTAAGAAAAGGGACAGTTGGAGTTTACTTTTCCACTATCTTTTCAAACTCTCTAAACATGAAAATACACCAAGTTCTTCCTTTGTCAGATTCATTAAACCCTAATGACATTGGATTCAGTCATAATGACGATATTCGATTTCCTCCTTCCTAGGGCTCGTTAAATGTACTAGGATGGATTTATATAACAAGCATATGGTATCCTCTTCAAGCTTGTATAAAAATAAAGAGGTACTCGCCAGAAATGGTGGGGAAAATGAAACCAGCATCATTGTCGTGTCGGCAGTATGTCGCTCTTGAACATGGCACTTGTCTGCATTCGTGTCGGGTTGGGGACATCTCATCTCGTTTTCCACTTGCCTCCATGGGTTTGGATGATCCCTTTTGACTTCTCATATGCTCTTTGTCCCATCATCATGACCTCTGATCTGTTGATGTCAAATACTACCAAACTCACTGTCGTGCTGCCATATGTTCAAGAGAAGTTGACCTCTGCAAATTTCAACCTTCCTCTGATTCTCATTTGGTATTGATTCACAAAGACATTATGTTCCTCTGCCGCATGTCGATGATGTGGGAAACACTATGGCCCACCTTTGATCAAGGTCACTTCCTGTCGACTTCAACTCATTATCCAAGAAGCTGATCTAGAGACTCCCTTCTAGTACCTTGGATCCTGCATGCCTCAATGGCAGGTTCTTCTTGTTCGACGTGAGGTTCTCATGATTGGCCTCCAATCGAGTGATTCTACGGGTGTTCGACGCCAGCTCACTGATTCACATGCTGTAGATTGTACCTATAGTACATTGAGGGCCATTTTCATTATTGGTGGTACCTCTCACGTCTGTTAACAACTTTCATTATTGGTTGGTAATTAGATGATGTTCTTTCATGTTCGACTTCAGCTCACATATTCACATGCTTGAACTTGTACTTTGTTCGGGTCGAGATGGAGCGCAAGACCCTGGAATCCTGTCTGTTATAATCCATGCTGCGAATTGGTGGATTATTATGATTAGTTACATGACTCACTGATTGGATGGCTGCGACCATACCTGAGTCTATTTATCGATCCTTATTGGATGGTTGTGTCCATGCCTTGGGTCTCCATTATTGTATACTCTATTATGGATGGCTGCGCCCATACCACATATACATCATGTATCTGAGATATCAGTTGTACTTCTCTACGCAGGTTTTCCGATGGCGGTGTTTTTAGTTGGACACGTTCTTGTAAAGCATTTCATCCCTCTCTCTCTTTCGGGCCTCATGCTTCAGGGGGCATCTGTTACACAGCAATTTTTCACCATCCCTGCAATTCCCTGTCCCGCACATTAGAGGGCTCTTTCCATGACCTATGAGCAGTGACATAACTTGAAAAAAATTTCATGGCATTCCCCTAGACATGTACTTTTATTGCCCTGAAGACAACTCCTTGTGAAAAACCCTAAAAATAGCCTTTTTTGCATTGGCGCGGGCACACAGTTCAACCCTCGTGCCAAGGGGGCAAATCCTCCAAAGAGGGCGCGCCAATTAGCGCTCTGTCTCGGAGCCGCACCCGTGCCAGGCTTAATAAGGAGTTTTTTTTACAAATAAATAGCAGAAGATTGACCCCAACCAATTCCTAAACTGGTCTCTAATTTGAGTTGGGAGGTTGGCTCTAGATTTCCATGTAGAGGAAGTAGTTTTCCACCTCTCATGGAAGCTTCCTTGAGGATAGGGCCAATCCCATGATTGTAGGGATCCCAACTCTCCTTCCTCCATCTATATAAGCTTGCCATTTTCCTTTGCAAGCTAATCTCCATGAGCCTTCATAGCCTAAGAATGCTGCAAGAGATTTGATAGTCCTCATAGTGCCAAATACATAGCAAGGAGATTGACGATCGAAGAGAGAGGCTTGTCTCCATTCTCAACAAGCTTTACTGAGACGTATTCCACTGATGACCCACCGAAGGAAGGTTCAGCATCAGAGCCAGGTTGTATTTTCCTTTGTATGAATTAATGATAAGCGACTATTGGTTATGGTTCCACTCGTATTGTTCATTATGATCGTGAGTTGTGTATTCTCTGACTCATACATAATTGCATATATCAGGTTTTATGCTTGTGTTTGTCGTGTTTCTTGTGTGTGCAGGTGTTCGATCATGGTGAGTGAGAGGATTGTGATCTTCTGGGGCAAGGAAATGGGAGCATCATCTCTTCTACAAACGATAGCGTTGGACTTGAGGTAGGCCTTCTTCGCGATTTGGTTTATTGCAATTAGGAACTTGCGCTGTAGCATGTTACGATTGTTGCTAGACCCGATCTAGGCTAGTAGGGATCGCCTCTGTCCGTAGAGGGGATTTACCTCCACAACAGTAAGGTTTGTGCTTGAGTAGCTGGTATGTGGATGACAGGGATACTAGGACCAGCAACACTCTGTTGAGCTGATTTAGGATGATAGAGCCCCAATTTTTGAATGAAATTAATATCTGGATGTGTAGATGAAGGGGTCTCGTTATTGCTAATATGTTGACCACTGTGAAATGGTTAACCAGGAAGCTCAAGGTTTGGCTGGTCTAGAGCACTGAATGACCTAGTTCTAGGTAAACGGCTTTGTAGGTCTACGTCAAATTGATTGTCTGATAGAGCTATAAATTTTTCTGGTACAGAGTTAGCTCTATGGATGTGTCTGGATATAGTTGTCTTCCTAGGTGTCATAGATTTCCTGAGAATACTCTCGAGGTTGTAAACTGTGTCCGGTGGGTTTGGGTTTGGATAAGCTCTTGTATGAATGGTTCTTGAAGCCAGTATGTTGTCTTCAAATAAAGAAGCTTAATCCTGTTTGTCACTTCTAATATGGATGATGTTGTTATGGAGGCCGGTCTTCTAGTGCAGTCTTATGTGAAAAGCAAGATAATTAGCAGGCCTACTGATCACCAGTGGAGTCTTTAAAAATTAATGAACTATGGAGTCACCAGGTGGAAGGTTTAGAATGTTTCAAGAAGGTATACTATCCACCACAGTGATTACTTCCAGACTAAGGCTACTACGGTCTTCTTTGAGTCTTTGAAATGTTCAAAGGTGTGTTTTACTCAAAGTTTTGTCCCCAACGGAGTCGCCATTATGTTTTAGTTCCCATGTTTTGGCAAGTTTGGCAATACCAAAAGATGAGACAACATAAAAACCACTTTCAGATCTCAGGATATAGCCCTCCTGGGTCCAGAGAGAGATTTCTCTATATAGGAAAAGGTATATGTCTTTGAAGTTCAGTTTTAAAGATATTAGCCTAGTTATAGGCACGGGTTTGTTTGTTTGATTGTTTGTTTGGTTGTTGGGAATCAGGAAGGAAGGGTTCAGTATAAGACAAGGATGAGAAAAGGGATTTTAGGTAAAGGAGAGATAAATTCAGAGAACACTCGAGACCATTGGGAAATGGAGTTAGGAAAGGGTTTACTTGCTATTCAGTATTCAAGGCTTCCAATTGGGCTAGTCATCTAAAGCATTGGATCTTAAAGATGATAGTGTGGTATGAAATGGTAAGGAAGAAAGGTGAATGACAAGGAAACCTCCAAGGTGACCAATTAAGAATCAGATCCAGGGACAAGACATGCCATTAGACACCTGTGGTCCAACTCCTAAAAGGCTACCTCTTCAGACAAGGAAACATTAAAGATTTAAACACAAAGGTGAAAACCTGAGATCATGGAAGGACTTTGAACTTTCAATGCTTCGAAATCCAACTTAAGGGAACTTAGAAAGGTTCAATAGATTGAAAGAGACCCAAGTGAGAGAGAATTAGTATTCTAAACTCCCCGTATCCCAATTAATTCAATTAAAACCCAACAAGAACATCTAAGAAAAGATTCATTAATTCATACATCAGCTAGTAGTAAATTATAGCTACTACACTGGTTAAATTATCTTGAATCAGTACTCAAATAACACAATCAGCAGAAAAAATCAAAGGTAGGGAGAGAAGAAACATAGGGTACCATGCGAGGGTATATCCTATGCCAAATTTATGATGTGTACCAGAGAAATGAAATGTGATGAATTACAAAGGAAAATGGAGACAAAGTAAGAAAAACATCACCGCTGTTTTAAATCAAGATCCAAAGAAATGTGCTTGTCATATTAAAGAGCAACACCAGTCATGTACAACATTGCCAATATCTTACAGTTCACAGATATCTGATCAACAACCAACAACCTTTACAATGAGTTTCTTCATGATTTTTATAGCTGAAAGAGAGGCAGAGGAGGTAGATGAAATACTAAATGAAACATTAAAAAAGAGTAGAAGAAGAGGGCTTGAGGCCCATTCTATCTTAATATCAATGCATTAAACCTTAGTACTCTTTGGGTGAAAGAGTGGTCTTCGACAGGCTAAAATTTACTCCAAGTATGTCTCTAATGTACTTTCACTGTAGTACTCTGTAGTACTCTGGTGAATAAAAAAAAAGGCAGATAAATGACTTTGAGGTCTGCCATACCGTGTAACAAATGCTTCTGGTAGCATTAGGACTACTCTGTCAGGGTGGAAATCTTCTCAGGAACACAATGTAGAATAAAGAGAGTATGGATACTCTGTCCTTTCTCAGGAGGAAACTTCTGCTGATGTGAACCACTGATATATTGTTTTTTGTGCGTTAGGCCTCATTAAGCCTTTTGTATTAATCATGAGGTCTTTGATCTGGTACAATTCCTTTCAAACATCGAATCAGAGCTTAAAATCTTCAATTGTAGGTATTAAACTCTTTGATTATCCACTGATACTCTTTGCCACTTCATTACTATCTCTGTCTGTGAAATTTCATCTATAATGGTGCTGGAGAGGCTTTACAGAGTTAAACATTGTACTTTGATGAAAAATTACGTTGTAATAACTTCTCAGGCATTTCTCTATAATCTCAGGCTCTGAAAATGGTCTCTTCTACGCTGTGTGTCACTATAATAGTGACTATGAGCAATAGCAGTTTTCACCGCTTGTAACCCTGCAAAAAGACACAAACTATTAAGAAAATCTATGCGGTGGGAAGATGGATGCAGTGGAAGGTTGTGAGGATGGTAGCGCAGCATGGTGGAAACGGTGGACGCAAATGGAAAAAAATGGAAAGATGGAGAGTAATGGTGAAAAATGCAGTTGATGGAGGTTTGGTGGAGAAATGCACGCGGGTTGTTTGATCAAATCTGGTGGCGATGATCGACGGTGGAGATTAAATATTGGAATGACTTTGGTAGGTTGGATGAAATGAGATGAAATTTAATGAAAAACATTAAAGTTTTAATTTTAGGTAGATTGATATAATTTTTCAATGTAAAACATTTAAAAAAATTTGATGCGGGCAGAAGAATATGATGTTTAATGCAAAACAAAAGGTTCGGACCTTTGAATGCAATACACAGGAAATGCATGAGAATGCAATGAAATATAATTTAGATGGTGGGACCCAGTCATGGGCAGAGGGCGATCTGATATGGACCATCGGATCTGAGGAGTTGATCGACAGTTGCGATGATCTGATGCATTGCTGAGGTTGTGCGATCAAAAAAATGTGAAGGGAACGCAAGATGCAACGAAGGTCATTGATCTATACAAATCAACGGTCGAGATATGTTAATGACTTTCGGGCGTAGAAGTGGGGAAGTGGTGTTTGGGATCAAAACCAATATTTTCGCGCGGTAGAAAGGATGGAAGGTTTTTTTTGCTTTTTGAACGCGATATGTGTCGCCAGCTGACACGTAGATTTAGAAAACCACCTATATCGTGTGAGATCTAGCTATTGTAGCTCAGACGCAAAACTAGGGAGATATTGCTGCGGGTCGTTGGATCAGGAGTGGGAAGATCAGAAGGTGATGGAGGAGTGGGATACAAGAGAAGTGCATGGATAGTAGAGTGGGGGCCAACGAAAAGTGGTTTCATAGTGAACTGTCTGATCTATGCAATGGACGGTCGAGATCTAGAGGGAGAGAACGAAGGTGGAGGATGTGGTTAGTGGGTGGGGGTGATATGAGCTGTCAGATCATAAGGGATGGATGGCTGTGATCTAATTAGAGGGGAGTGATGGAAGGGCCAAAACTCTGATGGGCGATGGTGCAATTGCATCTGGACCGTCGGATCGGTGACAAATCAACGACTATGATTGGATCGGGGGCAGCCAATCGGGGAACATAGGGGCGGAGTGAAATCAAATCCTGGCTATTGGTTCTTGTGGATTCAATGGCCGGGATTGCATCGGGAGATCACAATCAGTGGAAATAGAGGGGTGACACAATAAAAAATCCCAATCAGCGATGAAGCGATTGGCTCTTGACCGTGGATCGGAATGTGAATCAACGGTGAAGATTCGTAATCGGAGGGGTAGCAAAAGGAGTAGGTGGGTGCGATATGACTTGCGATGATAGTTAGATCTAATAAGATCAACAGTGGATATTTCTCCCAAGACTTATAGAACAAAGTCCTCATCACATCGAGGATTTTTGTTTTAACACCAAAATGCGCTCCGCAACATCTCCTAATTCTGTTTAGTGCTCTTTGACTTAGCGCTTGCTCTTAGCGCTGGGCCTTATGAAGGGGAAGTGTTTAG
Source organism: Pinus albicaulis (assembly GCA_034641835.2). Classification (NCBI taxonomy): domain Eukaryota; kingdom Viridiplantae; phylum Streptophyta; class Pinopsida; order Pinales; family Pinaceae; genus Pinus; species Pinus albicaulis. The sequence goes on from CM076571.1 coordinate 142,184,411, forward strand.
GGGCTGGCTGAAAAGGGGCTAAGCCTGTCTTATAATAAAAATGTGCTTTGACTTAAAAAACAACGTTTTTAAGGCTTAACAAGGGTTTCAGTAGGGGAATAATGGGGTTTTAAAACCAGATGAGGGGATTTCACTTGGTTTAAAAGGATGAAAAAGATGGTTTGGGAGACTTAGGAGGGATTTTTGGGGATTAAAGGGGAAACTCTTAAAATTGGAAAAATGTTAATAATGAGGAAATTTGCAGAGATACAAGGGGAAAATGGAGGCTTTTCTGAGCATCATTTTTTACAGGCAGTGAGGATTTTTTCAAAGGAAAAGGACACACAGAGGCTTCAAGGATGAGATATTTTCATAGGAAATGTATCTCTTGAAGGCTCAAAAACAATTTAGCCACCTGTTTTCTTGAAAAAAAAATCATAGGTGGCTAACAGTAGCTCCACATGGGGATGGCTTCTTCTTGAAGGAGTCAAGAATTCAGAAAATATTCTTTAGAGTAGGCCAGATGCCTGATCTTTGAACCATATTTATTTTTTGATTCAGTTGTACAAAAATGTTGGATATTAATCAGCAGAACACATTCCCTAAACAATCTACCTACCCATCCTACAATCCTAACATTTTTTCTTCAAGGTGCATTTGAATTTGCAGACCTTCCTCATCATTTTTTATTTTATTTTTATTGAAAACAGAGAATCACTAATATAATTCTACCCTTATTCCTCCATGAGACCAGATTAAACTGTTGGCCTCATAATTTATCTACCTAATCTAATATCTACTAGGATTAAACTGTCTGGCAGATTTCTTCTCTACATTCTACAACAAAAAATTAAAAACAGTCAAAATAGGATTAGATAGTCTAGTTTGTTGTGGATCCAAGGCATAAAAACCACTTCTCATGGATTGAAATTGTAGAAACTTGAAAACAAAATTTTGAAGGATTTAAATATTTGAAACATTTGAAGCATCCTTCTTTTCTTCGTGACTCAAGTTTTGAGCTTGTTAGAGTCACTCTCTTCTTCATTTCAGCTCTGGTTTTGGGCTTGTTAGAGCTGATCCTTTTTCTTATTTGCTAGTTCAAATTTTTAGCATATTGGAACCAGCTTCCTTTACTTCCTTTGGCTCAGGTTTTGATCATGTTAGATCCAATATTTGCACTTTATAGGTTCATGTTTTGATCATGTCTGAACCTCTCTTTCTCTGTTTTTTGAAACATTTTCTCTTTTTCTCTGAAAATAAAACACAGCAATGGTATTTATAATGGAAATGAAAACTGTAAATTGGAACTCAGCAGTAGTAATGCTTGAGCATCCTGCCATTGACAGGACCCCCAAATAGCACTGTACCATCTAGCTCTTGCAGAAAAAAGGCGTTTGGACCCACAGTGGCCTGTATGATGTAAGGACCCTACCACAAAATGTCAAATTTTCCGTGTTTTCCTTTTTCCTCTCTCCTTGAGTCCCATTTTAGAACCTTATCTCCAATTTTGAAGTCACAAGCTTTTTTTCTCTTGTAAAATAACTTCTTTATATTTTCCTGCACTTTTAGAGCTCTGTTATAGACCTCTTCTCTTGTTTGTTGGAGATGAATTGTTTGATTTATCCTCCTTACCATACTATCCTCTTCTGTCTGAATCTCTTGGACTAGTTTGATCAGTGGTACCCCAAGGCTGGTAGGAAACACTGCCTCTGTTCCATAGACAAGCTGATATGGTGACATGCCAATGGACTTCTTTGTTGTTAGCCTGTCAGCCCACAAAGCATGCACTAACTTGTTGTGCCATGACTTCTTGTTCTCTTCAAGCAGCTTTTTAATGATGTTTACCAATCTCTTGTTTGATGATTCAGCTAACCCATTACCTTTTGGGTAATAAGCAGTTGAATGACTGAGTGCTATTTGATACCTGTGAAAAAAATCAATCATTTTCTTGGATCCAAATACAATAGTGTTATCAGTGATTATTTTTCTTAGGCAGTCAAATCTTGAGAGGATGTGGTCTTCTAGGAACTTAATGATGACAAAATATATGGAATTTCTATAAGGTATGGCCTCTATCCACTTTGTGAAATAGTCTGTGGCTGTAAGGATCCACTTGTGTTGTGCAGAGGAAGCAAGGTGTATTTCCCCTATGAAATCTAGGCCTAATTGTTGGAATGGAGCCTCAATAGTAATGGGTTGTAATGGTAATGGGAGGAGCTTTCTTTTGCCCTCGAAATCCTGGCACTTATGGCAGGCAATTATCATTTTATGAATGTCATTCAAAATTGTAGGCCAGTAATAGTTTCTAGTTTAAATGCCCCCCACACTCTCCTGCATGGAACTCCTATTTAATCCTCTCTACTTCAGTTTCTGGAAAACATTTAAGCAATAGACCATTTTTATTTTTCCAGTATAAGCATTCATTCAGTATGCAATAGTTTCTTCCTTTTAACTTTAGGAATCTGGCCTTAGTTTTTGATAGTTCAGGAGGGGCATTGAGGGTTGTGAGCACATATAGGATATCAGAGTACCAAGGAGAGTTTTGAAATGTTTCTTCAACAGTAGGATCAGGAAATCCTTCATGTTCATCCAAGGCATCTACCATGTTAATGTCAAGGGCTTGCAGATTAGATTTAGCCATTAGTTGAGCTAAGCCCTGACCTTTGATCAGTTTTGTGGCTTTTATTTCCAGGTCATACTCTAATATTAGAACAATCCATTTTCCCCTCTTTCCATCCAGATCCCGGGACGAAATGTCTTTAACCACTATGTTTGGTATGTAGGCGATGATGTGAGAATGCAGTATATACACCGTAAAGTCTTTCAAGGCCTTTACGAAGGCGCACGCCTATTTTTACATTATGTTATATTTTAAGGGTGTATCCCTCAAAGCTTTGCTGAAGAAAGAAATAGGCTGTTCCATTCCCTCTGGATTTTTCTGCAGTAAAACTGCAGCCACTGTATGCTCAGAGGGAAAGGAAAAGATCAGGAAATCTTTTGAGAAATTTGGGCTAATTAGGACAGGAGCCCAGGTGAGTGCAAGTTTAACTAATTCAAAATATTTCTTAGCCTCTACAGTCCACTTAACCCCGACACCTGTCTTCAAAATGTTTGTCATAAAGGACTGTAACTCCTTTATGTTTCTTGGGTGTGTGATCCGTAGTATTCCCTCAACTCTTTGCGGGTCTATCTTAATTCCATTCTTTGATATAATATGGCCAACAAGCTTACCTTCTTGAAGCCCGAATATAGTCTTCTTGGGGTTTAAAGACAGATCGAACCTTCTTCATTTTTGAAAAACTCTTCTCAAGTGTTTTAGGTGCTCCTCATTAGTCTTGGAATAGACTGTTATGTCATCTAGATAGATGACAATGAAGTGCCCTATTTTCTCTGAAAAGGCTATGTCCATTGCTTGTTGGAAGGTTGCAGCAGCGTTCATTAGTCCAAAAGGAAATTTTACGTACATAAACGTGCCCCATGGAGTGGTGAATGCTGTTTTGAGTTGGTCTTCTAGGCGTACTAACACTTGGTTATAGCCTGAAAAGCCATCTAACAAGGAGATCCTTTTTTGAGCCCACTACCCTTTGTAGAATGTGTTCCATCTTTGGAAAAGGGTAATTATATTTAAGTGAGGCTCTGTTAAGGTTTCTGAAATCAATGCACAGTCTGATCTCCCCTGTTTTCTTTCTCACATCTACAAGGTTGGAAACCCAGTCAGAGAACCTTACAGAAACTATAATTCCTACGTCGTACTTATTTTTGATTTCCTTTTCGACTAAAGGTAGTTTTTTGGGGTTAATTCTATGAAGTTTCTATCTAAAGGGTTTTAGGTTCTCTTTCAAAGGGATTTTTTGTTGTATAATGTTTGTATTGTAGGCTTTTAAGTCTTCGTAGCCCCAGGAAAACACGTCAATGAATTCTTTAAATAGGTCAATGTATTTATTTTTCATGTCTGTGAGCAAAGACTTAGCCAGTTTGATCCTCTTAGGCTTTTCTTTAGTGCCTATGTTGCATTCCTAGACATCCGAGTCTGAGTGTTCTATAGTGGGTTTTTTCGCTACGTCGTCAAAATCAAACAGGTCCTCTAAAGGTGCCAACCCCTCGGGTATATTCTTATCTTTTGACTGCAGCACCTCTATTTCCTCTTTATCTGCATTCTTATACTCTTCGGTTTGATTTCCAAATTGTTCAGTTAAAGTTTTTATTTCTACGTTATGTGGTGATTTCCCTTCGTCGAGGGGCTCTTCACTCAGGAAACTTTCATCAGATTTAGAGTCTGAATCAGAGAATTCAAACTCGTTCCTACCAAGCAAGAAATCCTCAATCTGCTTGTCGCCCTAAAAAACCTACCAATATTTCTCATTATCTAGCACTGCAGGTCTAGATTTTGTCTGGATGATGATTTGTTTGTTGCTAGGGTACTCCTGATATGAACTAGCTATGCAGGCTAATGCATTTTCAATTACGTTCTGACTCCTAGGAATGAACACCAGTTCATACTCTACAAAGGTTTTCAGTAAATCCATAGCATCATTCATGTACACTCTCAATCTAGGGTGTTTCACTTTATACTCTCCCTTCACTTGTTTTATGATCAAATTAGAGTCTCCACGTACAACTATCCTTCAGGCTCCTATATTTTTCAATAAATCAAGCCTAGGATGAGAGCGTCATACTCTATGATATTATTGGTACATTTGAAGTTCAGATTAAAGGCATGACTCTCAGCATAGTCACTCTCTGTATTATGCAACCACACTCTTGCTCCAGCAGTCTTCCTAGTGCAAGACCCATCGAAATTCATTCTCCATAAGGGATCATTTTCAGGTTTATCATTGTTTTCCTCCTTGATGTTGGTTTCATTGTTATGCTGTAATATGGGGTCTACATCGTGGCGTGGAGGGTTTTGTTCCTCATGATGTGTATGGGGTTCAGAGATATGACTAGTCGGTTGTTTGCACTTTGTTTCTTGTTTACCCTGAGTTTCAGATTCAGTGCACTGTCCAGAGATTTCTTCTTCATTTTCTTCTAAGTCTAGAGTGGCCATTATGTTAAAATGTATGGGCTCTACTCCATTGTTTGTATCTCTGTTTTCTAGCTCTGGCTCGTCTGTGGATTTATCATTACAAAGGATAAAGGAGTCCAGATCTGTATGTATAGAGTACAGGGGAGAACTTTTAGGCTTTTTAGGGCTACTGACCATGAACTTCATTTGTGCCTCTCTATACAATCTCCTAAGATGGCTAAAGACAAGGATGTGGCATATGAGCCATCCATCTACATTGTACCTTGCAGCTTGGCTCCCCATGACCTCGATAGTAACATGCCATACTTAGGTGGCACATCTGCCACCACTACATCCATAACCATGCATTTTGCTGGAATATGGGTCAGGTTCACACACAGATATTTGATTAGGCCAAGGCATTTTACTCTGCTAGAGTCAAATGAATATATATCTTTGTAAGGACGGGTTATCTCTAGACCTAAAATTTCCATAACTACCTTAGGCATTAGGTTGTGTGATGCCCTAGATTCATGCATAGCGTTGTGAAGGATCTTGTCATGGATATTGAGACTGATGTAAAAAGGAGGTACTAACCCTTCTTGAAACTTCCCCTCTATCTTTGGACCAAACAACAGGGTGGGTTGATCATCACTCAGATTGACAGTGTCACTATTTTCACCTAGATTTAATGCTTTCAAAATTTAGCTTTTATATACATCCTGAGTGGCCAGCTCAGAGAGTGGGACAGAGATTTTAATTTTAGCAATCTCACTCTCCAAATTGAAGGGAGATTGACTCTTTTTAAGACTCAACTATGTTTTGTTGACCACTAATTTTGTGGCAGAATTAGTGTGCTGATTGTCAGTATGTACATTGTTTGCAATTGTTTTATCAGGAACACTAGTTGCGGTGCTAGTGCTACTAGCTGGTTGACTTTGTTTATGAGCGTTTTGGCTGTCTTTTTCTTTGTTCTTCCCAAAACTCTCAACTATTGATTTTCTACTTTCAGCAGTCACCTTAGAATTTTTCTCAAGTCTTTTCTTAATGGTAATCTCAAAAGCTTTTGGTTTGGAATTTTCTAAGCTCTTTTTGCTTCTAAGCTCATACTATTCTCTGACCTACAATCCCAGCCTATGATCCTCAGATTCTAATATTTCCTCATCCAAATATGAGGGTGAGGGCTGATCTTCTTCTGTGGAACAATTGTGGATTCAGTTGTCTATTTCCAACATGTTTATTGTGGTTCTGTCAGACTCTTCTATGATCCCCTCATCTTCATCAAGAAAATTCTCTTGAAATGGGGGCATGAATTGCTGATCAAAGTCTCTCTGTCTGTTTGGAGGGTTGTTTCTCCTAAAGTTCTGGTTCTGGTTATGATTTTGGTTTCTGTTTTGATTACTAACTATGAAAACCATTTTTTCCATCATTTTCTATAGCTTTTCCATGTTTTTGGCTAGAATGTCATACTTGGGATCAGATGTGGAAGCTACAGTGTCATCCCTATATGTTACCCTTTTCTCAACCCTCATTATGGCTTTCTTTTCAAATAGGTTAGCCTCTACACTCACTGCTCCCTATTGCATATCTTCCAATGTGTTGTAAGCTCTCTCCCTAAGTTGGTAGGCCATGTCAGCATCAAAGGCTTCGAGGTATTTGACTAAATCCATACCTTGGGGAGGTTTCATGTGTGGAGGAAGAGAATTTTAAATGTTGTTAAAACTTGTAGAATAGTCATGGACACTCTCTCCTACATTTCTTTTAACGTTCTTGTATTCTGCTAAGATTTGGAGAGGTTTGGTATTGACCTCCCATTTGTTTATGAAGGACTGATATAAAGAGGGAATATCGGGGATAATATTAGGAGGTAGGCCCTTAAACCATTTTTTCGCATCACCTCCTAGACTCTGGGAAAATATTCTCATCTTGACTGTCTCATCATCTATCTCCATATAGTCAAAGGAGTCTTCCATCCTGTCTACATGGTGCTGAGCTGTGGTAAAATATTTTGCAGTGAAATGTGGGATTTTTTATTGATAATCATTGGGTAAAGGCACGAGAGGCTAAGGTAACACCAAAGGTGCATACCAGGCTGCCATGATGATGTTCTGAGGAGATAAGCTTTGTGCTTGAGTAGCTGGTATGTGGATGATAGGGATACTAGGACCAGCAACGCTCTGTTGAGCTGATTTAGGATGACAGAGCCCAAAGTTTTGAATGAAATGAATATCTGTAGGTGTAGATGGAGGGGTCTCCTTATTCCTAATATGTTGAACACTCTGAGATGGTAAACCAGGAAACTCAAGGTCTGGCTGGTCTAGAGCACTGAATGACCTAGTTCTATGTAAACTTCTTTGTAGGTCTAAGTCAAACTGATTGTCTGATAGAGCTGTAAAGTTTTCTGGTGTAGAGTTAGCTCTATGGATGTGTCTGGAAATAGTTATCTTCCTAGGTTTCAGAGATTTCCTGATAATACTCTTAGGGTTGTCAACTATGTCCAGTGGGTTTGGATTTGGATAAGCTCTTGTATGAATGGTTCTTGAAGCCAGTATGCTGCCTTCAAACAAAGAAGCTTAATACTGTTTGTCACTTCTAATATGGCTGATGTTGTTATGGAGGTAGGTCTTCTAGTGGAGTCTTATGTGAAAACCAAGATAATCAGCAGGCCTATTGATCACCAGTGGAGTCTTTAATCATTAAGGAACTATGGATTCGCCAGGTTGAAGGTTTAGAATGTTTCAAGAAGGTATACTATCCACCACAATTATTACTGCCAGACTAAGGCTACTACGGTCTTCTTTGAGTCTTTGAAATGTTCAAAGGTGTGTTTTACTCAAAGTTTTGTCCCCAGCGGAGTCGCCATTATGTTGGATTTCCCATGTTTTGGCAAGTTTGGAAATACCAAAAGATGAGACAACATCAAAACCACTTTCAAACCTTAGGATCTAGCCCTCCTGGGTCCAGAGAGGGATCTCTCTATATAGGAAAAGGTATATGTCTTTGAAGTTTAGTTTTAAAGATATTAGGCTAGTTATAGGCACAGATTTGTTTGTTTGATTGTTTTTTTGGTTGTTGGGAATCAGGAAGGAAGGGTTCAGTATAAGACAAGGATGAGCAAAGAGGATTTTAGGTAAAGGAGAGATAAATTCAGCGAACACTTGAGACCATTGGGAAATGGAGTCAGGAAAGGGTTTACTTGCTATTTATTATTCAAGGTTTTCAATTGGGCTAGTCATCTAAAGCATTGGATCTTAAAGATGATAGTGTGGTATGAAATGGTAAGGAAGGAAGGTGAATGACAAGGAAACCTCCAAGGTGACCAATTAAGAATCAGATCTAGGGACAAGACATGCCATTAGACACCTATGGTCCAACTCCTAAAATATTACCTCTTCAGACAAGGAAACATTAAAGATTTAAACACAAAGGTGAAAACCTAAGATCATGGAAAGACTTTGAACTTTCAATGCTTCGACATCCAACTTAAGGGAACTTAGAAAGGTTCAATAGATTGAAAGAGACCCAAGTGAGACAGAATTAGTATTATAAACTCCCAGTATCCCAATTCATTCAATTAAAACCCAACAAGAACATCTAAGAAGAGATTCATTAATTCATACATCAGCTAGTAGTAAATTATAGCTAATACACTAGTTAAATTAGCTTGAATGAGTACTCAAATAACACAATCAGCAGAAAAAATAAAAGGTAGGGAGAGCAGAAACAAAGGGTACCATGCGAGGGTATATCCTATGCCAGATTTATGATGTGTACCAGAGAAATGAAATGTGATGAATTACAAAGGAAAAAAGAGACAAAGTAAGAAAAACATCACCGCTGCTTTAAATTAGGATCCAAATAAATGTGCTTGTCATATTAAAGAGAAAAACCAGTCATGTACAACATTACCAATAGCTTTATATTCTGTCTGAAATCATCTTCCTTGGCTTATCTTACAACTTTACACAGAGAACTATATCTCAAGATAAACAACTTACAGTTCACAGATATGCGATCAACAACCAACAACCTTTACAATGAGTTTCTTCATGATTTTTATAGCTGAAAGAGAGGCAGAGGAGGTAGATGAAATACTAAATGAAACATTAAAACAAAGTATAAGAAGAGGGCTCGAGGCACATTCTATATTAATATCAATGCATTAAACCTTAGTACTCTTTGGGTGAAAGAGTGGTCTTCAACAAGCTGAAATTTATTCCAGGTATGTCTTTGATGTACTTTTTATATAGTACTCTGTAGTACTCTGGTGAATAAAAAAAAAGGCAGATAAATGAATTTGAGGTCTGCCATACCATGTAACAAATTCTTCTGGTAGCATTAGGACTGCTCTGTTAGGGTGGAAATCTTCTCAAGAACACGATGTAGAATAAAGATAGTATGGATACTGTGTCCTTTCTCGGGAGGAAACTTCTGCTGATGTGAAACACTGATATATTTTTTTCTATGCGTTAGGCCTCATTAGGCCTTCTGTATTAATCATGAGGTCTTCAATCTGGTAAAATTCCTTTCAAACATCGAATCAAAGCTTAAAATATTCAATTACAGGTAATAAACTCTCTGATTATTCACTGATACTCTTTGCCGCTTCATTACTGTCTCTGTCTACGAAATTTGAGCTTTAATGGTGTTGGAGAGGCTTTACAGAGTTAAACTCTATAATTTGATGAAAATTTACATTGTAATACCTTCTCAGGTGTTTCTTTGTAATCTGAGGCTCTGAAAATGGTGTCTTCTTTGCTCTGTGTCACTATAATAGTGACTATGAGCAATGGCGGTTTTCACCACCTGTAACCCTGCAAAAAGACACAAATTGTTAAGAAAATCCATGTGGTGGGAGGATGGATGCAGTTGAAGGTTGTGAGGATGGCAGCACAACATGGTGGAAATGGTGGACGAAAATGGAAAATGGTGGAAATATGCAGAGTAATCGTGAAAAATGCAGTTGATGGAGGTTTGGTGGAGAAATCCACGCGGGCCGTTCGATCAGATCTAGTGGTGATGATTGACGGTGGAGATTAAATACTAGAATTAATTTGGTAGGTTGGATGAAATGAGATGAAATTTAATGAAAACATTAACTTTTTAATGTTAGGCGGAATGATATAATTTTTCAATGTAAAACATTGAAAATTTTTTGATGCGGGCGGAAGAATATGATGTTTAATGAAAAACACAAGGTTCGGACCTTTGAATGCAATACACGGGAAATGCATGAGAATGCAATGAAATAGAATTTATATAGTGGGACCCGGTCATGGGCGGAGGGCGATCTGATATGGAGCGTCAGATCTCAGGAGGAGATCGACGGTTGCGATGATCCGATGCATTGTTGAGGTCGTGCGATGAACATAATGTGAAGGGAGTGTGAGATGCAATGAGGGTTGTTGATCTATACAGATCAACAGTTGAGATCTATTAATGAATTTCAGGCATAGAAGTGGGGAAGTGGTTTTTAGGATCAAAACCATTGTTCGCGTGGCAGAAAGGATGGAAGGCTGTTTTCATTTTTTTAACGCGATATGTGTCATTAGCTGACACGTGGATTTAGAAACCCGCCTATATCGCGTGAGATTTGGCTGTTAAAGCTCAGACGCAAAACCAGTGTGATATTGCTGTGGGCTGTTGGATCAGGAGTGGGAAGATCGAACGGTGACAGAGGAGCACGATACGAGAGAAGTGCGCGGATAGTAGAGTGGGGGCCAACGAAAGGTGGTTTCATATTGAACCATCTGATCTATGTAATGGACGGTCGAGATATGGAGGGAGAGAACAAAGGCGGAGGATGTGGTTAGTGGGCGTGGGTTATATGAGACATCAGATCATAAGGGATGGATGACTGCGATCTAATCGGAGGGGAGTGATGGAAGGGCCAAATCTCCGATGGGCGATGGTGTGATTGCATCTGGACCATCAGATTGGTGATAGATCGACGACTATGATTGGATCAGGGGCGGCCAATCGGGGAAAATAGGGGCAGAGTGAAAGCGAATCCTAGTTTTTGGTTCTTTTGGATTCAATGTCTAGGATTGCATCGAGAGATCGCAATCAGCAGAAACAGAGGGGTGACACAATAAAAAATCTCGATTAGCGATGAAGAGATTGGCGCTTGACCGTCGGATCAGAATGTGAATCAATGACGGAGATTCGTAATCGGAGGGGTAAAAAAAGGAGCAAGTGGGCTTGATATGAATTGCAATTACTGTTAGATGTAATAAGGTCAACAGTGGATATTTCTCCCGAGACTTATAGAACAAAATCCTCATCGCATTGTGGATTTTCATTTTAACACCAAAATGCGCTCTGTAACATCTCTCGATTCCAATTAGTGCTCTTTAACTTAGCGCTTGGTCTTAGAGATGGGCCTTATGAAGGGGAAGTGTTTAGGGGCTGGAAGAAAATGGGTTAAGCCTGTCTTATAATAAAAATGTGCTTTGACTTAAAAAATAGTGTTTTTAAGGCTTAACAAGGGTTTCGGTAGGGGAATAATGGGGTTTTAAAACCAGATGAGGGGATTTCACTTGGTTTAAAAGGATGAAATAGATGGTTTGGGAGACTTAGGAGGGATTTTTGGGGGTTAAAAGGGAAACTCTTAAAATGGTAAAAACGTTAATAATGAGGAAATTTGCAGAGATACAAGGGGAAAATGGAGGATTTTCTGAGCATCATTTTTCACAGGTAGTGAGGCTTTTTTCAAAGGCAAAGGACACACAGAGGCTTCAAGGATGAGATATTTTCATGGGAAATGTATCTCTTGAAGGCTAAAAAAAAATTTACCACATGTTTTCTTGACAAAAAATTCATAGGTGGCTAACAGACGACTCAACATTGTGCCTGTGTGTGAGCCAACACACATACACACACAAACATAAACATAATTATTATAAATATTGATGTAATTCAAATAGAAAATATGCAAAACTATGGACCTATAACCAATACCAAATTTTTAACGTTATAACTTGTATCCTAACTTGAAAAAAAATAACAATGATTTTGTTTCGTGTAGTGAATTCTTGGCACTAAAATGAATCGGTAGAGCGACTTTAGATACCTTGAGTAGAAAAAAAGGTTAGTGGTGATAGATTGATATTTGTAGGAAAATATTTGTTCTTGAAACTTGTTTAAGAACCTCCCTAAGAATTTAAATAAAGGCACCTGTTAGCTAATAAATAGTGTGAGAATACCCCTGCGAGTGGAGGACACTAAAATATATTCATCCTTTGTATGGATGATTTCTAGCCTATTTTATATAACCTTGTACTTTATATATATGTTTATGGGATGAAATGGAGGATTCCTTGGTAGAATTAGTAACACAAGGTGTAGTGAAGGGGCTCTTTGTAGTGGTAATTGTAGTATTCAAAGAGATAGCACGTTATGTAGTTGTTTATTACGTTGATATGATTTTTTTAGATGAAATAAACATTTCATCTAATAACTCGTGGAATTAAAAAAGTTAAAATGACAGATAAATATGAAAACACAATGGTTCCTTTTATATATGAGAATATTAAAATGAAATCCTTGATTGACTCATCAAAAGTTACAAATTTGTCTTTGCAGCCTCCAAAATCCACTTTTGAATACAAACCTGCAACAGCTGCTAAGAGAATTTTTTCCAAAACATTGGGTCTTCTATTTGCAAATTGTGCTTATAAAGGTGCTTTAGACTTAACAACAGGCTGTTAAATTGGAAGAAACAATGTTTTGGATGTGGAAATTTTTCTTGTAGGTATTCCTTCAAACATGTATGTCTGCCATGTTTCAGATTGAGGTGAAGTTATATAAGAGAAGCACTACCTTGACATCTCATTTGAGACCTGAGGAAAATTATTCAAGGGTTGAGGAGGATCAACCCTATATCAATAAGGCATTAAGAGTTCATCCTCAAAACATTTCATCAATGACAAGGATGTCAAATGAACATATTCCTAGAAGAGCTGCCCAAAGTCTATTTGCACAAGCACTTGGGATATAGACCGTCTCTTCAACTAGAATTGAGGATAACCGAACTAGAAACTCAAGTTTTGCGACCTCTATATATTCATCTTCCAAGGGTCTTTGAAAAGGCCACAAAACTGGATCTACAAATAATTTTGAAGATTCTAATATATTAGTTTCGAGTATAGATACGACTATCTCAGCCAATAATAAGTCTCGAGTCTATGATACTAAGATAAAGTTGATAGAGTCCAATGATTTTGTCAACTGAAAAAGTTTAAGTTCTATTAGCATTGGGAGATAGGCCATATAATGGATTCCAAATTTCTCAGAATCAATTCGTCGACATCCTAGTATAAAAATACGTTAATACCCATCTCCAAATCACCTTCCACTTCCTCTCCATGTCAGTGCCACATTAGTGCAATGTTTTCACCATGTCATCACCACATCACCAATGAGCCATGTCATGATGATACACCATCTACCACATCGGTGTGCCACATAATTATACTTTAGTGCCAAAACATCGTGAACCAAATAACAAGGAAATGTTATCTTCCATGTGGGTGTTCCACATACCACATAATATATTATTGTTCTTCATTGCAAACTACAAGTCTGGGCTAAGGCAATTGTTCTCAAACCTAGGCTAAGGCAACAGTTCTCAAGGTTTGAGCTCTTTTAGCTTCTGAAGGAAGTTAAAGTCCACAAGTAAGTTACTAATTTGACCCTCCAACAATGAATTTTCATTGGTCTGGGTTCTTCTCTATTGAAAAGTGTAACTAGGTCGGTCTTCATGTTGACTATGTAATTGTGTATTTATGTAAAGAAGAAGACAAAGATAATAAAATGTATTTTGTTGTACTTGCTTCATGGGTTTCATGAGAAAAATTTACCATGTAGATAGACTTCTTCTTCATTTCATTATGATTTTTAAGAGTCATTTTCATATTAATAGAGTCATGTTACACTTGAAAGAAGACCTCCAAAAGACAAACATTTTCATCATGAAAGTTGGCCTCATTAAATACATATTTGACATGTCGGCTTACATAAATAGGACGCATCCATTCAAGAAGTCATGTCAGCTTATATATTGAAGCCTAACCATTATATATAGCAACCTTGGCTCAATCTACAAAACGATATTTTCAAACATCTTCTATGAGATTTTCGGTGACCTATCTCTGAGGTTTTTCATTGACAAGACTGAAGTATAGTTCGGTGTATCTTTCATTTCAGATGGGTATAAAAATGATGGAACAAAGATAATATACAGCAGGAAGTTTCAGATGATGACTTAGGAGAAACACAGTGATTACAGTTAAGATTGTAGCACAGACTTTGGGCAACATTACAGTAACACTTTCTTTATAACAATGATGGAAATCAGATAATATACAACAAGAAGTTTCAGATGTTGACTCAGGAAAAACACAGTGATTACAGTTCAGATTGTAGCACAGTATTTGGGCACATTACAGTGGCACTTTCATCACTTTCTCAACGTAATACATCCGTATATTTTGGTGACATCTTCCATTTTTTCCTCAGTTAAGGAGCGAGTGTTGTCTCTAGTAGAATCTTGGTGCTCAATGTCACTTGATGCTCTATAATAATGATTGATGACATGTTCCAAAGATATGACCTTAGTTTGTGGAAGATCGAATAAGTAGAAGAGCCTCAGTCCTAGACTAGGATATATACAGTGTGAAGGAAGGCAAACACAACCATGATATATTCATGGTGTTGTTTAGAAATAGGTCTCAGTATCACAGTGTTTCATGGTGCGATGAAGGAGGATAATTGTGTCTTTGTCTAGGAGAGGCAGTTTAGGTCAAGGTTTTGATCATGTTCTTTGTTCTCATTGTTGGAACACCTAATCCTCTATGGGTAGGTGTGGAATGCAAAAATTCACAATGGAGTCCAAGTGACCTTGGAATTTGAAACCAAGAGTCACACCATTGTACTATAAATGTACATCGTGTATAATGGAAAAAATAAGAAAGCCTCACGCTTATCCTTCATTGTGTGTTGAGTCTCTTGTTGTGTGTGTTTATCTTTACCTCACACCACATGGTGTTTAACATGGTATCAGAGCTGATACATTCATAACAAGCTCAACCTTGAGTGAGCCATTTGTGTTTATGGCATGTGCATATCTGCGAAAATTCTTGGCATTTTTGCAGCATTTAAAGAGTCTCTGCAGTAGACATTTCACCGCATTCGGAAGGTGTTTTGAAGAAGAGAAACAGTTGTTTTGAAGAAGAGTAGCATTGCATATATGAAGGTTTTCTCACTGCTCATTTTTCCTGCAATTTCTGCATCTTAAATTCTGCAATTTGGAGAGCTGCTGAAAACTGTTTAAATTGGGTTTCTGAAGAAGAAGTTTCTGGTTTTTTACTAGAGAAATTTCTTATTTTTGTCTACTAAAAATTTCCGAATTCTAAAGTGACAAATTCTATGCTACTGAGATTTTTTATGGACTAAAATTCTGCTATAAATTTGAAAATTTTGCATTTCTCATGCTGTCCCCTGCTTTATTCTGCTCTCTGCTGTATTTAAAAAAAATTAAAAAAATAATAAAAATAATAAAAAAAAAGAAAAAAAAATTGGTTCAGGGCTTTCGACCCCGTCCTCTGCAACCTGCAATTTTTTTACTACATACAGCCTCAAACCATATCCCAAAATACTCCCATCCCTCCCCTATGCTACTAATTTCTACGTGCCACCTCCCTGCTATCATAGCCACCGCTCACACATTTTAACCCAGCCTTTCAACCCTGCTCTACCTCATCCTCCCTTCTCCCTACGCAGACCCCTCACCCTATTCATACACCACAGCCCCCTTATCGCTCCACGGTAACCACACTCCCTAACCCCCCTACCCTCGCTGCACACTGCTAACCTAACCCGCCCCTCTTACTCCTGTGGCCTTCGGCCCCTCCCCTCTCAATCGCTCATCCCCCATCCCATTTGCTTCCCCTTCCCCTCACACTCTCTCTCCCCACGCTCGCCACCCAACCCTGCTGTCCCTATACTTGCCCTACGCTGCTCTACCCAAACCCTGATCTGCAATTCCCCACGACATCTCCACTCACCTAACCCTTCTCCTATCACTTGACCCTCTCTACGCCTCTCCACGGCCCCCACTCTGCAACCAAGCCCTCATGGCCATCCCACCCCTTGCCTCGCCCTCTGTGCATACCAATCCACCTGCACTCAAACTCTCGCCCCATCACATCTTCTCTTTTATATTATTTTTAAATTTTTTTAATTAAACCGCCCCCTCTAATACCTCCTTTCCATTTTTTAAATTCTAGTTTTTTATTTTTAAATTTCTCCCTTTTTAATATTAGTTAAAAAAAAAAAAAATCCCATCTCATTTTAATATTTCCCCTTCCCTATTTAAATTTTTAGACTCCCTTTTAATTAATTCCCATTAATTAATTTTTAATTAATTTTTAACTAATTAAAAAAAAAAAAACAGCAGAGAGAGAGGAAGAAAGGAAGTACACAGCAGAGAGAGTAAGAGGAAATGAATAGCATGAAAGAGGAAATGACATGTAAGCAGATGGATTGAGTACATAGTGAAAAGAGAAGATTTGCATTGTAA
This sequence comes from Pinus albicaulis, assembly GCA_034641835.2. Classification (NCBI taxonomy): domain Eukaryota; kingdom Viridiplantae; phylum Streptophyta; class Pinopsida; order Pinales; family Pinaceae; genus Pinus; species Pinus albicaulis. Next base: position 142,200,976 of record CM076571.1, read on the forward strand.
TTTGTGGCATTGGTAGAAGAGTGATTTTCTACAAGAGATTTACATTTGAAGACAATTTGCTCCTCATTTTGAACAACAGTGGCATTCATAGTTTGGGCACACAAAATTTCTGATTTGTGGAGTTTCTCTTAAGCTATATTGCATTCTACATCAAGGTCAAGCATCCAAGCTTGTGAATATATCTGTTGTGGAGGTCAATCCCCTCTACGGATAGAGGCAATCCTTACTAGCCCAGACCGGGTCTAGCAACAATCGTCACACACTATAGTGCGGGTACCTAATTGCAAATAAACCAACTAGCGATGAAGGCTTACCTGGAATCTAACGCTGTCGCTTATAGAGAAAGTAGCGCTCCCGTTCCTTAGCTCTGGCAAATTGAAATCCTCACGATCTCCGTGATCGGACACCTGCACACGCAAGAAACACAACAAACGCAAGCATAAAATCCAGTATATGCAACTATATGTTATTCAGAGAAGACATAACTCATCATCATAATCAACAACAGGAGTGGAACCATAACCAATAGTCGCTTATCATTAATCAATCAAAGAAGAATCCAACCATAGCCCTGACGCTGAATTCTCCTTCGGAGGGTCGCCAGCGGAACACGTCTCGAAAAATCCTATTGGGGATGGGACAAACCTCTCTCTTCGGATGTCTCGAAAATAATCTCCTTTCTTGGATTTGGCCTTAAGGGAATGAATCAAGGCTCTTGTAGCATAAGGCTCTGATGGCTCTTGGGAATTTGGAGATTCTACCATTCAGCTATTCAGCCCCTTCATCAATGGATGAAGGCTATATTTATAGAGGAGAGGAGGAGGTTGGGATCCCTAAAATAGTGGAAGGGAGGCCTTATCCCTTGGGAGGTTCCCCATAAGGTGGAAACAAGAGGCCAAAGGGGGAAGGCCGTTGTTGTTCAGTCGAAACCACTCCTGATGACTCATCCACGAAGTTGTTGTAATCGAAACTTCGCCTCTTTTTTTAAGAAAATTTCGAAAAGAAGATTGGCGCGGGTGCTCAACTGGGATAGAGCACCAACTGGCACAGGATCAGTGTTAATTTCCCCCCATTGGCACGAGGACATAACGGGCTACCAGCGCCAAGGAAAAAACAGTTGCTTTTAGGGGTTTTCTCAGGAAATGATCAACAGAAGAAATGTTTTCCTCGTGGAAAGGGATGCAATGATGGTATTTGCAAGGCATGAAACTGCTTATTGGTCACAGAAATGACCCTCCAATGGGAAATATGGGGATTGTAGGGACGGTGACAAATTACTGTGTAATAGATGTCCCCTAAAGCATGAGGCCCGAAAGAGAGAGAGGGGTGAAATGCTTTACGAGAACATGTCCAACTAAAAACACCGCCATCAGAAAACCTTCGTAGAGAAGTACAACTAATGTCTCAAATACATGATATATACATGGTATGGGCGCAGCCATCCATAACAGAGTATGTAATAATCCATATCCAAGGCATGGACGCAGCCATCCAGTGAGGATCGGTAAATAGAATCAGGTATGGTCGTAGCCATCCAATCAGTGAGTCATGTAACTAATCATAATAATCCAAAAAATTACAGCCTAGATTATAACAAGCAGAATCCAGGGTCTTGCGCTCCATCTCGACCCAAACAAAGTACAAGTTCAAACATGTGAATAAGTGAGCTGAAGTCGAACATGCAAGAACATCGTCTGATTACCAGCCAATGATGAAAGTTGTTAACAGACGCGAGAGGTACCACCATTAATGCCAATGGTCCTCAAGGTACTACAGGTACAATCTACGGCATGTGAACAATGAGCTGACGTCAAACACCCGTAGAATCACTCGATCGGAGGCCAATGATGAAAACCTCACATCGAATGTGAAGAACCTGCCATTGAGGCATGCAGGCTCCAAGGTACCAGAAGGGAGTCTCTAGATCAACTTCCTAGATAATGAGCTGATGTCGACAGGAAGTGACCTTGATCGAAGGTGGGCCATAGTGTTTCCCACATCATTGACGTGAGATAGAGGAACATAGTGTCTTTGTGAATCAGGACCAAATGAGAATCAGAGGAAGGTTGATACTTTGCAGAGGTCAACTTCTCTTGAACATATTGGTGGCACGACAGTGGATTAGGAAGTATTTGACATCAAAATATCAGAGGTCATGGTGACGAGGCAAAGAGTAGATGAGAGGCCAAAAGATATCACCCAAAACCATGGAGGTAAATTGAGAATGAGATGAAATGTCCCCAACCCGACACGAATGCAGACAAGTGCCATGTTCAAGAGCGACATACTGCCGACACGACAATGATGTTGGTTCCATTTTTCCCCACCATTTCTAGCGAGTACCTCTTTATTTTTACACAAGCTTGAAGAGGATACCATATGCTTGTCATATAAATCCATCCTAGTACATTTAACGAGCCCTAGGAAGGAGAAACTCAAATATTGTCATTACGACTGGATCCGATGTCATCAGGGTTTAACGAGTCTGACAAAGGAAGAACTCGACGTCTTTTCATGTTTAGAGAGTTTGAAAAGATAGCAGAAAAGTAAACTCCAATGGTCCCTTTCCATAAATAGTCCCCTAGACCCGAAAAGGTAGAAAAAAAAATCCGAGAGAACCTCCTAGTCACGATGGGCTAGGGTATTCCTTTTTCGTAAATAATCTATCCCAGCCCGAAAAAGGGGTAAACGTATACTGGGTAGATGTCGTTTGGTAACCACTTTAACGAGATCAAAATGGCAAGCGACTCGGCAATATTTTCATGTTTTGGGAGTCAGAAAAGAGCTAAAAGTTGACTCCTCCTGGAGGAACGAGTGGTATAAAGGGTAGAAACTGGTTCCGGTAATGGTGGAACTGCTCAAAACAAGATAAAGGTCAAGAGTCTGGCTAACAAGACCAGTCATCGCAGCGGTTCCTCAGGAATGGGTAAAACAACCAAGTGAAGGCATATGATCGGCCAAGTAGACAGTGACAATGGAGTGAGAAAACCAAGGCTCATCTGGCAAAAACAGGCTGATAAAATGGCAATCACAAAAGGTAAAATGGGCATGGTTTCATTTTTACACAAGCTTGAAATCAAGAAAAACTGCTTGAAGTTGGTTTCATTTTTACACAAGCTTGAAACAAAGATAAACTATGCTTGAAAAAGTATGCATGCCCCCAGCATGGTGACTCAATTCGAGGTACATGCCCCCCAAGCTTCAATCCATATGAAAGGCAGATGGAGTGAAGGTTCAAGTTACGAGATCAAAAGAAAGACTCGACTAGGATTTTACGAGATCTGTTCAAAGACTCGAATTGAACAGGAACATGTTTCATTATTTTAACGAGGTTGACACATTAAAAGAACTATCCTCAGATGACCTTGTTTCATTTTTTAACGATCTTGACATAAGAAAATGACCTCTGCTCTGACGAGACCCAGTTTCATTTTTTAAGGAGCTTGACACAGGAAAAGAACCATGCTCTGAAGAGCTTGTTTCATTTTTTAAGGAGCTTGACACAAGAAAATGAACTCTGCTCTGACAACCTTGTTTCATTTTTTAAGGAGCTTGACACAAGAAAAGGAACTCTACTCTGACCAGCTTGTTTCATTTTTTAAGGAGCTTGATACAAGAAAATGAACTGTGCTCCGACCAACCTCATCATAATGAACAAAAAGTCATTTCTTCCAATATTTCCACTCCCGATGGAAGGAAAACATCTTGGAAGTCAGGACCCAATGCCCCCAGCACCTGATGCACAATGGCACTATCACTGGGTACAGGCATGGGGTAGGTAGCCACATAGTTGACCTACGGTGGGGCAGATACAACGGGTGGATAAAAACTAGGAAGGGATGATGGCTGGCCAGCTGCCATATTAGGACCAAAGAACGAAAGATGATCAATGGTCACGATCCTTCCTTCATGTGGAAAATGGACCACACGAAAAAGGGAGGAGACAAGTGCTCCCATCGCATAGGTGTAATCGCACCCCAAGAGCAGATTGAAATCCAAGGGGCCTGGAACAACCCTGACGTCCATATGGATAGTTTTACCTCCCAAAGTAACAGGTAACCTTGGAAGGATCCCTAATGGTTGACCCGTTCTTCTGTTAAACGGCAACAGATTCTGTGTAAAAGGCGCAAGCGGCGGCGAACCGAAAGCTTGCCAGGTAGTTGAGGATAAAAAAATAACAGATGCGCCTTCATCTATAATGGTGCTGGGTACAACTAGACCAAAGGCCTGTACCGTTATCTCGAAAGGAACATAAGATGGAAGGCGGTATCCTGCAAATTGATTCCAATCAAAGGAAGTGACCAAACTACTCGGAGGGGCTACCATCGAACCAAGATGGTCTTCCCCTGGTGTTACGAAAGAAGAAGGAGCATCCTCCACAACCTCCATCTCAAAGGCGGGAGGGGTATCCTTCGAGACCTCCATCACGAGAGGAGCGTTTGATCGCTTTAGGGGGGCATTCAGCACACCCGCAACTATCTCCATTGGAGGGGAATATTTGTGACCAATGTCATCATCAGACTCCTCTCCATGAGGACAGCTGTTGGATCACTTCGAGTGTACTCTGTAAACACTTGTTTTTGCCTTGGCGTTGGTAGCCCATTACGTCCTCACGCCAATGGGGGAAAATTAACACTGATCCCACGCAAATTGGTGCTCTGTCCCAGTTGACCACCTGTGCTAATCTGATTTTGGAATTTTTTTTAAAAAAAGAGGTGAATTTTCGATTACAACAACTTCGTGGATGACTCATCAGGAGTGTTTTTGACTGAATAACCATGGCCTTCCTCCTTTGGATTTTTGTTTCCACCTTATGGGGAACCTCCCAAGGGATAAGACCTCCCTTCCACTATTGTAGGGATCCCAACCTCCTCCTCTCTTATATAAATATAGCCTTTATCCATTGATGAATGGGCTGAATGGCTGAATAGCTGGATGGTAGAGTTCTCAAGAGCCATCAGAGCCTTATGCTGCAAGAGCCTTGATTAATTCCCTTAAGGCCAAATCCAAGAAAAGATATTATTGTCGAGACATCTAAAGAGAGAGGCTTGTCTTATCCCTGACATGCTTTTTCGAGACGTGTTCCGCTGGCAACCCTCCAAAGGAGAATTCAGCGTCAGAGCCAGGTTGTATCCTCCTTTGATTGATTAATGGTAAGCGACTATTGGTTATGGTTCCACTCCTGTTGTTGATTATGATGATGAGTTATGTCTTCTCTAACTGACATATTGTTGCATATACTGGATTTTATGCTTGTGTTTTTTGTGTTTCTCGTATGTGCAAGTTTCCGGTCATAGAGATCGTGAGGATCGTGATCTGCCAGAGCTAAGGAACGAGAGTGCCACTTTCTCTACAAGTGACAGCATTGGATTCCAGGTAAGCCTTCATCACTAGTTGGTTTATTTGCAACTAGGAACCTACACTATAGCGTGTGACGATTGTTGCTATACCCGGTCTGGGCTAGTAGGGATCGCCTCTATCCATAGAGGGGATTTACCTATACAACAATTTTTTGTGGAGGTAAATCCCCTCTGCAGACAGAGGTGATCCCTACTAGCCCAGACTGGGTCTAGCAACAATCGTCACATGCTATAGTGCAGGTTCCTAATTGCAAAAAAACCAACTAGCGATGAAGGCTTACCTGGAATCTAATGCTGTCGCTTGTAGAGAAATTAGCGCTCCCATTCCTTAGCTCTGGCAGATCACAATCCTCACAATCTCCATGATCGGACACCTGCACACGCAAGAAACACAAAAAACGCAAGCGTAAAATCCAGTATATGCAACTATATGTCAGTCAGAGAAGACATAACTCATCATCATAATCAACAACAGGAGTGGAACCATAACCAATAATCGCTTATCATTAATCAATCAAAGAAGAATACAACCATAGCCCTGACGTTGAATTCTCCTTTGAAGGGTCGCCAGTGGAACACGTCTCGAAAAAGCCTGTCGGGGATGGGACAAACCTCTCTCTTCGGATGTCTTGAAAATAATCTCCTTGCTTGGATTTTGCCTTAAGGGAATGAATCGAGGCTCTTGCAGCATAAGGCTCTCATGGCTCTTGGGAACTTGGAGATTCTACCATTTAGCTATTCAGCCATTTAGCCCCTTCATCAATGGATGAAGGCTATATTTATAGAGGAGAGGAGGAGGTTGGCATCCCTACAATAGTGGAAGGGAGGCCTTATCCTTTGGGAGGTTCCCCATAAGGTGGAAACAAAAAGCCAAAGGAGGAAGGCCATGGTTATTCAGTCGAAACCACTCCTGATGACTCATCCATGAAGTTGTTGTAATTGAAACTTCGCCTCTTTTTTAAAAAACTTTCCAAAATCAGATTGGCGCGGGTGCTTAACTGGGACAGAGCACCAATTGGCGTGGGCTCAGTGTTAATTTCCCCCCATTGGCGTGAGGACATAACGGGCTACCAGCGCCAAGGCAAAAACAAGTGTTTTTAGGGGTTTTCTCAGGAAATGATCAACAGAAGAAATGTTGTCCTCATGGAAAGGGTTGCAATGATGGTATTTGAAAGGCATGACACTGCTTATTGGTCACAGAAATGACCCTCCAATGGGAAAGATGGGGATTGCAGGGATGGTGAAAAATTACTGTGTAATAGATACCCCCTAAAGCATGAGGCCCGAAATACAGAGAGGGGTGAAATTCTTTACGAGGGCATGTCCAACTGAAAACACCGCCGTCGGAAAACCTACGTAGATAAGTACAATTGATATCTCAGATACATGATATATATGTGGTATGGGCGCAACCATCCATAACAGAGTATACAATCATCCAGTTCCAAGGTATGGACGCAGCCATCCAGTGAGGATCGATAAATAGACTCAGGTATGGTCACAGCCATCCAATCAGTGAGTCATGTAACTAATCATAAGAATCCACAAAATCGCAGCCTGGATTATAACAGAAAAGAATCTAGGGTCTTGCGCTCCATCCCGACCCGAGCAAAGTACAAGTTCAAGCATGCGAATATGTGAGCTGAAGTCGAACATGCAAGAACATCGTCTGATTACCAGCCAATGATGAAAGTTGTTAACAGATGCGAGAGGTACCACCAATAATGAAAATGGCCCTCAAGGTACTATAGGTACAATCTACAGCATGTGAATCAGCTAGCTAGCTTCGAACACCCGTAGAATCACTCTATCAGAGGCCAATGATGAAAACCTCACGTCGAATGCGAAGAACCTGCCATTGAGGCATGCAGGCTCCAAGGTACCAGAAGGGAGTCTCTAGATCAACTTCCTAGATAATGAGCTGAAGTCGACAGGAAGTGACCTCGATTGAAGGTGGGCCATAGTGTTTCCCACATCATTGACGTGAGACAGAGGAACATAATGTCTTTCTGAATCAGGATCAGATGAGAATCATAGGAAGTTTGAAATTTTTGCAGAGGTCAACTTCTCTTGAACATATCGGCGGCACGACAATGGATTTGGCAGTATTTGACATCAAAAGATCAAGGGTCATGATGATGAGGCAAAGAGCAGATGAGAGGTCAAAAGGGATCACCCAAACCCACGGAGGCAAGTGGAAAATGAGATGATATATCCCCAACCCGACATGAATGTAGACAAGTGCCATGTTCAAGAGCGACATACTGCCGACACAAAAATGATGTTGGTTCCATTTTCCCCACCATTTCTGGCGAGTACCTCTTTATTTTTACACAAGCTTGAAGAGGATACCATATTCTTGTTGTATAAGCCCATCCTAGTACATTTAATGAGCCCTAGGAAGGAGGAACTCGGATGCCGTCATTACGACTAAATCCGATCTCATCAGGATTTAACGAGTCTCACAAAGGAAGAACTCGGCGTCTTTTCATGTTTAGAGAGTTTGAAAAGATAGCAGAAAAGTAAACTCCAACGGTCCCTTTTCGTAAATAGTTTCTCAGACCTGAAAATATAGAAAAATTTGTCTGAGAAAACCTGCTAGTCGCAATAGGCTAGGGTATTCCTTTTTCGTAAATAATCTATCCCAGCCCGAAAAAGGGGTAAACGTATACTGGGTAGATGTCGTTTTATGGCCACTTTAATGAGATCGAAATGACAAGGGCCTCGGCAATCTTTTCATGTTTAGAGAGTCAGAAAAGAGCTGAAAGTTGACTCCTCCTGGAGGAACGAGTGGTATAAAGGGTAGCAACTGGTTCCGATAATGGTGGAACTGCTCAAAACAGGTAAAGGTTAAGAGGTTGGCTAAGAAGACCACTCATCGCAGCGGTTCCTCAGGAATGGGTGAAACAACCAAGTGAAGGCATATGATTGGCCAAATAGATAGTGACGATGGAGTGAGAAAACCAAGGCTCATTTGGCAAAGACAGGCTGATAAGATGGCAATCATAAGAGGTAAAATGAGAAAGGTTTCATTTTTACACAAGTTTGAATTCAGGAAACTCTGCTTGAGGTTGGTTTCATTTTTACACAAGCTTGAAACAAAGATAAACTATGCTTGAAACCGGTTTCATTTTTACACAAGCTTGAAATGGAAACAAACTATGCTTGAAAAAAGTAAGCATGACCCCAGCATGGTGACTCAATTCGAGGTACATGCCCCACAAGCTTCAGTCCATATGAAAGGCAAATGGAGTGAAGGTTCAAGTTACGAGATCAAGAGACCGACTCGACTGGGATTTTACAAGATCTTATCAAAGACTCGAATTGAACAGGAAAGTGTTTCATTGTTTTAACGAGGATGACACATTAAAAGAACTATCCTCAGGACACCTTGCTTCATGGTTTAAGGAGCTTGACACAAGAAAACGAACTATGCTCCGACCAGATTGTTTCATTTTTTAAGGAGCTTGACATAAGAAAATGAACTATGCTCTGACGACCTCCTCATAATGAACAAGAAGTCATCGCTTCCAAGAGTTCCACTCCCGATGGAAGGAAAACATCTTGGAAGTCAGGACCCAATGCCCCCATCACCTGATGCACAATGGCACTATCACTGGGTACAGGCACGGGGTAGGTAGCCACATAGTTGACCTGTGGTGGGGAAGATACAACGGGTGGATAAAAACCAGGAAGGGATGATGGCAGGCCAGCTGCCACATCAAGACCAAAGAACGAAAGATGATCAATGGTCACGATCCTTCCTTCATGTGGAAAATAGACCACACGAAAAAGGGAGGAGACAAGTGCTCCCATGGCATAGGTGTAATCGTGCCCCAAGAGAAGATTGAAATTCAAGGGGCCTGGAACAATTATCATGTCCATATGAACGGTTTTACCTCCCAAAGTAATAGGTAACCTTGGAAGGATCCCTAAGGGTTGACTAGTTCTCCTGTTAAATGTCAAAATATTTTGCGTAACAGGCGCAAGCGGTGGCGACCGAAAATCTTGCCAAGTAGTTGAGGATAGAAAACTAACAGATGCGCCTTCGTCTATAATTATGTTGGTTACAACCAGACCAAAGGCCTGTACCGTTATCTCGAAAGGCACATAAGACGAAAGGCGGTATCCTGCAAATCGATTCCAATCAAAGGAAGCGACTAAACTACTCGGAGGGGCTACCATCGAACCGAGATGGTCTTCCCCTGGTGTTACGATATAAGAAGGAGCATCCTCCACAACTTCCATCATGGAGTCGGGAAGAGTATCCTATAACACCTCCATCATGGGAGGGGGAGGAGCCACTTCTTGAGGTATGGGGACAGGAGAATCTTTCTCCAAGTCCGAAAAATTTGAAGAAACCAGAAGGACATGGGGGGTGTGAGGTCCACTCTCAACGGAAAAGACCTGGTGTACCGCAGATGGGGCCAGTTCAACCGATCCCACGACCAATGGTTGGTCAGGGATGGGTTCTTGAATTTGAATTTCCGGCAGAGCGGGATTGACCAAGGGTGACTCTTGACCAATCATAGGATCAGCTGGTGGAGGACTCAAAGAAAGCTGTTTATAACCAGCCGAGAGGCATGGTGTGGAAATAGCCGAGTTGTCCAAGACTCGTTTGGCTTCATCCATATACGGACAAAGGTGAATGGCATGATGCCCTTCACACAACTTACAGGGATTGGTAATCTTACCCTGCTTCTTAGGAGCCTTACCAACACCAGTTGAACATGTGCCCCCAACTGGACTCCTAGAAGCCAAAGGAAACGATGGGCGACCGTTGGACCATACTTCAAGCACCTTGGGAATGCCAGGGCAATCTCGAAGAAGATGATATCATGTGCACAACATGCAAGGGAACTTGACTTTTCGCGGAGGGTTGGAAGGTTTATCAAGAGGAGATTTTTCGGAAGCAATAGCCGTAGCCTTAGCCTCTCTTTTATCAGACTTCTTCTTCTTTGTCTTCTTCTTCTTCTTCTTAGCCACCCGGTTACTCGAATCCAGACTTTCACTAGGTGAAGTAGAAGAGGAGGATGCAGAAACATGAAAATAAGGGGAGATGTCCACCTTAGAATCAACATGATGTTGTTTAGGCGGAGGAACTGATTGAACAGTAGCGGAGACATTCGGGACCACAGAGGTTGAAAACAACCAAACAGGCAACCCTAAAGTTAACCCAGGAAGGGACAATGTTGCCATATAAGGAGCGCCAACATTTCCAAAAGGAGTAAAATGACCAGGATTCCCATCGGAGGGGATTCCTTGGTTGGTGAACTCCGGAAAAGTTTCCATTAGAAACAATCTTCAGAACAACACCCTAAGGAAACTAACTTTAACCAGGAATATTTCGTGGGCAGTTAATTTTGTAAAACATTGAAACAAGACTCTACCATTTCATCTTTTAAGAGTCGAGAAATATGAAAAAGGTGACTCTATCACTTTCAAATTGGAAACAAGCGTGAAAGGACAAGCGCTTGATGATCCTTTCAAATTTAAAGAGTCAGAAAAGATCAAATGACTACTCAGGAATACTAGGCAAAGGGTGTACCAAATAACCGTGAACTGCAATATAAACCTTGGTTTCAAAAATGAAAGAGAAATCAACCAAGGACTTAACGTACGTGCAGGAAATCTCCCCGAATGCTGTGTCCGGTGTATCACGGGTATAGGGCGGTAGACTCGGCTTCCTATGGATAAAGGATAGAAACCTAGTGGGGTCTCCCTTTATATACGTGACGGTATGGGGAGCACAAGTCCATACTAGTGCTGTATAAAGCCAAGAGGCGAACGACAGCTACTAGGTTTAAAGACGCCGGAACACGTCTATAGCCTAGACCTCTAAATATTTCGTTAATGTTTCAATGCTTCCTTAGTGTAAATTGAATAAATTTTATAGTTAATCTTCAATTATGTTTCAATTTTCAGGCCCTAGTGAGTGTTATGTCTCAAAATCTCGTATATGCAGCTATGTGAGAAAAGAAATCCTTTCGATTCGATGAATGCTATTGAGTTAAGGGAAGAGATTCAAACAATGATGCAACAAACAACAACATTGTAAATGAAATCTTTTCTAAACTAGATGACTTTCACTATCCAAAAGTAATTTCAAACATTCAACGATGCGAATAATGTAATGTAATCTATGCAAAATCCTCTTTTTCGAAAACTATGCAATTGTAATCTATGCACAATTTCCTTTTCCTTTTCAAATCATAAGAATGCACTCAATGCATTTTTCGATGAAATGAGAATCTACTTAATGCATGCCTTTAATGAAAGAGAATGCACTCAAAGTGATTTTTAGCTTTCAATCATTAAAAAATGTGATCTAATATCAATGATAAATCTCAAAATACTCTTCAATGCAATGTGTTCTAATGCATTTTAACAAAAAGAACACTTTGAGACGAAAAATAAATAAACGCAAATCTTCTTAATGAAGGATGAAAGAAAAAGAGATGTAAACAAACACTAAGAATGCAATCATTGTTTCAAACACTTTGTCATGAAATCCTTCAAAAGGTGACAAGACATATGAGGTCAAACACAAAGAGGACTTCCAAAGCAAGAGATGAAAACAAGGCATTCATTCCCTTTTACATCAAACAATCATGGAAATAAGACATTTCAAACAATGAGCAATGTAATCTATGCTCATACAGTGAAAAGACCAGAAGGGAAAGACACACTGGTGAAGGATTTAGGGAAAAAATCTCAATTTTCACACACCCTGAAATTGGCCCGAATTTGTCATTGACAACTAGCGCCAACTAGTGCGACTTGCTCACTGAAAACTAGCGCCAATTCCCAATTGGCGCAGGTTGCTAACTGACAACAAGCGCCAACGCCTGAAAATGAAAAAACAAAGAATTTCTCCCAACCAAGACCAGACTCACCATTTCAAGCAGAATCTAAGACAAACCCAGAAGCAAAGTACTGACCAAAAGAAACTTCCGAACAAGGGTAAACCCTAGCACCTACAGGAGATGGCGCGACTGTCTGGCTGTAATCCGCGCCAGACAGGGGATGGTGTGAGTGATGAACTAGCAAGCCACACCAATTGGCGCGACTGTCAGGGTGGAGACCGTGCCAATCAAGCCAACCATGAAAGGATGAAAACTCAGAAAAACAGAGGTCATATTTGATCCTCTGGGGCTGAACCGAAAGCCAAACACTCAGAAAAGAGCCGGCCAAAAGAGCTAATCAAGCAAGAAAAGTCAAGAATCGACCGAAATACAAGACAATGCTCCAAGTTTTTAGTTCATAAACTAAACCGGAGATTGACTGAAGCAGCATTGATCTACTTCGCTAATGCAGAGAAAGAGTGTTTTGAAGGCTATCTGGCTAACTTCGGGCTCCATCTGTAGTTTATAAAGAAAACAACAAGCTAACTCCCCAGTGGAGTCGCCAATTTGTTGTGGAAGTAAATCCCCTCTACGGACAGAGGCGATCCCTACTAGCCCAGATAGGGTCTAGCAACAATCGTCACATGCTATAGTGTGGGTTCCTAATTGCAAATAAACCAACTAGCGATGAAGGCTTACCTGAAATCTAATGCTGTCGCTTGTAGAGAAATTAGCGCTCCCGTTCCTTAGCTTTGGCAGATCACAATCCTCACGATCTCCGTGATCGGACACCTGCACACACAAGAAACACAACAAACGCAAGCGTAAAATCCAGTATATGCAACTATATGTGAGTCAGAGAAGACATAACTCATCATCATAATCAACAACAGGAGTGGAACCATAACCAATAGTCGCTTATCATTAATCAATCAAAGAAGAATACAACCATAGCCCTGATCCTGAATTCTCCTTCGGAGGGTCGCCAGCAGAACACGTCTCGAAAAAGCCTGTCGGGGTGTTGACAAACCTCTCTCTTCGGATGTCTCGACAATAATCTCCTTGCTTGGATTTGGCCTTAAGTGAATGAGTCAAGGCTCTTGCAGCATAAGGCTCTGATGGCTCTTGGGAACTTGTAGATTATACCATTCAGCTATTCAACCCCTTCATCAATGGATGAAGGCTATATTTATAGAGAAGAGGAGGAGGTTGGGATCCCTACAATAGTGGAAGGGAGGCCTTATCCCTTGGGAGGTTCCCCATAAGGTGGAAACAAGAGGCCAAAGGAGGAAGGTAGTGGTTATTCAGTCGAAACCACTCCTGATGAGTTATCCACAAAGTTGTTGTAATCGAAACTTCGCCTCTTTTTTTAAAAAAGTTTCCAAAAGCATATTGGCGTGGGTGTTCAACTGGGACAAAGCGCGAATTGGCGCAGGCTCAGTGTTAATTTCCCCCCATTGGCGCGAGGACATAGCGGGCTACTAGCGCCAAGGCAAAAATAGGTGTTTTTAAGGGTCTGCTCAAGAAATGATCAACAGAAGAAATGTTTTCCTCATGGAAAGGGATGCAATGATGGTATTTGCAAGGCATGACACTTCTTATTGGTCACAAAAACGACCCTCCAATGGGCAAGATGGGGATTGCAGGGATGGTGACAAATTACTGTGTAACAATCTCCTTTTGTTGAGTTGAGTTGAGTTGTTTTTGGTGTCAAACAACTATTTGAAGAAAAAAATTGAGCTGACTTAAAGGCTTTTTTCATAGTGTTTTTGCTACATATTTTGCAGAAATATTGTATTGACCTGACATTGTATTTCTTCTTCATAGTTGCAATCAACAGATTTTGTACTTTTATATTTCCATAGTTCGAACTTCTTTGAAGTCATTTGTAATTTTTTGAAAACAAGTTGCATCACATTGTAAACGGGTGCATTTTCGGTTGAAGCCGACACGCTTTCATTTTTTGAGCCTAAGTTGTTGAAAATGGCTAAAATCAATGAAGCATTAGAGTTGTTGAATAACCTCATTTATTCCAATGTTTATCATGTGATAAAAATGAGCAAGGATGCTCTTTTTAACATTCAAAGTTGTTTTCAAAATGCACAAGAAAATATTGAGTTTTTGCAGTTGGAAACTCAGCTTCAGCAAGACGAACTTCAGAAAAAGAGTCACCATTCTAAACCTATTTATTTTCATAATATTGTGAAGGACTCTCATCATAAGAAAGAATATTAAGTTTCAGATGATTCACATTCAGTTCCTTGTATTAGAGAAGATGTACATGTAGATGCAGCAGTTCAACCTACACTTCTCAAGCCCATCATCAAACCTTGGGAAGAGCCTGTCCACAAAAAGCACAGAACTGGTCTTGGATATGACAAGGATGTATCCTTTCATATTCCAGACTACACCAAGCCCATCATATTTCAGAGTGTCGGATTCCTGTATGACAGTTCAGCTGCAGCTGTTCCAGATCTTGTTCCGCTTCCACAACAATAGATTGTAAAATGCCAACACTGTGATCGAATTGGCCATATGAAAGATCACTGTTTTGATCTTCATCCATGCAAGCACTATGGTCGGCACACCCACTCTTCATGCATATGCTTTAGAAACAAGCCTCCTGCAAGAACCAAGATTCATCTTGGATGGACCGCTTCTTGGCAATGGGCATCAGCAGCTAAGAATATGTTTAAGTCACATGTCAGAACATGTTCACGAATATTGAGAAAAATTGCAGTTGAGTTTTTGCCATCATCTCACATTGTCCCTGACAGGGGGGAAAATGGTGGTCATGTACAAGCTTCGACATCAGATCAAGCGAGCCTGAGCCACAATCTCTCATTCCATGTTCAGAGTTGTAGCCAGAGACACAACAGTTCAAGGGAGCTTGAGCCATAATTCGTCATTCCAGATTCAGAGATGTAGCCAGAGACACAGATGCCCATGAGCATGCCTTGGTTGGTGGACAACCTTAAACTATCATCTTTGTTTGGTGGAAAACCTTAAACCACCACAGGTAGTAGACCTCCCTTCTTTTAGGTTGAAGGTCTCCCTTTTCTATGAGGGACAATTCCTCTAGTAGAAGCTTTCAGCTTCTTGCCAGTTTTGGAAGAGTTCCAGGAACTGCAACAAGTATTGCGTTCCAGTGTTGGTGGTCATCCTTAAACCACCTCTTTTTTCCAACATTTCAGAGAGTTGAGATTCCTACTCAGCAGCAAAGCATAGATACTTTGCAGATTTGTATTACAACTCTTTCTTCTTGACTTCCACATACTCCTTCGAATTAAGGGGGATGTTGAACACCTAATCCTCTGCGGGTAGCCGTGGAATGCAAAAAGTCACAATGGAGTTCAAGTGACCTTGGAATGTGAAACCAAGAGTCACACCATTGTACTATAAATGTACATCATGTATAATGGAAAAAATAAGAAAGCCTCACACTTATCCTTCATTGTGTGTTGAGTCTCTTTTTGTGTCTGTTTATCTTTCTCTCACACCACATGGTGTTTAACACTCATCAAGTGAAGAATATATAAGAATATATTTGCGGGGTTTCCCCTCAAAAGGAGGGGTTTTAGCCCTAGCTTGGAGCCTAACTAATGTGTCACTGATATTATTGTTTTCATGGTTTTTTGATGTATTGATGATGAACAAAGATAATATGGAAAGAATTAACACAAAGAGTTATCATATAAGAGAATTTGTATCAACTTTTTCCCTACATAATTATCAACATTCTCCATAGGTAGTTGTGCTACTAATCCAAGCTACCACAAATACCTATTCACTTGCTAATAGCTCGAGATTTTGAGCCTTCACGAGTTTATAAGACAAGGATTCAAGTTCTACTATTGACTATTCAAGCTTCACACTACTATGTTCTTAAAGTTTATCACTACACCAAGCCTTTTCCACTGAACCTTGAGTTAGGTCACTACCCGTCTGAGCCTTCCTATTCACTGTTTGTTGCCCAAGCTTCTGCAAGTGATAGTCCACAAGAAAGGTAAGCTACAAGAATGTTCACACATTGGCTGCCACATATCGGAGTTTGATCTTCTCCAACAAGTAGCTTCTCCAACACATTGGATCTTTTGATGTTTTACATTATTATAACTCATTATACATACAAAATTCAAATTATAGGAGATCCCCCACATCCCAGGTTGTTCAGTGCCCCACTCTCTCTATGGGAAATTGGAATATGCTTCAAAGTTTTAAACTGGAATCCATAAGTTTAGATGGATGTCAAAAACGATATGTGATCAATAATTTGGTGCTATGTGCATATATGTTATATATTTCACACCACACAAATAGGTAAGGGGTCAAGTATATAGATGATATGATGGTGATCATTATAGAGAGATTTAATAGGTAACAACCTATCGGTTATAAAGCAAAGATGCATGCATGCAATAGCAAATAAATAATGTTAAAAAGGTGTCATTTTGTCATCTAATAAATAGAGTGTAGATAACAGAATATAGAGCTTTCTTGCATGCATGTAAGGGGTATGCTAAGTTCAATTCGTTTTAAATACACTAAATAGAATTTTTTGATAGATGTTTCCTATCAACAAGACCAAGTGGGCTTGTGAAATTAATCGTTTAGCTAAGCTGTTGTAGGGTGATCTACTTCATAGCCATGCCCTTGGGATTGCATTCAACAACACCTTGATAAAGATAAATCCCATGCTCAGTAACACTGCTATAGCATGCAGATATATCACTTAGAGAAACATTTTTTATTGTAAATATGTTTCTTATTTTAATAGGAAATAGAATTTAAGAACAGTGGTTTTAGAAAGGATACAATACCAGTTGCTGAGATCAACACTTCACCTCCACCAAGATGGTCCTCCAAAAATTTGGTTACATCATAAACCTATGAAACATTGCCTAGAATAATCAATTGCATATAAATACAGCATGAATGAGCCATAAATACAACTACCATCGTTGCAGGAAAACATAAAATCAAAGTAAATGTAGCAGACTATATGTCTAGTTGAAGCTAAAAAAAATAAAGCAGCCAATAGTATCCTCAATATACCAGAAGCTACAATGAAATTTACATATCATACATAAATAATTGATAATATCAGGCTCAAATAAAATCACAATTTCAGTTCATATTAGAGAGCACTTGAATAATGCCACCTCATCCCTACAATAAACAGAATAGATACAATAGTTGAAAATTTTTAATCGTAACACTCTGAATGTAACATTACAATTAAAAAGGCCACATGACACATCCTAAGTGTAACACTTCATGTTGTATTAGTAAGAGGTAACATGGAACTAATGAGGAGATGTCTTCTTTGTATTTTAGGAACCTCATCTTCCATGCACATTTATTCAAATTTTAGAATATCACATCCATCACTGAAGGAGTTATGTGAGTTATGTTCAGTTCTTATCTTACTCAATCTCTACTCATATCACTTATTGACTGAAAATCCACCTACTAACATTGTACATGACATGTGTCAATGTAGGCCACCCTATTAGTTTTTTCTATTCAATAGAATGCATAAAGTTGCCTACATACGTCTCACTAAATATGTTATTGAACAAGGTCAACAAATTTCTGGAAGGAGTCATAATATGGTCATTTTGGATCAATCCCAATAAACTGCCCTCATATAATCATGACTCTGACTTAATCTAGCCACCTGTCAAAGCCCTTACAACAACTCAGACAATACAAGAGGATGGACAATATCCTATACTTTTTTACATCACACTGATCTCTTATTCTCATGGGACCCAATTCAAATTAGGGAAGATCTCTCATTTCATTGACAAATGAAAGAACAGGTTCAAGAAAAAAAAAGGCATGTTATTTAAACTAAAAAATCCATTTTAACCTCAAATCTATCAAGAACACAATCTAACGTATCCACTACCAGACAACAATATTCTAACATATTTCATTTTAAGGTAGTGGATACAATCTAACATATTCTAAAGTAAGATATTTGTGGCACATGGTTTGGTAGCACATATTACTTCATGAGTTCAAACACATTTTTTTATTACAATCCTTTTCAAAATTCCCTAATTTGCAACAATTAAAATATCCCTTAACATAATTTGAAGTGCTCCCTCTTGCATCTTCATTCTTGAAAACTTTGTTATGCTTTCCTCCACCACTCTTGTCTTGGTTTATGACTAAACTCTCATTATCTTTCCATCTGTAGGTTGATTGACTATATGTTCCATGGATCTAGTCTTGGTTGATCATAAGTACTCCTTCCCTTAGTTTTCTCCTTTGTTGCAAGGGCATGTTCAATGCTTTCAATGCTGTAAATTTAACATTTTCCTTTAGACAAAAGGCCATACGACTTATCAAATCTTCTCACTCAAAATTTTTGGAAAAGACACCAGTGAAAAATACTCGGTACCTACTTGGTAGACTGCCCAGGGTAAAAGGATGATATTATAGGTATACTCAACGAAAGTTTCAAAAGCCAGTGTTTTCATTAAATGGAAGAAGAAAGAAAGAAATCATATGTAAACACTGCATAGTTAACAACTTAACATACATCAAGAAAACAAAGAAATGCAGGGGTACCCAAGGCATCTCCTAAAAAGGAGAGATGAAAAGAAAGAACATAAACTAACAAAAGAACAAATAACAAAATGACAAAATAGAGTGGTCTATCAAGCAGATAAACCATAGACAATGAACTAGAAGACAATCTTGTGTCAGAGGTGTTGATCAACATTTAACATAAGTCACTAGTGTGATTAAATGGTTGATAAGTCACATCGAATAGTGAAACATTTGAGGAGATGGCCGAGTTAAGATAAGGCGAGAGAGGCCAAAGGTTCAAAAACCAAAGGTGGAAATAATACTAAAAGGGCGGAGGTATAAAATTAAAAAGACATTGGAAATATAAAAGGCACAAATGAGCGATACGAGGAGCTCAAAGCAAAAGTGTTAAAAGAAATGCCGCTGCACAAATATGCACACAAGGGAATGCAATGAGGGCTAATTTCCTAGGGGGTCGAGTGGCGAGAAGGGGAAGGACCCCGTACCCCCGTGGAATGGAAGTAACACGACGTGGTGGGGACCCAAGGCCAGGGTGAAGTGGCAAGAGCGGGACCCAAAGCAAAGGAGATGACGTAGCAGAGCTAACGTGCGGGACCCAAGGATCGGTATGCTATGTTTCGAATCTGCCTTATGGGAAATATGTTCAAGAATCATGGGTTTTATATGGTAAAAAGGTAAGGTAAAGTCCCTTAGGTTAGTTGGTACTGAGGCCCGTACCAGTATTAAACCCGGCACGTGGCGCCCACCTGCACTCTGACACACCCAATCCCTACGCGCCGCGTGCCCCACTGTCAGTGTCCTTACGACACTTGCCTTCTTTCGTTTTACCCATCCATCTTTTTACCTCAAAATGCCCAGTCCAAATATAACGGTTCCCCCATATTTTACTCTAGTAGAAAGTAGCAGGTCTCCAGCCATGGCATATACCTAGTAGGAAAGAGCGCCTAGTCTACCCAATCATTGTCAGAGTTCCCTGCGTCGCTTTCCCGAGTAGATCTACCTTCCGTTTAGGTACTCCGTCATTCATACTCCCTCTGTTTTCCTTTCGCTTTTTCAAATTCTTGTATTTCGGCCATGGGAAGGGGAACGCCCAAGAAAAATGAACCAAAGACCCCTCAGGTCCGTGAATCTAGAAACCCACCCGATTTTGACCCCCTCTTCGACCTGCAAGCTAGTATCTGTCACCCTAAATACCCATTTGACATCTGCAGCATTAAGCTCGAGATTTTCAGACATTATGTTAAGGACAAAGACCGTTACCAGGTAGTCGTGTCTGGCCTGTACCACCAAATTGCCCCTCAATTTCACTCTGTGATTGATTTTATCTCCTGGCTCAGAGATGTATTCGACGAGCATCGGGGCACCTTCACCTCTCCTCAGGGAAACAAATTCTTTTCCCTTTCCCCTGATACTATCAAGCAAGCCCTTCGCTTTCGTACCAGCGCCACATATATCAGTTTCGGCGAAGCAGCTTTAGCTACCCAGTTCACTAGGCAGCCATGGGAGACCCAGAAAGCCTTCATCTCCTCTATAACCGGCAATCAGGTTACTTCCATTCCTGCCATAGATCCTTTCCCATTAAGTTTGTTCGAAGAGGAAGTTCGGCCCATCCTCTCTCTCATTGCTGGCCTTTTAGGGGTGGGAAGTCTGGAAGAGATTTCCACAGTGTGCATCCATTTCTTATGGCTCATGTCTCAAAAGGGGGTAGTGTTGGATATTCCTGGTTTCCTTGCCACTGCCATTCGAACCCAGTTCCAGGAGCTTCCAGAAACCCGCCAATTCCGTTTTTGTTCAATGGTTTTCTATCTTTTCTTGTACCAGCACGCCGATAAATTTGAGGGTTTGGGTTTAGACAAAGTATATCTGGAGAATTCCCAACCCCAGCCAGTCTTTGACTGGAATTTTTCTGTGCGTCAATTACCTAAGGGAGAGGGTTATTACAGTTTTGTGAATAGTTTCATGTCTATTTCCTATACCATTATTCATGACTCGCCTTCACCTAGGGTCTTTCCAGAAATGAAAAGCTGGCTGCAAGCCGGAAAATCCCAGAGCACTGGGGATTGGTTTCTATTCGATGATTACACTGAAATTCGGGTCTATGGAGCCGGATTTTCCCCTTACCGGCTGCAAGTGCTTCCTGTTCATCGAGTTTATGCACTCAAATACATCCGGTAGGCCCTCAAGGCCGATCAGCTCCATTTCGTCCCTGCCAAGAAGGGCTACATCCTGAGGCTCCCCATCGAAATCGGCCCTTTTGTGGTGAACTCGAGACATGCCCTCCCAATCGTTGAGAAAATGCTGCAAGGTCTGGACCTAAGGCTGGGGCAAAGTTGGGCTTATGACCCTCAAGAAATTATCTCGAACAAAATAAAAAGGAACAAGTCCGCGCCTTATATGCATGAACCGAGGCCATTCATGAAATGGAGGGCTAATCTCAAAATTTGGCCTTTGGTTTCGCAGATGGAAATAGATTCATCTGCTACAGGGGAGGAAGAGAACATCAATAAAGACACAGGTGGAGAAGAAGCAGGTACCTCAGGAGCAGTTCCCCCTCACAAAAAGCAAAGAACAGCCTCCAGTGAGGCAGAAGTCATAGGAGAGGAACAACTGCTTGAATCCTTTACAGTGTATGGTCAATTGGATAAAGGCGAGGCTGGAATAAAAGTGCTAAGGGACAGTACCACTTCTTCTGACTTCACAGAGGTCACACAGGCCATCATAGAGCATACCTCACCAAGGGCAATTGAAAGGGATCAGGCAAATAGAGCAATCCGAGATAAATATAAAGCCGAGTTGGGAGGGTACGTTGAGAAATATCACACCAGGCTCTCCACCTCCATGAACGCGGACACCGAAAAACTGGTATTATCTATGGAAAAAGCTATCTTGGACCCTAATTCAGGTGTCACTAGCTATCAGGTGCTCGAATATGCGATCGACATGAAGAAAGTGCCAGCAAATGACATGTGCGACCTATTCCAGACTGTATGTGATATGATGAAAGCTGAACTGATGAGGGTCACCATCGCGCTGAGGAAGTTGGAGCAGAAACATGAACAGGTGAGGGCTACCCTGAAAAGTGAACAGACTAGCTGCCGTGCTCGAGCAAATCAGGTGCGTTTCCTCTCAAGACCAAATCAAGGGAAAGGATACAGGGGAAACAAACCCACAGGCGGCTTTGATTGAAAATCTGCAGAAGGAAGTCACGTCAGCCAAGAGTCAGGCCCGCATACCAACCTCCCACCATGTCCAGATGGCTAAATTGGTGCAAGTAGAGCGAGAGAAAGAAAAATTTTCTAGCAAGCTATCAAAGGAAAGAGAGGAGAAAGAAAAGATGGCTGAAATAATCACCATACTACAGACTAAGGCGACAGAGCTGCAAGCTAGATGGGACTCACACAGCTGCCAGCTGACCGTGGCTTCAAGTGGAACCAGCTCGTCATCCGAGCAATTGGCCGTAGCTAGAGCTGAAAATGAGGTATTGGAAAAGCAGGTGTTCAAGGCAAGGAAAAAGATCACAAGCTTAGAAAACTCTCTGGCTGAGAACACCAGAAGAATAGAAGAGTTGCAGAGAGAAATAGAGCAGGAAAAGAAGACGATGGCCGATCAGCAAAAAACTATCGCCGGCATCAAAAGCCACGCAAAGGGAAATCTCACCCTCCTTGAGGCTAGGAGTATAATTTGGTCTGACATAATCTCAGCTGTGACCGAAAAATGGGGCTTCTGAAGGACGATGGGAGAGAATAAGTCTGCTATACCCTATCTCAATAGGAAACTGCAGGAGGCAGACCTCGATTTTTTCAACAGGGCCCAACATGCCAAAGAGTATATTTTATTTCTGAATGAGCTAGGATCAGATGACATGGAGAAGCATGGTATTCCAAGCCAATTCACGGAGGCTATTTAATGTCTAAAAATCATCAACAAAGAGATGGCCCGAGTCACAGCTTCAAGAGCTCTCCAATAGGTGGTCGCCAACGTGGAACGATTCGACGCAGTATGGGGTGAGATCATGACAGCTGGACTTCCTTCCTGTTGGGACCCAACCACTCCTTCCATGCTCTTTCCTTTGACACAATATACAGTGCGCCTGCAAGAAGAAAGAGATCGAACCGACCTCCAGACAGGGAAAGCTGCTCAACTCAAGGCCGACATGATCGTTTCATTCCTTCAAAAAGAGTTCACCCTCCTCCATTTGATAAAACACAAGATTCCTACTGGGGTGGGTTTCCACGTCCTCACAGAGGCCTTTGTCGAGGTATAGGGGTTCTCGGCAATGCCCGAACCAGCTGCAGACATTCAACAGAGGTGCACTCAATTTACGAGCCAGTATGCCAGTTCATCTACGAACGTGTCGCCACCAGAATCAGCAACTGCCTCAACTGTTCCGCACCTGTGATATCTTTTCAACTCATGATTTGGCCTCAATGGCCTATTTACTTTTTAATAGATTAGTTTCTTTTAAGTTTCGAGTGGGTTGTTTGCCCCAATCCAGCATTTTACTTTTCATCAAACTGCTGTTTAATTTTCTATTTTTAAAAACGGCCAAGCGCCTGACTATCCATGATGAGAGGCCTGATTCCTCATCATGAATTTTGCTGTTTTGAAAATGACCCTTAACAAATTTTGGTTATGCGAAGAAGATATTTTTCCAAAAAATATCTTCTCGCTGAGATAGGAAGAAGCCTATATAAGCAAGATACAATGAGAAAAAATGGTTCCAGACTTCCTGAAGAAACTCGCAGTGTAAAATTTTTTGTATGCTTGTCATGGAATTATCAATGCAAATACTCAGATCCCATGGGGTTTCAACGAAGAGAAGTTCTAGTTATATATGAGGATTCCACTCTTAAATATATATAGTTCGTGACTCTTTCTTAGTGATATTTTATCATTGTTCTCTCCACTGTTTCCAATTTCTTTTTATCGTGTCTTGGAATGCGAGTGACTTGCCAGCTTGGGTATGAATTTATCATTGTCTGATACTCATGCTTTACTGATCTATGTTGCTTTAAATATGGCTCATACATGATATGTCGTTCCGATTAACACATCATCCATATTTCCTCTGTATTAAACATCGTGGAATATTACTCTTACTGAACTGATTGATATGTATGGATTCTTAGTTGCTAAGCCCATATTATATTGAAGCACGTTTTCCGAGCACCATTTCATTGGTAGTTAGTGCTCCGCTTTCACTTTCTGCGCACCAAATATTTTTCTGTTTAAAATACCTATATGTCTTTGAGAAAATGGCCCTCTCTGATGAAATCTGTCTCTAAGTCGTCTAAAGTATATATGTATTGAAGATTCCCTTCTTGTCTTTACAGTGTCTTTATAGCTTGCTAAATCTGAAGGTAGTTTGGTCCCATCCATATGATGATGCTTTGCACAAGTTGAAAAGGTAGAGAGTCCTAAGCTGATAATAAGCCTGAAATATACTCTATACTGCCTACTGTTTAAGATGTCCTAGGCACTGGTCTTTGACAACTCAAGGCTGTCTCTAGGAGCTACAACATATTTTTGGCGCCGTTGCCGGGGAACGAAGTTGAAGAAATTTAAATCCATGGGCCTCGACAAAATCCATTCACTCTTTGATTAGGTGAGCACGAAGAGTTGAGAGTTGTGCACCTCTCACCTTGGCGACTCCACAATCATTTTACAAATTAAACCTGTTTGTAGTCCTGGCTCCCAGTAAGCCACACCTGAGGTCAGATACATCTCAGCCAAGGACACCTTCTGTGTCTGACCCAGAAAGAATCCTACATAGAAGAAACTGGAGGGGAAGACCATTTGTTCATACTGAAATTCCACCGCTCTCTCTAGAAGACCTTCCTTCTTCCTCTTCTCAAGTCTCCCAGTGGCAAGATTCTAACTCCGCTCTGGGTGAAGCCAGCTATTACTCTGACTATCTACCCACGGGAAATATCCGAGTCAAATACGAAGCTGAGTCAGTAGATACCACCTGTTACATATTCCATCCTACTCCAGAAACAGAAGAAGTTAAAGAGGTCACGAAAGTATCTGCTGTTACCACTCCACCCTTGTCTTCATCATCCCAAGCTGCCATCCATTATATCCCTATCATCATTCACACCGCGCTTCTACCCAATCCTCCACTTACTCATCAAGCCCTCTTATTACCTCCACCTCCTCCTCCAATGGCGAATGTCCCGGGATTCCTGAAAAATAGATACGCCCCTCTGGAACTACCTACAGTATGAAATGATATGCCACAAGATTATTTAAAAATTCTGCCCCGATTCAGTGGTGAGAATGAGATTGAAGCCCAGAAACATATCGAAGTCTTTTTCTCTTTTGCAGAGAATTTTAATGTGGAACATCTGGACGTAGTCCTAAGGCCTTTTGTGCAATCCTTGGATGGGGAAGCTAGGAAGTCGTTCAAGACACTTGGAGCTCGTTCTATCAATACATGGGAGGGAATGGAGGATATTTTTATCAAAAAATGGGGAGAAAAGAAAGATCATGGGAATGTTCTTACTGAATTCAACACCTTGAAAAAGAAACATAATGAAGGGGTGTCAGAGTTTATCAGAATATTTAATAAATTGTACCTAAGTCTCCCAGCCGATATGAAGCCTCACCAGACCGCTGCCAAGGTCGTTTTTGTGGCAGCATTTGATTCTGAATTCGGTTTCTCCTTGAGAGAAAGAAAGCCAACCACTCTGGAAGATGCACAGACGGATGCACTGGAGATAGAAGAAAATTTTGCCTCTACTGGAAAATCCAAAGGGAAATAGGAACAGGATGTTAGAAGGAGAGGAAAAGAGGAAGTATCCACCTCAAGCCAAGACAGAGATTCAGCTAATGACAAGATTGAAGAAATGAACAAGATGATCAAGAATCTCTCAAGTAAGCTGATCAAGCTTGAGATGGAGGCCAAGAATTCACCCTCAAAGAATTTCCAGAATGCTCCAAATAGGGGATTCAATCCTCAACACAGAAAACCGCCCTTGCAGATACTGCAGAGGGGACAAAAGGAGCAGCAAGATCAGGTACCGCATCCTCTATACTTGGAGGGGCAAGTAGAGGGTTCTCCTGAATATTCTGCCTACGAACAAGAGGAGGCATGCCTTGTCTTCTCAGACAGTGATGACATAGAATGTCCTGTACATGAAAGTGATGAGGGGGGAGTACAAGCTCACTCAGAAATGAAGGCCGATGAAGATACTGAAGAGCCTGAGATTGATGATTACTGTAAACAGTTCGTTGATTACATGAAAGCTCAGTTCAATAGAAAATATGACCTCAGGTCCTCCAGAAAGAGAACCCGCACTCAATATGAAGAGGAGGACACACCCCAAAAGTCAGCAACTGCTCAGGAGGAGACAGCCCGGAAAGCCCCCGATAGGGGTAAGAAACCTCTTGACCAACCTTTACATTTCGACACTCAAATTCCTTCATCTTCACAAGTGACCACACCTCCTAATGTTAAGCCAGTCATAAAGGAAGTCAAACCTCTCCCCCAGAACAAAGACTCTAAGGAGAAAGAATCAAAAGAGGTGTCAATAGACAAGTCCTCCTCCGCTTTCAGTCTACAAAAAGAGCTTGAGAAAGTGAAAATCCCCGTTCCCTTTACCGAATTGTTAAAGAAACCTGCATATCAGTCCCAGGTCACGTCCTTCATGCTTCCCCCAAAAGTAATACACATCCCTGACAGTATCAACTTACAAGAAGAAAGACCTATGGTAGTGTTTGGTCCACATGTCGAAGAATTAGACCCCTCTACACCTCCCTTTTACGTGTCTTTGGTAATCCATGACCTATTGCTCCACAATTGTATGTTAGGCTCTGGAGCCTCCCACAATCTAATGCCTCTGTCTGTCATGGAACAATTAGGACTCGAGATCACTCGTCCATATCAGGATCTATACTCATTCGACTCCAAAAGAGTTAAGTGCTTGGGCATGATTAAGGACCTGGTGGTCAACCTGGCCCAAATCCCTGCTAAGAGTGTAGTAATGGACATTGTGGTGGCTAAGATTCCAGCCCGTTTTGGTATGCTACTATCAAGGTCCTGGGGAACAAAAATTGGTGGGTCAATCAAACTAGATCTAACATATGCCACCATCCCAATTTTTGGCCGGCAGCAGAGGAGATTATACAGGGAGACAGATTTCTAAAAACGGTTACCAAAGCTGACAGTTCAGAAAATTCACCAGTCTACAGTAAAGATAGAGATTTTTCATGCTTGATGTTAGAAGAAGATTACAGTTATGCTCAGGAACCTTCCTTATGTCAGATAAGGACTCAAAAATCCTCAGAAGTTCTTGAAATAGGGGTATGGACTCTCCATTTCGATGGGGCCAATTCGAAGGAAGGTAATGGTGCTGGGGTTCTATTGATTTCCCCTACAGGCAAATGGGTCCCATTGTCCTTCAAATTAGAGTATGAAGCCACCAATAACGTGGCTGAGTATGAAGCACTTTTGTTGGGGCTACAGGCAGCCAGGAATATGAATATACAAACCCTGAAGGTCTTGGGTGATTCAGAATTAGAGGTCCGACAGATCAGAAATCAATGTCAAGCTAAGCATCCTCATTTAAGAGCTTACAGGAATGAAGTATGGGACATGGTGGAGAAATTTTTCTCAGCTTTTAATATTCATTTCATACCCCGGGAGCAGAACAGGATGGCAGATTCACTTGCAGTAGTTGCCAGCACCTTCCGTCCACCCCAAAATCCCCTCCTGAGGTATGAGATAGAAGTAAGGTACCGACCTTCGATTCCAGACAATGTCAAACATTGGCAAGTGTTTGAGGATGATGAACAAGTGAAAAGGTTTCTAGAGACAGTTGGGGAGTTCTCTAATATGGAAATTGACTGTTGTGAGGGTGATGATGTTGAGAACCAATTAGAAAACAAGTGGGAAGAAAAAATGGCCGGGAGAAAAGTTTTACAGCTGAAGGGAAATGTCATCCCTAGAGTCCTAGTGCCCCTAGAAAGGCTGTTTGACAAAAATTATGTCCCTAGGTAGCCCAGAAAAATGACAGATGAAAACCAGGTAGAAGACCTAAATCTGGGTACCGAGGCTGAACCCAAAATTGTGAAATTATCTAGAAAGGTCCCGGATGACTATAAGGAGAAGTACCTACAACTATTTCAGTCTTATAGGGATGTATTTGCGTGGGCCTATCAAGACCTGAAGACGTTTGATATCAGCATTTTGCAGCATGAAATTCCCCTGAAGGCAGATGCAAGGCCTCACAAGCAGAAGCTCAGACAAATAAACCCTCTATTACTCCCCTCCATTGAGAAATAAATCAAGAAGCTGTTAAAGGCTAAGATAATTGTGCCATTGAAGTACTCTGAATGGGTGGCAAATTTATTCCCTGTCCGAAAGAAAAATGGAGAAATAAGGTTGTGTGTGGATTTCAAAAATTTGAATAGAGCCTCCCTGAAAGACAATTACCCATTACCAAAGATGGACCACATTCTGCAGAAAGTGGTGGGGGCCTCTAGGATTTCTATGATGGATGGCTTTTCGGGTTATAACCAGGTGGCTGTAATTCCAGAAGACCAGAAGAAGACAACTTTCACCACACCCTGGGGTACATTCATGTATGCTAGGATGCCTTTTGGGCTGATTAACGCAGGAGCCACATTTCAGAGGGCTATGGACATAGCTTTTGTTGGGGAACAAGATAAATTTCTGGTGGTATATCTGGATGATATTACAGTGTTTTCGAAAGATGACGCCGAGCATATTCAACATTTACAGAGAACTTTTGAGAAATGCAGAAGGTATGGCCTTTCCATAAATCCTCAGAAATCCTTGTTTGCATTAGAAGAGGGTAAGCTCCTGGGGCACATTTTAACTAGGGATGGGGTCAAAATTGATCCTAAAAGAGTGGAAGTTATAAATGGTATCTCCCTCCCCAAGAATAAGAAAGAAATCCAGGTGTTCTTAGGGCGTATTAATTTCCTGAGAAGATTTATCCCTAACTATGCTGAAATAGTTAGGCATATAACAGATATGTTAAAAAAGAATAATGAGGTGAAATGGTCACCAGAATTGAGGCAGGCCTTTGCCAGAATAAAGAATGAATTTGCTAAGGCTCCTGTGCTGGCAAGGCCAGATTACACTAAACCATTCATAAATTTTTCTTTCGCATCACCTCATACAGTAGCTGGAGTCCTCCTATAGAAAAACGAGGATGGGTATGAACAACCCATTGATTTTTTTAGTCAGGTTCTTCACGACGCAGAATTAAAATACAATATATTGGAGAAGCAGGCCTATGCCCTGGTAAAGTCCCTCAAGGCATTTCATATGTATATTCTACAATCTCACATTAATTCATTTGTACCTACCGCAGCGGTTAAAGATATCCTCGTTCAGGGCGACAGTGAAGGAAAAAGGGGTAGGTGGATTGCAAAGATACAGGAATATGATCTGGACATCATACCCACTAAGTTGATTAAAGGGCAGGGGCTAGCAAGAATTCTATCAGAGTCAAATCATCAAGCTTTGGGTATCAATTTATCTATAATTGCAAATGAAGATTCTGAGGTACAGACAGGTCAACAAGAAGTGGAAATAGCCACTCAGAAAATACTAATGAAGTACCTTACTAGTCCTTGGTACAAATAAATAGTTGAGTATCTCCTAACACTCAGCTGTCCACCCAGCTGTGATAAATCAAAATACAGAGCATTGAGGCTGAAATCACAAAAGTACATGGTTGCTAATGGTCAGCTATGTTGGAAAGATATTTCAGGCATACTTTTATTATGCCTCACAAAAGACGAAGTGGAGAACATAATGACCAAATTTCATGAGGGAATCTGTGGAGGACATTACAGCTGGAGGAGCACAGCTCAGAAAATTCTAAAGGCTGGTTTTTACTGGCCTAAATTGTTTGGGGACGTCTTTTCTTGGGTTAGAGCATGTGACAAATGTCAGAAATTTGCTGAAAAACAAAAGTTAGCAGCTCTGCCCCTGATTCCTGTACACGTCGATGGACCTTTCAAACAGTGGGGAATTGACTTCATAGGTGAGATTCACCCGCCCTCAAGTGGACAGCACAAATGGATCCTGACTACCACGGATTATTTCATGAAATGGGTGGAAGCCATACCTGCACGAAATGCTACAGACACAGTGATAATTAAATTCATGGAAGAGAACATTATATCCCAGTTTGTATGCCCTGCTAGAATAGTGACTGACAATGCCCAAGCCTTCAAATCTACAAAATTTGTGAATTTCTGTCAGCAATATAATATCTCTCTGGGTCACTCTACAGCTTACTACCCACAGGGAAATGATTTGGCGAAGTCATCAAATAAAACGCTGGTGAGAGCTCTAAAGAAGACAATAAATGAAAACCAGAGGAACTGGGATTCCCAACTGAAGTTCGCTCTGTGGGAAAATAGAATTACTAGTAAGAGAGAAACTGGGAAATCTCCCTATGAGTTAGTATATGGACGAGCAGCTATGTTCCCTATACAATTAGCTTTACCCGTGGCTCGTTTTATGCAAGAGACTCAGGAGGAACCTGATGGCATGACTAGAAGAATTAACTAGCTGGTGGAACTCGAAGAAACGCGTGGTCAGGTGAATCAGAGACTTGTGGAGTACCAGGAGAAAATGAAGGAGCTGTTTGATCAGCACGCCAAAGACAAAAAGCTACAGGTGGGATGTGCGAAGGGCCGATAAAGGTAAGCACGGTAAATTCGACCCCCTTTGGTTCGGTCCCTTCAAGATTGCAGAACAAGGAGGAAATAATACCTTTAAGTTGGAATATTTGCAGGGAGATCTGCTCGACGCCCTTGTAAATGGACAGTTCCTCAAGCCATACTTTCAGTTCTGAAGCAGGCTGAGAAAGCCTGATTGTAATATATTTTACACTAGCTACTTTTTTCGATTTTTGAATTGAATAATGCATGGGTCATGATGATTTATGAAGAGGGAAGTCGAGAGTGCCAGAGAAGTGGCATTCACAGAAGACAAACATGTGGTCTGCATAGTTCTTGACACGTTCAAGGATGAACGTGCCGTCCCCAGTTGGAGCCAATGTTGATCAACATTTAACATAAGTCACTGGTGTGCTGAAATGGTTGATAAGTCACATCGAATAGTAAAACATTTGAGGAGATGGACGAGTTAAGACAAGGCGAGAGAGGCCAAAGGTTCAAAAACCAAAGGTGGAAATAATACTAAAAGGGTGGAGGTATAAAATTAAAAAGACATCGGAAATATAAAAGGCACAAATGAGCGATACGAGGAGCTCAAAGCAAAAGTGTGAAAAGAAATGCCGCTCCACAAATATGCGCACAAGGGAATGCAATGAGGGCTAATTTCCGAGTGGGTCGAGTGGCAAGAAGGGGAAGGACCCTGTACCCCCGCGGAATGGAAGTAACACGACGTGGTGGGGACCCAAGGCCAGGGTGAAGTGGCAAGAGCAGGACTCGAGGCAAAGGAGATGATGTAGCAGAGCTAACGTGCGGGACCCAAGGATCGGTATGCTATGTTTCGAATCTGCCTTATGGGAAATATGTTCAAGAATCGTGGGTTTTATATGGTAAAAAGGTAAGGTAAATTCCTTTACATTAGCTAGTACTGAGGCCCGTACTAGTATTAAACCCGGCACGTGGTGCCCACCTGCACTCTGACACACCCAATCCCTACGCGCTGCGCGCCCCACTGTCAGTGTCCTTACGACACTTGCCTTCTTTCGTTTTACCCATCCGTCCTTTTACCTTAAAATGCCCAGTCCAAATATAACGGTTCCCCCGTATTTACTCTAGTAGAAAGTAGCAGGTCTCCAGCCACGGCATATACCAAGTAGGAAAGAGCGCCTGGTCTACCCAATCATTGTCAGAGTTCCTTGCATCGCTTTCCCGAGCAGATTTACC
Source organism: Pinus albicaulis (assembly GCA_034641835.2). Lineage (NCBI taxonomy): Eukaryota > Viridiplantae > Streptophyta > Pinopsida > Pinales > Pinaceae > Pinus > Pinus albicaulis. The sequence continues at coordinate 142,232,630 of CM076571.1, forward strand.
TTCCGTTCAGGTACTCCGTCATTCATACTCCCTCTGTTTTCCTTTCGCTTTTTCAAATTCTTGTATGTCGGCCATGGGAAGGGGAACACCCAAGAAAAATGAACCAAAGACCCCTCATGTCTGTGAATCCAGAAACCCACCCGAGTTCGACCCCCTCTTCGACCTCCAAGCTGGTATCTGTGACCCTAAATACCCATTTGACATCCGCAGCATTAAGCCCGAGCTTTTCAGACATTATGTTAAGGACAAAGACCGTTACCGGGTAGTCGTGTCTGGCCTGTACCACCAAATTGCCCCTCAAGTTCACTCTGTGATTGATTTTATCTCCTGGCTCAGAGATGTATTCGACGAGCATCAGGGCACCTTCACCTATCCTCAGGGGAACAAAGTATTTTCCCTTTCCCCCGATACTATCAAGCAAGCCCTCCACTTTCCTACCACCACCACATATATCAGTTTTGGCGAAGCAGCTTTAGCCGCCCAATTCACTAGGCAGCCATGGGAGACCCAGAAAGCCTTCATCTCCTCTATAACCGGCAATCAGGTTACTTCCCTTCCTGCCATAGAGCCTTTCCAATTAAGTTTGTTCGAAGAGGAAGTTCGGCCCATCCTCTCTCTCATTGCTGGCCTTTTAGGGGTAGGAAGTCCGGAAGAGATTTCCACGGTGTGCGTCCATTTCTTATGGCTCATGTCTCAAAAGGGGGTAGTGTTGGATATTCCTGGTTTCCTTGCCACTGCCATTCGAACCCAGTTCCAGGAGCTTCCAGAAACCCGTCAGTTCCGTTTTTGTTCAATGGTTTTCTATCTTTTCTTGTACCAGCATGCTGATAAATTTGAGGGTTTGGGTTTAGACAAAGTATATCTGGAGAATTCCCAACCCCGGCCAGTCTTTGACTGGAATTTTTCTGTGCGTCAATTACCTAAGGGAGAGGGTTATTCCAGTTTTGTGAATAGTTTCATGTCTATTGCCTATACCATTATTCATGACTCGCCTTCACCTAGGGTCTTTCGAGAAATGAAAAGCTGGCTGCAAGCCGGAAAATCCCGGAGCACTGGGGATTGGTTTCTATTCGATGATTAAACTGAAATTCGGGTCTATGGAGCCGGAGTTTCCCCTTACTGGCTACCAGTGTTTCCTTTTCGTCGAGTTTATGCACTCGAATACATCCGGCAGGCCCTCAAGGCCGATCAGCTCCATTTCGTCCCTACCAAGAAGGGCTACATCCTGAGGCTCCCCATCGAAATTGGCCCTTTTGTGGTGAACTCGAGACATGCCCTCCCAATCGTTGAGAAAATGCTGCAAGGTCTGGACCTAAGGCTGGGGCAAAGTTGGGCTTATGACCCTCGAGAAATTATCTCGAACAAAAGAAAAAGGAACAAGTCCGCGCCTTATATGCATGAATCGAGGCCATTCATGGAATGGAGGGCTAACCTCGAAATTTGGCCTTTGGTTTCGCAGATGGAAACAGATTCATCTGCTACAGGGGAGGAAGAGAACGTCAATAAAGACATAGGCGGAGAAGAAGTAGGTACCTCAGGAGCAGTTCCCCCTCACAAAAAGCAAAGAACAACCTCCAGTGAGGAAGAAGTCATAGGAGAGGAACAACTGCTTGAATCCTTCACAGTGTATGGTCAATTAGATAAAGGCGAGGTCGGGATGAAAGTGCTAAGGGACAGTACCACTTCTTCCGACTTCACAAAGGTCACACAGGCCATCATAGAGCATACCTCACCAAGGGCAATTGAAAGGGATCAGGAAAATAGAGAAATCTGAGATAAATATAAAGCTGAGCTAGGAGGGTACGTTGAGAAATATCACACCAGGCTCTCCGCCTCCATGAACGCAGAAACCAAAAACCTGGTATTATCTATGGCATAAGCTATCTTGGACCCCAATTCAGGTGTCACTAGCTATCGGGTGCTCGAATATGCGATCGACATGAAGAAAGTACCAGCAAACGACATGTGCGACCTATTCCAGACTGTATGTGATATGATGAAAGATGAACTGACGAGGGTCACCATCGCACTGAGGAAGTTGGAGCAGAAACATGAACAGGTGAGGGCTACCCTGAAAAGTGAACAGAATAGCTATCGTGCCCGGGAAAATAAAATACGTTTCCTCCGAGACCAAATCAAGGGAAAGGATACAGGGGAAACAAACCCATAGGTGGATTTGATTGAACAGCTGCAGAAGGAAGCCGCATCAGCTAAGAGTCAGGCCCGCATACCAGCCTCCCACCATGTCCAGATGGCTGAACTGGTGCAAGTAGAGCGAGAGAAAGCGGAATTGTCCAGCAAGATATCAAAGGAAAGAGAGGAGAAAGAAAAGATGGCTGAAACAATCACCATACTACAGACTAAGGCGACAGAGCTGCAAGCTAGATGGGACTCACACAACTGCCAGCCGACTGTGGCTTCAAGTGGAACCAGCTCGCCGTCCGAGCAATTGGCCATAACTAGAGCTGAAAATGAGGTATTGGAAAAGAAGGTGTTCACGGCAAGGAAAAAGATCACAAGCTTAGAAAACTCTCTGGCTGAGAACACTAGAAGAATAGAAGATTTGCAGAGAGAAATAGAGCAGGAAAAGAAGACGATGGCCGATCAGCAAAAAACTATCGCCGACATCAAAAGCTGCGCAAAGGGAAATCTCACCCTCCTTGAGGCTAGGAGTATAATTTGGTCTGACATAATCTCAGCTGTGACCGAACAATGGGGCTTCTTAAGGATGATGGGAGAGAATAAGTCTGCTATACCCTATCTTAGTAGGAAACTGCAGGAGGTAGACCTCGATTTGTCCAACAGGGCCCAACATGCCAAAGAGTATATTTCATTTCTGAATGAGCTGGGATTAGATGACATGGAGAAGCATGGTATTCCAAGCCGATTCATGGAGGCTATTGAATGTCGAAAAATCATCAACAAAGAGATGGCCCGAGTCACAGCTTCGAGATCTCTCCAACAGGTGGTCGCCAACGTGAAACGATTCGACGCAGTATGGGGTGAGATCATGACAGCTGGACTTCCTTCCTATTGGGACCTGACAACTCCTTTCATGCTCTTGCCTTTGACACAATATACAGTGCGCCTGCAAGAAGAAAGAGATCAAACTGACCTCTAGACAGGTAAATCTGCTCAACTCAAGGCCGACATGATCGTTTCATTCCTTCGAAAAGAGTTCACCCTCCTCCATTTCATAAAACACAAGATTCCTATTGGGGCGGGTTTCCACGTCCTCACAAAGGCCTTTGTCGAGGTAGAGGGGTTCTCGACAATGCCCGAACCAGCTGTAGACAGTTAGCAGAGGTGCACTCAATTTACGAGCCAGTATGCCAGTTCATCTGTGAACGTGCCGCCACCAGAATCAGAAACTGCCTCAACTCTTCCACACCTATGATATCTTGTCAACTCATGATTTGGCCTCAACGGCCTATTTACGTTTTACTAGATTAGTTTCTTTTAAGTTTCGAGTGGGTTGTTTGCCCCACTCCAGCATTTTACTTTTCATCAAACTGCTGCTTAATTTTCTGTTTTTAAAAATGGCCAAGCGCTTGACTATCCATGATGAGAGGCCTTATTCCTCATCATGAATTTTGTTGTTTTGAAAATGACCCTTAACAAATTTTGGTTATGTGAAGAAGATATTTTTCCAAAAAATATCTTCTCACTGAGATATGAAGAAGCCTATATAAGCAAGATACAATGAGAAAAAATGGTTCCAGACTTCCTGAAGAAACTCGCAGTGTAAAATTTTTTGTATGCTTGTCGTGGAATTATCAATACAAATACTCAGAGCCCGTGGGGTTTCAGCGAAGAGAAGTTCTAGTTATATATGAGGATTCCAATCTTAAATATATATAGTTCGTGACTCTTTCTTAGTGATATTGTATCATTGTTCTCTCCATTGTTTCCAATTTCCTTTTATCGTGTCTTGGAATGCGAGTGACTTGCCAGCTCGGGTATGAATTTATCGTTGTCTGATACTCATGCTTTACTGATCTATGTTGCTTTAAATATGGCTCATACACAATATGTCGTTCCGCTTAACACATCATCCATATTTCCTCTGTATTAAACATCGTGGAATGTTACTCTTACTGAACTAATTGATATGTATGGATTCTTAGTTGCTAAGCCCATATTATATTGAAGCACGTTTTCCGAGCACCGTTTCATTGCTAGTTAGTGCTCCCCTTTCACTTTCTGCGCACCAAATATTTTTCTGTTTAAAATAACTATATGTCTTTGAGAAATTGGCCCTCTCTGATGAAAGCTGTCTCTAAGTTGTCTGAAGTATATATGTATTGAATATTCCCTTCTTGTCTTTACAGTGTCTTTATAGATTTCTAAATCCAAAGGTAGTTTGGTCCCATCCATATGATGATGCTTTGCACAAGTTGAAAAGGTAGAGAGTCCTAAGTCGATAATGAGCTCCGAAATATACCTTATACTCCCTATCGTTTAAGATGTCCTAATCGTGTCTTGGCAACCCAAGGTCATTTCTAGAGCTATAACAGAACCCATCCAAGAATGACATCATCTTACCCCGTAATTATCTACAATAACATTTCCATGTTGGGCAAAGCGATATTGTCTTTGATGAATATTTTTGAGCAGTTTTTTTTAACCACATATAACCTTATTTTTCAATGTCTTTTTTCTATCCATTGTAAGCTAAACAACCATGATGTATGTCTATTGAGCAATGATACATGCACGTAGCAACTTTTCCAACTCTTGTTTTCTACTAGAGGTGCCAATTTGGGTCCATTTGCCTTAGCTTTTGGAAAAATTGCTTTGGAAACTTCTATCAAAGGAATGGTGTATTGACTTAGCATCACCCTCGTAAGCCTTAAGGTCATCAGCATAACCAAGAAACACGTCCTGTATATTTTGGTCAAAGACCCAATCTTCTCATTCTCTCTCGACATGATTACTCTTCCAATTCGATCAAGATTGGATTTGTTTTATCCATACATTGGTATTTCCCATACTCATTTGGATGCATTTTCTTTCAATTCTACCGTAAACGCATTGTATCTATTGAAGCTTGCTCAATATTGATCTGCTCTATACCTAGATTGTATCTCTACTCATTTGGTTTTATTGTCCCAATTCTACTCATAAACATGTTGTTCCCATTGAATCTTGCTTCCAAAGGAACCATACTAGAAGAGATTTTGTTGGGTTCTCATTATATTTAATCATATTCCCTCATGTCAATATCATACATTTCAAATTATTTTGTGTTGTCGAGGAACCCAACTATTTCTACGTCACCTTCAAAATACTAATGCTTGGATGTTGTCCGGAATTGAAGGTGTGTAAATCTTCTCAATCTCTACCACCTTGGTCTAGCTTTGGACATGGTTTTCAAATAAGGTGGTTGAAATCATAACAAAGCATCATATTTTCTACCATGGCCTTGGGCACCACTTCTAATCTCAAGGTATCAAATTTCTCTATGAAATTGGTACTCGTTTGTCCATATCTTTTAAACCTTTCATTTTTCCAAGTATGCAATCCTTTCACTTGGAATACAATGAGGTCAAAACCATCTATCGCTTTCTAAAATTTTAATTCACAGATTCTTAGTTGTAGTTATACCAAGAAAAAGTGCCTCATACTTGGCAATTTTAGTAGCTTCTAATTCGAATCTATAGCTAAATAAATCAATTCCTTATCAAGAGAGGTTAGGATTCTATTTCCCCCATCACCTTGTTTGGAAATTTTAAATCAAAAGTTAATCTTCCACATTCTTCAAACATTTGCAAAGCTGGTGCTAGCTCGTTGTAATTATTAAATATGATATATCACGATTTCCTCCAAAAAGTGAAATAGTTCTCAAGTTTTGGCTCAACATGGTTTTCAATCGAAAGGCTTTCCGTACAATATATTTAAAAATGAGTTAGGATGTATAAGATATGAGAAATTAATTTGTATGTGTCCATAATTGATGCTCATTTTCATGACAACAATATCTCTCTGTTGCACGATTGTTCAACACTACTATGTCTATAATGATTAACACATTAGATTAATTCATTGATGGACTTGGAGGTTTCTGATCAAACCAAACAAAATAATCTCTAGAATCAAAGGAAAATACATTTATTAGGTCTTGAAGTCTTCAAATCCATTTTCTTTGGAGCTTCATGTGCCATTATATTCATGTAGTCTTTAGAGTCTAAAGATATTACCGCAAAATCCAAATTGTTACCACAAATGAAATGAAGAGGCTCTGCACAAAGGTTCATATTAGATCTTTAATAGGTTGACACATGGATAATATGAGGATCCTCTTTTCCCATATAATTTTGATCTTGATATTTTGTAACTTCGAATCATAATGTCTTTCTAATTTGCTTCCCGCATGTTGAAACTTCTACAAGTCTGGGGACAAAGGCATTGGAACGTTCACAATTTTTGTCTAGCATGAAATATCATAATCCGAAATTTTCAAAGTTGATGTTTCGTACTACCTAAACTCTTTAGAACTTCACTTTGACTTTTCAGAGGAGGAGATGGTTATTTTCGACCTTAATTTGATGTTCTCTTTTTCTCCTCGCTATAAAATTATAAATCACAACCTTAAATTCTCGTTCGGTATGCTTCCGTATTTCCTTTGGTGATGGCATATCTCAATATAATTTTGTTACTTATTTAACCGTTGGAGAAATAACTTGTCCCATGATACTAGTACCACCCCACATCATATTGCATGTGTTTAGCAACTAGTTATATATGAGGTTTCCTCGTTGAAGCTCTTCTTCTATAAACACAAGCTTTTTACATGGAAAGTTTGAAAGGGCTCACACCTATCGGGGGCTTGTATTTATTGAACGGAGCTCTCATACCATCCTCTCTCTAACTTCACAATGCGCTCTTGTAACCGCATGGTTTTGTCTGGGCGTCGAACCCAATTTTTGCAATTCTTTCATCAAGATTGTAATCGATCTATTGATTCGTTGAATAGGATGTCTTTGCCTTTGGTTTGGGTTTTGTTGTACGTGATGTTTCTGATTTTAAAATGTCCAATTGTCATCAATATCTTTGGCATTTTCTTTTGGCCTCACCAAATATTTGGCTTGGTTCTGTTTGTGAAGTTGAACCGAACGTTCCTTTATAAACATTCAAATAATATTTTAATGTGGCCTCTAGTTGTTGGATTATTTCTCAAAGGAGATTCTCTTTGCAAATTTGCTTTCAAACATGTCGTTGAACTCTTCCAACAATTTCATTATATTTTGTTTAAAAATCAATCAAAGCATTTAATAGAAATTGAACATCCATTTTAGTCACATCTATTTAGAAACACATCACACAAACATTCAAATTATACTAATACTAGTATTAGGAAAGATTTCAAACCATCTAGAGGCATCTCTCCGGGTCATAAGGACAATAAAACATTTAAATAATACATCGAGATGAACTACTAGTAACAACCTTATGCTATGACAATAGTCATCCTAAAAATCCATAGCATCCTTTGAATATTCACCACTAAATGTTGATATATCTCAGAGGAATATGTGAGAGAGTGTTGCTATGCAATATTCGACAAATGAAATGGTTTAGACTCTCCCACATGGGCTAGCAAAAGTTGGGCAACTATATCCGGAGGATCTGAAATTTTCTTTTCCTCTACATAGCACCGAGATCCTGGCCGTCTTCTCATTTTCATTTTTCCCCCTCGGGGGTTCTTGTATTGTATCACATAACCATACTCCTTCACATATTTTTTTCCTAACATCTATTTTAAAGTTTCTTGCTAGATATTTAGCTCTATTTTCCTTCTTTTGTCTTTTTACTTTTATTGGATTCAGGGAGTTGATTTTGCACTCCCAATTTTTTATATACCTTGGATTGTACTTTTTAGTCTCATTATCCCACTTTGTGGTTGTTCGTTTAAATTTAATAAATTATGTGTTTACACTATTTCTTTTGAAGTTACATATCCAAGATTGGAAGAGGGATACAAATTTTTTTTCTTGATCTCAATTTATGTTCTTTTAATAATGCTCCAAGTTGTCGATTCTTCTTATATCTCTCTTCTCTTTCCTATAATGATTTTTTTAGTAAATATGTGAAAACGCTCGGTGACACTTAGATAGTAGTCTAGAGCTTATGGTTATTAAAGTGAACAAGGCATCATATAACACTTAATGAACAAGAAAATAATTCGCATTGTAGTGTGAGGGTTGTCGTGAATCGTGCACCGATGCACTTCACTACATCTAAAAGGAATTGAAATTTAGAGCTTAAAGGCATAATTCCGTAAGTACTGTAAACTTTGTTACCTCTAAAAGGGATTTAACCTTATGATCAAGGAATAATTTATTTTTCTCCAACTAAATAAAAATAATCACTTGATTATCAGTATTGTAAACAAGGACAAAATTTGAAAAACTTATCTAAGCGCACCACATTTCAATAATATTGTATTTAGCACCGTAAATGTCAGTGGTTATCCGAAGACCAAAAAATGTAAGATACACCCCCGCATTACATGTTTACTTTAAATTCTTGCGTTTTAAGGATCAACCGTGTCATGATTAAGTTTAACGTACATACTCTAAATTATAAAATATATTTTCATAAATATAATCAAAATTAGATTTCAGAAAATAAATCAAACTATATTCACTTTTTGCCAAGGATTTTATTTTCAAGGTTTGTTCTAGTTCCATCGTACAACAAATTGATAATACTGGGAATTATAAATTTGTAATAAACTCATCTCTATATATTTATTAATATTTGAATAATTATTTTGTGGGCATGAATTCTCCTTCAAATTTTCCATAAAATAAAGATGTATTTTGCACCGAATGCATATGTTTTTCAATATCAGAACCTTGTTCGTTTTCTATCGCACATATAGTTTTAACTTCTTCTCTAAATCCATAAATTTTTAAATATTTTCTTCATATCAAGCATTATAACATGGGTTACATGGTAGATACGAAACATATACACAAATTCAACAATATGGATCCATCTTTAAACGTGGATCCATCAAGCGCAAAGGGGGGATCAACTCTCTCAAAGTGAAAAACGCTTTTTAGAGTGCAAATTCTTGAAGAAGCTTTTGCATTTCCACAAATTTAATCCTACTCAAAGCTTGATAGATGCTTCCTTAAGATAACCACAAGATTGCCATGGTTTGGATCCGTACGCAGTTCTTTGGATTTTGTTGCTAATTGTTCCTTCGTATCATGGGTTAGACTTCTTCGATTCCTTAGGAGGAGGCCTCGATATGGGGCCAGTCAGCTTACCATCCCGTTGCAAAAACCGCGTCCCGATTACGTGACTCACCCAAGGAATTGAATATATATATATATATATATATATATATATATATATATATATATATATATATATGGATCTTAATACATTCCTATAGGTTTATTCTGATGCTATATTTTGTTTTTCTATTTTCATTCACACACCATTCATATATATATATATATATATATATATATATATATATATATATATAACCACCTGTGGAGATTGGTGGACACAAATGGAGGATATGTTATGCTATAAGGAGGGTGAGGATGTTTTAATAAAGGAATGTGCTAATAAATAATTTGAAAGGCACCAAAAAATACAATGGGAAATAAAACAAGGGCAATGGGTCATTTATGGTCTAGACCAAACCTTAGAAAGCCCACCCACGCTACATATTATTTATACTATTATGATAATCTATGCTCCTTGAGATAAAATTTTCATTTTAAAATGTCTTTTAATCTATTTCAACGAATTGCATAACCGTGTAAGAATAATAAATGAGAGTCCAAACCACCTCTTACTTGTGGGGGGACAAATACCTACGTCACAATGTTACCGTGAAACTAGTCCCCGATGGAACTAGTCTTGTTCAAACAAAAAATCGTTTTTAACAAATATTCCATAATTTAGATACATGTGCTCAAGCTATGTGGGTATATTGGGATACATATACATCTAAATACGTAACTTCATCGACTAACCACTCATTCATGTGATTTATCTATATTTTTACCTTCAATAAAGGTATATTCAAATGACATTATGTATCCCCGTGGGTTGAGGTCTATATGGGGCGCTCTGGCAATACATTTGGAACTTCAACATAAGGAATAAAAATCAGATTCAGAAAATGTTTCACTATTTTTTGTTTTCCAAGTTTAATCTTAATTATCAAATAACAACATAGGAGCTATCCGCGAAGGTGGTATGGGAGAATCAAGGAGGCAGCGTAAAAGGAAATGAAGTCCAAGGTTTTTCTGGATGAGCAACTTTGTGGGTAATATAAACCAAGAACATGTTTTCTCTAAATAAGAATTTCCACCTTCTCCCTTTCTTTGATCATCAAGGTCTATTGGTTTTGTTATCAAGTCATTTTCTGTTAAAGGGGAGAGTCTCGTGTTAACAACTCTTTTGCATCAAGTATTATGGCGCTTTTGACAAGCCACTAGGAAGGCACTCGAGATGATTTGTTTGACCGTAGATTTCTTCTCATGTTTTTTTCCTCTTTGAACTTTTTTTCTTCATGTCTATTTCTTCTTATGTATTTTTATCTTTCTATCTTGTCGAATTTTCATTTACATTGTATTAATTGACAATTTTTGATGTAACAAAATACCAAAACATGTACACAATTTTCACACATATTTTTTTGTCATGAACCCTTAGAAGCACATGTTATTTGCAACACACACTGTCAGAAACTTCATGATATTGTAAGATAGTTACCTTATTTTTGACATTACCTTGGTGAACGTGAAGGAAAAATATGGATGTGGCATAAGTGCTTAAAATGTGCACAGAAGATGGAGTTCAAAAAGCAGCCCAATAAACACCACCTTTCCGTCCGATGTCGCATGTGTTTTATCTTTTTGAAAATTTCTAGAGCTTAGTTTTTCTAATGATGTTTAGCAGAATAGTTTTTAGTTGTGGTAATTTATTACATCGAGGCTGCGTATAATAACCAAGGTGCCAACCAAACAACCGTGATGTTCTGTGGTTCCGTACACTCCTCTAGGACATAACCAATTCAATTCTTCGTGTTAGTCAAACCGAAGTGGCTCATCCTTCTCTACATGAAACAATTCCTCTCGTAATGCTCACCTTTCGTGTTCACCAACTAATTTTCAGAATTATTGTCGATTTCAGAGTCCTATACGATACTCACCACAAATAATCCCCAGTGAGTCTAGAAACCAAGAAGGGTTCACCGATCATGGCAACTATTATTCACAAAATAATCTACTCTTCTTCCCCATCAGGAACCGACTTCTATTTATAAACATACTTTTCATTCATATTTAATATTATACCATAATATTACAACATTACTTTTTCATCAATACAACTTTATTAGTCAGATCTATTATCTTCATATACTTTTTTGTCTATGTCTACTTATATCCATTATGTATTTATTAACATCTTATAAATTAAACTTATTCACCATATCAAGATTTCTAGTCTCATATATAAAGACACATACACAATATCGTTCCCAACACTTAAATACACATAAACATGGACATATTTCCCCAGAAGCAACTCATCGACCTACCCACCCCACTCAATTATGTCTCACCACCAACTCAATAATCTCACATGTGCATGGTGAATACAACATAGGTTGAATAGGGGATGTTACATCCTCCGCTTCTTATTTATGCACTATCCTTAGTATTTATTATATACATAATCCATATCCTGGCCGCCGCATAGTGACATTCTGGCTCATGCCTTCATCTTCATAGACAATATGTCATGGGTCCATTTTTCATATTATACACCGAAGGTATTTATTCAAGGACATCCTCAATTCTCATGCACGAACAAGGTCCACATAACTTTGTCACACTTACGTGATGGGGTGGAAACCCAACAAAAATTCCATCATACTTCAAAACCTAGATAAATTTTCATGTACATTTTTGCAAATGGCTATCATAAAGACATCCAACTCATGAAGATCTCTCCAAACCTCGAAATGCTTCCTCGGGAACTATCTCGAACATAAAGTACTAGTTCTACTACCTCAAATTTAATTCACCCCGTAGGATAAGGCCTAGCCTTTGTCACAGGAAGAAACTCATCCTTATAAATTTTGTCTCTACATGAAAATATAGTCATGAATCTCAATTCAAGGACATCCCCTGCACTTCGTGAACGAAAAGGGTCCAAAGATCTTTTTCACACCTCTACATTTATGGGGTGTGCAACCGAACACAAATTCCACCATACTTAAAAATTGAGATAACTTCGAGTGCACATTCTTTCAATGGCTATTATAAAGATTTAAACCCATGAATATCTTCTTCAAAATCGAAATGCTTTCCCTTGCAACTATCTCTAAGCATACATTACCGGTTCCTACCGCCCTCAAATTTAATTCAAGTGTTATGGTGATTAGGTCAAGCCTTTTTCATAGGAAGAAACTTGTCCCCATAAATTTTGTCTTCCGCATCAAAACTTAGCGTTGGAATCCTCAATTCAAAGACATCCTAAATTCTGTGTACGAATTGTGGTCCAAAGATATTTTTTTCAACTCACATTGATGGTGTGCAACCCGCACAAATTCCAACATACTAAAACTAAACAAAATATGAGTGTAGCACATTTTTGTTGGAACTCTCAATTCAAGGACATCCCACCCTTGTACATGAACATGGTCCAGATCTTTGTCACACCCCACATTGATGGACAGTGAAACCCAACATAAATTCCATCATACTTTAAAACCTAGAGCAACTTTTGAGTGCACACAGGGTGTCAGAATCCTCAATTCCCTCTTACACCTAAAAAGGTCCACAGATATGTTTCACATAGCCCCACATAGATGGGTGTAACTCAACACAAATCACATCTTACTTACCAAACCGAGATAACTTTTGAGTTCACATTCCTAGGAAATGGCCTTCATAAAGACTTAGCCCATGAATATCTTTTTCGAAGTCAAATTATTCTCTTTGCAATTGTCTCAAAACATACAATATCGGTTTGTCTCGCTACAAATTTAATTCAAATGTTGTAGGATAAGGTCAAGCTTTTGTTATAGGAAGAAATATATCCCCATAAATTTTGTCTCCGCATGAAAACATAGTGCCGTAATCCTCAATTCAAGGAAATCATCAATTCTCATGCCTTGACATGGTCCAAAGATCTTTTTCTAAAGCTCGCATTGATGGGTGCGCAACCCAACACAAATTTGATCGTACAAAACCAAGATGACTTCCGAGTGCACATGTTTGCAAATTGTCATAAATACTTCAACCGATGAATATCTTCAAAAATGAAATGCTTCCTTTGCATTTATTTATATAACATTGGTTTCGCTACCTAATTTTAATTCAAGTGTTGTCGTATAAGGTTCACCTTCGTCATAGGAAGAAATTCATCCTCATAACTTTTTTTTCTTCCGCATGAAAACATAGTGTTGGAATGAATATCACTTCTACCCTCACCATCATCTTCTCAGCTTCCTCACTAACAATGCCATTCTTTAGCTCCCCAATCTTATTGAAATCTAAAATCGTATTTCTTGCTCACTAACTTTCAACGATGTCAGATGATTTCACCAGAAAGAGTTTGTTCTTGGCCCTACCGTAAAATTCAACTATATTATTTCTATCCCATATTCTCCTTTTTTTTCTAACACTCACTTGTCCATTTTTGAGTTTATTATTTAACTTTACAAGAGTAACATCAAGCAAAAGAGTGGTGTTTAAATGTGGACCTAGACACAAGTCGCTGACTCATTTTTCAACGATCAACTTGAATTTTCAACAAAAAAGATGTCTAGGATGGTGGCCATTCACCATAATTGATCCTCATTTTTTAGCGCCTTTATTTTTCCATGAACTTTATCATAATAGTTATAGGTGTTATAAGTATGGGAATCACTAAAACACACCACACATGGATTTGAGATTTTTTTTCTCGATAAAAGCATCTAGATCTCATTCTACATCGTGTAGCTATCGTGTAATTGATCTCTACACTTTCTCCAAATGTGTAATATCTCCAAAATTTTCACATCATATTTGGACTATTAGAGTCAATGATTTTATTAATAAATTAAGCAAATAAAGGTGGAGGGACCCAAACAAAACCAAAGATGAATAAAATCCACTTTTGTGTGTGTATGTGCATATTTAGATTCAGGATTCAGAATCATGGAGTAGTGGAGCACTTCCATTAATAGACACTGCTATTCAAGCCAGAGATAGATTATGGAGGATGAATCAAGCCACAAGATCATGGATCTCAAATATAAAATCATGAGGAGATTTGATAAGGTCAACTAAGACTACATTGTATTCAAAGAAGATCATGAAGAACTTATGGATAAAGTGTGGAGGAAGTGATGCATTTAATGCACATTATGGAGATGGTGATCAAACCTAAAGGAATGATGGAGGACATGGATCAACAATGTAGTCAACCTTGGAGAATTTTTTACACATGTACGTATAGTATTGGAGTGTGCTCAGGCTATGAAGGTCTATGCATATAATGAAAGTGAAGGTACAATGGAAGGCATGATTTCGATTATTCATTTCTCGATATGCTTAGATCTAAATGTCTCAGGACATTTCTATGTGCTTGTCATCTAGCAGTAGCTTTCAGTGTTATTCTTAGCACATGGTGTTCTCCAGTGTAGGTCCCAATTCCTCTTTTCTTTTGAGTAGCTCTAGAAAGAGGATTTTTCTTCATCCTTACTGTGAATTGGTGCTATCTTTAGGGGGTTGTTTCCGCATTTTAGCTAGAACCAGTAAGAGGGTTCATCCCCCCACCACTCTTTCTTCATATCCATCCTTTTTAGGAGTGTATTATCTACATCCGACATTCAAAGCACATTTGGTTTTACCTCCATGCGCAGCGCCTCCTTCGATGACTGAACAGCTTTAGTCCCACAGACCATCGGGCGCGCGGTGAAGTTTCCTCGTGTTTCCATCCGGAACTCGAGGAGGCAACCTCATACTGGACCTATTGTTCCCATCACTCGCAGCCGATTTAACATATAGCAAGAGGCTAACGAGCCTCACTTCTCGAAAGCGTAATTTTCTGAAGTTGTTGTTTATTCAAATAACTATTTTAAGTGGAGGAGATTGGAGGAGCTAGACAGTGAGCTTTTAGCTCAAGGATCTAGTGAAGGGATTAACCCTTCTCCTTCATAGATCCGATTTTACATCATCGCGACCATTATATCATTAGATCTAGCTTGAGATCTTCATTCCTAGTAGCATATATGTGAAGCCCCAAGAGGTGGTTTTATTAGACTTACGTATCCGAGAAATCCCTTCGGGTTATCTTGGAATCCAATACAGAGCTCGTATCTACAATTCTTAGCACACCGCAGCTCCCATTCTTCCCAGATCCCATCAGATCTTTCTTAGTTGTAGTCCCCACAAATGCCCGCGCAGGGACAATGCGCTTTACCTTCTACTTCGTACAAAATACACAAACGTCCTCTTGTGGCACACCGTGTGTTCATTTAGGCCACCCTTGTGGCTTGAGGTTCCGTATTTTGAGCTCCATCAGACGTGATTTTTCACCTTCAAAATAATAAAATGTATTATTATTATGGGCATTTTGATGTATATAGATTTATTTGCTTACTTTGTTGTAGTTCTTATATTTGTTTTTAGTATTGTCGTATCTTCCTTTTTTAGATATTATAGTGGTAATCGCAGCATGATCTTTAACTCAACAGGGGATACTTCAGCATTTTAGATCAAAAGAAGAAGAAGATATATGAGATCTATCATGGAGGATGATAATTCTCGCTTTCACCTCTTTCTTTAGATCCATGCAAGATCTTCCATGAAGGGGAGGCTCTAACCAATGAAGAAGCAAGTGATAGAAAGAAGATCCAAGAAGAAGATATGATGAGGAAGGTCCACACCCCTATCAACAAAGAAGAAAACCGAAGAATCCCAGATCTCCCCATAGATCCACCATGCCTACCTTCTCAGAGAAGGTGAAAGGTGTAGTAATGAAGAAAGGAATGAAATTGAGACTCATGAGACTTCTCAATATATATCTTGAAGAATACAAAGCACAACAGATAATTCATGATAGTTAACTTCCAACAATTCTTTAAAAACAAAGAAGAAAAGAGGGTCCTAGTGCATACAGTGAGGCATAACAGATTCTATTTTCCTACATTTGATGGATCTTCTACAAGCATTGTTAAGGTTTGGAGAGAGATTTAGATGTATTTTTAGGCTACATCTCGTAGCTAAAGAAGAGGATATCTAAATTTACCACTTCATCCTTTTGTGAAGCTAATGATTGTGGTTTGGTCACATGGACATGCAAAGGTGACTAAGTATTCATATTTTTTCACAAGTTGAGGAAGAAGTTTGGGTTAAGCAAATAGAGATGTGCAATAAAGAGGCGTTTCCTAAGGAAACAAAGGAGGATGTCAAATTTTTCACTCTAGAAAAGAACTCACTATTCACCACCACCGCAAAAGTACTTACATTCAGAGGAGGAAACTTGTAACTTTGCAAGATAGTCATGAGATTCTATACATGTAGTCCCATGTATGGTTCTGCTAGGCTCTCATATCAATAGGTTTCATCTTTCGCATTGACTTGATTTAACCATGGAATATGTTCAAACCTTTCTTTCTGAGCAAAGAGGCGTTCAATATTCTTAAAAACAAAAAATTCAAAAAAATTTTAAAAATGTAAAGAGGGTATACCCTAAAAAAAAGATCATGGCAAAAAGAATAAAATGGTCAAAAAAGAAAAGAAATGAACCCCAAGCAAAAATAGACCAAGCTGAAAGGCAACTCAAATGCCACTACTATTTCATCTTCTCAGAATAAATAAATTGTGGTGCGCCTTGTCCAACCTTGCCACAATACATGAATAAGTCAAACTGTTTAAACTTGCTTACTCATATTTCACTTACAAGCAGATTGTGAGAATAAATATCTCGACTAAACAAACTTAATCTTGCGTATAAGTAGATAGGTAGAGTAAATAAAAGGTGTGCTCAATAGCTTAATCCTAGCCCTCGATGTACAAGGGCATAAAATAGACAGATTCATCATGTAAAAGGAAAGATTGATCGTGGTTTGCAAGTCTAATGCACCGACAAAGAAGAGAAAATGGTAGTGTTTAGTAGATAGGTAGGTAGATGGTGTCGCAAAGTGTTATCTCATGAATGGTGTCATACATATTGGTTAATCATTTTCTTCATCACAAGTAATGAAGCATGAAATACACTGAAATCACGTTAAAGCAAAAAGTCAAATTCATTAACTTCCCCCATCAATTTCCCCTCAAAGGTTTTGATTAATTTCCCTAAAGTACCAAGGTAATCGTGGAGATCAAAGGGCTCAAGGCATTTCCTTGACTGGGAGGGACCTGGGACTACCAATGATCAAAAAGACCTAAGCACTTGAAATAATTCATCATTGTTATCTTCCATCTTTTAACTTTTTCCTAAGTAAAATCCTATTTACTTAGGAAATCGATGCAACATTCCATAAAATTCTCAAAATAACTTGTTATTCTAATTTTTTAAGTGTTGAAGATAAAATATTGCAATTTACTTCACAAGTTATCATCACTTTCTTAGATGTACAAAGATGTTTGATTTTCCTTGTCCTTTGGCATATATTAACATTTAATTATATTTATATTAAATCAAGAATCCTTTCCTGCTATATATAACTCCCTTTTCTATAAATAACCCAAAAACCCCCTTAGTATAAAGTTTAACCAAAGTATATTATATCCCCGCATATTGAAAATAAAACCCCGCCTTATACATCCTTTGGTTAAATATACCTTTATAACATAAACTTCCGCCCCTATGGTGAATCAATTATATTAATTCATTCATCATATAATAAAAATATATATATAAAAACTTTAGACATACTATATGTATGTTTAATACCAAAACATATCAATAAAACTTTTGCGAAAAGTCTTACACTACCGTGGTCCGTCCACGTGGCATTCACCCAGCTAACTCGTCGCAACCCATTTCATTATATACCTGGGTTAATTAGCTCGACTAATTAACAACCTTCTCGCTATTAACATTTCGGGTGATTAGATTTCGCATTAAAACCTTTAAAACCCGACGGCCCACCTTGGAAATCGTCGCATGTTCCCCGTCCTTCACCGTTGGATCGCCCATTCAAGGATCAACCACATCGTTAATCCCGCCGCCCATCCTCGTCGCATGTTAACCAACAGATGGCGAAGCTTGGAAAGTCGACTTCCACGTGCAACTGCTTCCGTGGAATCGCTCCCCGCGATCAACATCGCTCGACTCCAAAGCGTGCGGGGATTTCCCCGCTTACCACTTACCGCCCTCGACACACGTCATCCCGTACTACCATGACGTCACACCTCGAAAAAACAAAACCTTTAACTTGTAAATAAACCATTTTTTTTTCGTGTTTTTTAGTCATTTTCACTATTCCGAGAAGAACGTTGCTCCCCGCCGCGATTTTCGAACACACCAATTGGACCATTTCGCCCCCAAAAATTGCCACGCTCGTGTTGAAGAACGTCCCCGCCATTGCTCATTACCTCCGCAAGAACGAAAGCCCGCTCAAAAACACGTATTTATCATTTTTTTACGCTCGACCGCAAGTCAAGATTAGTTTCCTTGTTTTCTCCTAAAAAGTGGTTAAAAATCATCGTTGAAGTCTCTCCCCAAGATTTAAACCCCGTGAATTTCCGTTTCCCAAACTCGCAAATTGTTTCATTCTCCTCCATTTCGGTAAAATCCCGTCCGGTTCCAGAAGTGAAACGAAAACCCTCCATTTTGAATCCACAAGAACCAAATGGAGGTCCTCACAACCTAAATATCACTCCTTTGAATGCTCCTCACCGTGAATTAGACTATCATTTACCCCCGGTAGATGAAGATTTCCCAAATTAAAGACTCGGGGTTTTGATGAAAGTCCCCGATTGAGCTTGGCGTCGCCTCGGCAGACGACCTCAAAAGGGAAAGACCTTATATAGGGTTATGGGAATCCAATCTCCTGGCTAGTATCTTATTCCTTCACCACATTTTCCCCCGAAATCATTCATTACTCATGCAAACTATGATCCCGCACGCAGAGCCGTCTTAGCTCCCCGATCAAAGTGTCTTATTTCCCATCACACCCGCCCATCAATGCCATGTTACACTTTGAGCCGCAGCAAGAATTAGCACCATTATCCATGGAGGGATTGATTGAGAAAACCAGACAGAAGTAACCCCGCAGAAATTAAAATCCATGTGTCAAGATTTCATGTTACCCGAGCATTTCCACCAAAAGGGCTCTCTCATGGTTTTTACATTATTTCAATACATTGGAAGGCTAGTTTAAAACATAATATCCTTTTGTCTTAGGATTCAATACTGTTGAATATGTAGATGAGATACCTGGCCTTGCTATCCATATTACTCCTCGTTCCTCCCCGAGATTAGATATGATTATGCTTCCTTCATCACAACAAGATCCATGAACAATTTCATACAGATAATCGAAAAAGTTTTCAAGTACTCTCGCTTATCTATCATCTCATGATCTATTATCGCCGACAGTTCTCTCTGTTTCCAAACTTGATGCCACATAACTTGTCGTCATTTTTTTGTCCCCCATCATTCATTTTTCCTTCCGATTCTCCCTACTCCTATTCGTAATTCATTGATCACTACATATCCCGCTACAACCTCAATGAATTTCTCCCCCATACTCAAGATCGAAATCAGAAAGACCTTGCAATTTTCAAAGAGTTATAAATTCAGATTGGTACTTGTACCAAAACCATACAAATACTTAGATTTATGGATGTGAATTCACATCCATTCAAATTACCTGGGATATGTACCAATGAGAATTTTTGCCTTTGAATACTTTAGGCGTATGAACAATTCGTATGTAATCCATTTCGCAATATAAAGAAGAAAGCTCAAATAAGAATCAAAAGCCAATTGTGTCCTTTCATCCGTAATTCTAGAGAAGTCGAGAGAGGCTAAAATCTATTAGAAAGGAAGTTCCGCACATCTTTCCGTTGGGTCCTCAATTTCTTTGGTTTCATTTGTGAAAAGAGGTTAAAGAATAAGTCATCTCCTTATGTACATCACAAGATTCTCGACTTAGAACAATATGCAAATCAAGATGAATGAAGTTTAGTAATTCAAGCTGAAGAGGAAAGTGGAGTCGACAAATTGAATAAAAATTATGAAAAGAGTGAGAAGAACTTGACTCCGGAAATGTATGATCAAATGTGTACCTTACATTGGCACATCTTCACCCACTCTAATAAAGAAGCATTATTAAAGACAACAATCAAGATGTTATAACCTAAGGGTAGCGAAAGAACCTATGGGCTCGGTGTTATCGAAACTCTTGGTCATGGCAAAACCATGCAGTTCCAAAGTGCTTAATCATCTCAGCTTCTCCACACCAAACAGCTAAATCCAAGTTCCAGAGATGCAAACTCAATCGAATGTGGAAATAGTAGAAAAGAGACTAGCTCCGTATACCACACCTTCAAAAGGAAAGCCCCACAAAGCTTATCAAGCTAAAAAACACAAATCGTATCCACTTCTCCAGAAATTATAGATGAAATATTCATGATGGCAGAGAAGATAGTCGCAAACAGTACAAAATAAGTGAAACAACCATGAGCGAAAGGGAAAGCCTTGCAACAACAACTGGGCACCTAAGTATCTTCTGCATCGCCAAAGACAAGAGCATCGGAGACATTAAAAGAACCTTCATTAATATCAAAACAAAGAATGATCCATTGAAAATGAAGGTATAAGTGATCGCATATGAATATGGTTCTTCATAACCAACAAAGGCCGATGTCTCATTTGATCTTTCACAAGGTAAAATGCCGATGAGCCACTTCAAAGCAAAGGTGCCAAAGTCAACTTCGGCCAGCAGACACATCAAATCAAATTTTGAAGTTTTAGCAAAAGATATCCATCCCCCTCGGGATCGATGTAGCTTCAGTAGGCAAACATGGGAAATGGTTGCCCTACTCTCACCAACAAAGCCGTGCGCCTTAACGCCTCGCAAGATTCCTTGAATAACACCATCGCACAACCCAGAATTGGAGAAGGCCTCACAAAGCGAAGGACAATGTATCAAAGTCTCTAGAAGAGATCATCATTGGTTTGGGTCACAATCCCAAAGACATTAAAGGTATTGAGGCATTGGTAAAGAAGAAAGAGTGATGATATAGTCGCACCTCAAAGCACGAAAACTACCAACCCCGAGGCACCTCGTACACAGGAGGTTATAAGAGGAAATTCGCTGGTGAAGAAATGATGGAGTTTCTCTTAAATATGACCGAGCCACTAAATGAAATGGTAATGAATTGGAAAAGCATCGTAGAACAAAATAACTGGCGTACTTCAACAATGGTGTACTACAACCACATGTATGTTGAGAACAACCACCCCTGTGTGAACACTTCTAATTTGAATTCGAGGACTTAATAAACAAATGATAGTTTGAAAACTGGTGCTCACATAACTCCAAGAAACAAATCTGCAAATTTATAAAATTGGAGGAAAAATACAGACACATCCAAAAGACAAATTGCTAACAACCTCAGGAAATAAAAAGATTGGAAAAAATTGCTGAGGTGTTTTTATATAAAAAGATCTTTCACCGGAAAAGTTTCCGAACGAAATAAATGATATTCTTCGTGCAACATCATTGAATTAATAAAGGGTATTTGGCCCTCGATTCAAGCCATTTTTGAAAATGAGTTAGTCAAGATAGCACAAGAAGAAACAAAGAATCCGTATTTAATTGTAAGGTGAGTTCTAAGGTGCCCACACTTCATTCATAATTTTGGAATTCCATACTGCAACAAATGTTTTTGTTGTTAGGAATCGATGATGATTAAAGGGGCTGGGAAGCAAAGAGAGTTTTCACCAAGAGGACTTTCTGGCAAAATTTGGAAAGAAAGTGTATGTATTACTTTGTTGACATCAACAATTTCGCAGAAAATTCCAAGTTTCCGTTAGATAGTGGGTTGGCCAAGTCCCATGCTCGCTTAAGACTGTTATAGATTTGGAAACCTATGAGAAGAGAATAAAGGTCATGCTAAAATGCAAACCGTAGGTTCTACTAGCTCATCGTAACTCCGTAAAGACTAACCGGAAAAGTATTTATGATAAAGTGAGAAATTTATTTCATCTAGAGCATGAATTAAAGTATCTATTTCCTAATGATCCCACTTTTTATAAACTTACCGTTTATGAAACTCTAAGGAAGCTCGAAGAACTATGATACCCGATGATCAATGGTAAGGTAGAAATGTTGGAGATTCTCCGTGAGAGTTGCTTTCTGTGGATGGGTATTTATCTTTACTATAAAGTAAATGGTAAAACAAATGGTATGAAAGGTTAAAGGACATCCGTGAGAACAAAGAGTGTTCAACAAGCCAAAGGAATACTACAAAGGACAAAGACAGAGCCTTATCTCAAAGAGACATCCACTTTAAAAAAAGGAACAAAGACACCTGCAGTTTCTGCACATTATTCTATCCACGAGACTACTTGGTTCGTTTGTTTGTGTAAAAAATGCTTTAAGTCACCCAGATTATTGCTGGGTTAGCGTAAGACTCGTTTTGTAGATTATTTTGTGTATAAATAAACCCTCAAAGAGAGTGTTGAGGGTGGATTCTATTTCTTGTCAGAATACCTAGATTTTCTTTTAATAAAAGCTTTTGGAGAAAATTTACTCAGAAGCCATCGGATGACGATTTGAGGCACTGACTTGTTGTGATTCATGTGTTGGACTACGCTCAATAAGTGTTTTTACCCTTTGTTTGAAATTCTTGTTAGTTTATAAATAATACATCAGAATTCATTCTCCTCAATAATTTACACAAAGGATTGGAACAGTAATTTGTTTAATCATATCAATGCTTTTAAAATGTGATTGCTCCTAAATGTTTTCTTCTAAATTAGCTATAAGCATGAATTCTTAAATGCTCATGTTTCGCTAATTTAAGACCGAAGACGTTATAATAAAAGAACTTTATTGCTCTTTGTTTGTAATCAATTCACTTCCTCTCGTTGAACATGGTGAAAGATTCTTAGTTGCCTTTCATCCCTTCAAAGATCATCTCACCCACTTTAAATTTTAAGGATTGTTCTCTCGTCTAGCTATCTTGCCCCGTAATACCATCTGTGTTAAGAATAACCAAAGAAAGCCATCCTTTGACTCCATAGCCCAATGGATCGAAAGCTCTCGCCCTTGCCTCAGCTTGTGGATCTCCACCATTTTCCCAAAACAAACTTTGAATTATAACTAGCCTAAAACCTTCAAGAACAAAGATAAATCATAAAGAGAGAGCCCTCCGGATGCGCATTGGCTAGATTCGCATCTAAAAGGTTGGTTTGTGGTTACCCTCAGTATACTTTCCTCTCATGCACTTCTAGGAAAACCCGAGTGATAACATAGTGGCGACCATACCGGGATCCTCGGAATTATTTTATCGTTATTATTGTTTGATTTATAAGCTATAGACAGAAATCAAGATCAGCCAGGTAGCCTTTGAAATTGCTTTTGTTCGTTAAAATGCAAAAAGTAAATAAAAGTCATTTTACCATTCCATTTATTTATATTAAATCTTAGTTTCAAATTTTTTCTAACCGTATCCTTTCATTAAACAAATTCGAGGAAATCTTTATCACATATCATTATTTCTTAAAGAATTTGTATAGTTGTATCTATTTTTCAATTAAAACCCAAAAATCCAAAAACACATAATCTAAGAAGACCGACGAAAGGATTTCGACATACCAGGGTCAAACCCCAATTTTAAATCCACCACCCTGTTTGAAAATCCTAATCCGATTCCTGTGGTTCTTAGAAGACAAGGAAGTCAAGAAAGTTCTCGAAAGAGGAAGTCAAGAAAGTACAGGAAGTTCTAGACTACGCTCAGATCCTACATCTTGTCCCGTGAAAATTATATATATTGATGACA
The DNA here is from genome assembly GCA_034641835.2 of Pinus albicaulis. Lineage (NCBI taxonomy): Eukaryota > Viridiplantae > Streptophyta > Pinopsida > Pinales > Pinaceae > Pinus > Pinus albicaulis. Next base: position 142,256,629 of record CM076571.1, read on the forward strand.
TTCTTTTGATGCACGATTTGAAACATCTTTGTTTCAGAATTTTTCCGAGACCGAATTGTCTAGATTAATTCCGCATCCTTTATTCTTTGAAGAGTTGCAATACCGATTTGTTTCACATCATCTTCGACGAGAGAATTGCATAAATCTATCTACCGAGCAAACCTTTGAAGAAAGCTCAAACATTTCTCGTGATTAACAACATCTCCAAGCCCTACCACTTTTTCCCAAACTTTTCAAACACCGCCAGGATCTCCATCTCCTTCCGTTTTCGTACCTCCATCTCCCTCCGTTAGACCATTAACCCTCACACCACTCTATCTTTCCAATGGCCAATCGATATGCCCCTTTACAAGCACAACAACCCTCCGCCTTTACCTCGCATCAGCCAGCAAGACTGGCCACCTTTGACTTAGATCGTGTACTCATACACCAACAACACACCAAAAGGATGACAAGATTACTTTGAGGCTATGAGATTGACACCGATAATATCCGAATGAGAATTTTCGTCAGTAGTCTTACATCGAGAAGTTAGAACTCGGGTTTAGGCTCTCAACTCAAACAAATATTGCTGACGAGAAGCGTTGTATAGGCATTTCCGAAATGTATGGGGAGAAAAAGAAGGATCCCTTCAAATTCTTTCAATTCTGAAAATTTGAAGAAGAAGACCAAATGAACCGCACAAGATTACATCATGTAAGATTTAATGAATCATATAATGTCGTTTCTTAAACCTAAGACCCCACCCAACAACGTGTTGGTCAAATTTCCCGATGGTTTTGACTCCGATATAGCTTTATTCTCAGAAAGAGCGTTCCACAAATACCGTAGGAAATGCAAAGCATAAAGTGGTGAGTGTAGAAGCAACCGATAGAAAAACTGCCAGGGTTAGGGGAAGGTGAGAAGAATGCCTATGAATGAAGAACCTTCACTTTTGAAAGAAGCCGGATGTAATCATTAAAGGTATGGAAAGATTAGTGATGAGTGGAAACCATCAAAGAAAATCTTCTACCGACAACCATAATGTTGCAAGAAACCCGAATTCTTAGAGAAATTCGAATCGATTAGTGAAAAAATGTTCCGATCGAACATTAGGCCACCCTTTCAAGAAAACTTTCTGTTGGTTCAACTCGAAGAACCTATAGAAGATGCAGAGACAAAACAACGATGATGACAAAGATGAATCACAAGTTTTCCCATTCAGGATGATCAAGAAAACCACATTCTTGAAACATTCCAAACCCATACAGAGAGATTCTTGATTTCAAGGAAGGTTATGACACAAAATAATCTATGAAGTTCACAAACAAGATAATTTGGAGAAGCAGAAGGATTGATGCCAAAGCGAGAATAATAAATAGAAAATCACAAAACGAATCTCAAAGGTAAGCAAACATTCCCCGGTATTAAAAATAGTCCCTACACAAATTTTGTCTAGAATAACTCCCAGTTTTTCCGAATCCAATAATCAAGATGTTTTATAACCAACCAATCAATAAGTAACAATCTACTACTTTTCTCCCGAGGGAAATGTAGAGACACAAGAGAAGTCATCTGCAAACATCTTCAAGACAAAATTTATTCCCATGAAAAAGAGAAAAACGTGGAAGATCCAAAAAACAAAGAGAACTCAACCGTGCAAAACACCAAACTCAAATAAAAACTTTTCAATCTAGAGGTCAAATAGGCAAACTCAAGATAGTCGTTCCTTATCGCAACTAGCTAAAAACGATGTCTATAGAAGTCGCATAACCAAGTCTCTCGAACACACACATCGGATTAGATGATTCAAGAACATTCGATGATCAACCCAAACTTCCTTTGGCCTGAGGTTAATGGCAACCGTAAAGTGGAGAGGAACTCTCCGTTTTATGTAAGCCCTCACGTTCATGATAAGATACTCCACAATGCAATGCTAGATTCTCGGAGCATCTCACAACTTGATGCCAAAAACAAGAATGGAAAGATTGAATCTAGATATTACTGTGCCTTACAAAGATTTGTTTTCATTTCCATTCCAAACAACAACAATGTTTAAGTTTAATTAAAGATCGTACAAGTATTGGTATTAACACTGCTAAGTCTCGTTTTAATGGACACAGTAGTTTGTCGATATTCCACCTAAATATGGTATGTTATTGTCTAGATCTTGGGTGCTAAAATTGGGAGGATTCATTCAACCAGACAAGTTGCCACATGCAACTACTTTAAGATTTGGTCGACTTAAAAGATTATATAGAGAAACTTGACAGAAGTACTTACTAGTAGCCATGAGAAGCTCTAAAACTTCCCCCGTTAATTGTAGACATTCCGACATGGATTCTTTTATTTTATACAATGTGGCCGAGTCGACCTTCCTACCGAAATAGCCCGCAGTTGGAAACCATAAACAAAACCACCGCAAAATCGAAGAAATCTCTCGAAAACAAAGAAACACTAGATGATCAAGAAAAACTCAAGAAAACCACACACGCCTAGCTCCTATCAAGAAACACTTTAAAACAATTGATGAAGATTATGAACATGAAATTCTATGGCATTTAGAGCTCTGATGTCTCAAAGAAATTGTGACTAGGGCAGAGCTGGATTTGGTTACACAATGTAGAAAACAATCAAGCAAAAAGAGGGTCGTTTTAGGTTGAATTTCAAATGGCACTAACAACATGGTTATAGAGTATGAAGCTCTTTATTAGGGCTTAAACATGTCAAGAAGTTAGGGGGCATTAGAATATCAATTATAGGCGACCGAACTAATCATTAAACAAACATTAAAGGAGAATGTGCAACGAAAGACATGAGATTGAAACAATACCGTAAAATGTTTTTGTAGAGATTCTCAACACATTTTTACAAGCTAACTTGTCAAGATTCCCGTGAAAACAAACTTCTGCATGCTCACAACCTAGCAATGTTTGCTAGTACATGCAAAGTTACCTTTCGTATCCTAATCATCATGGCCAACAATTAGGCATGGTGTTCTGCTATACTGCATAATCTTTTGAACCTGCAAGTATTTGTAAATAACAATCAAATCAATAATTTTTTGACACTTCAAAATGAGTTTTCTAACCGGTACATAGATGAGGATATAACCTGCGGATCAACTGACGAAGAAAAGAACAAAAAATTGAGATTTCAAAGAAATGCAATTCATGGCGTCGTATCCAACCACATTCAATTAAAAAAGACATGCAAAATCAAACAATGGAATTGAGAAATTCATAGAAGATGAAACAAATCACTGTACTAAAGATAACTATTTTTCCAAGGATAAATTCTTTGAAGATCTGTTGATTCTAATGATATTCCATTTAAACCTAAAATGGAACTCGTAAAAGGTCGATATGGAAGACCGCAACTTAGGAACCTCAGGTAGTGTCCCAAAATGGCTGTTGTCCAAGTCTCTTCCCAAAAGATCAAAAGGTTAAATATACACAGAACGCAATTCCAGATGTCTTTGCCCTGAGTTATGAAGACCTTAAATCTTATGATACATCCATCATTCAACACACTATACCTTTGAAATTGACTTAAACCTTTAAACAAAAGCTTAGGAGAATAAATACCGTTTTAAGTTACCTCAATTGAAAAGGAAATGAAGAGATGTTTGAAGTGTGGATTATAGCTCCTATCGCATTCTCGAATGGGTTTCTAACCTCGGTACCAACAAGGAAAGACAGGAGAAATTAGACCGTGTGGGGTTTACCTCTTAAGAAATTTGAATAAATTTTCTTTAAAAAGACAATTCATCTCCGCCGAAAATGGACCATATTCTCAGAAAGGGTGGCAGGATCTTCGAGAACATCACTTCATCGGGATGGCTTTCGTGATATAACCGTATTCTCGTTCATCTCGATGATCAGATAAAACGACATTTACAACACCATGGGTACGTTTAAATATGTCAAAATGCAATGGGCTCAAGAATACAGGAGCTACATTTCAAAGAGCAATGGATATCGTTTTTAAGTAAAGAAATACATGATTTTTCAGTTATTTACCCAGATGATTTAACTCGTTTTTTCTAAACGATCAAGAACATTTAGATCACCTTAGGCAAGTATTTAAAGTGCTAAAAATATGGAATTTCTTTGAACTGTAAAAAAATCATCATGGTTTATGAGTGGTGCTCTTAGGGCATATCATTTCTAAAGATGGCATTAGGATTGATCCGTAAAGAATTAAGCAATTTTGCAAATACCCCACCCCGTAAACATAAAAGAACTGTACATTTATAGGAAAACGCTAAACTTCGAGAAGATTTATTTCTAGTCTACAGAAGTTACTTAGATTACTAACTAACATGTTAAGAAAAGATTCAAGCATCAATCGGACCGTAGAAGCCAAACAATCATTCGAGGAAATTAAAATGGTTTACAAAGACACCGCTCGACTACCCCAAATTTGATAGACTTTATCATTTTTTTCATTCACTAACATACCGTTGCAAATGCTTTAGTTCATAAAAGATGACCAGGGGTGTGAAAAGCCAATAGCATTTTTTAGTAAAGCACCGAGAGATGCATCTTTAAAATACAATATTATGGAAAACAGTTGTGACGAAAAGTACAATCAAATATTTCAGAAGTTTACATTTTATATTCTCATGTGGTAAGACATGTGCCTAATGCAATAGTTAAAGATATTTTGACTCAAGATGGCATAGAAGGCAAACGAGGTAAGTGGAGGCCACTATTTGGAATATGATATTGAGATCAAGCCAATAAAATTTATAAAGGGCCAAGTACTAGCACAACCGATGACAAACTAATCACAAGCCTTAGACCTCAATGAACCGGACAACGAATGTGAGATGGCGTACCTCGTATCACCAAGCTTTCAGATTCAATTTCGGTACCGATACAATTCATGTTTTACTAAACCCTGCAGTTCCTCCAGGGTTTTCCATAACTAAAAGAAGATTTTTAAAAATGACATCTTTGAAATATCGTATTTTAGATAGTGACTTTATTTTGGAAAACTCTCATGAAGGAATTTTATTGAATTGTCTCTTAAAAGATGAAGTCGACAGTGCTTAATGACCCCTGCTGTGACTGTGAGGACATCTCTACCGGAATACATACCGCGTACAAGATCTTAAGAGTCAAGCTTTACTGCCCACTTTAGCTTCGATGTTAAGAAATTCGTAACAACTTGTCATAAATGTCAAATATTTGGAAGGGAAAAGAAAGTTGTTACCGCCTTTAAAACCAATTTGCTTAAAGACCTTCAATGGGGAAGTTAGATTTTATTGGAGAAATTCATCCTCTTTCAAAAAGTGTAAACATAGATGTGATTTTAACCGTTGCCGTACTATTTCACCAAATGGATTGAAGCCATCCCATGTAGACAAGCCTAATGATTCCGTGATCATATGATTTTTAGAAACAAACATACTTTCGAGATTTGGGTCATTCCGTAAAAGATTATAATGGTATAATGCCGTCGTATTTAAATCAAAGAAAATGATTAATTTCGCCATAAATATCATATTACTCTAGGATATTCAATGCCCCTTATTACCTCGTGGTAATGGATTAGCGTAATCAACAAGAGCCTTTATCAATACTACTCAAAAAGTTATTAGAAGAAAACAAAAAAGAATTGGTACAGGAAATTAACCAATGCATTATGGGTGTATACAAACTTTACAACTAAAAAATCCATTTGGGACTAGTCCATATGAGTTACTATGGCATAGAAGCAAGATTCCCTCATCTTTAGAATCCCCCACATGAAATTACTTCAAGAAGTTCAAGTGGAGCCAAATGACATTCAAAGAAGAATTAATCGTACAATCCACTTGCAACAAACTGTGTGAAGAGGTGTTTATCAAAGATCACAAGTTCATAGAAAAGTTAAAGAAAATGTTCGATAAAAGGACCAACCTAACATTAAACTAGGTGATAAAGTCTTGAGGTGGGACTCTGCATTTGCAAGAAAAAGGAAAACATGGAAAGCTTGATTTCTTGTGGAAAGGGCCTTATATCATTCATGCTCTCAGTGTGGAAACAACACTTACTTTTTGAAAGAATTGGACACCCAGAAATGAAGAGGACCAACAATGGTCGAATGCTCAAGCATTATTTTGATCCCATTTACTAGAAAGTTTTAATGTTTCTAACTTGTACATAATATATTGTTTTTTGTTTTGTTTTTATTAATGCAACTTTGATTGGATGGTACCTTGGAATTGAAGCCCGAAGTGAAGGCCCCAAGTTCCAAAGTTTCATTATCATATGTAAAATAAAGTTACCGTGAAGGGAGGAAGACTTCATATTTTCAATTTGAATACACTTTGAGGCATCCCATCCGTCGTTCTTGACTTTTCACAAGGAAAAGCCATCCCCAAGGGAGCCGTTGTTAGCCTCCTATATCAACAGGTTTGTATCTTTCATGATTGACTTGATTTAATAAATGGACATGTTCAAACCTTTCTTTCAGCAAAGAGAAATTCCATATTCTTAAAAAACTAAAAAAAAATTCAAAAAAATTTTAAAAAATGTAAAGAGGGTATACCCTAAAAAAAGATCAAAGGGTAAAAAGAATAAAATGGTCAAAAAAGAAAAAGAAATGAACCCCAAGCAAAAATAGACCAAGGAAAGTGTAACTAAATGCTACTGCTATTTCATCTTCTGTATTAAAGAAATTGGTGTGTGCCCTTGTCCAACCTTGCCACAACAAGGAAAAGTCAAACTCTGCTTAAACTTGGCTTACTCATATTTCAATTTCATGTTGTAGATGAGAATAAACATTCCATCACCGCCTTAATCTTGCGTATAAGTAGATAGGTAGAGTAAATAAAAGGTGCTCATTAATCCGAGCCCTTGGATGTAATAAGGGTAGAAATAGATAGATTCATCAAAAGGAAAAGATCGATCAAAGAGCCTTGGGCCTAAATGCACCCTAATAAAGAAGAGAAAATGGTAGTGTTTATAGATAGGGTAGGTAGATGGTATTTAAAGTGTTATCCGATGAATGGTGTCGCTACATATTGGTTAATCATTTTTCTTTCATCACAAGTAATGAAGCATGAAATACACCTGGAAATCATTAAAATAAGCAAAAGTCAAATCTACTAACTTCCTCATCAATTTCCCCTCAAAGGTTTTAATTAATTTCCCCCAAAGTACTAAGGTAATTGGAGATCAAAGGGGCTCAAGGCATTTCCTTGACTGAGGACCGGACCCTCACTTCAATGACTTGCAAAAAAAGACCCAAGCACTCCTGAAATAATTCATCATCGTTATCTCCACCCTTTAACTTTTCCTGGCAAACTCTATTTTACTTAGGAAATCGATGCAACATCTCCATAAAAATTCCCAAATAACTTGTTGTCTAAGTTTAAGTGTTGAAGATAAAATATTGCAATTTACTTCACAAGTTATCACTTTCTTAGATGTACAAAGATGTTTTGATTTTCCTTGTCCTTTGCCATATTAACATTTAATTCTACTATATTAAATCCCTAAGGAAATCCTTTTCCTAAGTATATAACCTCCCTTTTCTATAAATAACCCAAAACCCCTTAGTATAAAGTTTAACCAAAGTATATTATATCCCCGCATATTGAAAATAAACCCCGCCTTATACATCCTTTGGTTAAATATACCTTTATAATATAAATCCCGCCCCCATGGTGAATCAATTATATTAATTCATTCATCATATAATAAAAATATATATAAAAATTAGATATACTATATGTATGTTTAATACCAAAACATATCAATAAAACTTTGCGAAAGTTCTGATGCCGCCACCGTGGTTCATCTACTCTGACATTCCACCTAGCCAACTCCACCGCAACCCATTTCATTATATACTCGGGTTAATTAGTCATTTGGACTAATTAACAACCTTCTCCACCGACAATATTTCTCGGGTGATTAGATTTCGCATTAAAACCTTTTAAAAACTCCCACCAGCCCACCTTTGAAATCGCCGCATGTTCCCCGTCCCTTCACTCGCTGATCGCCCCATTCGTCGATCAACTATCGTTAATCTCACCGCTCTATCCCTTGCCAGCATGTTAACCACGGGGATGGGCGGTTTTTGAAAAGTCGACTTCCACGTGGCAACCGGCTCGGGAATCGCTCCCCGCGATCACCGCTCGACCTAAAGCGGTGCGGGGGATTTCCTGCGGCCACTACCATCGTCGACACACGTCATCCCGTACTACCATGACGGCCACACTCGAAAAAAAAAACCTTTCAACTTGTAAATAAACCATTTTTTCGTGTTTTTTAGTCATTTTCACTATTCAGAGAAGAACGTTGCTCCCGCCGCGATTTTCAAAATTTCCGCCGTAATTGACCATTTCGCTCAAAAACTTGCCACGCTCGTACAGGAACGTCTCGCCGTACGTTCATACACCAAGGAAGAACGAGCTTCCGCTTCTAAAATGTGTATTTATCACTTTTCCAGTTTTTCCACCGTAAGTCAAGATTAGTTTCCTTTGTTTTCTCAAAAGTGGTTAAAAATCATCGTTGAAGTCCTCCCTCGAAGATTTTAAACCTCGTGAATTTGCTTCCCAAACCCTGGGCAAATTGTTTCATTCTCCTCCATTTCAGAAATCCCGTCCGTCCTCTAGAGAACGAAAACCTCCATTTTTTGAATTCACAAGAACCAAAAGAGGTCCTGCTGCTCTAAATATCACTCCTTGAATGCTCCCCACCGTGAATTAGACTATTTACCCCCGGTAGATGAAGATTTCCAAATTAAAGACTCGGGTTTTGATGAAAGTCCCCGATCGAGCTATGTCGTCACAGTAGACGAATTCTCAAAAGGGCAAGACCTTATAGGGTTGCGGAATCCATCTCCCAAGGTATCCAAGCCCCACCACATTTTCCCCGAAATCATTCATTACTCTGCCATGCAAACTATGATCTCCGTTACGAGGAGTCGTCTTAGCTCGACGTGTTCTATTTCCCATCACACCTCGCCCATCAATGCTATGCTGCTACCCCTGAGCCGCAGCAAGAATTAGCACCAATATCCATGGAGGGATCGACCGAGAAACCGCGCTAACCCCGCAGAAATTAAACCATGTGTCGCATTTCATGTTACCCCGAGACCGCCCAAAAGGCTCCCCCTGTTTTTACTATTTCAATACATCGTAAGCATAAATAAACATAATATCCTTTGTCTTAGATTCAATACCAATGAATATGTAGATGAGATAACTTTGGCTCTCCACATTCCATATTTACCCCGGCAGCCTCCGAGATTAGATATGATTATGCTTCCTTCATCACAACAAGATCCATGAACAATTTTTAAGGCTAGACACCGAAAAGTTTTCAAGTACTCCTGCCACCATTTATCCAAGGATTCATTATCACTTATTGTGTTCCCTTCCTGCTCGTAAACTTGATGCTAAAGGCAATCCCGTGGCCTGCCATTTTTGTCCCCCATCATTCATTTTTCCTCTCGATTCTTCCTATTCTATTCGTAATTCATTGATCAAACTTCTAGACATCCCCGCCACAACTCTCATAATGGGTGAATTTTCCCTGCATTCTCAAGATCAAATCGAAAGACCTTGCAATCGTCAAAGAGTTATAAATCACTGTATCAGACCAAACCACAAATATTATCGTGATTTATGGATGTGAATTACATCCATTCAAATTACCCAGACATGTACCAATGAGAATTTTTGCCTTGGAATACTTTAGGCAGATGAACAATTCAAGATGTAATCCATTTCTCGCAATGTAAAGAAGAAAGCCCGCTAAGAATCAAAAGCCAATTAGGTCCTTTCATCTATAATTCCCAGAGAAGCCGAGAGAGAAGTAAAATCTATTAGAAAGGAAGTTCCGTACATCTTTCCGTTGGGTCCTTTATGACCCCTTTGGTTTCATTTGTGAAAAGAGGTTAAAGAATAAGTCATCTCCATGTACATCACAAGATTCTGATTTCAACAAAGATGCAAATCAGACATGAATGGTCAAGGAACACCGGTTGAAGAGGAAAGTGGAGTCGACAAATCGAATAAAATTATGAAAGATGTCGAGAAGAACTTTTGACCGGAAATGTATGATCAAATGCAGGTACCCTTACATTGGCGCACATCTTTCAAGAAACTCACTCTTACGCAAGCATTACGGAAGATTACCAACTGGGAGGTTGTTGTTAACCCAAGGGTAAAGGAAAGAACTCATAGTTCGTGTTAGTCAAAACCTTGGTCATGGCAAGAAAACCATGCAGTTCCAAAGTGTTAATCATCTCAAAGCCCCACACCAAGAAAGCAAATCCAAGTTCTGGTAGATGTGCAAATCCCATCGAATGTGGAACAGGGAAAAAGAGATCAGCTCCAGACACCACACCTTCAAAAGGAGTCCCTGTGCTTATCAAGCTAAAAAACACAAACGTATCCACCTCCCGCAGGTAGAAATTATAGATGAAATATTCGATGATGGTAGAGAAGATAAGGCTTTCATGAAATGTGCATGCTGGGGTGAAACAACCATGAGCTCGAAAGGGAAAGCCTTGCAACAAAAACTAAGCATCAAGTATCTTCCTTCTCGTACCGCCAAAGATGACATCGGAGACATTAAAAGAACTCTCATTAATATCAAAACAAAGAATGATCCATTGAAAATGAAGGTATATGATCAAGATATGAAGATGGCTCTCACATAACCAACAAAGGCCGATGTCCGCATTTGATCTTTCACAAGGTAAAATGTCAAGGAGCCACTTCAAAGTAAAAGGTGCCAAAGCCAACTTCAGCACATTACATCAAATCAAATTCTTGAAGTTTTAGCAAGATATCCATCCCCCCGGATCGATAGAGCTTCATAAAAAATGTAGGGAAATGGTTTATTCTACTTCACCAACAAAGCCATGTACTTTAACTCGCAAGATTCTTGAATAACACTACCGCACAACCGAAATCGAGAAGGCTTCCCACAAAGCCAAGGACAATAATAAAGTCTCTGTAAGAGATCACTACTGTTTGGGTCACAATCCCAAAGACATTAAAGGTATTGAGGCATTGGTAAAGAAGAAAGAGGATGATATACCGCACCGTAAAGAAGTTAAAACTACCAAATTTCTAGGGCACTTATTATTGTGGAGGTTATAAGAGGAAATTCACAGAAGAAATGATGGAGTTGTTTAAACATGACCGAGCGACTAAATGAAACAAGAGAAGGAATCGTAAAAAGCATCACAGAACAGGAAATAATCAAGCGTACTTCAACAATGGTGTACTACAAACTATTGTGGCAACAGGAACAACCACCTCAAAGAACACTTCTAATTTGAATTTCGAGGACTTAATAAAACAAATGGAGAGTTTGCAACCGAGGGCTTCCGTAACTCAAGAAACAAAACTGCAATTCGACAGCAACTGAGGAAAAATATGGACACATCCAAAAAGACAACACCGTCGACAACTGTGTGAAATAAAAAGATTGGAAAAATTGGTTGAGGCTTGCAAAAAGATCTTTCACCGGAAAAGCTCGAACAAAATAAATGAGGCTCTTTGGTGCAACATCATTGAATTAATAAAGGGTATTTGCCCTCGATTCAAGCCATTTTTGAGGAAATGAGTTAACAAGATAGCACAAGAAGAAATAAATAGAACCGTACATGAATTAAGAGGCAGTCTTGTTGTGCCCAAATGAAATTTCGTTCAATTTTTGACCCAGAACAAAACAACAAACTTTCATGTTAGGAATCGATGATGGATGTGGGCATGGAAGCAAAGAGAGTTTTCACCAAGAGGACTTTCATGCAAAATTTGGAAAGAAAGTGTACGTACATTTTGCCGACATCAACACCCAGAAAATTCCAAGCTTCAGATAGTGTTACCAAGTCCCATGCTCGTCGAAGATCAAATAGTAGACTTGAAACCTATGAGAAGAGAATAAAGGCCTGCGTTAAAATGCACTCGTAGGTTCTACTAGCTCATCGTAACCCCCGCAGCATCAACCGGGGAAAAGTATTTATGATAAAGTGAGAAATTTATTTCTATCTAGAGCATGAATTAAAGTATCTATTTCCGAATGATCCCACTTTTTATAAACTTACCCGCGTATGAAACTTCTTAAGGAAGCTCGAAGAACTATGATACCCGATGATCAATGGTGGCAGGAAATGTTGGAGATTCCGTGAGAGTTGCTTGGTAGATGGGGTATTTAGGACGCATTATAAAGTAAATGGTAAAAAATGTGTAAATGTATGAAAGGAAAGAATATTATCCGTGAGAATAAAGAGAGTGTTCAACAAGCCAAAGGAATACTACAAAGACAAATACGTAGCCTTATCTCCATATCCACTAAAAAGGAAATAAAGACACTCAGCTTTATTAATATTCTATCCACGAGACCATTTGTCTCTCGTTTGTTTGTAAAATTGCTTAAGCTTGTACTTAGGATTATCGTTGGGTTAGCGTAAGACTCGCTTTAGATTATTTTTGTGTATAAATAAACCCTCAAAGAGAGTGTTGAGGGTGGACTTATTTCTTTTGTCGCAACACCGAGATTTTCGAATAAAAAGCTTTTGGAGAAAATTTACTTGTGGCTTACTAGATGACGACTTGAGGCACTAGACTTGTCAGTAGGATTCATGTGTTGGATTTCGCGCTCAATAAGTGCTTTCTACCCCTTGTTTGAAATTTTATAGTTATTATAATACCATCATATCCATCTCTCGAATAATTTGTATGTATGATTGCTCTAATTTGCTTAATTGTACTCGTTTTCAAATGTGATTGTTCAAATGTTTTGTCTAAATTACCATAAGCATGAATTTCCAATGCTCATGTTTCGCTAATTTAAGCAATCGTTTGATCGCTATAATAAAGAATCCTTATTGCTCTTTGTTTGTAATCAATTCACTTCCTCCCCGTTGAACATGGTGAAAGATTCTTAGTTGCCTTTCATCCCTTCAAAGATCATCTCACCTACTTTAAATTTTAAGTATTGTTCTCTGCCTAGCTATCTTGCCCGTAATACCATCTTCGTGCTAAGAATAGAAATCCAAAGAAAGTCATCCTTTGACTCCATAGCCCAATGGATCGAAAGCTCTCAAATTTCGCCTTAGTTTGTGGATTCCACCATTTCCCTCAAAACAAACTTTGAATTATAACCAGCTCAAAACCTTTTCAAGAACAAAGATAAATCATAAAGAGAGAGCCCCTCCTCGATGGTAGATCAAGCAGATTCTCGTATCCAAAAGGTTTTGTGAAGTCACTTCCTCGGCATACTCTTCCTCTCACACAACTTCTAGGAAAACCTCGAGTGATAACAAAGTTCAAGAGATGCATGAGGAAGAGGAGGGGGAGATTCTATCATCACAATTGGATAAGAGTAGCCATCACTCTTACCAACAAAATTGGAGACACTATTATTCTGGGCTTTGAGGAACTTTGTTTTGGAAAGAAGTTTCCCCACAATACCGCTGATCCAAGGGTATGTATGAAATTTTATGACATATTGTTTTAGTAGATCTTATTGAACCGAGGACATGCCATCGTGGCCAATGTACAAAAAAGGGTTAGGAAAAATTTTCGATTTGAAGAAGAACATATCACACACAACAGAAAGGACCCTTGATGTAATCAGAGGAGAGCAAACAACAAGATCTCTTGTTGCTTCTCATTATTTTGGGGGAGTTTGCCTTGTCCATCTACATGGAGGAGATGGAGTGATGCGTGTGCGTCTTACCTTAATGAGCACATGAGAATATGGTTTGGACATGTTTGCTCTCACTCCACATAACTCCTTTCCTTATTTTATATAATTTGGAATGATGTTTGGATTCAACAAGGCCAACAGTATAAGGATTAGAGCATATCTATGCTCAATAAAATTCATAAATCATGATGAAGAGATGTATTGTGAGATGGAGATTTTCTTTTTGTGGAGAGCCACTTTATCTTCATGTATCTCATGTATTAAATGATGATGTTGGAAATTATATGGTTGTCACTGGTACTACAGTGGAAGGAGTACATCTAACCATACAAATAGAGGTCATTCTATCGAATTTGAGAGATGACTTTGGAGCCAAACATGCATAAATAATATTGAAGAAAATGGAGGAAGTCTTCCTTATGTTGATGCACTTGAGGAGGAATAGATGGCTTTGCATCTACTTTTGGAGTTTCTTTGCACAACAAATATTTTTCCGTGGGGGACCGTAATATTCCCAAATTTTCCCATCATATTTTGACTATTAGGGAGTCCTTGATTTTCTTAATAAATTAAGTAAATAAAAGGGGTGGGAGGGACCCACAAACCCCCAAAGATGAATAAAATCCACTTTTATGTTTGTATGTGGATATTTTAGATCTATATCTAGAATCACAGTGCTGACAAGCATTTACTACAGAGACTATGTTCAATTATGAGATGGGGGACATGTGATGAATCATTCAAATAAGATCATGGATCTTAAATATCAAATCATGAGGATCTTTGATAAGGCTTTCAACCGAGATCATAAGGAATTAAAAGAAGATAATGAAGCACTTATAATAAGATAAAGGCAAGAAGTGGTGCATTTAATGCACATGATGGAGAGGGTGATCACTCCATATGAACATGATGTAGATGCGGGATCAATGTTGCAATCAACTCCTCGGGAGACTTTTTTTTCCACATGTAGAGCGCAATATCGAGTGGGCCTGTGCTATGGAAGGCTCATGCATATAATGGAAGGTGAAAGGCACAATGGAAGGCCTTATTTGGATTATTCATTTTCGATATGTTTAGATATAGATTTTTTCTTAGTGAAAATTCTATGAAGGTTTTGTGTTATTTAGCAAAGCTTGCAAAGTCATAGCTGTGGTGTTCCCGAGTCAGAATCACACCTCTTTATTTGAGTAGTTCGGGAAAGAGGATTGTTCTTCATTCCTTATTAGGCATTGGTACCATCTTTAAGAAATTTTTTATAGCATTTCAAATTAGGAAACCATGATAATTCATCTCACCACTTTTTCTTTCGTATCCAACTCTTTAAGAGCAATGTATCTACATCCGAACATTCATGCTTACCGGGTTTTACCTCCATGCGTAGCAAATTCTTCAAGGATCATGCGTTGGCCTCTCATCTCTATATATCTATTGGAGAAAGGAACTTTCGAAAGTATTTTGTTCGGAACCTGTGGAGGGATAACAACCTCACATCGATCTCTTTTTACCATCGTCGAGAGCTGATTCGACATATCTAGCAAGAGGCTAATGAGCCTCCCTCTCCTATTAAACATTAAATTTTTGAAGTTTCTATTTATTCAACTAATATTTTCATGGCAAGATATTGGAGGAGCCAGATCTCGAGCTAGCTCATGATCTGAAGAAGGGATCAACCCTTCTCGCATGTATCCGATTGCACATCATCGTAGCCATCATATTATAAAATATGCTCATATCCGTATTCCCGCACTACATATGTCGAAGCACCGAAAGGGTGGTCTTCAGGACTTACGTATCCGAGAAATCCCTTGCGGTTATCTTTGAAATCCAATACAGAGCTCCGCACGTTGCCACCCAGCATCATCAAAGCTCCCATTCTCTCCAGACCCGACTTTCTATCTTTCGTAGTTGAGTCCTTGCCGCCTGCGTTAGTGGACAACGTTAGCTAATTTTCCAACAGACAGAAAGCACAGCTCTACTCTGGGACATCATTGGAAGGGTCATTCTAAGCCACCCTTGTGGTCGAGTGTCTCGATATTTTCGCACTATTGTACTAAGCCACCTCCAAATTAATAAAATGGCTTTGGGTTATTTCTCGTGAATTTCGATGTGTATATATATATTTATTGTTTACATCATGTGGTTTTTATATTGTGTTTCAAATGTTACCGTATTCTCCTTTTTTGGGATATTACGAAATGCATTGTGAATGTTGTCTTTTCAAATTATGTTACCTTCTCCATCTAAGATAACAACAACTTCTTTAAATTATGGCCTCAAAGCTCTGTGAGCTAAAAAATGATTTTTCTTTTCTTTCATCAAATGTACCATGTAGTGTTGACTCCTCTCTCCACTTTCCTTCAAATGAGCCCAACCACCATGCTTTAAGAAATATGGCAAGCCATGAAGTAAAATTTAAAGCTACACCCAAAGCATTGCTGCAATGTTATCTCTTATTATGCCACCGAATTCACTTACTTTATATTTTGGAAGCAATTTTAATGTTTATTTTGACCTTGTGACATCTTACATAATTTATGTAAACTTGTTTTTTTTATACCCATAATTTTGTATGAAAAATAATTATGTTAAGTACTCCAAGAAAATCATGAGCTACATAAATTATTGAAATTATTGAGTGTCATTTTTAGCTCTCCACTCTTATTGAAATTAAAAATGGATTTATTCTCTACTACTCTCTTAGAGATGCCTAGATTATTTAACCACTAGAGTTTTCTTCAATTCTCGCCAAAAAATTAAACTATATTGTTTTTGTTTAACCATTCTCCTTTTTTCTAACATTCACTTGTTCACCGCCTCTAGGTTCACTATTTAACTCATAGGGGCGGCAACTCTCAAGCTAGAGTGGTGTCTAAATGTGGACCGGGCAGAAGGCAAAGGCTCATTTTTCTATGATAAAGTTGAATTCTACCAAAAGATGTCCAGACTTATTATTCACCATAGTTCTCGATCCCTATTTTTAGCCTAATTTATTTTTCCATGAACTTATGTATCATAATAGTCGGTGTAGGTGTTATAAATGGGAGAGCCACTAAACACACCACATATGATTTGACACACTTTTTGCTTGAGAAAATATTCTCTAGATCTCATTATACATCGTGGTCGGCTATATCTTCCCTCCGGACCGCAATAATTTTTAAAATGTACTGTAAAAATAGCTTGTTTCTTTCCCAATTATATAAGGGTTTTCTCCATCTAAGATAGCTACAACTTCTTCAAATTATTCAAAGCTTTCCTGGCTTGTAAAAATTGTTTTTTTTCTTTCATCAAATGTACCATGCAGTTATTGATTCTCTCTCCACTTACCCTTTGCCAACCCTTTTCAACCACACTTCAGTGTTTTAAGAAAATATACTAAAACATGAATTAAACTTTAAATCGACACCTAAAGCGTTGCCACAATGTTCTCTTCTATGCCATCGAATTTGGTCGCTTTATGTTTTAGAAGCGCTATATTATTATTATTTTTTATTTTTACTCAGGATATCTTACACAATTTATGTAACTCATGTTTTTTCCGGAGTAACCCCTAATTGTGTATGAGATAGTTACTTATTACCGTATACTAATATATTGGACCTACATTCTTCTCAAATTCAATGTGAGAGGTATGGCAAGAGTGATTGCATGTTTCGGTATTTCTCCATAAATGTTTTGTCTCTCGTATTTGCCACCTTCAAAATTAGAGTTCCATGATTCACATCAACAAGATTGGTTCGGTAAAGCGAAAATAACATAGTACTTTATGATACATATTATACATATGGGTAGATGTTTACTAAATAATTTATGTTCCTATCATACCTATGGCATAGGACCCCCAAATCGAAACTAATGTGCATTTTGATGTGCAAATGTATAGGTCGTGTATAGTGAAATGTTTTTCTTAGAGAGGTTTTAATTTATTCAACAAGGAGAGACAAAAAATCACCACATATGGATCCTTCATTTTGGTATTAAGGTTACCGAATCAAGGAGGAAAATTACATCTCAAGGAGTGTCTCCATAAAGAGATAGTTGAATTGAAAGATATTATAGATGTATATAAAGATGTTTAGTATACTTTAGGTTGTCTAACGTATATTATGCGAATAATATTTCTACTTAATTTAATATTTCCATATTTGTTTATAGAAATTGCCCAGTTGAAAATAATTTTTTCATAGAGTAATTCATTCTTTTAATGAAATCTCTTTGAATTCAAATAGGGTTTGTCGTAAAAGGCCATCATTAGTGATGGTGAAAGTTAGAAGACCTATTGCTAATAGCTTTCCAAAGATAAACAAAGATAAGGCATCTTCTTCTTTAAAGAATCCTATGAAAGGGATCATCATCTTTGCTAATATTCATAACCCATCATATATACTTGCTATTTTAACTTTGGCGTGCAAATCAACCTTTAAAGGTAGATTTTTTGGTGTTGTCACAACAGATTTATATGATTCACAAGGTCAAAAATCAATCTTAGTGTAATTGTAGATTTTAGGGTTTTATAATTATAGGTTATTTATAGGCTTTAATTTTCTTCAAAGTTTCATTTTTGTAATCAGGTATTCAACCCAACATATTGAATATCTATAATACAATTATTTGTAGATTTAGTATAAACTCTTTGATTTATTAGAGTTAAGTCCATTTTATAGTGACGTATAATTGAACACATTGATTTTTCCCAATGTTTTGCAATCTTAAAGTGAACTAATTACCGTGTTACCGTTTCATGTCCACCGTGAAAAGAGATACTCTTATTGTGATAAGTTTCAATATTTTCTTATTTTCGGTTGTTTTCATGTTTTGAGTGCGTATTTAGAAATTCCAAACGTTTATTTTCTATATAATTTTTAGTTTTTATTTTTCCCCGTGGTTCCTTGAAGATCCATGTTACATTTTCACAAAAGTTTAGATACCATTCGTACATTCAAAATTTTAATTTAAATTTGAATATTTACGTGATAAAGGAAAGACAAAGGTCCGAATTATAAAAGGTCATGCAACAACAACAACATTGAGATTTGTATTTCTTTCAACCCCGTAACATATTACATCCGTCTTCATCAATTCTCTTCCTTATGCTATCCACTTATAATATTTTCTTTGCAATATTTGGTGCATTTAAGTAGTTATAGGTCATTCAGAGGCTATAAATGTCTTGAAAGTTTCAATTTAATTGAGTATTCAAATAAACATATTGAGTCTTCAGAGGCATAACTATTTTTTCCCCAATCTACTTTTATAATTTCCATAACCGTTAGGTAGGACTCAACTTCAGATGATGTGTTGTTTCTTTAGTGGGCAAATATTGCTGAAGACTTTAATTCTGCTGGAAATAGAATTTACAATACATAAAATTTCAAGATATAATTTTTAAAAGTCTAATTTTTAAAGGGAAATAGCTCAATGGAAGAGCACCGATTTACAAGCGAGAGGTTGGTGGTTTGATTCCATCGTGCTCCGATGTTCATATGGAATAGAGGAAATTAGCATGTAAGTATAAGAGGCTCTTTTGACCATCACAACGAGCTTATACAATATTTTTCGACCTCCTCAAAATATTAAATAGTGAATGTCAACGAATGCCACCATATATACGCATAAATAGTGTCGACCATGAAAGGTCCATCACCATAAATCATCGTTGTTTATATGAAATGGCGAAAAAGTTGCTGTTTTTCAATATATGTAATTTATTTTGTGACAGTATCTTGAAGTCAACACCAATGTTCTTACCATGACATTTTTTACCCTAACCAAATATGTGAAATAGTGATGGTCAACAAACGTTGTCATATATATAAATAAGTGAGGACATGAAAGGTCCATCACAATAAATCGTTGTTGATCATATGAATGCTATTTTACCACGTCATTATAATCAATATTAGTGATGCACTGGGAATGCCACCACAACACATACTTTTCAAAGTGAAGCCACCTTTGGTGATGTTAATTTTTTTTTGGTGATCGAGGTTACTTTCCATTACCATTTCTCATATGAAATGGTGACCATCACTACCCATCATTATAACTCCTTATTGGTGACGAACCTTGGAATGTCTCCACAACACCTATACTTTCAACAACGACACTTTTGGTGATGTTCATTTTTTAATGACGAAGGATATTTTGAATGTCACCAATGAGCTTATGGTGACATTTTCACCCCTCAACAATGTCCTTTTTTCTTGTAGTGACATTATAAAATGCGTGCCAGGAGCGTAAGCAAACAAATTGAATTTGTACTTGGTTATACCACAATGAATTTCCATAGAAGAAAATGGTACAATATTCTTCTTAAAAATACATGATATAGAGTAAATGTAATATTTGAAGTATTTAAAATTCATGAGAAGAATTTATACTGAAATTGTATATAAGTATCGTACATGTGTTAAGAGTACTAACCTAATACAAGCTCATGAGTATAAGTAAATGACGATTTTACCTAAATTTGAAAACCATAGATTAGTGTAAGAAAAGATCAATATCGATTAAAAATTTGAATAAATTATGAAGGTGGAAGGATTATTATAAAAAAATAAGAAAAAAATGAAATTATATACCTCTTATTACACAATTTTAGAATTGGAAACAATTTCGTAGTATTCTGCAGTGAATTCAAAAGGAGAAAAATGATACAGAGAACACATACTTACATGATAACGAATTAATTGAATATCTTTAGTATGAAAAGGGGAAAATTATAAATATTTTGTTATAGTTACAGAGATTGAAAAGAAGTATTGACAATTTGAAATATCTAATCATAATTCAAGGGAATGAGAATCCCCAAATTTAGATATACGTGGTGAGAAGGTAAAAATATAAATTCATTAATAATGTAATCAATTTACTCTTATCTCGGTATTAGTTTTACATTTTCAAGTTATACGCAGTATCGTAAATTAAATTAAGTGTTCAACGAAGGTACTTATCGTAGAAATGGAATTGATATGAATTACATCGATTCAAAGGCATGTATGTCGAAAAGTAAGAACATAGGTTTAATTCACCGTTGGTAATTGTTACACTAATCCATTCGTATCAAGAGAGAAACAACGGGTGAAATTTAATTTACCTAAGAGGAAGGAAATCATAATGTATGCCATGAAGCTGAAAATCAATGACGTTCGAAAATAAACTAAACGTAACAAAATACCGTAATATGTCTAATCAATTTTTTCAAAAATATTTTGCGGCACAATGGGAGGATTTATTTTTTGGTATATGGTGAAATATATAGCCATAAAAAACATTTGAATACATTACCTTGCATTTATAATAGAACTCTTTCATTCTATTACAAAGATTAGTGGAATATAACCATTTCATATATAAGAGTAGATATCTAAAATAGATTTGTGAACTCAAAAATACAAATTAGTTAATTCACAAAAGAATCGATTTCAAGAGGAAAGTTGAATAGAAAGGAGAAGTGATACCCATAATTAGAGATTAAAATTGATATGATTTAAAGTTAATAAGAATTGACATATCATCGTCTTTGAAACCGTATTTGGGGAAAACTCTCCGCACATTACACTCCAAAACATATGAAATTATAAACCAAATTCTTCATTCTCACAAAGAGACGTAGAAGCTTAAATCATGAAATCACAATTCTCCGAATAATGAAGACCAAGAATAGAGTCCGGGTATAATAGCACAAATTACCATTATTTCTAGACAAAGGTAAATGTATGGGGTCGAAGGAGAAATTATAGGAGGGATTTTAACAGTATCCCCGTAATAACCAAATCAGATTAGTAGATGAACTAAGAATAAATAATATAAAAAATTAAATAATAAGAGTAATAGAGTTATTGATGTAGATTTTATGAACAAGAAAAAATTAATGGTTTCAATGTTCATACTCAACGATGAGAACATAGACGCAGAGTTCAAACACTTACCAAAGGTCGTGGTTTAAATGTATTCCATAAAGAAGGTCAGCTCGAGTCGCTTTATTACGAAAGCTTTTAAAGCAAAGGAAAATCCACAAACACATAGAGAACTTCATGATAGCATTGGAAAAAATTAACCGTAATGGAAACTATCCACAAATAAATTTAACAAACCAAAATAGTGAAAGGAATAACGTTGAAAACCCTAATCCCAAATCCTCTTCTCGACAAAGTAAATGAATTAAGGATGAAATCCAACCCACAAATGAAAACCAAATCGGCCCTCCAAATATCCTAAAAGTTCTATATTCCCATGTGAATCACCGAGGCCAAAAGTACTAAAATTTCTTAATGAGTTATCAAAATTAAAGGGGAACCATTAATCGAGTTACATTGAAAATATAATGTCATTTAAATGCATGGAGATATTATCCAATTATATGTTATCGTATAATCGATTATTAAACCCAAAATGGTGGCTTATTTGAATTCAACATATCACAAAATTCTTCATAAGTATGTTTATCATCGTTGGTCATGTGAAGGCCATAGGGAACCATTTATATGGTTAGATATACTTTCAATATCCACACTGGAAAATTAAATATCATAATATACCAACAAAATCATTCTCAAAATAGTAATAAATATTTCAAGTTAATTTTTATGTAATGCGTTGGCGGAAAGATTAATGAGGAATGAAACATTAATTAGTATATTTCATACGTACAAGTTCAAAGACTTACAAATATATATTTAGTACGATTTTGTTATATGTTATAACATGTATAAGAACCTTACCTTAATGATCATGGATATAATCATGGAGTAGTGATATATCAATCATAAGTGAAGAAACAGAAATGAGTAAAAGTTTAAGAGTTAATGCATATGGTTTATATAGAGTTATGGGGAAACCTAGATATACAATGAGTAGTTCAAATATTTTATTAGGATATGAAACTATTAAAAATGTACACCTTTAATATTGATTCAACTAAACGTAAGTGTATTCCATATAGGTAAGAATTTCTTTGATAAAACAAGGAATAAATGTCTTCCATGGTATTCATAGCATGCATACACTCTTGGGTATAAAAAAGCAATAATAGAGAAGTAACAATCTTTAATGATAATTCAAAAGAGGATATGTGATGAGACAAAATAAAACAAGTGAACAAAAAAGGCTTAATGATATAAATATTTTTTTTGCAAGTAGAGTTGTTACACCTACCGATGACCTTTATCTAACCATCACTCTCGTGGTGGAATGTCATCGATTTGGTGAGCTTGGTGTCCAATACCGAGTAGAGGATTAACAAAAATGTTCTCAGAACATATCGTATCGATATGATATAATGACCCGCAGACCTCAAAATGCACACACACTTGTTAAAAGAATATTTTTGGCAACATGTACTCTACTATGCTATTCTTCTTGCAAGTAGCCAATACAACCATATTAGAAAATCTATCAATCACCATAAATACATAGTGATTACCATGCTTGGTATAAGGGTACAAGATATAATCAATGGAGATGATTCAAGGCCATTCAGGAGTCAACATAGTGTACGTGACTTGGTTATTAATGGTTGGCTTGACAATGACATAGATAGTTTTAGATACGATATATTTCTAACATGCTATCGTAGTTTGGAAAATAAAAATATTTTTTATAAGATCGCCACTAGTTTTTCCGTACCAAAGTGTCCTATGAGTTGACTATCGTGTTCCTTATAGATCATCTGGAACACTCTCGTGAAGCAACCGAAAAGGTGCCCTGTAGCAACTTCTATCCCTGAGGTGGAATTCTAGTAGTTTCTTTCCATCCATCAATATTTGGCATGTGTTGCAGAATTTCGGGATCATTCAGACAACCGTGGCCATACATAATTATCATGCCCACAAGAGCCGAGAACAATGGCCGTGCTACAAGCTAGTGTTGATTGAGGAAATTTGAAATGTTATTTAAGCTCTTCTTATATTATAATCTTCAAATGAAATTTTTGGAGAAATGTGGACCATTTATGAGTGGCGATCACAGGAACTTCCCATATGTATATATAAACGTAATACGTTGGTGCTATGTGGATGTGATCATCTCCTCTCCGTAAAATGTAATTTTTCCATCACAGGTAAGTCTTCTCGATGAAATGTATCCCTTTATCGTAGGTGGGGAATTTACGAATCGTATCAAAGAGTATCTCATTCCGATAGGACACGATTCCCTGTTGGGTGAGAACTACAACAAGAGACAGATGGAGTGAATTCCATTCCAGTCAAATGTTACTATATGTATGGAACTCGTAGCATCAAGGAGCAAAAGTAGTGTTTCAACTCAATGGACTCATGGGGACTCGTACCAGAATTTTTTTATTTCGGTATCAGCTTTGGTAACTTGACCCGTGCGAAATTTATATGAGAGAATCCCAAAAATGAACCTTGATTGAAATTGGCGCAAGGCCCAAAATTTTGGAAGTTTCGTTAGAATTGTTTTGGCTCACCAATCATGAATTACTTGGATATTAGCGATCCAAATGCATGAATTTCTCATCAATGATGTATCCCAAATATTCAATCGTTAATTCTAACAAGTACATTTTTCCGTGCTGGTGTATAGCTTTGTGTTGTTGCGGGTTGAAGGACATGCCAAATATATTGAAATCCATATTTCCAACTCTTGTTGACAAGTGAGAATGTCATATATATATATATGAATGAGCGTTGAAATGTTGAAATATATCATCCATATATATCACAAAAATTTTAGGGGAAATTATTAACTAAAGGGCATGACCAACTACTCCAAAGGACTCTATGATTTGCCATGGTCTTATATACATGTGTGGGCTCTATTGGAACTTGGTGATAGCCGAATTCAAATCATTCTTGAAGTACTTGACCCTTGGATTCGACAAGAAGGTCAATAATCCATCAAATCGTATACCTATTCAAGAGTGGCTTTATTCAAAGGACTCAATAATCAACGCAGTAGTTCACAAGTCACATCCTCTTCCGTATTAGCACAATTAGCTTGCACAAGGTGATAAACATGTGTATTCAAGCATCTTTTTATAACAAATTTTGGAAGTTTTGCTTGATTTCTCTATTTTACAAAATATCGATGATATAATGGCCCATTGGGTAGAGGTTTCACAGAAGTTAGATCAATTGAATGCTTTATTCGATAAAGAAAAGGTACCCCTATGAGTGATGAGAATATTTCCTCGTATTCTTCTTGATATTATCCACTTTTCTTCCTCGTGGAGAGGAACCTTCTCGAGGGCCACATGGATGTGGCCACTATCTTCCCCTTACTTTTGATCAAATCATAAAGAAAAATTTCCCTGTATGGGACATGATTTTATTTCATTTCTTAGTAAAGATAAAATAAATATTAGAAAGGGCTAACTTTGGTACCTTGCATTTTTTCTTCCAAAGTAATAACAATGGGAAGTATGGACTTATACATAGCATGATTCTTCCAAAAGTATGGTTGGCCTATTAAAACATCGACCTTCAAGAGGATAATAATTGCCAGTAATGACTCATATCCGAAGGGGATTATCGATGTAGGAATGATGAAAATACCGTCGACATGAAGATATCATCCTTGGTGGAGCCGCTGATGGTGTATGGTTTTAGATGTGGTATGGTCAATATAACAAACCTATTAATAAACTATCATGAGGGGTAAGGTTATTTTTAGTCGCTAATCGTCGATAATGAACTATACCGCAGAATTCTCCATGCACATCTATGAGTGGAAGAGACACCATGTTCATGCGGATATTTGAGCTCAATCCTATAGACCTTGAAGCCGGGAAAATGGTGGCACTAAGTTTTGCATTTTATTACCTTTGTTCGCCTTATCGTATTTCATATTGAGTCAAAAACAGAATTTGAATATTTTAGCTGAGCTCATCACATCGCTAGCGACACCTATTTATATGTATGGGTTCTTCCGGGAACCCACACCACTTTCCTTCTTCTTCCTCTTCATGGTTTTATTCTTTAATTGTTGCTTCAATGGGTTAAGTACCGGGTCACCTCCACCTTGGATTTTTCTTTGTTCGTACTTTGAAGGTGCCTTTTCCTGTTTCCGCATTTTCATATCCAATGTATAGCTTCATGTTTAAATTTCTACTCGATATTGAAAACATATCGATACGTTTTAATTAAGAGATATGTACACGAAATCCATTTATTTCATATGTATTTGTGCAAAAACCCATGGTACTTGAGTACTAGATGCTATATATAAGCCTCGATACCTAATTCCATGCGTAGGGTATGAAATACATTCATGAACTCTAGCATATCTTAGTCCTTTTATAATAATGTGGTCAATTTTATGTAATTATATTCACAGATCCTCAAAGGTAGCATTGTTCCTTAATGACATATTGGAAAATAATTCCACGAGGGTGTGGCCCAAAATAGTGAGGGTTTCTCCTTGTTCTCCCGTTTCACAAGCAGTGTTTCCAAAAATACTGACATGTGGAGGCATATTCGAGGAGTGAAAAAGTAATATTTTCCATACCCGAAAACTTATGGAGAAACAAATATCCCTTGACAGTGCCTAACAATTTATACAGATAATTTACATCGATCTAGCCTTCAAATATATGTGAATGTCAACATTAACTTTTACTCAGTGTGGTGCTTTTCAACCGACGATGAAGATGTGTTTCACTAGTACCTACCAAAGGATCTACAGAAATTATTCGTCATCTCGTTCTCTTTGTTGCTTGAGTGACTTCTTCGAGCAAAAATTTAAAAGGATCTCTTGTCTTCATCTTACTTCTTTCCTTCATGGGAGGCCATCAAGCCCTGTGAGGCTGTCTGTAAGAGTTCATCCGGGCCTCAAGTCCTAACTCCTTATATCTCAACGTCATTGTATATTCATAGAAAACCACAGAACGAGTAGACTGATTGGATACGATACAAATTTATGAAGGAAAATTAAATATATACTTAAAAAAAAAAAAATAATCTCTAAATAATAACAGTGTTCCATAAAAATTATTGACATGAAGAAGAAAAAGTAAAATTTCATGGACAGTAGCTTATCTCCGAGAAGAGATGTGATGGTTACATGCCTTTAGAAATGAATTAAAATGGTACCTCTGAAGGCTCCTTTTATGATCAATAAAAAATGGAAAACCCTAAACATCCAAAACATAATTCTAGGAGATGAAGCACCAAGATTTTCAGGGTCCCCACTAGGTTAGTTGACCAACAATCTCCCCAGATCATAAATTTGGCATAAGGATCTCTCTTGGTGCGCCCGATGGTCTATTATAAATATTTTTCCAAATATTTTTTTTTTTTTTACGTAAAAACCCTCTACTTCCGCGCTATAATTTTTCTCTGCTTCCAAAAATGTTTGGGTCCTCAAAAATGGCTCTCTGAAACCATAATCCAAAAAAATGTAAAAAAATAGAAAACTACTTAAATAGGAAAACCATGTTTGATATCGTAAATACAGAAGGAAAATGTTGGGGGGTCCAAGAGAAATAAGTGGCTTGGCCACCAATAACCACATGGTGGATAAACTATCCTCTCTCTCTAAATCATAACTACACCGTAGAAACATCCATACCGCCACATAATTGACAATGATACTGCTGTAATGGGATCAGGTTGATATCTTTTTAAATGACATCATGTAAAAAGAAAAAAAATAATAGCTATAATAATGAACCTTATACCTATAAGGGATGTTTTATAGGTGTGGCCACCATTATTACTTACAATCGTAATAGAAAAAAAAACTTGGGAAGTAAAACTTTTCGTAAATCAAACCCTAGAAAAAATCCATGACTACCTAGAAAATATCCATTCAAAAACCAAAGAAAATTAAGAAAAAAATATAAGGGTGGTATGTGTCCATATTAAAAAATTCCAAATGATCTATCAAAAAACATATGAAGTTCAACCAAAATCCCCATAGCCTTGGATCCCTTTGGTGTCAACGAACAAACACATGTGCGAGCAGAAATACAAACTGTATCAAAGACAACATTTCCATGAGAAAGTTAGAAACCCTTACAACATAAAGGAATAAAACCCCATGTGGCCACAGAGAAAGAAACTATAAACTACAAAGGAGGCTAAAAAATATTACTGAAGGAAGAAATGATACCGAAAAATTAAGTAAATGAAGGAATATTGGCATATCTCATAGAATTTCCATTTAGAATACTAAATACTGATTTTTTTGTCCACTTTAGAAAGCCCTTCTATGGAAGTTGAAAACCAAAATCCTTAAAATTTTCAAGATGTGTCACAGAGAATGAGGTTGGTGACTCATCGTGAGATCATGTGTTATGCTGAAAATTAAAATTTCTTGGAAATTGTACCGAATTTTAGCGACCTAAAGTTCTCGTTGTTCGATTTCAACGGCCATGAACAATTCAAAAACTCGATGTCATATGAGGAAGACATCATTTTTTGTTCATTTTCCCAAGAAATCAAATTTTGTGATCGGGATGCCTAGTCAAGATATAGGTATAGTCGTATTTATATTCTGGGAATATTCCTTTTTCACATCCAATGAGAATTCAACACATGGTTTTTCATCCTAGTCGCTGATTTTGTGGTACCAAGTTGGTTTTCGAATTATTGGATGGGTCAGAGTATGTTTTAAAGTGGCCATTGGATGGGCGACACATGACATGTTCGAAGGCTCCTACGTGTTGTCCCCAAGAGGCTATAGAAAAATTTTCAGTGGCGGGGGGGGGGGGGGGGGGTTTGACCTCACCACCTCCGCCCGCATGCCCAACCTTTCACTATCTTCCTCATTCATTGTTCCTTAATCGTGTAAAGCCCTTCACATCATTTTATGTTGTATGTTTTAAAGCAATGCGAAGGGGGGGGGGACCCCCAGCATCCCAAATCGCTCGCGCCCCAAGTTGTGGTCACAAAAAACTTTAACAAACCCGCAACATCAAACTTAACCTCGCGCTTAACCAACAATGGTGTATATGTGCACATGTCGCGTGATATAAAATTCAATGAAAATGGTTTTATAAACCGTATCCTCCAAAGCAGCAGGTAAGTGTCAGCTGTCACGTGCATTCAATTGGCATATAATATGATGGTTAGTTCTAATGGTCAATGGAACATGGAAGCTCTAGGTTTAGTTTTCCTCTATTGTGTGGTTAATACAAATAGTTAACAAGGAAGTTGGGTCATGGGGCCTGGCCGCACTCACCCCGCCCAAACCATTTAACATTAATTAAAATGGTCTTTCCACCGAAAAGTAGTAAGCACTCAAAAATATAGTGATTTTTCTATTTTTAGCCACATGTGCTTAAGTGGCAAGCCCACTTTACCGAAGATTTTTAGCCGAGATCAAAATGCATTTGGGAGGTCATTGACCAATTTTGAGGAAACAAGAGTCTACTCGTACTAATTTGAGAATTTCCGGACTCCACCGGTGTAGAGAAAACAACCAATAGAGGCTTATAAACACACAATTTTTACTTTAGCATAATGACAAAGAGGACATGCCATTAGAGTTGGACCATGATGGAGCCAAGGAGGGGTGAATTGCTTCATCATGCGTACTACCAAACTTATGTGTGATTGTATTTCTCATTATACACTATTGTATGGTGTTATTTAGGCTTTGTCATATATGCTTAAAGTTCATGTAACTATCTATGTTTCATGGTTAAAACACTCATTCTTTAAGCAAACAAATGTAGACAAATTGAAGTATGTTTCAAGGACTGAAGGAGACTGCATTACAGCAAACTAATACACTCCTTTCATATCGGTCGTGGTATTAGAGCATTATTTTTAATCTTTGGTGTTTTTATGTGCAAAGATTTGTTTAATTTTTCATGCTTTATGCTTTCAGTGGTCAAGCTTAGAGAGAGAAGCACAACTGGCAGAAGCAAGAGGTTCTCAAAGGAGCTACAAAGTATGAGGGTGAAGCCCACATTCTCCACCACCTAATTCACCTCCAAAAGAAGTAGAAGAAGCTATAAGCATGCCTTCAGGATAAGAAGAAACCCATGAAGAGGTGGATCCCAAAGAAGAAGAAAGAGTACCAGTGAGCATTCCTTGACATGAATGAAATGGTGAGAGTTCTTTAACAAGAAAGGAATGAGAGACTAGAAGGAGAAGGATCCAAACATCACAAGTAAGGTAAGGGATCATAAGGAGGTCAAAATGATGAAGATAAATCAAACAAGGGAAATGATAAAAACAGAGGCAAAGGAAAGTCACCATCCTCACCCTCACTTCACCATCATCGTCTACTTCACCTTTAGTACACCAATCACACATGTCAAAGAACACTAAAAGTCCTTTTCTAAAATTTGATGTTAAGTTTCAAATTGAAAATGTTTAATGGTGAAGTCAATGCAAAATATTGATAATTATATTAGGAAAATTGGAGGTATATTTGAGAATTCATGAACTTCATGATGATGATACCAAAATCCAACTAAACCTTCAATGAGGATGGCTGGGTGTACCGTTTGGTGGGAAGCCAAGACAAAGGAGGAGATCAAGAAGCATGGTAAGATTATTATATCATGGAATGATTTCACTACTATAATAAAGCAATGCTTTATCCAGGCTGCTCACATGCAAAAAGCCATCATGAATCGACAAAAATTTTAGACAATTAAAAGGGACAAAATGTACAAGATTAAGGTAAATAATTTAGGAGAAGAGTTCTCTTATTATGGGTCGATTTTTAGAGCCAAGATACTTTGCTCTTGGCACATAGAGGTTTACATAGCTATATAAGACATACTATTCTCGTGTTTAAACCTACAAGTTTAGGATGAGGTGGCACAAAAGCACACATTTAGAAGCAAGAGGGAAAAAAATTACCGATGAGAGAGTAGGAAGAAACCTTTAAGGGGAAACAAAGAGAAGACCTCAAAAGGAAAGGGAAAAAAGAATGTATCTATCAACAAAGAGGGAGAGAAAGTGGGTTTGTAAACATTATTCAAGAGAAAGCCATGAAGAGAGAAACTATTGGAAATTACATCTCGAAAAGAGACCCAAGTATAGAACTAACAAAGGGAAGCATAAAACTTCATGATTCATAACTCAACATGACTCAAAGAGAGGATTCATGTGACGAATCAAAAACTATTAAACAAGTGATCAAGAAATGAAGGGGAAATAAATTTAAATGTAAAATCCAAGATTAGTACTTCAAACTCGTCACATACAAGCTCCAAATGAAGAAGAGAATTCAACTATTTCATGTGAAGATCATATCCAAACATACCAAGATCGACACATTGAGCCTAACAAAGGTCACAAGAGAACTTAATATTTGAAGACTTGGTAAAGAAACTTAATCTTGAGACCATTCCACATCCAAAACCATATCCACTTGGTGGATTAGTAAGGATTAAAATTTACAACTTTCAAAGAAAATGGTACTGCTTTTGCAATAACTACACATTTGTTGTTGACACTACCACTTCATATGTGGTTCCACTTGATATTACAAGTGTTTTTTTGCATATTCCTTTACTTGTATGACAGAAAGAGATCCTCCATCATGGAGAAAAATACCATTTAGTCAAGGATGGAAAGGAGCATTGTTAGAGCACATTGTAAGAAGACAAATATTGCAATGTTAAATGTTGGATAGGTAAAGAGGTCGGTGAATTCAAGTAAGAATTTTGTTCTTTCAATGATTAAGCCTAAAGCCGATGTTAATCATCGCCTATTTGAATATTTTGATCTCAATTTGAAATCAGATTTATATGATGTAGTTGATGCACATCATGAGATGTTTCACGAGCCAAGAGGATTGCCTCCTAAAAGGGAGATTCAACATGAGATCCGCTTACATAAAGATAGTCCTCTTTCCAAACATCAACATGTACCACATGTCGATAATGGAGAATGCTGAAATAAAGAGACAAATCAAGGACTTTTGGACAAGGGACTCCATGAGGCCAAGAAATTCTCCATGTGGTTCACCCATAGTCTTGATTCAAGAAAGATGGGACTTGGTGCATGTATGTTGACTTTAGAGCTTTGAACAAGATAACTAAAGAATTGATACCAACTCCAAAGGATAGATGATTTTCTAGATCATATGAAAGAAGAAAATTCTTCAACATGGTTAGATTTATGAAGTGGATATCATCAATTAAGAATTTACAAGTGATATATGGAAGGTCGGATTCAAAACCAAACAAGGACTTCTTTGAGTGGTAGGTTATATTGCTGGTTTGTGTGTAATGCACCGACGACTTTCATCCATGTTATGAATAATGTTTTTCATTCACTTATTGATGAATTTGTGATTGTGTTTGAAAGAGATACTCATTTTAAACAAAACAAGAGAATAACATGTCTTTCATGTAAAAATGGTACTGATGTTTTGAGCAAAGAGAAATTATTTCTCTTTTTTAAGATGTCTAAGTGTGAATTTGGAAAGACTTAGTTTATTTGGGACACATCAGAGGAGGAAAAATTGAGAATTGATCCTTATAAAGTGGAAGTTACCGTTAATTGGCCCACTCCCAAAAATAAGAACTCTATAAAAGAAGCCTCTCAGGCGCATCTCGCATTGAGAAAGTTTATCAAGCACTTTTCTACCATAGCAACTCTATGCATGCAAAGGATAAGCGTGAAGGAAAGCTTCAATGGGGAGGAAAACATCAAAAAGCTTTTCGAAGCTTTAAAAGACAAGACTCGCCCCTATCTCCACCGTATTACTGCATTTGAGACAACCATTCGAGATACAAATATGTTGATTATGCCAAGGGCGCGCACCTTACAAGATGTAAGCCCACTACTTTTCATTCTAAAACATTCAAAGGTGTTGTAACAATTATACTACATATGAAAAAGAGCTACATATCAAATAAAGTTTCAAGAAGTGTAAACACTACTTGTTTGGTAATGAGACGATTATATATACCGATCATCAACTACGATAAAGATTTACAATGCAACAAAAGTTCTGTAGCAATCACAACATTTCGCATCGATGGGATTTTCTTCTCACTGGCCATTTGTTATAAGGTACATGAAAGGTATTTTTCAATAAATTTTCTGATATTGTATGCGTCAATATAAGTGCTTCTACTTTACTTAAAAATGATTCTATTTTAAATGAGAGTTACATAGAACAAGATGCATCCGATAAAGATTTTCAAGATGTGTATGCTATTTTCTGAGTGAAGGGAATCAAGTTGAGGACAATTATTATCACATGCATAACGTTTGTTGTTTCATTTGGGAAAACTCGTGTATACCACAAGGAGAGAGACTTAGCAAGTCATAAGAGAGGCTCATTCACCTCATTGTCGCACACTTGGGTAAGAGAAATAGTGGTGTACTCCGCGCAGGTATTTTATCGTCTCTACATGATAGATCGTGTGTCATGTTTTATAAGAGGATGTTCTATGTGAAACAAGCAAGCCTAGAAATAGGAATATTGGGTTTTTACATGCCACCACCGATACCATCAAGGCCATGGGAGAGTGTCTCCATGGAATTTTTGATGCTCACTTATGTCAAGAGAACAAGAAGATTATCTTTATGTAGTTGTGGATAGATTCAAGAAATTTCTATACTTATGCTGGTAAGAAAACCATTACCGTTGAACAAAATGCCAAAATTTATTTTCAACATGCGGGCTCATTATGGTTTGCCAACTTCTATTTTTATGATAGAGATTCTAGGTTAATCGGGGGATTTTTGGTCCAATATTTGGAAGATGATGGATAAAATTGAAAATGAGTACTTTTTTCATCCACAACCGATGACCAAAACAAGGTGGTGAATAGAACCATTGTGCATCTATTGAGAGGATATAGCAACAAAAATCCCACCAGTGGGATGAATCGCATTACATTCAACATGCTTACAACTCGGTCAGTATCTCTGTAAAATATTCTCCTACCTTGAAGTCTCCGCTTTGGGTATTTGCCCAAATTTCCATTAGAGTTCATCTTTGAGAAGGATGTTGCAATTGATAGGACATAAAGGAGACGACAAGGCTCGAAATTTCATCGAGAAAATTCGATTATTCATCAACAAGTTCAAGAACAACTTGAGAAGAGTCAAAGAAAATACAAGGAGAGGCATTACAAGCATTTAGTTGATCACACCAAGAAGGAATATAAAGTATGGTTTTACCATAAGCAAAGAAAGGATGCAAGGAGAAGGTGTAAAATCTCAAGCCCATTCTCTATGGTCCATTCAAGATCATTAAAAAAGTTGGTAATAATGAATTTCAACTTTCACTTTCCTTTCATAAATGCAAATGTATCCCATTGTCAATGTGGAAAATTTACATTTGGATGAGCCTTAATTGATGATAAAGGGAGTGGGGGATATTTACCGACATCTATAGAATATTTCTCGCCATTATTTTCTTCGGGCGAGCTCAAGGAGGATTCCATCCCGATGTGAGGACATGTACCTTCTTCAAGAGGGTAAGTGTTTATTATATTTGGGATTGGGCTCAAGGAAGCAAACCAAGTAAGGCAAGGTGGATGTAAGTAGCAAGGCAGAGTTATGCTCATCTTCTAAATAGGTAATTAAAGTATTTTGGGATCCAAAAGATTTCCAATGGGGAGGGGTGATCAAGAGATCATGTTTTATGCTCAAAATTGAAAGTGCTCGAAATTATATCGAACATGAGCAATGGGAAAGGTCTCTGCCATGGCACCCGGCACCATGAACAATTCAAAACCGATGTCGTATGAGGAAGATATCACTGCCTGTTTGTTTTCCCAAATAGCTAAAATTTTGTGACCGGATGCCCAGTCGGCATAGAGGTACAATCATAAGACAACACATTTCCGGGGAATATTCCTTTTTCTCATAGCCAACTTTCCGATAATTTAACACGTGGCTTTAACATGGGCCATTGATTTTGTGGTACTGGGTTGGTTTCCTCTTTTAACCGTTGGATGGGTTACAGGCTTGAAGTGGCTGCTGGATGGGTGACAGCATGGCAAGCCCGGAGGATGCCATGTCCCTAGGAAGGACCAGACATGTAACAAAAATCGTGGCGTCGGGGGTGGAGCCCGACCTACCGCACGCCCAACCTTCTACCATCTTCTGCTATCCATTGCTCTCAATTGGTACAGTTCTCCACATCATTTTGTTGTATGTGTTAGGAATGACTTGGGACCGCCGTTGGTCCTAACTACCGCGCCCCAAGGTGTGGTCACAAGAAACATTAAAAACCCCACAACATCAAACTTAACCGACGACGCGTTTATAAGTTCATTGTCATGGTCATCAAACTACAACAAAACAATTTTATAAACCTGTAACCTCTCGGGAATAGGTGTTACCGTCACATGTGCATTCAATCATGCGCACAACACGGGCGAAGGTTCTACCGCTCAACTAACGTGAAGCCCGTGGTTCCTCTCCTCTATCGTGTGGAGTTAATACAAATAGTTAACATATTATCTTTTAAATGCGTATGTGACCACCCCGCCCAAAACCATTTAACATTAATTCAAATGGTCTTTCCAATGGGAAAAGCAGCGGTGCTGCCCTTAAAATTTGTGTGACTCTTAGCATTTTTAGCCATAGTTAAGTGCCGCTCCGTACTTGTAGTAGAGCTTTTCTAGCCGACATTGGGAAAATGCACAGAGGTCAATTTTCAACCAATTTTGGGCAAAACAAGAGTCTCCTGTTGCCAATTTGAGCATTATGGTGCAACTAGTGCGTAATGACCAGAGGCTTGTAAACACATGTAATTTGTAATTTTGAGCATAATTACAAAGAGAGGACATGTTGGTCATTGGGAGTTGACCAAATAATGTAGCCCAAAGAGGGGTGAACTGGCCATCATACCTACTATGTAAGACTTATGTGTGATTGTATTTTCATTATAAACTCGCTTTATGGTGTTATTTTCTAGGCTTATTTTCATGCTTAAAGTCTTAAAATCATCTATGTTTCTTCGTTAAAGCACTCATTCCTTAAGAAAACAAATGGAGACAAATCGTACATGTTTTTATTACTAAAAACAACTAGCACAACAAACTATCACACTCCTTCGTATCAATGACGTATCCTAGCCACTACCCATTCAATCCTCACTTATTTGTACAAGAAAATATTGGCTATTAGTTGCACCAACTAATACAAAATTCTACGAAGGAAAAATTGATGTCAAGCGTAATGAGAGAATAGCATGTGTAGTAATATTCAAATGCAAAAAAACACCATATAATGGGACCATATTTGAGGACCAACTGAAAATTCAAATAATATAAGATATGAAAAGGATACAATATCATAAGCATGTCGAGGGTATACCACTATAGTAAACGTTGAATTCAATATATGTTTGGCATATCCTCCAAGGATGGCTTATGAAATAAGGTCGAAAAGCAAGGTTTTATAATAATGCTATTTTCTTTGTATGAATTCCAATGTACACCTGAATATGGTAATACCTTCACATGTAGACATGTAGGTACTGCTTAATAGATTCAAGGTCATATCAATAAAGGTAAGCCTTTCTCATGTAATATGTTTACCACAGCAACAGATTTCCATGGTTCCATATCCCATTATAGTCCAAATATAATACCCATAGTGAGCTTTGTGGTAAGCTCTTCCAATGATTCTTTAGGATATTATAAATTTTATACAACTTAAGTTGTATGGAGAAATTATCACACTCAAAAGGAAAACAACTCCCTTGATTCAATGAGATAAATGGTAAAAGAAATGTAGCAATATGTATTACGGTAGATGTAAATATGAGCACAAAAAAAAAATTGTATTTATTTATGCAATTTATTGTAGTATGATTTATCTTTGAAGGGGAGAGATGTTACACCCATCCATATCATTCATCTACTCCAATTGGATGGTACAAATTCTTGTAAAAAATAAAATGTGTTTCTAACCCAAAGAAAGGAAAAAATGTCTCCAAGATACTTAAGCCACACATCAATCATGAACTCATGATGTATGGTACAATGTCTTGTACAAGATATTTAATGCTTTTCAATAATGTATTTTTATGATAATCACTAATATATTGATTTTTTGAATCGAAATGGATAATAAAATGTAAATATATATTAAATTAAACAAAAATGGTGAGATAAGAAATTCAATTAGTTATATATATATATATATAGTTTGCAAAAAAAAATTATGTATAAGAGAAATTATAGTTTTAAATCCAATGGAATTGCTATTTTTTTAAACATTTTTCTAGAGTTCTCTACAAATATTTAATATATAAATTTAGCTTAGCTACAATTTTAAATTAAACTATTATTTTTATTATAACAATAATTAAATTTTCATTTATTTGAAATTGAATAACATATTTATACATTTGATTAAATTATGAAGATAATTACATACTTAAATTATATATATACATATATATATATATATATATATATATATATATATATATATATTGAAGAATATATTAATTTATTTTTTACTTAATCGTCATATTTTTTGACTAAATATTGTATTTCATTTTATACCGATATATACACAGATAAGTCGTACGATGCTAGGAAATTCTATAACCACTCCTTCCCACATTTACCCACATTCACAGCCTTACTAGGGTAATCATAAGTTGAGGGTCACTATGACATGATCCAACCTCTCAGCTACAATCAAAGAAGTGGAGTCCAAAACCTAAAACTTTGTGTCCTTCTCAGAGCCGATGATAGCCGGGAGCTAAACAACTACCCCGTGCTCTCCAAACCTCGCTTGAATGCACTTTTACTTACCTCGGGATCCTAACCGCATGCCTCGAAAAGCTCTATATGTGATTTAGGTGTTCCATCATTACGTAATCCCACAAGTGTGAATTTATAACTCAAATTCCTCAATTCGTGGTTATGTCCCATATCTAAGCCTAAATTCCACGTCATCTCATAGACGACAACCCAAATATCAATGAGAATTTCCTTAATAACAACAACATGAGGACCAAACCATCCATACCAAATTTAATAAAGGACTTGGCCTAAAGAGGCCTAACCATGATGTATATTTTGTCAAACATACTAAGAACATGTGATTTATAGGTCATGAATGCACATAAGAACATCAAAGTCTAATATCATTCAAGAATCATCAATAAGTTATACTAACGCTCATGATAGTCACATAATATTTATTAGCTCTGTATCTAATAACCATTCATCAACAAATAAAAGATATTAAGACCCATAGCTAGAACCCTCACATGGAACCATGCTTACAACTAACATATAAACAAAATGATAATCATGATAGAATACATCAAAGAAACATTATAAAATGTAAAATTAATTAAAGAAATAAAATAGAAAGGGATCTTATTAACATATTAAAAATCCAACCAAGTCAGACTTCAACATACCACCCAACCATATATTGAGTTGAACCAAATATTTCTTCACCAATCATCCTCGTTCCATATTCCAACCATGAATGTGGGACCTACAAAATAAACAACTGTGATATTCTTGGAGATTAAACAAACTCCACCCTAAAGCTCATAAACTCGAAAACAATCAAGAGATCACATAATAAAATGAATACATAAAAACAACTAGGGTTCTCGAACATTAAATCACCTCCATCCTTGTGATTTACCAACAAATTTCGCCAAATTGGTCAAGGGATTACTAGGCCCAAAAAAACATGGATGCATCAAGATTTCTTTTCTCCACCAATTCCTCGAGGATTTTTCCCTTATCCAACCTTGGGATTTATTTCCAAGGTGTATAAAGCTCACCAAGGTATTCCTATGCCCTATTGGAATTTTCCTAAGACCACATCATCTACAGTTCCAAAACCATCTTAATCCAACCTAAAAAAATGGCCCCATAACACCATGGTTATTCATAAATGGAATGTAATAGCTGAAGCAACTATCACACTACAAAATCATGTTCTATGATAAGAAGAGAACTAAATACACACATGCATGTGCCATTCATTCACGTAATTAACTTAGAAATAACACATGAAAATTGTTGCAATCGCAAATCTTCTCACAGTCGCTGTCCCACTTTTCCATCGTTTTCCCTTATTTCCTCGTCCTTCCATTTCTTTCCTTTCTCTAATGCTACAAAGGTCGAAAAGAATTTTGTTTTCTAATATAATGAGATAAAGAGATAATAGAAGAGAGATACAAGATGAAACTAAAAAATCACTATGAATTGACCCTCAAAAGAATTTTTATTATTGAGACTCTATTTTCTTCATTTTCCTCTCGTTTACTTCAATTTCACTCTTATGCAAAATTTTGACCTTTCATATCCATTTTCATATTTTCTTTTGTTTCCATAAATAAAATACCGCTAATGTCTTTTCCTTTTCAAAAGCTTTTTCCAATTTCCTAACCATAATAAACACAAATAAAACTCGCTAGGATGTTTTTCCCAAAATTTATCTTCTTCGAATACATGTTCCATGTTCTTGGTCTTATTTTTACTTTATTAACATTATTACATAAAATTTTAACCTGTGTTGTTACAGCACTTTCGCCCCCATAGGGTAACATTGTGATTAGTTTTTCTATGACACATGACCATAAAAAATGTTGAACACCAAAATGTAATACCCATGTGGAGAGCTTATATCTTACCTTGATGCAATATTTACAATGAATAAATCATTTAAAAGGAAAAAGTGACAACATAAGAAAATGATAACCAAACTAATTATTGGATATTTTAATGTATCTCATCATAGTATTTACAATAAAATAACTATACATAAATATTACATATATACCAAAATGAATTTTCCTGAATCAAAACACATACATACCGCATTTGATCAACCATCTCCCATGTAGCTTCATCGAGCCAAAAGTGTCGCCATTGCACTTTAACTTGCTCGATTGATTCGTTTATAAACAATGATTTGTTTCCGCTGCAATGTGCACAAAGGTTTCAACTTTGATTCTCCTTCAAGTCGCATGTATAAATCATACCAATCAATCACATGATCAACAAATTTCACATATATTTGTAAATAAACCCTTGCTGAATTTCCATGTAAAAAATATAAGATCAAGGTTTATTGGACATGTATCTAAATATTAATACACTGAAAACATAGTGATCAATAATAACTTGTGATTAATTAATGGCGTAAAATTGGCACGCAAAGAAATGGAAAAATATTTTGTAAGTGAAAGTAGAATTTACTGCATTTTATATATGAAAATAATAAAAATAGGAGTGAAATCAAGGCTAAAATTGAGAAGTTGTACAAGGAGGAAAATGAAGGAAAATAATGGAAAGTGAAGAAAAATAGAGTCCTCATTAGTAAAAAGGCTTATGAGGATCATATTAAAACAATTCACAAATTTCATTTTTGGAGCTATCATTTTAATATCTTTCAACACACTCATGGACACTTAGATTTTTTCTTTGGGAACTCTTGGAGAAGTGTGAACACTCTAGATTTGGAGAAAGAAGGAAAAATAAGAGAAGGAAAGGCAAGGCGAGAGTGGGACTGGCACAGGACTTGATTTATTTATGTGGCATCGATTTTCATAAAATATTTCATTGATATTTTTTTCATGCATGGTACATGCATGGTTACAGGATCTCATTATTGGCATGGAGGATTTCCCTTGGGATTGATGTTGGTTTTTCCTAGCCTTCACCCCCCGGATATCCATGGTGTTTTGCCTACCTTTGCTTTATGATCACGCTCTCATGTTTTTGGTGGTTGTGGGTTGAGGTACTCATTCGAAGCCTTGCTGAAAAGGCTCTCGAAGCCATGTCACATCTGCTGTTACTAGTCCTAGAAGCCTTGGCTAGAAAAATTTCAGGAATCCCTTGGTGAGTTGAGTTACTATTCCCTATAAGCCTCTGCTGTGTGTTCGGAATCTTGACCATAGTTGTGGTTTGAGATACTGTCCCTGGAAGCCTTAGTTGTAAAAGCACTGGAGTCTTGTGATGCCTTTGGTAATGATCTATCTAGTGATGGTCGTATATTTTAAATGATGAGCATGAATCAATAATTTTGGAAATTAATTATTTATGGTTGA
Source organism: Pinus albicaulis (assembly GCA_034641835.2). Lineage (NCBI taxonomy): Eukaryota > Viridiplantae > Streptophyta > Pinopsida > Pinales > Pinaceae > Pinus > Pinus albicaulis. The sequence continues at coordinate 142,297,218 of CM076571.1, forward strand.
GTTAGTTTTGCCTATGGAAGCCATGGTTTCCGTATTTTGTTTGTCTATTCTAAGATAATCCACATTTATTTCTTTGAATGCACTGGGTGACCGGATGAAAGAATGATTTGGTTTAGCCTCATCTATGGTTGGGTGCCCATCAAGTACCTAGTACATATATAAATTATTCATTAATAAGATCTCTCTCTCGTATTTCAAAGTGTTAACCCAGTACTTTTTCACATGTGGTTTTTGGTGACGTTATGTCATTGATATTTATGTCATGGACATGCTGTGCTTATATGATTTTTCGATAACATAATCGATTTATGGATCTTACCATGTTTTCGATTAGTAAATGAAAATGAAAATGAATATATGACCTAATAATTGGTAATGTGGATATTTTGATAAGGAATCAATACTTATTTATGAATATCGTATATATGCGACCCCTCTACTCGTATATGTTTTTATGACATGTAGATTACATATTTGTGATATGTTCGATGTAAAAAATTCCTATCATGGCTAGTAGGGGGATCAGATCAAGCACTTGTACCAATGATTTAATTAGTAACTCCTATTCCATTGTTTTTTGTCATTTCTAAAAGTTTTCACCTTTGGGAAGTGGCCTTACTCAGTCCCAAATAGGTGGCTCGTAATCTGTGGTCGCTCGCTCGCAACTGGCTACGAAAAATTCCATAGGATAATTTGTTTTAGATAAGCACCCATAAGGTTTGGTTGCCTCCCCAAAGGGTATTTAGCTCTCTTATAGTCAGTCAAATGTTTATTTTTTATTAGTCTACTTCCTTACATACATGGGGGAGTTGAATCACATCATAAGATTTTCATCACCGGCCACGTTCACTTTCCTAGTGGACAAGTTAGCTTGGGTAAATAAGGGAGGAGGTGTTGGGAAAAATACTCGAGAGGGGGGGGTGAACCCGCATTTACCGTATATTCAAAAACTTTACTTTTCTACTTCTTTAAAACCCATACGCCTACTTTCCTTTAGTAAACTCGCGTATACACGCGGATATCCTTCATACAACTCGCGTATTAGAAGAGATCTAAATATGCAGATACTTATTAACTTAGTTCTTTGCAATATTCATTCATCTGAAGTTAAGTTAACAGTAATCATGTGTAGTAACAACAGAATAACCATCACACAAAGCATCACACATGAACACCAGGATTTTTAGGTGGAAACCCAAGTCGGGAGAAAACCACCGCTGCAGTTGCTCAGCCTTCAATATTTTAATATAGAGAAAACATCTTACAACATATGTGCTGGTGCAAACTCCTACCAGCACGCAGGCACCCACCTGCGCTCGTTTACCAGCCTCTCCTGGAAGGGAGCTCCAACCCCCTGACTCGTTTACCAGCCTCTCCTGGAAGGGAGCTACGACCCCCCGATCTCGTTTACCAGCCTCACCCGGAAGGGAGCTACAACCCCCTGACTGAAGGCTACAACCCTCAGCACCACCTTGGACCACGTTTCATCAATTTTCACACTGGATCCAACAACTTCAATAGAACAACACTTGCATGCCACGTTTCATCATATTTTCAGACTGGACCCTTTCCATACTTTTAAGCACAAACATACATCACCAACAGATACTTATCAACACAGATCAGATAGCAGAAACACAGCAGAACAGATCAGATATTTCATACCCTTTGCTTCAGCAAACCCTAGTTTGCATACGCGCTTTTACTTCACTGATGTCGCGTATATACGTGCTTCCGTCCACACAAACCAGCGTATACCTCAGTGTATATTTTATTGCGCATACGCGCTTTCTCTTCGCTGAAGCCGCGTATATACGCGCTTCCTCCGCGGCGAAGTAGCGTATAGAACTTCAATCATTACAGAGCAGCATACTTCATCAGATCATCTATTCAGTTCAGATTCAACCCTTTACTTCATACAGATGTTCGCCTCATCACAGATCTAATCACTCCATAAACAGATCTAGCAAATACAGATACATTTCAGATCTAGATATCCCGCTTCATCATTTCTTCATAGGTGCATCATAGATTCAGATCTATCATCAAACCTTTACCCTTTCCATACAGATATACTTCACAGAGAAGTATTCATTCAAGCTCAAACATCTTGCTCCCACACCCATGATTTGCACAATGAATTTCTTCTCCTTATATAGGTTTACCCTTTTTCAATACCATGAGCCAAAACCACATTACTTCCGATGGTATTCCTGGACGGGGTCATTTAGACAAATCATTACCCAATACAATGGGTCAATACCATGGTGGTTACCCCTGGTTTTGCACTTTATGAGCGCTTTTTCCCATACGCGACTTGGCACGTTGTTTCCCGCGTGCATACGCGACTTCTCCTAGACATATCCGTGTATGCCTTGAGACATACTCTTTTCACCATAGATTTAGCACATGCTAAATTCCTTTCTTCATTGCCTTCTGTACTCACTGTAGATACATCAGATTTAGTTCATCAAGACATAATCTATCAAGCACAACTTCATCAAGTAAGTTGCCATCATCTTCATCAAGTGGGTTGCCATTCAAGGACAACACTCAACATCATATTGCTAACAAACATCATTTCATATTAGATTTACATCATTTACCAAGTCCATCAGTTCAAGACTAACTTCATCAGGTGTTTTGCCATCAAGGACAACACATGTCAACAGTCTCATGTCTTCATCTTCATTCAGTGGGTTGCCATCAAGGACAACACTCTGCATCATATTGCCAACAATCTCCCCCTTTGGACTTGATGGCAACCACGATGGTGTTTGGTTACCACAACAGATAGGTACATTAAGAATATAATGACACCATGTCACTCTCTCCATTTTTGACACCATTCTTTCTCTTCATTCAAACACCATGTCACTCTCCCCCTTTGACATCAAGGGCAAAGGGTGGATCAAAACCAACATACTCTCTCTGCATGTGGAAGAAGCGTTCTGCAGATCTGATATATACTGAAGTGACCAAGCTCCCCCTGAGTTCATACTGAATCTTCAAACATATTTTTCAATGAAGTACATGACTCTATGAATTTCCTATCACCAATGACTCATACTTACATCAAAGATCCATCCAAGTGGATTTACATATGAGACTCAACTACCCAACCAAGTGGGTTTACAAATTTTACTCAGCTACCCAACCAAGTGGGTTTACAAAATTTGACTCAGCTACCCAACCAAGTGGGTTTACAAATTTATCAAGTCCTTACATGACTGAATATTACAATTTTACATCATGGATCTCAACATGACCTTTTCATCAAATTACAAATATGACTTTTCATGACCAATACCAGAAAAACCTCAAGAGATATCATATATCAGAACCACCATAATGCCAACAATGCATTATACTCAGCAAGGCTAGGGCTCCCCCTGAAAATGTGCATCCGAACATTCTTTCCATATGACTAAGGCTCCCCCTTAGTTTGTGCATCCTGAACACTTTCACCAACAAATCATCAAGGCATCTTTATCAAAACATTAGAAATAGAATTATGAGAACTGGAACACCACCAGAGATACCAAACTGTATCAGAGATACCAAACAGCACTGCAGCTATGCTGAAGAGAGCTGAATCCAAACAGAAAATTGTCAGCAATCAGACATACGCGGTTTTTTGTGCAGGAACGCGCGTATATACGCGACTGTGTTTCATGAAACCCGCGTATCCAATGCCATCTTCTATATTTTAACCAGATCTGATCCTCTTGTGAGAAAAATACAGTGTTCAGCTTCTTTCTGAGATATTTGAATGCTTCCCTGGAATACAGATAGATAGAACAATGTAGTTGTGTCTTCAAGCGTCATCCAACGGTTGTAGCATAAGCACATTAATAACCAAGCCTTCAGATTCTTTGCAGCATCAATACAATCTTTCCAAGAGAGATTATCATACCAGAACAACATCTTCAAATATGTGTCAAGCAATCATCCATGTGGTCCAATATCATCAAGATCTTCAAGATTTAACATGAAGTAACATATGTAGGCAAAAGATCTCAACCATAGTAACAACCTCTGCATGATATATTCTTATTTCTGAATAAAACGACATCCAACTCATCCATGTGTGAGCAAAAAAGATACTTATCAGCAACCAGGGCTCAAAATATCATCAAATAAACCATGTACCAAGTCATCATCATTTGAGCATGAGTATCACAAAAACCAAAGAATAAGCAGTCATATTGCCAACAATGCAATCATTAGTATTCAACCTACTGCTCCCCCTGAACCAATGCTCCTTCTTAACTTGTGCAACTTGAATACGTTCATCAGCAAGTCATCAGCAACAATCTCTGCATGAACTGCCCTTATCTCTGAATTATAAGACTTTCATCTCAACAATGAATACTAAAAATAAAACAGGACTCATCCACAATCTTCAACATAAGAAACCATGTATCATATCATCATTATTTAGAACTAAGAGACTAAGCTGATACAGAGTCAATAATACAGTTATTAACAGTCAGACTGATGCTCCCCCTAAACCTCTGCTCCAGATTTTCAGCTATCATATAAATTCTCTTATCATCAATGAATACGCGACTGTGTCTGATTAAACTCGCGTGTATACGCGACTTTTGTTAGTATAACCCGCATATGGAAAGTGAAGCATAGAAAATTTTCATCTTCCTTTATTTCCTCCTGAGCTTGTACCTCCTGTACCTGTCCTTTCCACATCAGATGCGCTGTCAGAAGTAAACATAACCAGAATAATCAAATCAACCAAGAGAGTCATCATGCATTGCTCCCCCTGTGACGATACATTACTAAATCTCATAATGTATCCCACATCATTCCTGCAGTCAATAAGAAAAGTCAGCTTCAGAAGCGGATGACTGCAGTAGGGTCAGAATTCCCTACGTTTCTGATCGGTCCTCCATCTTTTTCCAGATTTGTTTGATCTTTCTATTTGTGTGTTGGAAGTTATCCAATTTCTCATATCTGTTCAACCTGCATTCCTTTTCTACATGTCCATACTTGTTACAAGAATAACATCTCATGTGTCCAGAGAAATAAGCATAAGAATCATAATGAGTATTTCTAATCTTCCTCCTTTTACAATCAGCTGCTTTATGTCGATACTTGTTACACAAAAAACAATATCCCTTGAATAAACCAGAGTACCTTTCTATGTAGGAACTGCTTGTTTGAGGCTGAAATGATCTGCTCCTGCAATTTGCTGCAACATGCCCATAATTATGACATTTAAAGCATTCAACATTATTGACTGATTTCCTTTGAGATTTCATCATTGTTGGTTGGCCTTTTGTCTCTTTCAACACTTCAGGTTTTGCATTGACATCCTCTGAATTTTTTGCACTTCCTTGTGAGCTAGATTCTCCTTTAATAGTTTCATGGAAACCAAGACCAAGTTTGATAGCAGGAGACCTTTGATTACTCAGAATATTGTCCAAAATATTAGTACTATCTTGAAACCTCAAAAGTCTAACCTTTTCTTCTAATTTACCTTTGAGAATGTTTACCTCAACCTCCAAGGCTTGACATTGCTTTGTCATGCTTTCTTCTTTCCTTCTTCCATCTTCTACTTGATCCTTCAAATTTAGGATCTCTTCTTTTAACCAATTTTCGTTTTCTTCACATGTTTGTTCTAGCTCTTCATTCTTCTTACTTGATTTTTCAAGATCTGCTTCTAGTTCTTTAATTCGATTGGATGCATAAGTATGAAACCTTTGATACTTGTCCACCTGTCCATTCAACATTTCTATTTGTTTTTCCATTTGAGAGATCATCTCTTTGTTGATAGATTCTTGCGTCTAAGATGAACTTTTTAGTTCTTCAACTTTAACCTTGAGAGCTTCTTCTAGATCCACAACTTTACTTTCACTATCTTCACTTTTGTTTTCACAAGGAAGATTATTCAAAGGACCCCAATCACTTTCATATTCATCTTCTTTAATTTTTGCTATACAGGTTTTCTGAGACATCTCCTTGCTTTGAGTAGCCTTCTTCTTTTTCCTCTTTGCCATGAGCACTTGTAGACCTTGGTCAGAGTCTTCACTTTAACTATCATAATATTTGCATATACAGTTAAGTAAAATACAGGAACAATGATTAATACCTATTTCATCTCCTTCAATTTCTGCTATACATGATTTCTGAGGTATCTACTTGCTTTGAGTAGCCTTCTTCTTTTGCTTCTTTGCCATGAGCACTTTCAGATCATGGTCAGAATCTTCTTCATCTTCACTGGATAATTCATCATCATCTTCATTTGCATAAAAACTCTTCCTCTTTTCAAATTTTTTCCCTTTACCATGGTTTTCTCTATAAGGACATTTAGCAGCATAGTGACCAACTTTTCCACACTCAAAACATTTGAAGGGAAGCTTACCTTTGAATCTTCCAGTACCTAGTTGGAGTTTTCTCACGAAATTCGCTTCTTCTTCTTCGGATATATAGCTGGATTCTTTGACAACTTCCTTTTCTTTTCCTTTTGCAGATACCTTAAAAGCAGCTTCTCTGATTTGAGAAGGACCTCCTTGTCTCATTTCAAAAGCAATCAGAATACCATGTAATTGAACAATAGTAAGAGTTTGCAGATCTTGCCTTTCTTCAATAGCTGAAACTTTAGAGTCAAATTTTGAAGTCAAGGATCTTAATACTTTTTCCACCAGAGTAGTATCGGTTATGGTTTCACCCAAATTTCTCATTCGATTTACAATATCATCTAGACGAAGAAAGAAACTGGCAATACTTTCATCACTATGCATCCTTAAATTTTCATATTCAATTCTGAGAGTTTGGAGTTTTGCACTTTTTACCTTTGTATATCCTTCATAGCTCAGAATGATTTTGTCCCATATTTCTTTTGCTGAATTTAGCTGCATCACTTTAGCAAATTCTGGTTCAGACATGCTTCCTAATAAGACATTCACTGCTTTGGCATTGATTTCATACTTCTTCCTTTCAGCTGCATCAGTAGGAATACTTGTCGGATATTGATAACCTTCTTCCACGATTGCCCATACATCTGCACCAAGACTTTGCAGATATGCTTTTGTTCGTACCTTCCAGAATATCAGATTGTTTCCATTGAATAGAGGTGGCTTTATAGACATTACTCCTTCTTGACTTCCCATTGCGACGGATCTCCTTCAAGCGATCAAGCTTCTGCAGAAGGACCACGCTCTGATACCAATTGTTGGGAAAAATACTGAGAGGGGGGGGTGAATCAGTATTTACTGCATACTCAAAACTTTTCACTTTTTCATTCCTTAAAACCCATACGCTACTTTCCTTTATTAAACTTGCGTATACACGCGGATATCTTTCATGCAACTAGCGTATACACAGAGATCTAGTTAGTTCTTTGCTTATATCATTCCATCATTCATTCATCAGATGTCCAATAAACAGTACACATGTGCAGTAAGAACAGAATAAGCCATCACACAAAGCATCACACATGAACACCAGGATTTTTAGGTGGAAACCCAAGTCGGGATAAAACCACCGCTGCAGTTGCTCAGCCTTCAATATTTTATTATAGAGAAAACATCTTACAACATATGTGCTGGCGCAGACTTGACCAGCACGCAGGCACCCACCTGCGCTCATTTACCAGCCTCTCCTGGAAGGGAGCTCCAACCCCCTGACTCGTTTACCAGCCTCTCCTGGAAGGGAGCTACGACCCCCTGCTCTCGTTTACCAGCCTCACCTGGAAGGGAGCTACAACCCCCTGACTGAAGGCTACAACCCTCAGCACCTCTATGGACCACGTTTCATCAATTTTCACACTGGATCCAAAGCTTCCTTTAGGACACAACTTGCAGGCCACATTTCATCATATTTTCAAACTGGACCCTTTCCATACTTTTAAGCACAATCAACCATGAAATAGATACATATAACTCACTGACAGATATCAGTAAACCAGCAGAACAGATCAGACATTTCTTACCACAGACTTCGTTCGGGAACCTGCCTGTATACGTTTTCCTTTCTCTCGATGTCTCACATATACGCGCTTCCGTTCACATCAACTAGCGTATACTTCTATACATATCATAGATCCACTTTCATTGCGCATACGCGCTTTTTCTTCAGTCAAGCGCGTATATACGCGTCGTCTTCGGCGAACTAGCGTATAGATCTTCAACCATTATAGAGCAAAAGATACTTTGTCGTATATTCGGCCTTCCGTATTTACCCTTTTACTTCAGACATATGTTCGCCTCATCTCAGATCTAAGCCTTCCATAAACAGATCTAGCAGATACAAATACATTCCAGATCTAGATATTCTGCATCATCATTTCTTCATAGGTGCATCATAGATTCAGATCTATTATCAAACCTTTACCCTTTCCATACAGATATACTTCACAGAGAAGTATTCATTCAAGCTCAGACATCTTGCTCCCACACACATGATTTGCACAATGAATTTCTTCTCCTTATATAGGTTTACCCTTTTTCAATACCATGAGCCAAAACAATACCATGAGCCCAAAACTACATTACTTCCGATGGTATTCCTGGACGGGGTCATTTAGAAGAATCATTACCCAATACAATGGGTCAATACCATGGTGGTTACCCCTGGTTTTGCACTTTTTGAGCGCTTTTGCCCATACGCGACTTGGCACGTTGTTTCCCGCGTGCATACGCGACTTCTCCTAGACAGATCCGCGTATGCCTTGAGACATACTCTTTTTCATCATAGATCTAGCACATACTGAATTCCTTTCTTCATTGCCTTCTGTACTCACTGTAGATACATCAGATTTAGTTCATCAAGACATATTCTATCAAGCACAACTTCATCAAGTAAGTTGTCATCATCTTCATCAAGTGGGTTGCCATTCAAGGACAACACATGTCAACTTTCTCAACACTCAGCATCATATTGCTAACAAACATCATTTCATATCAGATTTACATCATTTACCAAGTCCATCAGGTCAAGACAAACTTCATCAGGTGGTTTGCCATCACGGTCAACACATGTCAACTATCTCATGTCTTCATCTTCATTCAGTGGGTTGCCATCAAGGGACAACACTCGCATCATATTGCCAAAT